>OY856411.1:1341420553-1342082949 GCA_963693085.1 Alisma plantago-aquatica | reverse complement strand
TCATTTAATCTCAAGTGGGCTCACACTCATTTAAGCTCAAGTGGGTTCACACTCATTTAAGCTCAAACGGGTTCACACTCGTTTAAGCTCAAGTGGGTTAACACTCGTTTAAGCTCAAGTGGGTTCACACTCGTTTAAGCTCAAACGGGTTCACACTCATTTAAGCTCAAGTGGGTTCACACTCGTTTAAGCTCAAGTGGGTTCACACTCGTTTAAGCTCAAACGGGTTCACACTCGTTTAAGCTCAAGTGGGTTCACACTCGTTTAAGCTATAATGGGTTCAATTAAAGGATACCTTGTTTTATTCAAACCCTAATGACATGATAGTGGTGATTTGGTTTATGTTAATCAATGAGGACTTAACCCAACCCTATCTAGAGTGATGTAATCACCATCTATTAGTAAGTGGAGAGAGAAAGTACCATTTATGGTTAAAACTCAAATAAAGTACCTTCAATGTATCTGAATATGCAGGATTAGGGTATGATCCAATTATGAGAGATCATGAAAACCCTAATTAAGATAATTGATGAGTCTTAACCTAATTTGAAGGCATCAATGATGATGTTTCTCATTCATGATGATGCTATGAGCTCAATTCATTATGAAGTGAATAGTAAACCCTAATTCTAGGGTAATCATGAGTAATGTGAATAGTAAACCCTAGTTCAGGGTAATATGTTGAAATGAACAATAAACCCTAAACTCATGTTATTCCTTTAAGCATGAATTTGTATGATCAAAATATGAGATGAGGAATCATTATTCCTAATCATAATGAAAGGGTTGAATAACCCTAAATGATGTAAACAAGGGAATCTTAGCCTTTGTAAGGACATAAAAGTATAACCTTTGAATTGAAGGGTTAATTCTATCTTATTGACTGCTGATCTGACTATGAATTGTTGATTATTATCAATTGATTTAATCATGCAGGTTCTTATAAGAGAATAATCATATCCAGGTAAGGATCATGACATCATATTCATTGAAAGCATGTTATTAGCTTTATGAATAGTGATATGCTATGATTGCCTAAGTTTAAGTGGAATCATATGAGATGATAGGCTGAATGAGCCATGAGTACCATCAAGATCATGCTAATTAGATGACTTGTGATGATTTGATTAAGAAATGATAATTGATGTGAGTTAGACTTGATACATTTAGTATTCTACTTTCATAGCTGTTGTTCTAATGATTAATGCTTGGAAACATGCTTAATGATAAAAGGATACTAAAATGTACCTAACTAATCAAGTACAAACACATCATATAGAGCCCTGATCATAGATCCATCATTGTCAGGAGTTAAATGATGGTGAAATAGGTTTTCCTAAGGGAACTCCTGGATCACATACTTTTGAGTATGTGGGGAAAAATGGATGTGAATACCCTTACATCCTAGTGTAGGAATTGATGTAGATGTATCTTAATCTATCAACCCTTCACTATATGTTTATGCCGGGGTGACGCACCACAAGTCTCCCGAGGGAATTTATACCGCATCGATGAGAGATAAACAAGAAATCTTTCAATAGTGAAGAGAGTACAGAATGCCACTGTGACTCTAATAGCGAAGTACCAGAATACCCTGGTAAGCTATAATAGCAGAGACACTAGATGTCCTGCATGTTGATCCTCACACTGACTGAGGAAGATGAGGTCATAAGAATCCGGCTCTTTTGATGACCTAGGTATGATACCGATGTGACTTAACAGTGATCGGTTGGAGTATGAGCGGTATACCTCAACTCCGCAGGGCATAATAATGTTTGTAAAACATAATCAACCGTGTAGCATATCTACTTAGGTTGAACTACGAGATACATTGGTTGAAGTTACATTACTTAGTATACATGTTCTTCATATTCCTTAAATGTTGTTGTTCTACTTGATAACAATCTACTGTTGATTACCTTAAAGCTTTTATTGCTTATGTTGTTCTTTGATTGCTATAATAAAGCTTTTTGCGGAGAGTTATAACTCTCACTGGGACAATTATTTAAAATTGTCTCACCCCGTAGATTTCAACTTTTTAGGTGGTCGTCGAGGACGAAGGAACCAGTCTACAGGTGATCAGTATCAGCAGCAAGAGCACCAGGGGCAGCAGTGAATCTCAGGTGGAGATACTGTCTGCTAAGTCATGTAGTTAGATAGTCTTATGTCGTCTCTATACTCTCAGGTCCTTGGAGTCTTTTGGTCTGAGATTTTGGGTTTTGAATCTTGAGATTTTGTATCTGGTTGTGTATAATCACTCAAGAAGTGATTTAACAGAGATGTAACCTTTTTAATCTGTTTCTATAAAGGAAATTTTATGATTTCAAGATCTTATCTCAAAAAGTTTTAATTTCTGATGATTTTTCGTATTCCGCTGTTAATCGAATGCTTCCGCTGGATTTATATAGTGGTTTATGGATCGGATTATCTCAGTTAAGTGGTATCAGAGCTCTAGGTTCACTGAGTCTACAGAGACATAGGACTTAGGATGTCGAGTCTATCCTTAGTATTTCTTTCACATCTAATAGAGTCTTCTGCTCCTCAGGAGAAGAAGATAATTAAGAATCTCTGAACCACACGAGGAGTATGTGGCAGAAAGTAGTGTTGCTACACCCCAAGGAGGTGCAAGGAACCTGGAGATAGAACAACCTGTACCTGAGCCACCCAGAGAGCCACCTCAGTTTGACCCAGCTGACATGGGAAACCCAGCTGTTCAAACCATGTTCGGGCAGTTTATGACTTCCATGACACATATCACCGATAGGATGCCCATGCCTGCACCTAGGGCACATGCCCAGCCTGAAGGACAAGGTATCGGTAAGACGTTCGAGTGACTTCATCGTGTCGGAGCAACCGAATACTTTGGAACAGCTGATCCTGCAGATGCCAATCTGTGGTTGACCGAGTTGGAGAAAGCTTTCAGAATCTTGATCATCCCAGAAGCTCAAAAGGTTAGACATGCCATCTATCTTCTCAAAGGAAGTGTTGGTCACTGGTGGACCATGAAAGTGCAGAAGAGGCCTGGAGTGGAGATCTGGTGGGAAGATTTTCGTCGAGAATTTATCAATAGGTATTTTCCAAAGACCTTCCTAGACGAGAAGATCTCTCAGTTTGAGAGATAGAGACAAGGCATGATGAACATTAGCGAGTACGAAGCTAAGTTCATGGAGTTGTTGCGGTTTTGTCTGCACATGGCTGCCATAGAAGAAGAAAGAATCAGAAGGTTCGAGAAGGGTTTAAACACCGACTTGACTACTCCCGTGTCTGCCCTAGAGAATCGGGAGAGGTTTGCTACCTTCGTTGAGTCAGTCCGAAGGATAGAGAAATCAGTAGTCGAGAAGATGTAAACCCATAAGAGATATCCGCAGTTCCAGGGTTCTTCATCTAGAGACTTTAAGAAGCCTAGATTCTCTACACCTACACCTCCACCACCCAGATCTAGTGCTCAGACTCAGTGGTCCCCAAGTAGAGGTAGAGGACGAAGTCTACCACTACAAGAGACTCACAGTTCAGCATCAATGTCAGTCACAGGACCACCCAGACCACAACAACTGGAGAGGAGCTGTTACAACTGTGGGAAGGTGGGACACTTGATGAAGGACTGTAGATCTAGGCCTATCAATGTGACACAACCTCAGAGACAGAGTCAACAAGGATCACATAGAAGACAGTTGCAAGGAGCAGCTCGAGGACGTGGACAAGCGTCTCAAGCTGGATCGTTAGCACCAGCTCAACCTCAGGCGACAGCAAGGTTCTATGCTATAAACCCACCTGATGCAGTGATCAACCCATGGGTTGTGGCAGGTCAGATGGAGTTGTTATATTCTGATATGTCTACATCCTGTGTTGTATCTGTTTTGATTGACCCGGGTGTTACGCACTCCTTTATCACTCGAAGAGTGATTCGTAACTGCAATATGACGGTCAGTCATATGGCAGATAGCTTGTTACTTGAGACTCCGTTAAGAGGGTCTGCTGTGTTGCAAGAGGTATGCTCTCCCTGCATCCTCTTCTTTTCTGATCATCACATTCAAGTGGATCTTATACCACTTGAGATGCAAGGATTTGATATATCCTTGCGATGGATACCTTGGAAAGGTATAGGGTTGTCTTGGATTGTGAATCCAAGCAGGCTGTGTTTGCTAATGAACGCAACACATGGATCTTTCAAGGAGAGAGAAAGATTCTACCCACCTGTCTTGTGTCAGCTATGGTTGCTGATAAGCTGATGAGGCAAGGATGTTATGCATTCTTGGCCCATGTGGTAGATACTACCATGGAGAGTCTTAATCCTGTTGAAGTTCTTGTAGTCAGAGAATTCGAAGACGTATTTCCTGAAGAACTTCCAGGTGTACCACCACCGCGGGAAATTGATTTTGAAATCAATTTGATCCCAGATACCCAACCTATAGCCCAGACCCCGTATAGGATGGCGCCTGCCGAAATGGCAGAACTCAAGAAACAACTTCAGGAGTTGCTTGAGAAGGGTTTCATCCGACCGAGCACTTCACCCTGGGGTGCTCCGATTTTGTTTGTTAAAAAGAAAGACGGGTCAATGTGGTTGTGCATTGATTACAGACAACTAAATAAAGTAACAATAAAGAATAAGTACCCTCTTCCGAGGATTGATGATCTCTTTGACCAGTTGCGTGGTGCAACCGTCTTCTCAAAGATAGACTTGAGGTCTGGATATCATCAACTTCGTATTAAGGATAGTGACATACCCAAGTCTGCTTTTAGAACAAGGTATGGTCACTATGAGTTCACAGTTATGTCGTTTGGGCTAACTAATGCGCCAGCTGCATTTATGGAACTTATGAATAGAATCTTCCGACCTTTCCTCGATCAGTGTGTTGTCGTCTTTATAGATGACATTCTGATCTATAGTAGAGATGCACAGCAGCATGAATAGCATCTTCGTCAAGCTCTAACTTTCCTAAGAGAACACAAGCTATATGCTAAGTTTAGCAAGTGTGAGTTTTGGCTACCAGAAGTATCTTTCCTTGGACACGAGATATCTGCCTCGGGTATTCGAGTTGACCCTAAAAAAGTAGAATCTGTACTACAATGGGAACAGCCGAAGACATCGACAGAGATCCGTAGCTTCTTTGGGTTGGCCGGCTATTACCGAAGGCTCATTAAGAACTTTAGTTCTATAGCCTTACCTATGACAAGGTTGACTCGAAAGGAAATTCCTTTTGTTTGGAGTGATAAGTGTATGCAATCTTTTCAGCTGCTGAAGGAGAGGTTGACAACTGCACCAGTGCTTGTGTTACCTGAGCAAGGCAAAGGATACATAGTTTTCTGTGATGACTCCAAAAATGGACTCAGATGCGTGTTGATGCAGGATAAGCAAGTGATTTCTTTTGCTTCCCGACAGCTTAAGAAACACAAAGAGAATTATCTGACACACGATCTGGAGTTAGCTGCTGTGGTTCATGCCTTGAAGATCTGGAGACATTATCTCTACGGAGAAACATTCCAGATTTTCACAGATCATAAGAACCTTAAGTACATCTTCTCTCAGCACAAACTTAATATGAGGCAACGTCACTGGATGGAATTAATCAAAGACTATGACTGTACAATTGATTACCATCCAGGGAAAGCCAATGTGGTTGCAGATGCTCTGAGTAGGAAATCAGCAACACCATCCTCTGAAAAGGCACAACTGAACTCTTTAGTATGCTCTAGGAGAGATATGCTTATCTCCTTAAGGCAAAACAATGTACAGTTGAAAGTATCATTGTTAACCAGATTGTTGGCTGAGATGCATATTAAATCTACCCTAAGAGAGAAGATCAAGGAGGCACAACAGGTTGATGTTGCAGTTCAGTAGATTAGGTCAGAGTATGGTGATGAGAAGCGAGATGGTTTCCATGACTCAGATGATCAAGTAGCATGTTATCATGGGAGGATGATAGTGCCAGATAAGGACAACTTGAGGAAGTTAGTCCTGGAAGAAGCTCATTCTTCAATGTATGCTATGCATCCAGGAAGCACCAAAATGTATCGAAACTTGAAAGATATGTATTGGTGGCCTGGGATGAAGAAGGATGTTGCAGAGTTTGTGATAAGGTGTCCCGTGTGTCAGCAAGTTAAAGCTGAACACCAAAAGCCTGTAGGGATAATGCAGCCTTTACCCATACCACAGTGGAAGTGGGACCATGTGACAATGGAATTTGTTGTTGGCCTACCTAGGACAAGCAAAGGACATGAATCCATTTGGGTAATAGTTGATAGGTTGACAAAGACGGCGCATTTCTTACTTGTCAAAACAACCTATTCTGCTGAGAGGTTATCACAGTTGTATGTTCAAGAGATAGTGCGACTACACGGAGTTCCTGTCACTATAGTTTCTGACAGAGGTCCCCAGTTTACAAGTCATTTTTGGGAGCAGTTGCACAGAGCTTTAGGCACCAAGTTAAGGTTTAGTATAGCCTTTCATCCACAGACTGATGGACAGTCAGAAAGGACTATACAGACCTTGGAAGACTTGCTGAGAGCATGTGTATAATCACTCAAGAAGTGATTTAACAGAGATGTAACCTTTTTAATCTGTTTCTATAAAGGAAATTTTATGATTTCAAGATCTTGTCTCAAAAAGTTTTAATTTCCGATGATTTTTCGTATTCCGCTGTTAATCGAATGCTTCCGCTGGATTTATATTGTGGTTTATGGATCGGATCGTCTCATAAGGTATCATGAAATGAACCACTTCTGAGGTATATGATACCAAGATGAATATCTTACATATATGATATGAAAGATCTACAAAGAAGTGATGGCCTTTGTGAAAGGACCAAGAAAGGAGTACCCATCATTGGAGCAAGTGTTGCTGCCATAGATAGGAGTATCTTTCAATTTATTTCAGCCTAAATGGCACGAAATAGAATTGAGAACTGCTATTTCAATTTGCCAATAGAAACACTTTATTGTTGCATCTTGTTGACACAAGGATGGCTATCAATATAGTTGATGTTTCAATTTCAAAGATATGATCTTTGTGGCAATGCCTTGTTTATCTTGTGGTATTTGATATGCATAAGATAAAATGATACCTAAAAGTTATTGATAACTCAAACTATCAAATTAGCATCAATCATGAGAAATTCATTTCTAGTTTCCATATGATGGATAAATCTTGACTCTTTTGGTTAGAGAACCAGTAAGAGACATGAATATCTTGGACATGATTAATCAATCTTCACTCATGGTAGTGGGAGAATGATTATCCTATTAGGTATAATACATGTGATGTATTTACATACCTATTGGAATACATGCTAATACTTCAAGTGGTGTTTAGAGAAATACCAATATGAATATCTTGAAATGTTCAAGGATATCATAGATGAAGTACGAATTTGGTAAAGTGTTATTTCTCGATGAGATCAATGAATAAAATACTTAGACCAAATGTTTGATAACCTTGTGAGTTATTATGATAGTGTATCATAGTGAGCTCATGATTAAGGCATAGTGATGTCTAAATCAAAAGGGAGTCATACTCTAAGGAGTTAGAGAATGATTATCAAATAACTAAATTCTTCTTAAATAAAGAATACCCCACACTAATAAAGGACATTAAGAATCACAAGGAGTTGTGAATACTTATATCCTTGACAGATATACCTCAATTATCTATGTGATGAGTTGGTCATATGATGAGTCAACTATCTAGATGAATATGAGGAACCGGATTTTGAGTTATGGTTTATAACCATTACATCCTAAATGACTTCCATGTGAACAATAAGGTATGACCTTGTTGGTAGCACCCATTGGGATGAAATCCATAAGTGAAAATAAGTCTTAAGGTGTTAAGACACATGGATAACATTTGAGAAGGATGATGCTTGTTGATTGCAACTTAATGACTAAGACATTTGGCATATGGATACTAAAACTGCATTCCTATGAGGAATAAGACAAGGATGTGTATGTGACACAACCTATAAGGTTTATGAAACCAGTAATGCAAATGAAGTCTATAAGTTACAATGGACTAATCAATGTGATTAATTGAGTACAAGCAACTCAGAATTGGATCTTTACTTTGATTATATAGTCAAAGGGTTTGACTGATATGTCAAAGATAAAGATGGGATCTGTGATTTAGTGGGAGCGTATTCACATCCCACATGTTGATGTGAAATGGAAATGTTCTAGAATGGAAATCCAAAAGTGGAAATTATCTTTAAGGAAGAAAGAGATGTTTCCTATGATAGGAATAGAGATCTATAGAGATAGTTCTTGAAAACCTCTTGACCTGGAAAAGGGAGAGCATACATTGGCAATTTGTACTGAAGGGTTCAGTATGCACAGATTCAGTGGGAGAAAACATGTCCATGTTACATGGAGTTAGTATCCCAAGGCCAAGTGTCCAATTCTTATGAAGAATGGGAACATTAAGAATAGATATGGATCTATCATGTATGTGATCATCCCATCATCTTGCATGTTTGGACATGGCAAGAATAAAATGCATTCATCATCTTGTATGTAGGACATGACAATATGATGTGCTCATCCTGATAACTCGTATGTGGGACATGACGAGTGGATGTCTGACTACTTCCACTAAGGGTTACTGGAAACCATAAGAACTTGATAAGTACTTATGAAGTACTAGTTCTATGGAGAAAAGGAAGAGTTCGATGTAAAGGTTACATTGATGCGAACTTCCGAACAAGATAGAAAATTAATCGCAAAATATATATAGGATATATAAAAGTGAAAGTTTGTTGATAATTGGAAATGTTCCAATAAAACCATTTAAAAGGAAATGTCGAGTATCTGTGTGTTTAGAGAACATCAGTGGATACTATATGGATCTAGGAGTTCATAGAGATGAACTTATAGATATTCTGATCATTGATGACAAGTATGGAATCCTTGATCATGCAATGTGGCTAAAGGTTAGCAAAGGAATACTAGATCACATATGTTACGGCAGCTCCATCTCATATGTGTGACGTACAGCGAAGAGATGTGAGACATGCAATTGATACTGACTTTGGCAAGGTGTTGCCATAACTCACTATGTTGGCACAAGAGCATAGTAACATGTGGGACATGTTTGAAGATCACTATGAATATGATTCAAGGGTGATTGTCTTGCAATGCAAGTGGGAGTCTGTTGGAATGTATTCCCTAAGAGCAAATCATGGGATGATTGGTGGGATACATTGAGATTGATTTGATAAACATCAAAGGCAAACTTCCAATTCTTTCTGGTTCAGTCATATGAGATAGTAATAGAATAGATTGAATGTCTAGAGAATGACAGTACTCAATGACGTATGCTTTCAGGTTGAGGACCTGAACGATGAGATCATACGGATGCTAAGAGTTTGTACATTCTTCTTATGTCCCTAGTCGGATGTCATTGTGGATGGTAGATAGACAACAATGACACACAAGACTAGATTGTGGTGTTGGTTGATGATAGAATCTCATTAGTCATGATATAGAGATATCAAACCAAACACATAGGTACTTGTTAGAGAACAAGTGTACCGGACAGACCCACCGTGAGATTGACACATGGAACCATGACATGGTAGTCACAGTCATTACTCACAGTGATGGTGGTGAATGTGATTCTTTGACCTGAAATCACTACACTCAACACATGTCATTGGGTACACTTTGACATCATCAAATGCAATCCTGAAACATGGGTTGTTATAAAGGTGATGATTGGGTGGCTTTGACACATGGGGCTTTTGAGGGGTGAGTGATAGATATGGGATTTGTCCCTCCTGAGGGAGTTTGATATCCATGGCCACTTGATGAGTAGGATTGAGATAGGAATGCGCACGCATGTGTGAATCAATATGTGATATTGATGTCATACATATCTCCTCCAATCTACTCTAAGATCAAGAAAGTAAATGAATGTTGACAGGATGACTGTTCCATGCCTCGAGTTCATTCGGGATATCACTGACAAAGGAATTATACATTCACTGTAACACCATTCATGGAATGTAGGATTGAAAGTTGTTCTCAAACTTTCTATATCACTTGGGTAGCATTGATGTGTGACTAGGCACCGCTCTTTGCTTGTGAAGGCATAAGTGTTATGGACTTTCACTACAGGGTCACACACATAGGATTTAACCTGGAAGAGTAGTTTTGTCCACAAACAATGTTTAGATTGACTGCTAAAGGAGTTTAGTAGTTCAATTAAACACTCAATTAATTGATAGCTCAAAATCATAGTGTTTAAGGTGTTGGACAGATTTATTAGAGTATCAGATTGATTGAAACTGCAATTGACTATTTCTGCACAATCTGCACTCCCAACCGATCGGCTCATGTGATGAACCGATCGGATGAGCTTGGTGAAACGATCGGCTCATATGGTGAGATGATTGGCTCATGGACAGGGTGAAACGGTCGATTCAAGTGTTGAAACGATCGGTTCAACTGGTCCAATTGAGCAAGTTGGGAAAGTAAGATCGGTGAGAAATTTCTTTTTGTTTCACTTGCCCGATTTGATTGGAACAAGGATTGGTATTAGGTACCAAATAGAAACAAAAGAGGAAAAGTCGATCGGGAACTGACCAGGGCCACAGAAGTGAACCGAATGGTTGAGGTGTCAACCGACTGACTCAGGTCCCCAACCGACCGTTTTAGAAATGAAACGATCGATTCAGGTCACGCAGTTGGTTGTTTTTGTGGAAAATATCGAACCCTTCTACTCCTGCTTTAGTCCTGCATTGCCCGAGATAGAGAACCATGTCCCATGACCCTCCTATATATAGGGGTATTGGGGGCTTCTCTGTACACAACTCAGTGCAACCAGTTGCTCTGTAAAGTTGTCGTTCTCTCTAGTTTTGGTAACTGAGAGAGCCCGAGCAAGTGCTACCTGATAAGGGAGGAACAGTAAGGGAAAGACAACTGTAGAAAGTGACTAGTGGCAGGAGAGTGTGTCGGCAACTAGTACGCTGACAGGAGGGTATGACTCCTTCCGATTCCTTGTGGGACAAGGAGATCGGAGTTCCAGGTGGTCTGTGTGGACTACTTCAGAGGCGGGAGATTTCTGCCACGTCAATCCCGACAGTCCCGGTGAGACCAGGAGTCGTCAGTCCCGGTGCGACCTGGAGCTGCACAGACACCATCCAAGACCGGAAGTGAAGACCGCGCTAGCCGTGAGGTATTGTCGCCGAGCAAGCCTCGGGACAAGATATGATTCCACAAACCATCCCTTCCTATTATATAAACGTTGACGCATTTCCTTGTTCTGGGTTTGGGGAGGAGGAAATTTTTGTTTCCGCTGCCTCCCTAAAACCCAACAACTGCAACCCACTGTCGTGTTGCAGTCGTGCAGCTGCTGCTGTAGGTGATCATGCATGGGTTGGAGGCTAGAAGGATGATCGACCATCCGCAGTTGGTCGTGGATGTTTCCAGTCTCAAGCAAGACCATAAACACCCCCATTCGCTCCAAGGATAGGACCTTACCTTCAAGGTTAGGGTTTTGATGAAGAAGTTGAAGAAGGGAGATATAGTTGCGTGGAATCCCTCTAGACTCAAACCCAAGTTTTCCCCTTATATAGGGGAGGGTCAACGAAGCCCTAGGATGGCTTTCCCACAAAGAAACGAAGTCCCTCTTCTAATAGGAATCACATTCCTTCAAGGAAAAGTATTCTTCTCTCTCCTCATAACCTCTTTGATATTCTTATTTCTTGGATAATTAGGAATTCAAAATTCCACTCACTTATTCTCTTTATTCTTGCGTTTTAATCCATTGGCACGAATTTCTATTTTCTTTTAATAAAAATTACTTCTTTTTTAACAATACCCCAAAATCATTCATTATGTATCACATTATCCTCTTATTTTGTTTTATTGGTATTTTCTCTTTCTTTTCTTTCATTGGGACTCCTTGGATCCCAAGAACTCAAATATTTCGAAATTACTTTTTAAGGATACTTATTATCCTTCTAGATGCATCTATATGCATTATTTCCCATTATCATGTTTATTTCTTATCAAAATAGCTCTTTTTGAGGATTTCTCTTTGTTTCTCTTTTATTTTCCTCATTGGTATTCCTTTTATCATTAGGAATCCTTGGGATACGAAACTCCACTGAGGCTAACTCAACTATACCTCTTTCCACTTATTTTCCACATTTTACCATTATTTTCAATTTCTTTCTTAATAAAGAAATACTTAATTAATCTTTTCTTTTCTTATTGCATTATCTTTGCAACTTTGGACTCCTTGGGACCCAAGGAACCCGTGTGGCACGAAATCCACCTTTGGATTAAGTTCTTTTTCCTTCTAGAGGTTTCCACACCTTTCTTTTCTCAAAAACTCAATTATTCATTTACTAATTGAATTTCCTTGTTATTGTGCCCAGTAGCCAATAAAGCCCATAACACAATCATCAAGGCTATTGTAAATGAAATCCATTTATTCAAAACAAATTATATCACTATTTGTTCCAATATCTTTAATATGATAAATTACATTTCTCACCAAAGGAACCCAAAAATTGGGGTTGTAACAGGTCTAAAATTTTGATGAATAATTTGCAGTGCGGTAGGTGAACCAGTTTCATAAATGAAATAGTCATTTGGCAAGGTGAACCGATCAGTTCACTAGTGAATCGATCATCTGGGAGTGTGAAATGGTCGATTCACTTAGTGAACCAGTCATTTCCCTTCCTAGACTTGTCCACAATTGATTTTCCTTATTCATTTCTAATTAACACAGATATTATTTCTTGTCCCAATCAGATTGAACAAGTGAAATGGAAGACCTTTTTCTCACAAACTAGGAAAAATCTAACACCACTCATTTGGACAAATGAACAGATTGGTTCACTAGAGTAAACCGGTCGTCTCACTGACCATGAGCTAATCAGTTCACCTAGTAAACCGATGGGTTGGTGGTCCAGATTGTGCAGAACACAGTCAATTCAATTCTCAATCGATCTGACACTCACATCAGTTGGTTCAACACTTGAACTTGATGATTCTGAGTCAAGTCTATTGATTGAATGTTTGATTGAGTACCTAAACACTTTAGTAATCAATCTAAACATCATTCATGGATAAACTCCTCTTCTAGGTTAATCCTTTGTGTGTGACCTTATAGGTCCCATTTCACATTGGTAGTGGATGTCCATAACTAGCTTATGACATCACATGCAAAGAGTGGTGCCTAGTCGCACATCAGAGCTACTTAAGTGAAAAGGATAAAGAAAGTTGGAGAACAACTTTCAATCCTAAAGTTTGTGATTGGTGTTCCAGTGAATGTATAATTCCTTCTCTGATATCCTGAATGAACTCAAGGCATGAAGTTGTCATCCTTTCAATGTTCATTCATGTTTCTTGAACTAGAGTAGACTGTCAAAGATATGTGTGACATCAATATCATATATTGATTCACATGTGCATGTGCATGCCTTTCTTAGTCTCGCTTATCAAGTGACCTGGACATCATACTCACTTAGGAGGGACCAATCCCTTATCTATCACTCACAGTCTATCTCATACTTCAAAGCCACCCAATCATCACTGTTATAACAACTCATGTTTTAGGATTGTGTTTGATGATGTCAAAGTGTACCCAATCACATTCAACTAGTGCAATGATTTTAGGACTAAGAATCACAATCACCACCATCACTATGAGAGTTAATTTTGACTACCATGTCATGGTTCCACGTATCACTCCCATGGTGGATTTGTTCTATACATTTTTCTCCAACATGTATCTATGTGCTTGGTTTGATATCATATATCATGAGTAATGAGACAATGACATCAACCAACACAAACTCTAGTTTTTATGTGTCATTATTGTCTATCAACCTTTCACAATGACATCCGACTAGGGACATAACAAGAATGTACATACTCTTAGCATCCGTATGATTTTATTGTTCAATCCTCAACCCAAAGAAATACGTCATTGAGTATTGTCATTCTTTAGACATTCATTTTGCTCAATCATTTTTCTCATAATTGATTGAGCTAGAATAAATTGGAAGCTTGCCTTTTACACTTATTAAATCAATTATGACGTATTCTAATCCAATCATCATATGATTGGCTCTCAGGGCATACATACCAACAGACTCCCACTTGCACTTAGAGCCATAACCTTTAAATCATATTCTCAGTGATCTCTAAACATGTCCCACATGTTTCTGTTGCGCTAGTGCTAATCCAGTGAGTTAGCAACATATTGCTTTAGTCGGTATATTGCATGTTTCACATCTCCTCATTATATGACATTTCATTTGAGATGGATTTGTTGTAATATGATATCTGATTTTCCTTGCCTAATAATTACCTCCAATGTTTGACTTAGTATTTCTACTATGTCATCAATGGTTGGAATATCTATAGATTCATCTTTTTGAAGTTCTAGATGCATATAGTATACTCAGTTGTTTATAACACAAGGATACTCATCATTCCCTTTAATAATTAAATAGTCTTTTAATTTTACTCAGAACATTTCCATTTAATAACTCATATTCACTTTTATATTTTGTATTTTGCGATCATTTTATGTCATTACGAAAGCTTGCATCAGTGTAACTCATTTACACTCAACTCTTTCCCTTATTACCATAGAAATAATCCTTTAATACTTCATAAGTACTTAAATAAGTTCTTTATGGTATTCTAGTGACTCTCACTGGAAGTAGATAGACATCTACTCATCATGTCCATAACATACGAGATAACTGGATGAGCATATCATATTGTCATGTCCAATACATACAAGATGGTGAATGCATATATATTTTCTTGTCATGTCCAATACATACAAGATAATGGGATGATTACATACATGATAGATCCAATTGTGAATGCATAAAGCATCTATCTATGTGTTCCTATTCTTCATACAAATTTGGGACACTAGGCATCTGATAAACTAACTCCATGTAATATGGACAAGTTTTCTCCCATTGAACCTTTTCATACTAAACCCTTCATCATAGATTACCAATGTATTCTCTCTCTTTATTAGGTCAAGAGACTTTCGAGAACTGTCTCTATAGATCTCTATTCCTATCACATAGGACATTTCTCTTTATTCCCTCAAAGAAGGTATTTCCACACTAGTTTCTAATTTTAGAACGTGTCATTTCTCATCATCATGTGGAACAAGAATATGCCCCCACTAAATCTTTGTAATCACATATCCCTTCTTTATTTCTATATATCAGTAAAACCTTTTGACTATATAATCAAAGTAAAGACTCCAATTCTGAAGTGCTTGTTTTTAATCAATCATATTGATTAATCTCTTGTAACTTATAGGCTGCATTTGCATTAGTGGAATTATAAAACCCTTCAGGTTGTGTCACGTACACAGCCTCACGTTATTCCTACTAGGAATGTGGTTTTAATATCCATATGCCAAATTTCATAGTCTTTAAGTTCTAATCGTAAGCATGATCCTTTATGGCCTATAGCCACTGCAATTTGTTAAATAAAATCATCAGGTTCAACACCTTAAAATAACTTGAATTTATCTCAACCAATCAGCTCTTCCATGTCAGTCTTAACTCTTAAGACCCAATTACACTTATGGGTTTTATCCCTATAAGTGTTACCATTAAGGTCATACCTTATTTGGTTCACATGGAAGTCATTTTGGACTTACAGCTTCAAGTCAAAACTCAAAATCAGGTTCCTCAACATCATCTAGATAGATTATTGGCCCATCATCATATGACCAATTCATCACCTTTGAGTTTGTAGGATATTATTATCCATCAAGATCAAGGTGTTATCTACTATATATATGAGGTGTATCTATTACATAAGGAATTTTAGAATCCACAACACTTGTGATTTTAATCTCCTTTTGTGTGTTTATTTAGTGTAAAGCATGTTCTTTAGAAGAATTCTAGAAGATTAGCTATTTGTTTAATGATCATGCTCTTACTATTTAGAGTATGATTCCTTCTTTTATTTAGACATAATTATGCCTTAATCATGAGTTCTCTATGATACACTATCATGGTTACTCACAAGGTCCTCTAACATTTGGTTTAAGTATCTCATACATTGATCATATCAAAGAATTAATACTTTTACCAAGTTTGTTATTCATTTATGATATGCTTGAACATTTTAAGATATTCATATTGGTATTTCATTAAATACCATATCTGAAGCATTAGCATTTACTCCAATAGGTATGTATATACATAAATATATATTATACCTAATAGAATAGTCATTCTCCCACTAGATTTAGTGAAGATTGACTTGTCATCATGCCCAACAAACAAGACATTCATATCTCTCAATGGCTCATTAACCAAGAGAGTCTAGTTTATCCATCAACATGGAACCTAGAGATGAATTTCTCATTCATTTGCTTAGATGATAATGCTAATTTATTGTTTGAGTCATCAATAACTTTTAGGTATTATTATTTTATCTCATGCATACCAAGTATCACAAGATAAGTAAGGCATTGTCATAAAAGATCATATCTTTAAAATTGAAACATGAACTTTATTTATAGACATCCTTGTCATTACAAGATGCAGAAATAAAATATTTCTATTTACAAAATGAAATAGCAGTTCATAACTCTATTACATGCCCTTTGGGCTGAAATAAATTAAAAGGTACTACTATATATGGCAGCAACACTTTCTCCAATGTTGATGAGTGCTCCTTCTTGGTCCTTTCATAAATTCCATCACTTCTTTTCATATCTTGCACATCATATATGTCTTTTTTTTTAAGCTGGGGAGCTATTGCACACCATATATGTCAGATCTATATCTTGGTATCATATACCTAATATAAAGAAGCATTTTAAGTTTATTTCATGATACTTGAGGTTGAGACTTCCATTCCCTCCTTCTTCTTTAGTTCATCTATGTAGAGAGGGCAATTTCTCTTCCAATGTCCTGGTTCGTAACAATGGTGACATTTGCCTTCCTTGTTCACCCCTCCCTTGGCTTTGAGAGTTGAAGATGACTTCGGCTACTGGCTAGCATCAGAACCTTTCTTTGCTTTGTCCTTGCCATTTCCTTTGGACTTTCCCTTCTTTCTGTTGATCATCATCACATATTTGGATTTGTCTTTCTTTAATAGTGCCTCAGTTGTCCTCAACATGCCCAACAACTCTCTCAGTTGCTTGTCAAAGTTGTTCATGTTGTAGTTCCTCACAAATTGACTACAAGATTCTGGCAACAATTGTAGTATCACATCAACAGCCAACTCTTGGCTCAGAGGGAATCCCAATCGAGTTAGGTTCTCCACATACCCAATCATCTTGAGTGTGTGAGGGCCTACTGGATCTCCTTCTATCATGACGCACTTGAACAATGCCTTGGAGACATCATATCTCTCTTGTCATGCTTGGTCTTGATACATGTTCTTAAGATGTTGAACCATCTTAATGACGTCCATGTTCTCATGTTGTCTCTACAACTCATAGTTCATTGAGCACAACATCAAGCACTTCACATCAATGGCATCCTCAGTATGCTTCTTGGAAGCATCCCTTTCAGCCGTTGGTGCATTGGGAGCGAGTTCTTCTGATTCTAGTGTATCCAGGATGTAGAGCTTTTGCTCTTGAGTGAGAATAATTCTCAACGTCCTAAACCAATCGTTGAAGTTGTTCCCATTTAGCTTGTCCTTCTCAAGGACCGATCGTAATGAAAAGTGATTGTTGTTGGTAGCCATTTATTCTAAAAAAAGTAAATTTGCAATTTCAGTCCAAAACTCTTTTGATTTGATTTGATTTGTTTTGAAATTGATAAAATTAATTTGGTCTTTAATTAATTATCGGTCCCACTATTTTGATCAAATTGATAGCCCTAACCATCAATTTGGAAGATTACAGTGTACAACCTTCTAGTGAGCCAGATCCAAAACAATTGAGTTATTACCCAGCCAACGTCAGCGTCCATAATCAATTATTAAGTTAGGTAACATTTACCAATTGCATTATATACAATTCTTGGATAGATGTCATGCGCTACTCCTTGCTATGTACATTTGCATGCCTCAAGGTGCTTAATCCTATTAAGATCACCTTGTTAAGTCTGACCTAAAGCCAACACGATGAATATGAACCCTATAAAGGCAGACCCACATATTCACCATCACACTTCCATGAGATAGGTAGTGTACCACGCGAAGGCGTGCCCACACTTAGTCGATCAAGCTTTTCATGTGTGCTATTTTTGGAAGGTATCTTAAACTTAATATTTATATTTGAGCAGTTTTAATATGCTTATATATGCATATATGTATCCAATCACCACATATATAATACGTATCATATACATGATATATCCCACCAATGAAAACATGAAATAATGATAAAGCAATGATTATGGCCATCATATTATAGTTCTTTGGAGCCACATGGAACTATGGTCATCTAAGGTCTACATCACATGCAACCTGTTATTGATGAAGATCTGTGCTTGGGTCATTCTGGGTTGATAAGCTCACCCTGTGACTGATTGGCTCTCCTCCTGGTCAGTCGCTTAGTTGTCACCAACTGATCGTCTGGCTCCTCCAGATGGTCAGTTTGCTAGATCGTCGACCCCCTCATTAGGCCACCAACTGCTCCTCAATCGACCATTTCAATCCATCAAGCGGTCATCTTCATTCCCCATCATAACAAGAAATAAAATTGTCCTACTTTTACATATATCTTTGTGAAACCTCGAGTTACATTTGAGGGGAGCAAAGGTAGAAGAGAATCTCGAGTTATCTCAAGTTACATTTAGAATAGAAGAACATGGCTTGGTGCGTTGACAGAGATGCAAACACCCAAAACCAACCACACGCATGCACATAGGGTTTATAGGCCATAACCATGCTACACATCCACCATCAAAACTATTTTAGGGTGACGCGTATTGATTCCATATAAATACAATATCATATATGTATATATTAGTTTGGGATCATGTGGTATTAATCGGATATTCACATTAGTCATTTAAATATTTGCATCGTATATAACAAATAAAAGACGACAAAATCAAAATCTGATCATATCAATCATCCCAAAACATAGAGTATTGGTGTGGCTCTAATAAAATTGTTGGGCTTTACATGGTTGGAGCAGGCAGTGGAAACAAAAAATTTACTTGACCATAAACCCATAACTAGCTGATCACATCAATAACTATGTAATGGGAAGGATGTTTTTAGTGAGATATACCTAGCCCTGAGGCTTGTTCAGCAACAATACCTCGTAGATAATGCGGTCTTCAACCACCTATCTTTAATGGTGTCTATGCAGCTCCTGGTCTTGACCCAGACTACGGTTGATTGTCATCCTCTTGAGTGGCAGAAGTCTCCCGCCTCCATAGATAGTCCACACGGACTACCGGGAACTCTAGTTTCCCTGGAGAATGAACTAGAAGGAGTTGTCCCCTTCTATCAGTGTACTAGTCACTGACACACTCTCCCACCACCAGTCATGTTTCTGTAGTTGTCTTTCCCTCATTATTCCTCCCTGGGCAGGTAGAACTTGCTTGGGCTCTCTTAGTTACCACAATCAGAGAGGACAAAAACTTTGTAGAGCAATTCACGTTCTGAGTTGTCTCTCTAGAGAAGCCCCATGTACCTCTCTATTTATATTAGAGGGAAGGGTCAGGGTTCCCAGTTTATGTGGGAGTAGAAGGCTCCAGAATTTCCATGAATAATTTGCATTGTGGTAGGTGAACCGGTTGTTTCATAAATGAAACATTCATTTGGCAAGGTGAGCCGATCGGTTCACTAGTGAACCGGTCAGTTGGGAGTGTGAATTGATTAGTTTACTTAGTGAACCAGTCATTTCACGTCCCAGACTTTCCCACAACTGACTTTCCTTATTCATTTCTAATTAACACAAATATTAATTCGTGTCCCATTCGAATTGAACAAGTGAAACAAAAAACCTTTTTCTCACAAATCCGAAAAAATCCAACACTGCTCGTTTGGACAAATGAACTGATCGGTTCACTAGAGTGAATCAGTCGTCTCACTGACCATGAGTCGATCGATTCACCTAGTGAACCGATCGGTTGGTGGTCTAGATTGTGTAGAACACAGTCAATTCAGTTCTCAATCAATCTGACACTCAAATCAGTTGGTTCAACACTTAAACTTGATGATTCTGAGTCAAGTCTATTGATTGCATGTTTGATTGAGTACCTAAACACTTTAGTAGTCAATCCAAACATCATTCATGGATAAACTCCTCTTCCAGTTTAATCCTTTGTGTGTGACC
The DNA here is from genome assembly GCA_963693085.1 of Alisma plantago-aquatica. Lineage (NCBI taxonomy): Eukaryota > Viridiplantae > Streptophyta > Magnoliopsida > Alismatales > Alismataceae > Alisma > Alisma plantago-aquatica. Next base: position 1,342,062,704 of record OY856411.1, on the reverse strand, counting down.
CTATAGGTCCCATTTCACATTAGTAGTGAATGTCCACAACTAGCTTATGACATCACAAGTGAAGAGTGGTGCCTAGTCGCACATCAGTGCTACCTAAGTGAAAATGAAAGTTAGAGAACAACTTTCAATCCTACAGTTTCTGATTGGTGTTCTAGTGAATGTATAATTCCTTTATCTCAAATATACTGAATGAATTCAAGGCATGGAGTTGTCATCCTTCCAACGTTCATTCATGTTTCTTGAACTAAAACAGACTGTCTGAGATATGTGTGACATCAATATCATATATTGATTGACATGTGCATGTGCATGCCTTTCTCAATCTCACTTATCAAGTGGCCTGGACATCATACTCCCTTAGGAGGGACCAATCCCATATCTATCACTCACAGTATATCTCATGTGTCAAAGCCACCCAATCATCACTGTTATAACAACCCATGTTTCAAGACTGCGTTTGATGATGTCAAAGTGTACCTAATCACATTCGAAGAGTGCAGTGATTTCAGGTCTAAGAATCACAATCACCACCATCACTATGAGAGATCATTTTGACTACCATGTCATGGTTCCATGTATCACTCCCATGGCGGGTCTGTCTGATACACTTTTCTCCAACATATGTCTATGTCCTTGGTTTGATATCATATATCATAACGAATGAGACACTATCATCAACCAACACACACTCTAGTCTTGATGTGTCATTATTGTCTATCAACCTTCCACAATGACATTCAATTAGGGACATAACAAGAATGTACATACTCTTAGTATCTGTATGATTTCATTGTTCAGGTCCTCAACCTAAAGACATACGTCATTGAGTATTGTCATTCTTTAATCACTTATTCTGCTCCAGCACTTATCTTATAATCGATTGAGATAGAATAAATTGGAAGCTTGCATTTTATACTTATCAAATCAATCATGACACATGCCAATCCAATCATCATATGATTAGCTCTCAGGGCATACATACCAACACCGTGGTCATCCAAGCATAAAATGGGCCACCTCCCTGTTGATTTTGGGGGGCGTTGTGCATAATTACAATGGCCATTGCGGGAGGCCACGACCATGATGTCTTCTGATGGCCATGGCCATGGTGTCTTCAATGGGCCACAACCATGATGCGCTTGGTGCAAAAACGTGACTTCTCTATTGATTCTTGGACATAATTCACACAACCGTGGTGGATGCCCACGGCCGTGCTAGGGTCTTCAGTGGCTAAATCAACTTCATTCTTCATCATCAATGTACTTCTTTTCTTGATGTCGAATCTTGGCCATTAGGGGTAGGTTTAGGGAGCTTTGGGACCTTCTTTGGACCCCTCCATGAGTAGAGGAACCCTAGAACTCCTTCCTTCTCTCTTATCCTTCCAAAGTATGGCCCAAGTACCTGAAATAATGCAATAGTAATACTCATATTGGGTGATTTAACTTGCATTCTACTATGTTTAGATGTGAATAAAGTAGAAAATGGTACAAGATGGAGCCCTAAAATAGGGCTGCATCACCACCCTTGACTTAAAACATACTTGTCCTCAAGTATGCTCCAACTTAATCTCTCTTTTCAGTTTTCTTTCAATATACAAGAGTGAGAAATACATAGCAACAGATGATTATTGACTAAATGGTCTTGGAAGTTACTAAGTGCATGTGTTCCACTTTTCTCCTCTCTTATTTCACATACCAATCATGAAATGAGCACTGAGCATACAAACTTCAAATATAAAGCACATAATACACAAGCTTTCCATATGTCCTTCATATCATTCTGGGTAAACTGTTTCATGTTGGCATTAATCAAATATGACTAGGAGTGTTGTTCCACTTTCATGCATTCAATCTTATGCCTCAAACCACACCAAATGACCCACATGTTGTAGAAAAGGGTAAAGCGAGCTAGATTTGATGTTTTCTAGCGCAATGGGTATGAAAATAGAAGAAAGGGTTGCAAAAAGATTTTTGGAGTGCTATTACATAGAGAACTCATCTTTTCTTTATTTGAATGCTCTTATATAGGAGCATCCTTTTATTTTATTTCTACTTTCTTTTTCTTTTCTTTTCTTTTCTCTACCCTTGGTGTATATAGGGCATATGGTGGATAGAGTGAAGCGGGGAAATGTAGGTATGGACACCCCAAACTTTTAGAGGTGGCCAAGGCTGATTATGTGCACTAAGGCATCCTTTCATGAGATGGAGAGGTATGAAGATGGTGAAAGAAGAGTCGGGGTCAAAGAGAGGTCATTAGTGTAGTTTTCAACATAAGATTTTCTTGCATGAAGGCTAATCCAACACTTCATCAAATGATATCACACCACATGATTGAACAACATGAGATTCACATTTATATCAAGGATTCCATAGGCTCTAAGCATTTGTAGCTTGCTCAATTCACAAATCAACCAAAACATTCACAAACTTGAGAGAAGTGGTGCACATGTAAAAAGTCAACAATCAACACCATACAGCAATGAACTCTAACAAATGGCATGCATTTGTCAAAAGATTGAAAATGTCATTTCAAATAAAGGAGATTAAGTCAAAACACGCTTTTAAGCAAGAACATTCAAATTTAGGCAAAATTTTCCAAAATGGTGCCAATTTGCCTTCAATCACATCTAAATCTACATTATTGAACTTAAAATAATAAACAAGTAAATCCTACCTAAAACACACAAAAATTACCAAAAATCTACATGATATGCAATGCATGGCATGGAGTGACAAAAAGAGCAATTTTTTTTAAAATTATGCAAAAATGCATGAAAATAACTACATGTTATGCATGAGTGCAAGCAGGCACACAAGGTCAGGATATGCAAGTAAGAAAGTCAGTCAAACTATTTGCTCATCTTGCAAAAACTTAGAATAGGGTACATAGATAAGAATGTGGTGAAAGAAGGGCTTGCCACCCTACCACCCCAAACTTTTAAATCATGTTGTCCTCAGCATGAAATAGAAGTTTAGAATAGTAGGGAAGAGGACATGGAGTCTCAGTAGACAACAGCCAAATGATGGAGTGATTAATGCAATACTAGGTGAGTAGGGCAGGGGCACCACGGTCATGCTAAACAACACAGTCGTTCTATCTCACTGTTCACACGGACGTGTTGTGTAGCACAGCTGTTCTAGACTCCTTCCTGTATCTCTTCTATTGATTTGCAATCTTCTCTTCAACTTTGATCTTCTCCTTGGATAAACCCTTTATGCATAACATTTTCTTTTTTGTACCTGTGCTAACATAATTCACAAATAGAAAAATTATCAAGTATAGTTTGTGTGTGTTTTTCTTGTGAAATAAATGAAAGTGTGATAAAACAAGGTTCGAGAATCTCAAACCATGTGGGTTGCCTCCCACTAGCACTAAATCTATAGCCTTCAGTCAGGCTTGTTGCTTTCTTCACTAAGTGTTGACACCCACGGTGTCTTCCTTTTCTTCCACAGTGATTCTTTCTAGAGTTCTGTAAACATGGGCTTCATCCCTAGGAGTGTATATTGAAAAAATAGTAAGGACTTGATCTCCATTGTTCTAGGGGATCATAGTAGCCTAGACTATAGCTGAAATCTTCTTCACCCAGCTTGTACCTCTCTTCCTCAGTGAATAAAAAGAAATCAAGCTTTCTCCTTTTATAGGTGACCGTTAGAGTATCCATATGTACATTGATATCCACACCCACATTGGACAAGAAGGGTCTCCCCAATATGAGGTATTCTTTTCCATCAATAGGTACAAAATCCACAATCAGAAAATTGATCAAGTGTGCAATTTTTATCCTTTGATCTATTGCTACTGTTGTGTTTAGCAATATCCCCAAGGGTTTCCTCTTAGTTCCATCACCCAAGATGAGAACACAATTCATCTGTTCTATTTTTTTGAGGCTAAATTGTAGGTTCATGCTTAATGGCATAATGCTTGTCCATGCACCAAGATCAAGGGGGGTGTGCTCAAAAAATTGTGCATTAATGTAGCATGTGATCAGAGGGACTTCTGGATCGTCCCTCTTTTTTTTGAAAAGCCAATGTCCAAGATGAAATTCACCAATTTGTTGCAACTATTTCCTTGGGAGGCAATAACACCAATTTTCTCTTCCACGTGCAAACATCCTTCATCAAGGAAAATAATGTTTTGATGCCTATTGTTCCTTACTTCAAGGACCCTAGGATATTCATGATACCATTATTCTTTTCTTGGAGAAAGGGGCCTTCTAAAGCCTCATGGAAATTCTCCCCAATTACATCAAATGTTTCTACAGCAATTTGTGGGCCTTGAGGAGGTATGATGGTGATTCTTGTCTCATGGGGAGGTTTTGGCTCCCAACAAGGCATGCATCAAGTGTTGTTATGCCAATGGCATGTGGGGTAGCAAACATGATCATATCACAAAAGGGTGAAAGAACCTAATCTCTTACACTTTTATCACTTCCAAGAAAGGGTGGGATAGCTCAGTATGCTTCTACATACACAACGAGCAGTGAAAACTTGGGTGCATTCAGTTTTCTCAAGTAGTAACTGAGCAACAAATTCTTTGGCGCTTTTGTGATCTCTACTAGACTCTTCTAGCATCGAATCCTGATCATCAACCTTAATTATCTCTTCTTCCCTTCTTTTAAGATTTTTAGCAGCTTTTCTTCCCCATATTACAAAGCCATTTCACTTGTTCATGGGAAGAAGGAGGGGCTTGTGAAGATGAAGGTGGTGGCAATCTTTGATGAGGTGAGTTAGGATTTTGGAGTATGCAAGTTGGTTGTTGGGGAGGTTGTTGTGGAGCTGGTGGTTGATAGTTGTGTGATGGGAGTGGGTGATATTGATAGTTGAATGGGGGTTGGTGACATGGCGGAGCATATGGATGTGGCGGTCCTTGGTACTGGAGGAGTGGGGGTACTTGGCCTTGCGGTGGGACATACACACCTTAAGTAGTGCTCACATAACTACCATCGTTGTTTGGATTGGCCATGGATTGAGATAGGAGCCTTCCCTCTTCACGACGAGCAAGTGAGATTGAGATTTGATCAAGACTTTACTAAAGGTGGCTAATATTTTGCCCTTAAGAGGATACTTGTTTCTTTACCTCATCCAAATTTCTCAATCTCCCAAGTACTTCATCTTCAAATTTGGAGTTATACCTTGGCCTTGTCCGCCCTTGTCCTTGACCATCTTCATTGAGTTGTTTCCATGAAAAGTTAGGATGATTCCTCCACTCCAGAGTGTAAGTGTTGGACACAGGACCTTGGTTGTTTCGGTTGCCAAAAGAGCGCAAAGCATGAACTTATTCATCTATAGAATCAACCGCCATGGTGAATTGACTAGAAGAACCACCAACTTGGCTCTTCATCATATTCATCATGTCTGCCATCATCTTCATCATGTTCGGGTTGGAAACAGTGTGGGCTGGAGCTATAGGAGGAGGTGGAGGGACATAATTCTGGCTGCAATGTTCCCCTTTAGTAGAGACTCGATAACGGGAATTCTCAGCAATGTGTTCAAACAATGGCCACGACTCCTCGGGTGGCTTTGCCATGAATGTGCCTCCACATGATGAGTCAACATTATTCTGGCTTTCTTCTTCAAAACTGGTGTAGAAGGCTTGGACTAGCTACCACAATGGTGCCTCATGATGGGGGGAGTCATGAAGGAGCTTTTGGAATATTTCCCATGCCTCGTGGAAAGGTTCATTTTCCATTTGGGCAAAGGTGGTGATACATCTTCTCATGTGAGTCAGCTTGTCAATTTGAAAGAACTTTTTGAGAAACTCATTTTTGACTACATTGCAAGTCACCAACTCCGGCTTCAAAATGTACCATTCTTTAGCTTTTTCCTTTAGAGAGAATGGGAAGAGAGTCATTTGGATGGAGTCATTGGTAGCGGCGGGGGTACGAAAGGTGGAACAAGTCTTAAGGAATGCGCCGATGTGATGGTAGGGATTCTCATTCTCCATCCCATAATAGGTAGGCAGGAGTCCAAGGAGTATGGATGGAATGGAGAACTATTGGCCTGACATTTAATCAACTACGGTGGCAATGCAAGAATTATAGTTCCCCAAGGTAAAATACTCATGGAGTGAGCGATTGGGCTATAGTGGAGGTGGTTGAGCATTCCCATGAGGGTTGTTGTCTTCCATTTGATCACTTGTCTTAGTTTCTTGATGTTGGTTGCGGTGGCTTTAGTGTCTCCTCCTACTTATCTTGGGGTCATACAACACCAAGTCGGTACAAGAAGAACATGTATGGTGCATGCACAGCTGTCACCTACACAATACACAAACAAACAACAAGAAAATAAGTTAGAATGACAATATGCAAAAGTGAACAAAGAATAAAGAATAGCAATGATGAGGGAAATAGGAAAGGCTAAGCTACACTAACTAGCTAGGCCGAGCGCCTCTATCACCGACAATGGCACTAGAAAGCTTGGTGCTTCCAAGCAAGAGGTGCACACACTAGCTAACAAGAGGTGACTAGATGCACCCCATGGAACTCGAACACATAGAATCTCTCAAAATTTATAAAAATCCTAACAAGACTCGATCACAACACTAAATAGGTCACCCACAAGTGATGAGATTAGGTAGGTGGGCCATTTGGGAATGTGATTTGATATTAGTTGGGGGTGTCAACATGGCATGTAATTATCACATATCAATCTAGATTACTAAACCAAACAACAAGGCAGGTGCTATTAGAATGTACCCTATACTACTAGTTGGAGTACTAGGGCTAGGTGCAATTCTAGTAGGATCTGTCAAGTCTAGGTTTCTAGGGTAAGTGGTATTAGGGCAATTGAGGGACAAGGAGAGAAATGGGAGTAGATATGAGGGTTTTTCACCTCATGCTAGTAGTCATCTAGCCTTTAGAAAGCTCTAGGAAATTGCACTAACTACACTTACACTAGCCACTTAGATATCACACTCACTTGTAGAAGGAGGGATATGTATGTAGGAACAAAGGGGGCTAGCTAGGGATCCACTAATTGGACCTAGGAGACATTCCTAAGATTGCTACATACATTCCAATTCCTCCTAGAAGCTAAGTGTCATCAAACATCTCAAAGCAAGCAATCCATGTTAAAAGCACAAATCACATGCAATAAAATAGGAAATGAGATAGAAGCAAGAGAAAATCATCATAGATACAAATCATGTTCATTACAAGTTATTTCCCCCAACATGGTATCAAAGTCACATTTTAGCCCCAAACAGCCCATCACTAGGGGCTTAGCTAGACATAATCAAAGAAATAGCAAAAAGAAAGGGGAAGAAGGGGATAGGACTCCATGAATCTTGAAGTAGATCTTCCTTCTTCACCTCATAGTAGTTGGGGATGACCTCTCTCCTCCAATGGTGCAGATGGGCATGAGAATGGAGGGGATTATGGAGGTAAACCTAGAAATCTAGGTTTCCAAGGTGGAAATGAGGTAGAAATGGTGGAGAGCATAAATGCAAGGGAAGTGCAATGAATGCTCAAGGAGTGGGTAGAGAAGAGTAATGGCAGCTAAGGGGTGTAACCTTCATGCTCTTGCCACCACCTATGTATATATAGGTGGTGGGGAAGCACTAGGGTAAGTAAGGGTGGAATAGGAAAAGTAGTGGAGAAAATGGGTAGGATTAATTTTTCACCACGGCTGTGTTGAGGTGCCATGGCCATGGTGGGGGTTGCATGGTACCGTCGTGAGGGTGTGGACATGACCAAGGTGTGAATGGGAGTGGAATGGTTAAGTATAGGTGGTGGCCACGGTTGTGGCAGGGTGCCACGGTCGAGCTGGGTAAGGGGTGCCACGGTCGTGGTGAGGTACCATGACTGTTTTGGAGGAGGAGCTCATGGGCATGGGGAGTGCCACGGTTGAGGTGGTCTTCAAGGGCCACAGACATGGTGAGTGGCCATGACCATGGTCATCCAAGCATAAAATGGGCCGCCTCCCAGTTGATTTTGGGAGGTGTTGTACATAATTACAACGGCCATTGCGGGAGGCCACGACCGTGATGTCGTCTACTAGCCACGGCTGCGGTATCTTCAATGGGCCACAACCGTACTGATCGCCACAGCTGTGGTGCGTTCAGGGCAAAAATGTCAACTTCCTTGTTGATTCTTGGACATGATTCACACAATCGTGGTGGATGTCTACGATCATGTTGGGGTCTTTAGTGGCTAAATCAACTTCATTCTTCATCATCAATGGACTTCTTTGCTTGATATCACATCTTAGCCATTAGGGGTAGGTTGAGGGAGCTTTGGGGCCTTCTTTGGACCCCTCCATGAGCGAAGGAACCCTAAAACTCCTTCCTTCTCTCTCATCCATCCAAAACATGGTCCAAGTACCTAAAAATAGGGCAAAGAATGACTATAAGTGAATTTGATAGTAATACTCATATTGGGGATTTAACTTGCATTCTACTATGTTTAGGTGTGAATAAAGTACAAAATGGCACAAGATGGAGCCCTAAAATAGGGTTGCATCAGATATGCAGACAGAATGTAGAAATTTTAGAATTTTATATGTTTAAGAGAAGAAAAAACTAGAGGAACCAAAGATGTAGCCTAAGGGAAGTAGAATTCCAGTTAGAGGATGAAATTCAACATTTGGAGCTGCTCCAAATCAGACTATCTTCCCTCCCGGACACGTTGGTTGAGAGAAGTAGTTCTCTACACCTTAGGAGAAGAGAATGGAGAAGAAAAGAGGTAGAATGGAGGTTCTTGAGCAAAAAACCACCTTCTTCCACCCCAAAATCACCCTTTTAAGCTCTGGAACTTCTCTTAGACGAAAGACACTTCTCAAAATGATGAGTTATAACCGCCCGTTGGATTACATTTGCCTTTAAAAATGAGGGGCAGTTCATTTTTAGTTTTGCTGAAATTAATAGTGACACGACGTGTCTTTTGGACGACATTGTGTGTCCCGTCATTCAATTCTTTTGGGTAGCAGTACTGTAGTGAAAGACATGACATGTTGAATAAAGACACTCTGTGTGATGACCTTCTGGGGTCGATTCAAGTGAAAGGCACACGGTGTGTTTGAATATATACATGTCGTGCACATTGGCAGAAAGATGTAGTCATCCTTCATGTCCCAGGAACACGTCGTGTTCTCAGGGGAACACGTCGTGTCACAGCTTCTTTGTTCTGGGGTTGTAACACACGACGTGGTCTTCATCCTGTGAGGTTTTTTGTGAAGGGACACGTCATGTCTCTTAGGGAACGTGCCATGTCTGATGTTGTTTCTTCAGGAAATGGCTCTAAATTAGCTGCAAAATGTGGAGAAGTCCCATTGGGTCGTATTTGAGTTGGCTATGTCCAATTTTGTGAGAACCCGTTACACTAAACAAGATTACTCAGAACATAAAACACAATCAATCACCAATGAACCACACACCCAAAAATATGGGTAAATTAAAACTGATTTTAATGTCAGCACCCGTTCAGAATTCTGTGCATAAGAGCCCAATATCTTTCTTATATCCAGACTATGCCAATAATTTGATACAAATTGTTCTATTGCCTTAGCCACAACATATATACACGGGAGAACAATAGGTGTATATTCCACACAAACAAGCATTGATATGCTAACAAAAGTCTGATTCGTTTGAAACACTATATACAAACTTTTCATACCCAGACATGAGAGTAAAGGGATGACTCTAGGACACACTAGACATATAATCAACTTTCTCAAAGATTCATTATTATAGTTCCTCTTTGCTGCCACATGTTTGTTTTCATCACTTTCAATTATCTAAAAAAATGTGGTGAACCACAAGGGTGAGACCCATGTCCCAGCAAGAGATATAACCTCCAACAATGCTTATTGATTACAACATTTTAAATAGTAGATAACTAAGCAGTTGGAGTATATAATAATCAATTAAATAGATTGAACAGTTCAAGTATACTAAATAGATTAAGCAAATCATCTTATCAACAAGTATGATCATCAATGCATATATAGATAACAAATAAATCCATTTCTCTGGATAGATATCTACTCAAATATCATCAAATTGCATCCAATAACAATCATTATCATTAATCTGGCTATCATCATATTCATTTCTAATAGTACATGTAATCTAGTAGCATAAGCATCCCTGACATCATGAATATGTCTAGTAACATAACATGGCTATCAATATTGGCATATCAAATAAAGTGAACAAATCTATATCGTAAGTAGAACTAACATTATAGCACAATTAATTGCATAGGCATGATTAGCCATTTAAGCATTTATAATTACATAGGCATGGCTAGAAATATTAAACATAGCTAACAGCATCATCTTAACCATCAATGTCAGTATATTTGACAACATAAGCATGTTTACAACAAGAGCATAACTACAGCATAAGCATATCTATTATCTCTTATTGTACTATACATGATCTCAATGAAAAGAAAGCAAACAATGGTTATCATCCAATATGAAGCGTTGTGTATAACCCTAAATAGATATGCTACTCGGTTGTCTTACATCTTTTATTATGCCCTGAGGAATTTGAGGATACCAATCAAAATCCAACTGACCACTGCTAAGTCAAAACCAATACCATACAAGATCTAGGAAGAGTCGTACTCCTAAGATCTTGTCTGCCCCCCGTTAGTACGGGTCCGCCACAGTGACACATAAGGTCAAGCTACTAACAACCTAGTCTGTCCTTGGTAAAGGTCACGACACTAATGAAAGTAGGTGAGTACGCATACCCTACCATCTGAGGTACAACTGCAGTTGTCCTCCAATCTTGTCACATATATAATCATTGAGGCACGACCGCAGTCGTTCTCAAACTAAGAACTAGGTATGACCGCAGTCATCCTTCCTAAACACTTGAATTCAAGATGACAAGCACCCCACATACTCATCAGTATGCGCTTTGAGTTTCCCTTAGGAATACTCATTTCACCATCTGGCAAGTTCTAACACTCAGATGGATCTATGGCACATGGCACTACATGGTTAGATTTTCACTTGATTAGTTATGCCAATTGGGTGAATTAAGGCTGAATCAAACAAGTGGACATAAAACCCTAATTCACTTCTATCAAGCATATAAATATCACAACTTCAAAAGATATAAAACGTGTGAAACATAATTTCTCATCTCATCATCACATGTTACTATTCTCTTACCATTCATGAGGCTACACTAGTCATCATACTATCACAAGATATAAATCCTTTTCACAATATCATAGGGTATCAACCCTTATCAACATAAGAGGATTACACCTCATTCAGGGCTCAACCATGCCCAAAGGTCATTAAGACCATCATACTATCACAGGATATAAAATTATTTTCACAATATCATAGGGTATCAACCCTTATCAATATAAGAGGATTACACCTCATTTAGGGCTCAACCATGCCCAAAGGTCATTAAGACCATCGTACTATTCCCTACAAGATCATCATTATATGTGCATGCCTTATAACAAGGCTCAACAATATTACTTACATATAATAAACTGGATCAGCACAATATTGCATCAATGAGCTAGGAGATATTAATAAACAATCATAGCAGGGTTATATTAACATTAAGAACATTCCTTTATTGCATCAACATGCAAGGAATCTAAATATGATTAGCCCTCATCATATTCATAATGCACATGTTTAGCATAAGAAAGTATCATCCATGTGCCTATGATAACCATCAATTAACACATTAAGGTTATGATCATATTAAGGAAGTTATTCCACCATCATTCCATCATATAAGAATGTTAAACATGAATACTCATCTTTATCTATTTGCATTAGAGTTAGATTCAACATGATAAATTATATCAATGTTACTAATCAGCACTTATACCCAAACCCTAACTCATGACATCCCCATTGGATCACGGATGCATAAGGTGAAGCATCACCACCACACTCCATACTATTCTCAAGTATGAAACCACACATAAATCAAGGTGTAACCATTAGGTTATAGCATACTAGGGTTTCAACAACAGTAACAGAGTACTCCATGATTATATTAGTCATTCAAGAATTATTCATACCCAATTACCATCATTTAGTTATATTAAAGCTAGTTATAACAAGCTATACCTCATTAGGGTTACATATCAACACAATATGGTTATCATCCCTTCATATGAGTGAATAGGTAAGACTACCTCATTAGGGTTATCATCCCCATTGGATCACGGATGCATAAGGTGAAGCATCACCACCACATTCCATAGTACTCTCAAGTATGAAACCACACATAAATCAAGGTGTAACCATTGGGTTATAGTATACTAGGGTTTCAACAACAGTAATAGAGTACTCCATGATATATTAGTCATTCAAGAACTATTCATACCCAATTACCATCATTTAGTTATATTAAAGCTAGGTATAACAAGCTATACCTCATTAGGGTTACATATCAAAACAATATGGTTATCATCCCTTCTATTCATATGAGTGAATAGGTAAGACTACCTTATTAAGGGTAACCCTCCATTTGTTCCATCATCATTCAACCCATATCTCCATACCACAATGTCACCCAGAACCATTGGATGTTTAAAAGGTAAGACCATTGGTTGTTTAGATAAGTAAACACCTTGAATGAATCATATATGATGTTATTGAGTTGTGACCTATCAAAGTCACTATTTAACCCTAGGCATCCTTTGGTTAACAACAACAATGGTTTTGTTGAGAGTAGGGTATAACCCATAATGGACCGTTCATTTAAAACAAGCTATCCAATGTCAACAAGTAAGCTCCTGAAGTTGATCATATAAAGGAAGCCGTCTAAATCACATTATTAGGACCAACATATTAAATTGGCCATCATTTCACTTTATTGGAGGAATAAACATTAGATCCTGGCCATTGGGTCAAGTTCATATGTTAAAACCATCAATTATAGTATAGGTCTGACCATTGCATCAAGTGACCCAAGAAGCCATTGGTATAAGGCTTAATTGATGCTACAACTATATGATTAACTCACCATAGGTTTTGAATATCTGATCCACCATCATTAGTGACCATTAAGTCACCATAGGTTGTTAGATCAGCACTATATTCATTAATTAGGATCAAATATTAAGCTGATGTCATCATTGATTGATAACATTATTAGGGTACTTAATGGTTGATCATTAAACTTCTAATTGATCCAAAACCTGACCTAGGGGGGTGTGACCATAAGTTGTCACCATCATATGACACCTTTAATCACGACCATCAGTAGTCATAAAGACAACACCATAGGGTTGTTGCATTGGTACCATCATCGGGTCATGGTTTTATAGAAGAAATCAGCTTAAAACCCTAAAATTGACCATTGGTTGATAGGTGATTTGCACCATAGGTTGTCAAACCAACCTGATCCAAGTCATATTATACCTTAGTAATAATGTACACATGATCACATGTTCATATATAATTGAAATCAGAATAAGGAACATTATAAAAATCGAAATTCAAGTCAAGCATAGCTTTTTAGTGCATGGATCATCATTTTCAAGCAAGAACATGATCTAGAAAGCTTATGGTAAGCAATAAATATGGAGCAAGTTATACAACTTGCCTCTAATAAGAAGATGAAACCTCACACAGAAGAAAACTCGAGCATGTAGTATAGAAAATCTAAGAATGAGATATGAACTCGTCCATCTAGCACCTTTCTTCATCAAATGAGCAAACCCTAAGCATAAGAAGCAAGAAATGTAGGGTTTTAGATCTTTAGTGAAATTTATACCATGGAACAGCAAGGTTCTAACCTGGAGAAATCTAGGAGGAAGGATAGCAAATAAATAAATGGATGAAAGAAGGAAATTCTTACTCTTTTAGGTCAAGATCACTATAAGGAAGTTTTTTCAACCCTAAAATGAAGTCAATTGCAACCCTAGATCCTTTTTCCAAGAAGATCCCCACTTTCTTCTTCCTTGGATAGAAAAATTCACAGAAGCAAAGAGTGAGAACAAGGTTGGAAGGAGGGAAGTGGTGGAGATAAAATGTCCCATTTTTGTGATTGAGGATAAGTATACGAAACTTTAAGATAAAGGAAAAAGAAAAAGTTGAAGTTCTAGAATCTATCCAAGTGTCCATGGCCTTAATTTATTAAGAAAATGCAAGAACACACACAAGGAGCTCCCACACCATGTTTATATACCTACATAGATTTCCTTTGTCAAATTTCCTATCCAATCAAATAGTTCATTAGTTGATAGCTACTAAAGGTAGCTCATCCGTGAAGGGGTAAACCCTAAAATACCCTTGAAAAAAACACCTTCAAACCAAAGTTTAAATAGGCTCCCCATGGCTCAAAAATCTCAAGAATTATGAGAGAATATCCAAGGAACATAATTCAAGTGATAAATTGCAAAGAAAACCTCTCAGTTGGGTAAATTATAGAAAAGTCCAAAATGTGCATAAAATTGCATAACTTGCTCAAACAGTGTCCAAATTGGACCAAATTTGAAACTTAAGCTTGTGTTGTCATTTCAAAGCATATAATAAGGTTATATTAGGGTTATAATAATTCAATTATGATAATTAATCTTGTTTATTCATTAAGCAAGTTTAGGGGTCTTACAATTATAAACCCCTAACGGGGATTTCGCACCCGAAATCCAAGGTAAAGAAACATGGGTACTTCCTTTACACCTCATCATATTAACTTCACACAGTTACTTGCATATCATGGTTATGTCACATTATTCATACATATCTCATCTTGGGTCAGCACAAAACCCCCCACCTAAGAAGACATTCTCAATATGGAATGTAGAAACTTGGTTATGTCATCAGTACAACTCTAGTAGTAATGTTTAACTTTAAATTCTAGCTATCATCCTAAAATTATATCGATGGTATCAAAACATTACTCAAAATTCATACTTTCTATCTTTTTACCAATCATGACATGTGTCCCATTCCATTCCTTGAAGCATAAAAAAAATGATGTATCCATCCTTTTTTTAGATACACTAACATTAGAACACTTGTCAGTTCATTTTCAGCATCAAAAGAAATGTTGACACTGGAACCTTTCATTCCATACAAGGAAACATCATTCCTAGTCAACCTTGTTAGCGGTGAAAAAACAAAACTATCTTCACCTTACTAGGATTTATACAACCTAGTTAGAAGACATATCATGGTCCCATAAAGACACTTAATCAACCCCATCTCACTCTTATTCAACTTGTCTCATAGCTATTGCTTCTTAGGCAACCCTAATGTTTTTGAATAAATATTGGTCATATTTTTGGCCATATTTGAAATACTTTGACATGTCATCATTTAAATCTTGATATAATTTGTATGACATGACTGGAACACTTTGTTCCTCATATTCATAAATTTTATTTGTACATTGGTTAGTCTAAAGGACATAACTCTAAACTCATCATGGTCATGTGAGTTATGTCATCCAATCTAACTCTTATGCATTGATATCTGATCATAGGTTTATCTTAAAGGAACACAGTATCACATATCTATTGACCAACAAACCATCTATCCTTGATAGTGGTCTTGCCTAGCTATCACTGAACCATACACAACATTATAGAATCACTTTTGTTTTTCCTTCCAAGCAACATTTTCAGGGTTTTCATCAACTCTCTCCCTCTCTTAAAGGGGGAGGAATACTTGATATGTTCATTTAGTAAACATTTCCAACCTTCACATACTTCCCATACTTGTTGAAACATCTTAGATACTAGGATTTATTACCTTGGTATCCACCCCATGTGCTATAAGGAACTCACATCCTTATCTCATCTACTTTTACCAAATAATAAATTTCAAAACATATAAGAGGAGTCTCCCAAATTATTAGAAGGCTCAAAAGCAAACTCATCACAAAATTTATGATCTTGGAACCATTGTCCAAGTAACCTTATGCTATAATAAGCTATCCACCCTCATGTTTGCAGCGAATCCACATGTACCAAGTGGAAATGATGCACTTGAAAGTTGTGCCCTAGAAAGGAAAGACACAAAGGGAAACACACTTCCCACATCATAGAAGCATTTTTCAAGGGTCACTAGCAAAAAGGTAACCAATTCTATTTCATTATGTAGGTTATAGCTTCTTATGTATCATTTTACCTTTTTCATTTGGGGTTCCTTGCCATTAGTATAGGAATCATCATGATTCACATATCTCATTACTCCTTCCTTGATGACTATTTATCACACTTGGGTATGTTCTCTTATTTTATTATGTTTTTCAACCACTTATCAACAGGTAAATTATTATATTCCACATTTTCTTCATTAAACATGGATCATCTGCCTTAATTTCTTTCAAATGCCATGCTTATTTTACATTAACACTTTCTTACACACATAGGTTGGTCTGAAATTAACTTAGGTTCCACCTTATTCCTTTGTCACTTTTCTCATTTATCTTCTCATTTTATACTTATCATTGATGTTCTCTCCAACTTGTGTGGATTTCATATGTTGAATCACTTTATAAGCATAGACTTATCTATGTTTTACTTTATTATCTTCTTGAATCACATATTCAAGAATCCTCTTTTCCTTATTTGTGTTCAGATTTAGATTTCATGGTGTTGTATCTTTCTCTTATAGTTACCAAACATTCAAGTATTGATAGATAATGATGCGATCCTCATCTTATTTAAGGTAGGATTGAGATATTCCCACCATTATTTCTTATTCGTTATGCTCTTTAGATTGTCTCAAAATGACTACTTGATCAGAGTAATTAGAAAGATAACAATCTAAGAGTTCCATACTTACCTTTGTTTCAATAATTGAATACCCAGCCAGGGCACCCAAATACTAAGATTAGGCAGTATGACCCATGTTTTTGTGTCATGTTCCTAACTTAGACATCATCCTAGTCCTAAGTCCTAGTGTCCATGTAGACTCAACAAACCTAAAGCTCTGATACCAACTTGTGAGAACCCATTACACTAAACGATATTACTCAAAACATAAAACAAAATCAATCACCAATTAACCACATATCCAAAAATATGGGTAAATTAAAACCGATTTCAACGTCAGCACCCGCTCAGAAACATTTGCATAAGAGCCCAACATCTTTCTTATATCCACACTATGCCATGAATTTGATACAAATTGTTCTATTTCCTTAGCCACAACATATATACACAGGAGAACAATAGTCGTA
Organism: Alisma plantago-aquatica; assembly: GCA_963693085.1. NCBI lineage: Eukaryota > Viridiplantae > Streptophyta > Magnoliopsida > Alismatales > Alismataceae > Alisma > Alisma plantago-aquatica. The sequence continues at coordinate 1,342,045,574 of OY856411.1, read as the reverse complement.
TATGCCACACAAACAAGCATTAATATGCTAACAAAAGTCTAATTCATTTGAAACACCATATACAAACTTTTCCTGCCCAAACCTGAGAGTACAGGGATGACTCTAGGACACACTAGACATATAATCAACTTTCTCAAAGATTCATTATTATAGCTCCTCTTTGCTTCCACATGTTTGTTTTCATCACTTTTGTTTACCAAAAAAAATGTGGCAAACCACAAAGGTGAGACCCATGTCCCAACAAGAGATATAACCTCCAACAATGCTTATTGATTACAACATATTAAATAGTAGATAACTAATAAGTTGGAGTATTTAATAATCAATTGAATAGATTGAACAGTTCAAGTATACTAAACAGATTAAGCAAATCATCTTAGCAACAAGTATGATCATCAATGCATATATAGATAACAAATAAATCCATTTCTCTAGATAGATATCTACTCAAATATCATCAAATTGCATCTAATAACTATCACTATCATTAATCTGACTATCATCATATTCCTTTCTAACAGTACAAGCAATCTAGTAGTATAAGCATCCCTAACATCATGAATATGTGTAGTAACATAACATGGGTATTAATATTGGCATCTCAAATAAAGTGAATAGATCTATATCATAAGTAGAACTAGCAGTATAGCACAATTAACTGCATAGGCATGATTAGCAATTTAAGCATTTATAATTACATAGGCATGGCTAGAAATATTAAACATAGCTAGAATCATCATCTTAACCATCAGTGTCAGTATATTTGACAACATAAGCATGTTTACAACATGAGCATAACTATAGCATAAGCATATCTATTATCTCTTATTATACTATACATGATCTCAGTGAAAAGAAAGCAAATAAGGGTTATCATCCAATATGAAGCATTGTGTATAACCCTAAACAGATATGCTACACAGCTGTCTTACATCTTTTATTATGCCCGGAGGAATTTGAGGGTACCAATCAAAATCCAACTGAACACTGCTAAGTCAAAATCAGTGCCATACAAGATCTAGGAAGAGCCGAACTCCCAAGATCTTCACCACCCCCGGTCAGTACGGGTCCGCCACAGTGACACATAAGGTCAAGCTGCTAACAGCCTAGTCTGTCCTTAGTACAAGTCACATCACTAGTGAAAGGAGGTGAGTACGCATACCCTACCATCCGACGTACAACCGCAGTTGTCCTCCAATATCGTCACATATATAATCATTGAGGCATGGTCGTAGTCATTCTCAAACTAAGGGCTAGGTATGACCACAGTCATCCTCCCTAAACACTTGAATTTAGGATGACAAGCACCCCACATACTCATCAGTATGTGCCCCGATCGTCCCTTAGGAATACTCATTTCACCATCTGGCAAGTTCTGACACTCAGATGGATCTATGGCACATGACACTACATGATTAGAGTTTCACTTGATTAGTTATGCTAATTGGGTGAATTAAGGTTGCATCAAACATGTGGACATACAAACCCTAATTCACTTCTAGCAAGCATATAAATATCAGAACTTCAAAAGATTTAAAACGTGTGAAACATAATTTCTCATCTCATCATCACATGGTACTATTCACTTACCATTCCTCCTGAGGCTACACTAGTCATCATACTATCACAAGATATAAATCATTTTCATAATATCATAGGGTATCAACCCTTATCAACACAAGAGGATTACACCTCATTTAGGGCTCAACCATGCCTAAAGGTCATTAAGACCATCATACTATCATAGGTTATAAAATATTTTTCACAATATCATAGGGTATCAACCCTCATCAGCACAAGAGGATTACACCTCATTTAGGGCTCAACCATGCCCAAAGGTCATTAAGACCATGATGCTATTCCATGTAAGATCATCATTATCTTTGCATGCCTTATAACAAGGCTCAACAACATTACTTACATATAATACACTGGATCAACACAATATTGCATTAATGAGCTAGGAGATATTTACAAATAATCATAGAAAGGCTATATTAACATCACGACCATTCCTTTATTACATCAACATGAAAGAAATCTAGATATGATTAACCCTCTTCATATTCATAATGCACATGCTTAGCATAGAAAGTATCATCCATGTGGCTATGATAATCGTAAATTAACAAATTAAGGTTATGATCATATTAGGAGGTTATTCTTCCATCATTCCATCATATAAGAATGTTAAATATGAATATTCATCTATATCTATTTGCATTAGAGTTAGATTCAACATGATAAATTATATCAATGTTACGAATCAACACTTATACCCAAACCCTAACTCACGGAATCCCCATTGGACCATGGATGCATAATTTGAAGCATCACCATCACATTCCATACTATTCTCAAGTATGAACCCACACATAAATCAAGGTATAACCATTGGGTTATAGCATACTAGGGTTTCAACAACAGTGACAAAGTACTCCATGATTGTATTAGTCATTCAAGGACTATTCATACCGAATTACCATAATTTAGTTATATTAAATAATATTTCTTCATCAAATGAGTAGGTAGTGTAGAAAATCCAAGAATAAGATATGAATTCATCCATCTAGCACCTTTCTTCATCAAATGAGCAAACCCTAAGCATAAGGAGCAAGAAAGGTAGGGTTTTAGAGCTTTAGAGAAATTTCTACCATGGAACAACAAGGTTCTAACCTGGAGAAAGCTAGGAGGAAGGATAATAAAGAAATAAATGGAGGAAAGAAGGTAATTCTTACTCTTCAGGTCATTAACACTATAAGGAAGCTTTTTCAACCCTAAAATGAAGTCAATTGCAACCCTAGATCCTTTTTCCAAGAAGATCCCCACTTTCTTCTTCCTTGGACAACAAAATTCAGAGAAGCATAGAGTGAGAATGAGGTTGGGAGAAGGATGGAATTGGTGGAGAGAAAATGTCTCGTTTTGGTTCTTGGGGATAAATATATGAAACTTTAAGATAAAGAAAAAGAAAAAGTTGAAGTTCTAGTATCTATCCAGGTGTCCATGACCTTAATTTTTGAAGAATATACAAGCACACACACAAGAAGCTCCCCCACCATGTGTATAGACCTAATTAGCTTTCCTTTGTCAAATTTCCCAGCCAATCAAATAATTCATTAGTTGATAGCTACTAAAGGTAGCTCATCCGTGAAGGGGTAAACCCTAAAATACCCTTGGATTAAACACCTTCAAACCAAGGTTTAAATAGGTGCCCTGTGGCTCAAAAAGCTCAAGAATGATGAGAGCATATCCAAGGAACATAATTAAAGTGATAAATTGCAAAGAAAACCTCTCAATTGGGTAAATTGTAGAAAAGTCCAAAATGTGCATAAAATTGAATAACTTGCTCAAATAGTGTCCAAATTGGACCAAATTTGAAAATTAAACTTGTGTTATGATTTCAAAGCATATAATAAGGTTATATTAGGGTTATAAAAATTAAATTATGATAATTAAGCTTATTTAACTCATTAAGCAAGTTTAGGAGCCTTACAAATTTGACCTTTTCAATACATGTCTGCAATCAACATCATGCGATAAGCAAAATAACTAAAAAATGTGGCAAGATGAATATGAATAGAGGCTAAATGGAGACAAAATGAACTGAATTTGATGTGTGAGAATGTGCAAAAATTCGAAATGAAATACACATAATAGTCATGTAGACTTTTACATAAGGTTTATAAAGGAGTTCTCTAAGATAACCAAGCCAATGACATACTTACTACTAAAGGACACCAACTTCCACTTTGATGAAGAATGCATCAAGGGTTTCAACAATCTCAAGCATGCCCTTACATCAAACCCTATCATTTGGGCTTCTGATTGGGAGCACCCATTTGATATAATGTGCGAAGCCAGTGACTATGTGGTTGTTGTTGTTTTGGGCCAATGTATAGAAAAGAAACATCATGTCATTTACTATGCATATAAGACCCTTAATGAAGCTCAAAGGAACTATGCAATTACCGAGAAGAACTCTTAGCGATTCTATACGTCTTTGACAAGTTCAGATGACACCTTGTTGGATCGAAGGTCATTGTCTACACAGATCATTCTGCAATTTGTTGCCTTCTAGTGAAGAAAGATGCAAAACCCAGATTAACTAGATGGATTCTCCTATTGCAAGAATTTGATATGGAAATAAGAGATAATAAAGGAACAAAGAATGTTTTGCAAGACCACTTGAGTCATATCCATACTATAGACACCAAAAAGATCCCTATTAATGACTCTCTTCTAGATGACCATCTCATGAAGGCTTTAGAGGTTATCCTTTGGTACACATACTACATGAATTACCTCATCACCAGTGTCATCCACCTTGAATGTACCAACATTGCACTGGATAAATGCATGCATAACGTGAAGTAATATCATTGGGATGAGTTGCACCTCTTCAAGATCTGTGTTGATGGTTTCTATAAACATTATATTATTGAGGAAGAAGTCCAACTTGTTCTAGAGCAATGCCACTCAGGCCCTATTGGAGGCCATATGAGTTCTAAGAAAATTACTTTGAAAGTTTTGCAATGTGGATTCTTTTGGACAACCATCTCCACAGATACCTACAACTTTGTTTTGTCATGTGAGAAATGCCAGAGAACCTATAACATTACAAAAAGAGATGAGATACCCCTTAAGTTGTGGAATGAAGTTGAGATTTTTGACGTATGGGGAGTATACAACATGGGCCCATTCCTGTCCTCAAATGGAATTTACTACATTATAGTTGTGGTAAATTACATCTCTAAATGGGTGGAGGACATAACAACCATCACTAGCGACTCTAAACCAATTATCAAATTGTTGAGAGGCATCATTTTCCCCCATTTCGGAGTTCCACGCACTATGATATCTAAAGGAGGTTCTCATTTTTTGGAAAGAAGTTCCAAATCTCAGTTAAGAAAATATGGTGTGACCAACAAGGTAGGCTCCCCCTACCCACAAACAAGCAGACAAGTACTAGCATCAAACTATCAAATTAAAGCCATCCTAGAAAATACATTAGGCTGCAACCTAAAGGATTGGTTAGGAAAAATCATTGACTTCTTGTGGGCCTACAAAATTTCTTTCAAGATTCCTCTCAAAATGACACACTTTAGATCAATCTATAATAAATCAAGTCGCTTTCCCGTATAACTTGAACATATAGATTGGTGGGCAATCAAGAAACTAAAGTTTGACATGAAGTGTGGCCCGGTCAAACCAGGTTGCTACAACTTCAAGAGTTGGAGGACTCTAGACGATAGCTTATGAGAATGCAAGGATATAAAAAGGATACACAAAATTATGGCATGATGGCTGTCTGAAGACAAAAGACATACATATGGGAAACCATGTTCTATTGTTTAACTCAAGACTGAGGTTGTTCTCATGGAAACTCTATTCTTGATGATCCATACCATACACTATCAAGAGCATCAACCCACATGGTGCCTTCAATTAATGGGATGAAAAGTCAAGAGAGTTTATGTAAAATGACCAATGCATGAAGAGATATCTCACCATAGCTGACTCAAGCATTGAGGCACCTTTGAATCATTCCAACCTAGAAAAACTACCAGAGAATTGATAAAGCATGTCGAGCAAACAATGTAAAACACATGCACTCATCGGGAGGCAACCCGGTCCTCATCTTAGATTTTACTTTCAATTTTGAATAAACAATTTTGCACTCAGTAGATAACACATTGCAAGATGCAATCTTAAGTTCTGATAAATTTTACTTCAAGATTTTAGATGGAGGACACATTGCTGAAAGGAACGCAATCACATCTAGTGATCCAACCAACAGGATTTTCCCCCTCCATCTTTAATTAAGAGTTTTCTCAGGACGGGAAAATTTCTAAGTTTGAGGTGGAGGGTGGGTGATACATACTTCACTCTCCACCCACACCTATATGTTTCAGACTTAAGAATTCATCATTACAATTTTGAATTAAAAAAAATCAAAGTAAAATTATACATAAACTTGATGAAGTTTTGATGCCTTTATTTCAATCAAAGCCATTACCTAGCTGGCTAGTTTCTTTTTCCATGAAATTTTGCATCATTATACCCTTCTTTTTTGAAGAAAAGCCTCAAGAGGGACAACTTTTGAAATTAGTCAATGGTTATAAAATCACCTTGTAAAGCTTATGAATCTTAACATCATGATTCGTCAGAAAAGATGGCAAGTATCTATCAAACTGAGGGGGATCAAACACATCATGCATCCTACTAACTAGTGGAACAATAACATGGAATCACCACTAGATCCCCATCAAGTCATTATTTGAGCATAGTCTGATAATGAGAACACCACGATGCACTGAACTGTAAATCAAGTCACATCATGATCTGAACTCTCTTCTACACTTTTTCTACCATCTTCATACTCCTCCATCCATCAAAAGGAAATAAGAAGACATAAAAATAGTGGGAAAATGTAAGTTTGGGGTGGCACACTACCTCTCTCTTTTTTCACTTCTTCCTTAAAGAGGTGAGCAAATGATGGTCCACACCGCAAAATCGGACCGGACTATTCAGTCTGATTTGGTCAGTTCCTGGACTGGTTTGGAAATTTTAGAAGTTCGATCTGTGGTCCGGTCCAAAACCAATCAGACTGCAGTTTGGACTATAGATTGATTTATATGTAAAGTACATTGATATTTGAATATATATTATGTAACAAGTACGAACACATCACATATATAAACAATATCAGTGTAAATGTTTGATATTTCTATTATATAATTGTTAAAACTAATTCAGATTATCTATTTTTTACTATTAAATAAGTTGTAAAATACTTAAAAGGACTTATTGTAGTCCAAACGTTCCATTCTCAGTTCGGTCCAACATCAAAATGGTTTGGTCTAACTTCAAAAAGGTTCGATCTATGGTCTATAAATTTATTGAAATTTGGTCCTCGGTCCGATCCGGTTATGTACCGATGCTCACCCCTACTTCCATACCCCTCTCTATGTAATAGAGGTGTACCACTAAAAAAAGATTCCAATGTGCACATCAAAAAAATGCAATCTCAAGACGAATAGAGGAGAGATTCACATAAAAATGCAATCAATGTAATTACAACCATATAATAAAAATCTCAAGTCAAATAGAGATGAGATATGCTACTTCCTTCTACACCCCCTCACCCCCTTTTCCACATATGGGCACAATGAATTTCTCAAATTTTCCACTCTCTTGAAAAACACCAATTTCATATCAGATGCACACTTTTTGTTTTGTGGGTATCTCTAGATTCTTATGAAGCTCTTAGACATGCCTGATGTTGGAGAAAGTGGGGAGGAAGTGATTTTCGAAAACAAACTTAGAACACAGATTTTCTAAGATGTGTTTAATGATCTCAGGAAGTTGAGATGCTCAACCATTCATAGTAGCAAAGAAACCAACATGATGTGAAGATGAGGCAATCATAAGAGTTGAAAGTATTTAAATGGTGTATGTTTCATATTTTTGTGTTACTCAAGGATGAAAAACACTTAAGTTTGAGGTGTTTTGATGAATGCATATTCATCTTAGTTTGAGTCACCAATTTTGGCTAGATTTTGCACTCAAATCTCTCATAACCATTGAATATGCTCCTATATAGCTTTCCTTAGATTTTCTGTGAATATTTAGGGTTTTAATCATTTACATTGGTTTATATGGCAAGATTACACATCACATTATGTGGAGCAGTTTAGGTGATGGTGGTCCCGTAACTGACTAGTAGGTCCAAGAAACTTTTGATAATTTGGAACCTATTTTTGATGGACAGTCCCTTCATCGGCGAGCATCCTCATCAGTCAAAAGGTTCATTGACACATACCCTTCGACCCATCGTAATACCCACCCCCCCCAGGTGGGTTTGTTCCCAGTGGATTGGGGATCACCTAGAATCCAAAAAACTCAATGACCTCTTAGAATCTAGAAGGTCAGTGACTTCCAAGGGTTTGGGAACCCACTGACCTCTAGGACTCTACTAGTTAATGACCACCGAGCAAAAGAGTTAGTGATTGAGATTCCAAAAACTCTATGATCACCAATCTCATTGATCAACGATCTAGGTGACCACCAATTCTAGAGACCACTGGGAATCCAAAGCCAATGAGCGCTAGGAATGCAAAAGCTAGCAACCGTTGGGAAGCTAGAAATCCAGTGACCACTGGGAATCCCAAGCCAGTGACCATTACAACTACAAAAGGCAGCAACCAACAACCTTAGAGACCACTGAGAAATCACAACAACCAGTGATCTCCGCAACCACTAAGAGATCCCAGAGACCACTAGACCACCTGCACACTCAAAGCCTATAAATAGTCAACCCTCCTTCACGGGGAGGATCACTTTTGCTCCATCCACACTGTCAGGTTGCTACTCTATGCCCAACCAAGGAATAAGATCCCATCGACCACTAACATCGATGCCTCCATAGTGTCCCTGCCATCTCTATTCCATCAAGATTTATCCTCTAGCCACAAAAGTGGTTGGGTTCATATCTCCATCGGCCTTGCTCCATCAGCCATCTACTGCTCCATCTCTTGTGAGCAAGAGTAGGATAAGAGAAGGAAGGAAGAAGGACAAGAGTATCCTTGCCTGCCTTGGTGTTCTTCCACTCCTCCTCCAGATCTGCCTCCTCATAAGAGTAGAAGACCATTGCTCCACCAAGCCATAATCAACTTCTTCACCAAGCCCATGTCTAAATCTTCCTTCTACCTTGTTCTATTTGTTTCTATCATGAGGAGCGAGTAGTCCACCTTATTGGGTGTGAGGACTACCCCCTCTACCCATGCTTACTAATAATATTTTAACATTCCAATGCCTATATATAACTTTCCATTTCATTGTTAATCATTTAATGCATGCTTTGTGGATTAATCACCTACTTGCACGGCTTACTATATCATATGTTGTGAGAAATTCAATACGTAGGATTTTAATATCAATTAACATGGTTGATGCTTGGACAAGAACTTTAGAAGGGATATCTTTGGAGTAGGAAGTGTGTGATCCATGAGTATCGAGACATCGAGGCCATGGAGATTCTTACACAGTATCTATTTCCTAATGAATGGTTTTTTCTTTACTCCTTTTAGATAGTTACATCTTGCATGGATGTGTTTGAGCATGTAGCAATGATGAAACTCGATTCCACCTAAGTGACTCCCACATTAATCTAAACCCAATTTTAATTTTGATCTCTTACTTTCCTTACACTTCGTTTAAGTAGTCTCAAATCAACTCTCAATTCTAAGTATTAGTTTTAGTTCAGTTGGATACAAACTAGAAATATTCTTAAAAACATTGTCCCTTGGGATTCGATCCTCAACTATATTGTGATAAGACTCATTCAATTGATGGTGGTACTATTGCACAAGGTTTTGGTAAAAACTTAAAGATTTGATCCCTAGGTGAATTTGTTAGTGAAGTTAAAGCCACACCATGTACCCTTCTAGATGTTGAGGAGTATGGACTCTCGTGGTATAATGAGACATGGTGAAAAGTGGTTGACTTGGTTTACACATTGTTTCATGCAAATTTTTCGGCTTCAAAATGCAAGAATTTTCACTATCAAAAATATTTTCATTATTATACTATATGTACAAAAATACAAGTTTTAATTTTAGATCTACTGATGGTTTCATGTACCAATTCATCACCATATGAATCTTGAGTAGTAAGAAACCCCTTATGGAGGAAAACCCCTTGATTGGCTAGGTCAACATGGAAACCCTAGATCTAGACATGGAGAAGTTTTTTTATATATATGACTCTGTAAATCTCCCTAATATTATATGTATAGTTGCTTTAGTATATTATAAGTTAACCCTTTTATGAATGGAGTCTTGTACCTTAGTATTTGAGGGGAGTAATTTGACTTTAGGATTAATTAAACTGAATAATGAATGTACTAGGTAAACCTTGGGACAATTCCTCAATTAATGTCACACTAGTATATTAGGATAATAAAACCTTTTAAGGTGGATTTCGTGGACACTAATTGGTAAACCTATTATGAAATGATATCAATGTTGTACTCATTGAAGTAAGGTAAACTCATAGGTTGAACAAGCCTGATTGGATGATAACATAACAAGGTATTCAGGTAAGTAATTAATTCAGTTAAAAAATGAAGCATTGAGCCCTAACTCAATATAAGGGTAGTGTTATGGCTAATTTTACTTTGGACACTAAGTTAAACATTTTAAAAAGTGCTAAATGTAATTACATCTTGACCAGACATGGTAACAAAATCATGTGAAAAGAAAATGAAGTAAATAAGCATTCTTGATGAACTATATAGTGATCGAAAAATTAGTAAAAAAACTATGTAAATTGATTTATTTCAGGCATAATGGTGGGAAACTTATCGATGGGTAGATTTTGGGGACAAAATCCTCTTTAATGGGTGGAGTGTTTTAACATACTTGAATTTGGTTTATCCTTCTTAATTCCTAGATCCAAATATAACTATCTACAAAATCATTTTCCCTTTAGCCAAGAAAATCTAATTTTAAAGAAGTCGCCTTTGATATAAGATTAATTATAAATTAATCAATTAAGTCATCAATTACTGGTTAATTATATTAATTCACTCATTTAGTTAGTTCTGACACTGCTTTGTAAATCTAGTATCATTCTAAGTCTAACTGATAAAAGAAATGTAATAAAATGAAATAATGGGTTAATTTTTATAAGAAGATCATTAAATGAATTAATTGAATGCTTAACATAGAAGTAACAAAAAAACATCAAATTATTATAATGGTGAAATTAATATTAAAATTTTGATCCACACATATTATTTAGTCAATATGCCAAATGGAAATTGTATTGGACTTTTATACCCCGTCACTTTATTAAATGAATCCACAAGTATTAATGAACATTAATGTAATTGATATGTCATGTACAACCTAAGTCTAAGTTTATTTCGAGTCATAACAACTTCAACCAATGACCCTCCCCTCACTCACACGTATCTTGTGACTCTTGCGACCAACACAACAACCAAAATGGCCACCGACCGCCCCCTCTTCCTCATCTTCCTCCCTCTCCTATTTCTCCTCCATGTTCTTTTCTCTTCTCTCATCTACCTTGCTATCCCTAAATGCCAATTCTCCCTTTTCCTTCACCTAGCAGCCATTAGAAGGAATATTGTTTCCACTCTTCTCCTCCTCCTCTACAATCCAACCTCTTCTCTTTCCTATCCTTCCTTCATTGCTTTCATATTTCTTCCTCTTCCTTGCTAAACCATCCCTAACGTCAGCCTCTCCTTCCTCCTCCTTTTCATATCATCAGTCGATGACTTTTAGGAAGAAGATCTAGAAGATATGTTGCTACTTGTTATGCTTGATGACAAGGAATCCAACAACCATTAAGATAGATCCTATCATCATCTCTAAGTCCTTCATGGTCAACAATACCCATCCAACTCCAACATTAGAAACCCCTTGGCTTCCCGCCTATCTTCACCTCATGGCATGTTCATGTTGAACACTGCCTGCAAGCATAGAGGAAGATAGAGGTACATGTGGTAGTAAAAAACACATGCTAGATCCACCACCTAGATACATCTTCATCCACATGTAAGTCAAGAATGAAGACGAGGAATTACTGACCTAATCCATGAGACTTAGGCCACATCAATGCTCAGGAAAAAGATCTAAAGAAGTATATTGACCTATAAATGATCTCTCAATAGTCTTGAAATATGTTGATTCAGATCAAATTGAATTGAATGATAGGTTGTTGGATCACCTGCTATGGTCAAAGACCTCCCTATGTTGGTCTCTTGCCTTCCTGGTTGAAGTTATAATGCCATGTTATAGAAATATGTGTTGAAATCAAGAGACATGTTGCCTTCCCCACAAGGAGGATCACAACCTAGAACACCTCCATTCAAGTTGAAGGAAACCTGACTGAGATGTTTATGCTAGCTTCTAGCTCAAAACAAATCAACAAATGGGAAATATATAAACTAGCATCATTCAAAAATATATGAGTAACATGTCTTCCTACATTTTTCAATGTTTAGATAATCTACATGATAATGGGTCTTAGGATAATGACATGTTTAACAAGTTTGAGAACCTATGTGGTTATAGCTAAACCTAGTTATGAAATAGTATCCAGAAAGGTTAACCTTGGTGTATATGTTGGTGTATCAATATTTAGAGAAAACATGCAAATATACTAAGTATCAAGGACTATATTCTAATACTAATTTTCCTCTTTGCATCAAAACCTTAGATGCATATGCATGTATTGATAGTAATTATCAATACACATGGATCTAGGTAATCCATCTATTTCAGTTGATCTATGTTGAATGAAATGGAATATGAGAGAAAAAATATTCTTTACAAGGTTATTTATAAATATAAATATGGATGGAATATTGGTTTAGAATACATCAAATTACAATTCATCTAGATAATGGATTCTTTTATTTAATGAGTAATCAAGAGTACATGAAACATTTATATACATTAGTAAGCAAATTAAAACAATTCTAGGAATAATATGAAATAGTATAGTTCTAGAGAGAGAATAACTTTTTAAGACCCAAATAAGAGGAATACACATTATTACTAGTAGATATGTATATCATGCGATTGACAAGTGTATGTAACATATTATTCACTCATATTACAGTCATAAACTAAATGGTGGGATAAGCAGCCATGCATAACTACATATGGAAAATAGTGTATCCTACTTTAGGGTGAATATATACATATGTAATAATTACCATGCAGACATTTATAGATGTATATATATCAAATTATAGACTCACTTGATAAGATTTGAAACCATAATATGACTCAAGTTATCATGGTGGGATAAATACAATATGAAAATCTATGATAGGTATGTGTAAACATGTCTCCTAAATTTGACTAACATATATAATGTGTTCCTAGGATGAATACTCAATTTTGCAAACCAAGTATACCTATTGAGCAAACTATTACTCACAAAACCTGGTATATGCAATCTCTATTTGAAATTTAGCCATTTATTAAACTTTGATATACATTTTACCACAATGAGGAACCTCTTGATATCTTTACTCCTAAATTGAATTTCCATGCCCATCTAGGGCAATAAATCTAAAATATCTTGATACTCTGCTTATTTTTCTTATATTGGGTTTGTAACCCCTCATGCCATGTTATTTAATTTTGTTCATGTAATTGATGGACATATGTCATATTTTCAATTTTGCATGTGATATTAGATTAATATAACTAATTTAGATGCTTATGCATAACCAACAGAGAAGGTTTTTCCACCTAAGGTGCATCTTTCCACCTCATATATATACCTAACACATCTTCCACCAGGGTGCACCCATTTTACTTTGGCCAATCAATCAATAGTGTCCCGACCCTACCTTAGCTAGCTTAAGTCTAAGTTATCTACATGTAATTATTTATTTGTTGATATTACGGATTGAGAAAAGGAAATAATATTTGTATTCTTTATGATTCAAATATTCAATTGCCTCATTATTTTTATATTCATTCTCCTATTTTATCTTTTTGAACTTACTTACTTATTAATATATCTCTATTAAATGGAACCCCGTTTGTTTCATTATTTTGATCTAAAATGCCTAAATATTTCATTATGCACATACTTATTGTTTACTGACCCATACCCTTCTTTATCTCTTTCTGGCTATTGCTTCCAAACCACCCAAGTGTAGGTGCCTTAGAGGACCATGATAGGAAGGTAACTTGTAGGAGTTTGGGGTTGAGGATAGCTTTGGGATGACCATGTTTCCCTACGCATCTAGTATATCAATAAATTATATATACTATTAGCTTTTGTGAAACCACTCTTGAGGTGAGGAAAAATGTACGAATTATAACAAAATTGATTTTGTAATATTTAATTTTCCGCTACTAGTTAAAGCCTTTGTTGGTATATCATACTTAGAAAATAAAAGTTCATCTTCTTCGTCATATATATAAGTGTATTTGGATTGAATGGATCTACTCATCAATTATGTAAGGAGTGGATCTTCTCTCAGCACTTACTCTTTGCATACATTGACATTCGGCAACCCACAAACTGTTGTTATGTTTTTGTCATCTCTTCCTTACTCACCCTATTTCATATTCATTCCTTGTTTATTTTGGGTGATTGCCTTTATTTCATAATATCAGACATGTCATATATTAACATGAGTTGATAAACTCATTAATTTGGGCTGCGAGTAGATGCCAAGACCTCATAACTATGTAAATAGTCATATTCCATTGAATATGTATACTCTTAGTAGCGTTGTTCACCTTACTCTTGTTTAGTGAATGAATCACATGTATGCTTAGATACAAGCTTGTGATTATAGATTTTTAATGTCTCGATGGAGTAGTATTAGTTAGATCATAATTGGAGTTGCGTAGTGTGAATGTACAAATTTTATGTTCTGATTGTTTGTTTGTTATCTTGAGAGAGACACATTTATATTATATATCTAACTTGATTTTGAGAGAGGAGGAAATAGACACAAATGATGGATCCTTGTTAATTATGCTATGCTTAAATATCTACAAGTTGGAGAGTGTGCTTGATTGGTGAAATTTGATACAAGTTCTATCCAGATATTGAAATAGACAAAAACAAACTATTCCTGGTTTTGTCTTGGTTAAAATATTTTTTATTTACTCTGTTGACTTTTTTCTAGTTTGATACCTTGTCCGCAACATCACAAGGAGCGATTGTCTCCGAACAGTGAGATTGGGAAGACTACTACTTCTATCTTTTTGACAAATCAAAGAGTTTGGTAAGGAAAAATTTACTTTTTCTCTAACTCATCTAAACTAAGATCCAAGGTCCTAACAACTTGTCACCCCTTGCCGATGTGTTTGAGCCCATTTACTACTCCAGACCCTTTATAATTAGTTTGGGCTTCCCAAGACATAGAGCTATAAATTTAAAGTCTAGTCCTCAACATATGTCTCCATTATGTTTTCATTATGGACATGAGTCAGAAGATGATGAAGAATGCACATTAACTCCTGGGGAGCTTTCATCCCTTGGGGTTGTGTAGCCATGATGGTCATTAATGGAGGATACATGACGGTTTGTCATGATTGTGTGATCCTCTTTTGTATGCACGTTCATAGTTGTTCATAGGAGGGATCCTTTCTATGCTTCTAGGTCATTAATTTGGTTGTGGGTCATCCTTTGAATGGATAGTGCAGCTTAGATGGCTTCCTCTATTCACCCTATGCACAATGGATACTACCAACATAGCAACGGTGCATTCTGTCCAAGAAGTGGGGAAGGAAAAGGGTAAGAAGGCAAGATTCAAGATGTTGTTGGTCTAATATAGATAAATTTAGTGAACTCTGGACTATTTTTCACTTCCCCAAAGGTCGTTAGGAGACAGAACTCCTGTAAAGAAATTTGTGATTTCAACACTTGGTAGGAGGAAGAAGACAATGAGTGGAGGAGGGGTTCAAACGCTCCGTAGTTGTTGGGGAAGGTATTGTTGCATTCATGGTGGTGGGGAGAAGTTAGAGGGAGAGTTTATATAGGGTGTAAGATCTAGCTTTAAATTTTGGGCATCTAAGGCTTGTACTGTGAGAGGGAATGATGACAAGGTGTTTTCACTCCCTCCTCTTAGCCACAAAACCAACCAAATAGGCCATGGTTGGAGTCATATTGGATAGAGGGAGACAATAAGAGGGAAAACAAGAGTATATAGGGACCGGTAGGATCAACAGAGCAAGAATCCCACAAATTTTTTTATTTCTCACTTTCCCAAATGGACTGGATGTTGAAGATAAATCTAGCATTGTAGATTAGTGATCCAATGATGTCATGTACTCTTGACCTTTTAGGAGCTGAGTCTTAAGTCTAGTGTGAATCATCTAAATGGTCACACATTAAAAATCCTTAAACTCTCACAAATTCCCTAGGTTAATAAGAAAGTCCTTTGACTTGAAATTGATATTCTTTATTTCCTTGTTGTCTTTCTACAATAAAAACATAACAAAAAAGCGTGTGAGTTTCCTATCCTTTTATTTTTGTTCAATTCTCCATTATATAAACCTCGATCGACAATATCCAAATTCACATATAATCCCATAAGGTGCTCAGAACTTTGATATAACTATCTAAGGTAAATTTGTAATGTCCCTGGATTCTGGTGTCTCGAGACTTAGAAGGCTCGAGAGGACAGATCCAAAAACATTATGCAATTGTATCAAAGTGTGTTGTGGAAGCAATTTGTGCATACATGAACATACACATATACAATACACCATGCAACAATCTCAACATTCAACATGTTATTACAAAATGAATTAAATTTACAACTTACATTTATATAATTTGAAGAAAATTTTACAACTCTATGAACATGTATGCTAACATGATCTTAACACAATATGTACAACCTAGACAACTTCTCACTTCCCATCTTTTATCCCACGCTAGCTCTGAACCTAAAACATATGTGAAACAATGAATCAACACACAAGGTGTCGAGTACATGGGTAGAAAAATACATATATTTATGGTTTTCATAATTTTCAAAAAGATTTGCAGAAAGAAAGAAAATCATAGAAAAATTTCTTTAATAAGCAAAATACGCCAATGTTAATCATTTTTCTAGATGAATTGCGTTATCAAGGTGGACTAGTACCAAAACATACATATTGGGCCCATCCACGTGTACCGAGTACTCTAGGGAAACTCCCCATACACCGTGTTCTCTAGGGAGGTGTACTAGTCAACATTAATCCATTCCCTCATAAGGAGGGTAATGAACACCTTAAATAACTACAAAGCATCTACTCATCATTTATGTTTGTAAGTGATAAAACATTGAGTACTATATAGTGCTACTACATCTGATATTTTCAAATAGAAGAGAGCATACATACATATCATGATTGTAACCAAGAAAACCATAGTCATATACTTAAATAAAACCCACGTACCTGAGTTTAAAGATTCATATAGACATTCTGGATCATCTACATATCTGGTCATCAACTGATTAATAGCAATTAATAATCATTAATAAATGTTCATCATATTCTCTGTATTTTAGGTCCAAATTAGGGTTTAGCTAAATCTAGGTCTAGTTGATCTAATTTACGTGTCTAGTATTTTTCTACTGATCAGGATGTTATTTTTAGGGTATGGTTCAACTTTCAAAATTTTCTGATGATTTTTCTATATTCTAGAATTAAAATGAGACTTAAAACATCAATTCATAATTTAATAAGAAAAGACCTAGTATTGAGGTGTACTTCTCTGATTACAGTCCAACATTGGGTTTTAATCACCAATAGGGTTTGTACCAAAATTTTATGAGAATTAATCTCAACTGGATACTATTTATTTCATCTTATTGAGCCCTAAAACAAGTGTTATCATCTAAATAAGAATTCATTACTGACTTGGTCCTTCACGTCAGATCTACATGTCTCAAAATAGACTTGGCATTTTTATGAGTCAATGCAAATTTTTTGAGCATTTATTGGATACGGTAGCTATTTATAATCCATTTTCTACTAATACATGTATATCTGATATTTGAGAAGATATTTACCTATTTATTTGAGTTTCTATTGGATCATTGCGTGGATCCGCCTCGTCGTCAACTAGCACACCCGCCTGATCCGTCATCTCCCCCCACGCAAGCTCGCACCCCCGATTGCGTCTTCTGCAGGTCCCACTGGTGCGCAGTGAGGCATCAAACGAGGCCATTGCCTCCACGAAGTATGATCATGTTGGAATCTTCAAATTCGGATCATTGTGCACATCTCTAGCCAATCATCAGGGCTCTCTAGGTCACCAGGTCTAAGGAACCAGAGACAATCACCGCCAGGAAGTGCCCAGCTTCATTGAAAGAGCTTCAACGCTCACAATGGGATCAGCGAAGCTAGCAGCCATGTTGGGTTGGGTCCTCCCATAATCGCTTTCTATCTCCTCGCAATTACGTCTTTGGGTCTTCATCTTCCTCAACCACTCGAGCTTCATGGTAGAGCTTAGGGCCCTGAACTGGTGATCCGACTAGTTTGAGGGATCCCAGCCTCCAGATCGATCCTCTGTGCAAGTCCCGCGACACCTGCACACATCACCACGGTAGAAGATGTCGACGAGTAACATCATGACCTACATGCCTCCTCTCTTGGTCCTCTGGTCAGTAGAACACCTGTGTGTGGTAGGAAGATCCCAATGGATACTCCTCACGATCAAGAAAACCCTTATGTTCTAGGCTTCCAACATGATGAGGGGCAGTGGAGGATCAACAAGAGAACTATTGTCAACTATAGAGAGGAATCTTAACAGCAGGAAACCTGATTGTCGTCGCTGATGGGTCCTCAAGGCTAGGAGCACCTTATTTCCCAGGGCTCTCTCTAAATCAAACGATAGTGGTTACATTCGTTTCCTTGAACCCACTTTCTTCTGAATCCATTATCTACAGAACCCACCTTCTTCTCTAATGTAGTCTGCCTTCTGTAGTCTTCAATGGCTGGTGACAAAGGGTGGTCGGGAAGTATTGGTATCTAGTTCTCTGGCTCCTCCAACCCTCTTGCAGGTCTTCCGATGTATGCTACAAAAATGGTGGAGAAAGTAGAACAAGGCCAGAGGCTAATCTCCCCCATCTAGCTTCCATGTTGTGAGATCATGAGGCTGTTAGAAAGCTGTAGGAAAAGTGGATCTAGGAATCCAGTTGTGATCAAGGGTCGCATGATAATACCAAAAATATCATTATGGCCATGTCAATCTTCGATTCTGTTTTAAGAGGAGCTAGAAGTCAACTAAGAGTCGTCTAATGCTACACATTAAAGGTTGAGATCACTCTTTCTCTTCAGGATGAGGAGAGCCATGCCCATGCAAAAGGAAAAAGGCTAGCGTGACTCATACTTGTAACAACTTATATCAAAAATGAATAAATGGTCGAAGTTCACCCATCAAGTATATCACTAATTTCCTCAACTTCAACAAATTATATATTTTTGTAGCAACCCCAAAACACCCTGAATTTTGACATAGGTGTATAGTGTACTTAATTAACTTCGCTCCCATTTTCAGTCACAAAATCAACTATTTCACTAATCAATTGATTCCTCCAAATAACATCATATTGAAGTGTATAAACTTTGAATACAAATCAATCAATCAGTCAAATCTTGATCAACAAGTCCAAAAACACTTGCTATGATCCTAACATCAATTCAGGTTAAACATACCAATTGAGTTCGTTGATACTATTAAATGGACCACTTGGCATCATGAGTGATTGGGACAATTAGCAACATGTATAATCATATCAGCATATATCCATGATCTTATACATAACCTCTTCATCTAAAAAATAGGTATCCAATCCATACTATAGACTGAGGTGTTGACTCAAGGTCAATTAGGTCAATGTTGACTCACGTCTAAATTGACTAAACTCGTGTTTTGATGATGACTAACCATTCCACATATTGGTGTCTGATGTCTCTACTTGAGTGATTTCAGATTAGGTATAGACACACTCCAAATGCCCTAACTTGCGCATATCAAATTGGAGAAAAGACAAGTCAAAGTCATACAAGTGCACGTTTTTGTAATATGATGTAAATCCATTAGAATCATGTTGTAAATCACTTGTAATGATTGTATGACTTGTAATTAATCTTAGAAAAATATAAGGAGCACTTAGATCGAATATTAGAGCATTTTAGATGCAACTTAGAAAATGGATCACAGCAACAGTGTCAGTCGAGTTTCAAGGCCCTGAAACTCGACCGATCAATCTTGATCGATTTTCTGAAGATTGCATCGGTCGAGTTTGCATTTTCACAGAACTCGACCGATCGAGTGAAAGACCATTCTGAGATTGAATGGTCGGTCGAGTTTCCTCAGAACAAACTCGACCGATCATTTGATATCGGTTTTGTCTTTCACTGGATCGGTCGAGTTACCCATATAGAAACTCGACCGAATGCACGGTACGGAAAAGTGCAAAAAAGTACTTCTAGCCGTTGTGGAGTTGCAACAAGTGAAAATAGATCTGTTGCAAGCCACAAAATGGCTAGTTTTCATTCTCAAGTGTTCCCAAAGTCTAAGAGGCATCCCCAACTATAAATAGGACCCCTTGGGCTTCATTCCAAGGTTGAGCATTCATTGCAAACTCTATGTGAGGTTCCTATTCTATAGTTGAGTGATTCCTACAACCTCCTCTCTCTCTCTAAGCTTAATCACTTGCTACATCCATTAGAGTGAGTAGGAAATCTGTAAGAGAGCTAGTTCTATATGTATATCTTGTGAGGCTCTCACTTCCACCACCTCCCCATCTCTCTTTTGCAATCATGAAGATGAAGTTTCTCTCTCTTGTCCAAGAGAGGTGAAGAAGAACAAGGGAAGGCGCCCCTTGGTGAAGATCAAGGCTGAAGACTTGGAGCTAGAGTGGGTAAGCCCTTGGAGAAGGCAGAAGACTCAAGCTCAAGTGGGTAAGACCTTGATGGAAGAAGCTTCTCCGAGTGAAGGTGAAGTCAAAGGCGAAAGATCCAAGAAGAGTGGGTAATTCCTACAAGGCTGAAGACTAGTGCAAGAGTAGGTAAGTCCTTGGAAGAAGGTGGAAGACTCTTGCAAGGTGGGTAAGTCCTTGGTAAGGTTGAAGACTCTTTGTATTGGATAGGTAAGTCCTTTGTTGGGTCATGTATTGTATGTCTTATGAATGAATATAAGAGTGCAAATTGTTTGAAGTCCTAGAGGTTGACCTCTCTAGGCAAGTGGACTGACACACTTCTAGTTTGAAGTGTGGAACCACTCTAAATAGCTTGTCTACATGTGTATGTTCAATCTCTCTCATCCTTGCTATGCATGTTTTAGTTGCACTCAAATGACCTATTTAGCAAGCTTATCTTGTCATATATTTTAAAGATTTAATGAGTTTTGTTTAAGTGCTTTCAGCTCTATTCACCCCCACCTCTAGAGCACCTAAGTCACCCATCTAGGATCCAACAAGTGGTATCAGAGCAGGTCTTCTCCAAGCATACTTCAACAAGTAGGAGAAGATGGGTGACT
This sequence comes from Alisma plantago-aquatica, assembly GCA_963693085.1. Classification (NCBI taxonomy): domain Eukaryota; kingdom Viridiplantae; phylum Streptophyta; class Magnoliopsida; order Alismatales; family Alismataceae; genus Alisma; species Alisma plantago-aquatica. The sequence goes on along the minus strand of OY856411.1, from coordinate 1,342,024,523 downwards.
ACCTAGGAGGGAGATTCTCAACCAGCCTTCCAATCTTTGAAGGGAGAAATTTCCTCTATTGGAGAAGAAGGCTCCAATTCTACATCCAAGGATCAAGTCTTGGGATGTGGCAAATGGTGAACAGCCCATACATGCTACCAAAGACAAGGATTGAAGAATGGGATGATGCCACCTTGAAGAAAGCAACCTTGAATGCTAGAGCCATGCACATCCTTTCTGCCTTCATGACCCCCACCGAGTTCAACCGGATTTCTTCATGTGAAACAGCCTATGAGGTATGGAGAAAGCTTTGCATCACTTATGAAGGGACAGATCAAGTGAAGGAAAGCAAAGTCTACATGCTCAAAGGGCTGCTTTAGAACTTCAAGATGGAAAAGGAGGAGAGCATAGCCAACATGTACTCAAGGCTCAACACCATCTTGAATGGTCTCGCTGTTCTAGGACATCCTATGTCTAGTGGAGAGATCAACTCAAAGATCCTTAGAACTCTCCCCAAGAGGTGGGAATCCAAGGTGACTTCTATTGAAGAAGCAAGGTCTCTTAGGGATATTCCTATTGAAGAGCTCATTGGAAATCTACAAGCACATGAAGCTATACTTGACAAGAGGGAGGAAGTAGAAAGACAAGAGAAGAAAGAGCTAAAGAGAATGAAGAAGGCTGAAATGAAGGCTCAAATTGAAGCTATCATGGAACAAGTCTCTCCATCCTCTCAAGCTAAAGAAGATGCCATGTACTCTAAGGGTAAACTCTACAAAGGCAAGTCCTCCTCCATCCGGTGCTTCACATGTGGAAAGAAGGGTCACTACAAGGAAGATTGCTCACAAGGCAAAAAGACCCATCTTCACAAGAAGAAATGGCAATCAAGCTCAAGTGGCTCTTCCAATTCAAGCTCAAGTGAAGATTCAAGTGAAGGATCAAGCTTAAGCTCTAGTGATGAAGGAGAATGCCATTTTGCTCTTATAGCATCAACAAGTGAAGACTCAAGTGAGGTAAATCTAAACTCTTTAGATAAAGAATCTTTGATTGCTATTATTCATGATATTTGTGCCTCTCTTAAGTCTTCTAAAAGGAAAAAGAAAAAGCTTGCTAAAATTGTTGATAATTTGCATGTAGAACTAGATGATCTTGAACATGCTAATTCTTGCTTGCTTGATGACAAAAATGCTTATCTTAGCCAAGTAGACTCTCTTGAACTTGAAAATGCTAGTTTGCTTGATAAGATTAGATTTCTAGAAGCTCAACCTCTCATGCCTAGTTCTAATGAAGAGCATACTTTAATTATTGATTCTCTCATGCATGACATTGATGTTCTTAAATCTGAAAACAAGGACAAAGATTTGGTTTTGCAAGAGTTAGAAATAGAAAATGCCTCCTTGCTTGCTAAAATCAATGGGCATGAAGCTTGTTCTAGTAGAGAGAATGATGTTGCTTCTCTTCATATTGATAGAGATTCTTTTTTAACTAAAGCTCTTTGCTTAGAAAATGATCTTTTGCATGTTAGAGATAATATCAATAATTTGTCTTCTACTATTGCTTCTCTTAAGCATGATAATAATAGTTTGAGATCTTCTTTGCAAAGATTCTTAGTTGGTAAAAAGAGTCTTGATGACATCCTACTCCATTCTACTAAACAAATTGGTAGACATGGCTTAGGATATGATAGTAGTCAAAGGAACAACAAAGATAAAGGACCTCCAATCTTCCATGGAGAATCCTCTAGTTCCAAGACTATGGGCACATGCAACTATTGCAATGATTTTGGTCATTATACTACTTGTTGTCCTTTTAGGAAAGCACCCAAGAGCAATAGGACTTGGGTTGCTAAACTAACCCCTCCGGACCCGAAAATATGATTGGGGACCATTTCATCTTTCTTCTTGCAGGTCATATGAAAATGGATTAACTTGAGCTATTAAATTACGAATTGACTTCTCAATCCACATGAAAGAAGAAAGGTGAGATGTGCAGAGGGTGACAACAAGTGGAAAAGCAATGGTAAGCACAAAGGTAATGTTTTATTGCTTATAACCTTTTCTAACTTGTTTTTGTCAAGTTAGTGTGCACTATACATATGGTTTTTTAGTCAAAAGTGGTATTTTGTGTTTCTCTTCACACTCTTGCTCAAAAACTATTTCTAATGCTTCTATAGTGCATTACTAACTTACTTAGACATGTTTGGATATGGTTTGTATATTTAGCATGCCTTTGAATATGTTTTTATGAAATATATGTGCTTTTTGACAGCTGCTATGTCGGTCGAGTTTTCCCTATTGAAACTCGACCGATAGGCACCAATGGGTGTTGCCAGCAGTTGTCATTCGGTCGAGTTGTCAATACACAGAACTCGACCGATAACACTGTTCACAGAATATGCATTTGGCTTATTGAATGAGAAATTCCCTCTCAACTAGATTTTTTCAACCAATAGCCTAATTCTTTGGCACTCTCTTTTGGTACCTTTATATATGCATATTGCCATGTTCTAAATTGCCTATCTTGCTTACAACTCTATCTCTCTAATTGCTCTAAATTTGTATATCTATATCTTGCAATTACTTGCTTTGAGTTGTTTTGCAGGTTTTGATGATGATCTCTTTGGATCACTTGGTTGTGTCTAAAATTTCTTCCGTTTTGCTCTAACTTGCTACATCTATCTAGGTGTATATCTTGTTTTGATACAACCTTGAGGTTCTTAGTGGTAAATCATCTTATGGTAAGGATGCATATCTAGTGAGTTATATCCTTTCATGCTTCCATATTTGCATATCTCTTTTGTTTGGATATATCTCTACATCTACTCATAGCTTGCCTTATCTTGTGTATATTTTGGTATCTCTTGCTATGATCTAGATCCTACTAGTAGTCCTAACTTGTGATATCATCTACTAATAGTTCATATTCATGTAGCTCTAACCCGGTTCATAATTGGCATCTTTGCTCATCTATATGTTATGTTTGTACCTTGTCTCATATACATGCTCAAGCTTGTTCCTTGAATTGCATATCTACTATCTTGAGTTGTTTGCATAACATTGTGATGCAGGGTACATAGATCTACATGATATGTAGAAATTGGAGTATTTGTGGATTTTTTATGCAGCTTTTGCCCCAGTTTCAGTTTTTGGTGCAAGTGTAGTGTTTTTTATGCAGAAACTACCTTCTGAGCAAGGCTCATCGCTTTGCCATGAGCCCTGATGGTTTTTGATCAAATTCCATCATCTTGAGGGTCAAAATTGTGATTTATTGGTTTTCTGCAGCACTTCATCTTGCATTTTTTTTGGGTTGTTCAAGTATATGCTTTAACTTATTTTTCTTTCTATGCTTGGACAAGCCCCTATCTGTGCTTTTCTACTCTCCTTTTATAACTTTTATTGTCTCATTTTCCTTTAACAATTGGTATTTCTTATTTCTTCATTACCCCACTTTTTGAAATGACAAAGGGGGAGAAAGGTATGTCTTCTTTTAAAAGAGGAAGAAGGCATGTCTTACATGAAGAGGATAAGCATGTTCATGTAAGGGGGAGAAGGTAAATGGGAGAAGACATATATGTGTAGAACATATATGAGTAGAAGACATAGTATTCTATAAATGTTATGAAAGCTAACCATGCAGGAGAAATAGCATCAATTGAGGGGGAGTATGAGAACTCAACTAGTATCAATTGAGGGGGAGCATATGAACTCATTTCTATTGAAACCCCTAGGTTTCTCTGAAGGTATGATTTTACTTAAATGCTTTCAATACATTTATGGAATGGTTTGTCATCTTCAAAAAGGGGGAGATTGTTGACTCAAGGTCAATTAGGTCAATGTTGACTCACATCTAAATTGACTAAACCCGTGTTTTGATGATGACTAACCATTCCACATATTGGTGTCTAATGTCTCTACTTGAGTGATTTCAGATTAGGTATAGACACACTCCAAATTCCCTAACTTGCGCATATCAAATTAAAGAAAAGACAAGTCAAAGTCATACAAGTGCACGTTTTTGTAATATGATGTAAATCTATTAGAATCATGTTGTAAATCACTTGTAATGATTGTATGACTTGTGATTAAGCTTAGAAAAATATAAGGAGCACTTAGATTGAATATTAGAGCACTTTAGATGCAACTTAGAAAATGGATCACAGCAACAATGTCGGTCGTGTTTCAAGGTCCTGAAACTCGACCGATCAATCTTGATCGATTTTCTGAAGATTGCATCGGTCGAGTTTGCGTTTACACAGACATCGACCGATCGAGTGAAAGACCATTCTGAGATTGAATGGTCGGTCGAGTTTCCTCAGAACAAACTCGACCGATCATTTGATATCGATTTTGTCTTTGACTGGATCGGTCGAGTTACCCATATAGAAACTCGACCGAATGCACTGTACGGAAAAGTGCAGAAAAGTGCTTCTAGCCGTTGTGGAGTTTCAACAAGTGAAAATAGATCCGTTGCAAGCCACAAAATGGCTAGTTTTCGTTCTCAAGTGTTCCCAAAGGCTAAGAGGCATCCCCAGCTATAAATAGGACCCCTTGGGCTTCATTCCAAGGTTGAGCATTCATTGCAAACTCTATGTGAGGTTCCTATTCTATAGTTGAGTGATTCCTACAACCTCCTCTCTCTCTCTCTAAGCTTAATCACTTGCTACATCCATTAGAGTGAGTAGGAAATCTGTAAGAGAGCTAGTTCTATATGTATATCTTGTGAGGCTCTCACTTCCACCACCTCCCCATCTCTCTTTTGCAATCATGAAGATGAAGGTTCTCTCTCTTGTCCAAGAGAGGTGAAGAAGAACAAGGGAAGGCATCCCTTGGTGAAGATCAAGGCTGAAGACTTGGAGCTAGAGTGGGTAAGCCCTTGGAGAAGGCAGAAGACTCAAGCTCAAGTGGGTAAGACCTTAGTGGAAGAAGCTTCTCCGAGTGAAGGTGAAGTCAAAGGCGGAAGATCCAAGAAGAGTGGGTAATTCCTAAAGGCTGAAGACTAGTGCAAGAGTAGGTAAGTCCTTGGAAGAAGGCGGAAGACTCTTACAAAGTGGGTAAGTCCTTGGTAAGGTTGAAGACTCTTTGTATTGGATAAGTAAGTCCTTTGTTGGGTCATGTATTGTATGTCTTATGAATGAATATAAGAGTGCAAATTGTTTGAAGTCCTAGAGGTTGACCTCTCTAGGCAAGTGGACTGACACACTTCTAGTTTGAAGTGTGGAACCACTCTAAATAGCTTGTCTACATGTGTATGTTCAATCTCTCTCATCCTTGCTATGCATGTTTTAGTTGCACTCAAATGACCTATTTAGCAACCTTATCTTGTCATATATTTTGAAGGTTTAATGAGTTTTGTTTAAGTGCTTTTAGCTCTATTCACCCCCCCTCTAGAGCACCTAAGTCACCCATCTAGGATCCAACATGAGGAACCAATATGTTTAACATCAAAACTCCAAGTTAGGACTAGACATCTTGTGAACATATATAAATATAACATAACTTTGGGAATTTTAAAAAACGCTAAAATTTTGGGTTATCACATTTACTCCACCTTATATGGAATTCCGTCCTAAAAATTCAAATAGTCTCATAGTCAAGGGGACCACACAATGTCCAACTTCATATATGTCATCTGTTCTAGGTTCTAAGGCTATCATAGTTCCAGATGTACCCTAAGTTATCATCTTAGGATATAGAGCATCGAGGGTGTACCCACCCCACCTTATATAGGTTGAAGCAATACATTTTTTTCAATGAACCATCATGTAATGGCTTACTCATAACTTGACATTCTATCATTCTAGGATTTAGGGATTTATTTTCTCATATAGAGTAGAGAAGTTATTACTAAGGGTTTCACCTTTCACACCACTAAAACGTGTAGGGTGATATCAAGATTCCATGTCATCTAATAATAGAACATTCACACTTAACATCATCATGCGGTTCATGATCAACATCATATTAAGATTTCATCATTAAGGGAAGGGCTTACTTTTTATGCTTGATTGTTACGGTTTCACCCCACTATGAGGGATGTTGTCAATCTAGAAATGTATATTTAGAAGGTTTGAGGTTAAGAACTACATTTTGTGATCATGTATTCAATGATCCAAAGATATGTTTTTTTTTCAAGCTCATGATTTCAAACTTGTACATATCACACATCCAAAGAGGCTATAGACATCTAATCTAGATATACTCTCTCTTCTAGGCTGATGTCATGTAACATACCGAAATCTGGACATTTCATCTTTTGATCCTCTCTTTCATCTTTTCCTTTGATTTCTATCCTTTATTCATTTATGCTTAATTAGTGGAATTTATAGTGGTTTAGTGGACATTTATTCACTAATTATACCGATGGAAGGATTTATGCACAAATACCTCATTGAAAGCTTAATTACCATAATTAAGTGCTCTAAATATTAATCTAACTTTTTGATGTGATTTGAAAACATAAAATATGCCGCATAATCCATTTTGGTAGTAATATGAAGATGGGAAATTTAATTGGATAAATAATTTAGATAATGGGTCGTTAATGGGCCATATGACATATCTCATAAACAGAATTCTCAAAATAGGAAAAAAAACTTCAAATTCAAAATCTACATATCAAAATTAGCCTACATGTCAAATTTCATCTAATTTGGACAACCTTGAAATATTAGAATAAGTTCAGGAGAGACAAATGAATAAAAGGCATAAGTAATAAATAATGTGGTTATATAACTTCAAAATATATAAATAATGGCAAATTAATATTCTACACATCAAATATAACTTGTGGATGAAGTTTGGTCCAATTTGGATGTTGTTTGTGCAAGTTATGCAATTTTAGGTACATTCTGGACTTTTATGCAATTTACCCAATTGGGAGGTTTTATTTGCAAAATGTCACATGAATTATAATAATTAGATACCACCTTACCATGGTCGAATTCTAAAACCATGGGAGCACATAGTTTCACCTTGGTTTGATGGTATTGCTTTCCAAGGGCATTTTAGGGTTTTTCTCTTTATAAGTGATCTTACCTTTAGAAGCCATCAACCAATGGGGTTATTTCCTTTATGGAGGTCAGTTGAGAGGGCCTAGAAACGTTCAAAAACTGACCTTAGATATTTTAGAGCCTCCATGAGGTGTCCACTTGCAAAACCATGAAGCCCTAGGCTAATGACACATGGAAAGTCCCATGAAACACCCCATGCTTGAACTTTTTCTATAAATAGCCATGCATACCCCCTTTCCCAACTCACAAATTCGAAACTCTTGGTCTCTTTTTATTTTCTCTATCTTATAGAATAGTTCCTTTGGTATTTTGCCATGAAGTTTCAGACCCAAGGTAATAAAGGGAGCCTACCTTGGTGAAGAAGGCTCATATGGTTTCCAAATTTCTCTATTTTGGATTCTTAAGCTCCTCCTTGGTGATCTTTGTTCAAGAAAGAAGCTAGGCTTGGAGCAACCAGACCTTATAAGAACAAGATCCTTGCTGTTTGGACCTTATTATCTTCCCTAGGTGTGAGCTTCATAACCCCCTTTCCCATATATTTCTTATTACATGGTTAAAACTAATGATCTTATAAATTGACGATGTGTCGATTTCTAATTGATCGATTTTCAATAATTCATAACTTTTGATTCGTTTGTCCAAAAATTAAAGTAAAATATGTTCTAAACTCAAAAAAACATGTTATTTTTAATAAAAATATTTCCAAGTATTGGTTTTCAGTTTTTTTTGAAAAGAATTTCTAGAAAATGAATTAAATACCTAAAAATCACCAAAAATACACTTTAACCTTCATAACTCCAAAATATGCAAAATTGTATGTTTTATTAATTAGAAAAACCTAAATAAGTCATTGGTGATATTTTTGTGGTCTAATTCTGAGGTTTTCGAATATGTCTTTTTCGGGTTGATTTAATTAACTAATAAATATGGAAAATACCCTAAAAAGTCAGTAACTCAAAAATATACAAATATATATGTTATTTTGATCAGAAAACCCTAATGAAGACAAGGATAATGTTTTTGAGACCCAAATCAGTGATTTGTAGAAAAAGTTGACAACTTTAGGGTTTTAATCGTTTAATGAATGAATATAGTTCTAATACATAAACATGGTGATGATATTAGGAAAAGTGGAACATCGAATCAATTAAGTGGTGCAAGTTGATAATTGGAATCAATATTAAAGGTATGTGTCTCTACATATTCAGTTGGGAAATTATTTATACCATTACCCATGTTCCCTAATGAGGTTTAATCTGGCTTAATCCATTATTCTTGAAATCTAATTTATTTACACCTCAAAATCAGTTGTAGTATTATCTTATTTGGGTTTTATACCCCACTGCCATGTAATATAAATCCTTTGATTAATCTTGCCATAACTCTTTTGCTAGCATGAAGTTATATGTTCTATTTAATTGTGAAGTAGAGGTACTTTTGTACAACTACCCACAGAGGGCATTGATAACACCAAATTTTGTGACGTTTTTGCCCTTTATTCCGTTATCAAAACTGCCCTTTTTTGCTATTTTCCTCTCTTTTATATGTACTTTCGCAATAATTGGCCAACAACGCTCTTAATTTAATATTTCCATCTTTTACAGAGTTTTCCTCCTATTTTGGCCCATTTATCATCAATAAGGCCCTCCCGGCCTAAAAAGCTTACTCAGCCTATATCAGCCTTCCCAGCGACCGATACTACCTCTGCCCGACAGGGTAGAGGAACTCAGCAACGCACGACAAGGAACGATGTGCAAGAAGTAACCTGACGGACGACACGCCTTCTACCCGATAGGGAGCCGAGCGCGCCGCGACAATCCAAGCTTGTCGCCCGACACAGGCCACCCACCGGCAGGTGCCGCCCGTCACGTGACCAACAGCCGATATCCTGGCATCGCGCAACGCAAGTATCGGTCGTCTACTGGCTTGTAAATAGGAGGACACGTGGCGCTTCCAGCACCATAACTTCTCCAACCGCTGCCTATAAATAGCAGCTACAGGAAGTCGAAAAGACAGTTCGAAAACCGGGGAGTTACAGTTAGGGCATTTGGAGCCACCTTCGGAGGGAACTGCGAGAGCAAGAATATCGCCCCAGCGCTTGTGCCGGGTGACACTAGGTGAGCTTTTCCTTATCCCGAGAGGGAGGGGATGGTTCACTTAGGGTTGTCCCGGGCGACACTGCGGGACGATATCGGCCAACGACGATGAGCGACACAAGTGCCCGACAGTAGACGCGTAGCCCTCTGCCCGACACGATATCGAACCCGATACGCTTCGCCGTCATGCATGCCGCCCGAGAGGGTGCGCCGCCCGACATAAGCGTATCGGCCAAGGTCCTTGAGCGATACAGTCAGTCGTCAGTCGGTGCTACCCGAGAGGGGGTGCCTCCCGACACTGCTGTATCGGGCTCGGCTCCTGACCGATATCGGGCCAGAGAGCTACAGTAGTCTGTCATTCTTCTACATCAAGGAGACGACATCTATCTTTAATTCTGTTATTTAAATTCTTCACTTATGCATTGTATTAAGACCTTTATTGCTTATGGAAATAGGGAAGCTTAACTACTTGTTGTTTAATGCTTGGTGCCTTATGTTGGGTGACTGCTATGTTGGATATCTGAACTCTAGCTTGCATGTTTTGGATCGCGTTTTGCCTAGCTACCGAATCGTGTTTTCCCGTCGCAACCACTTCGAGAGTTGGGTTGTGGCTCTAGCGTTTGGTCCGATTCTAGAGTATGAGAGTGCCTAGAACGGAGTTGTTTTAGTATCATTCCACTCTAACTCAAGTCCGGCAACCTCGAGAGGGGTGTTGATGCTTGGTTAGGGGCACCCACTCTGAGAGGAGGGGTGCAGGATGTTACTGCTGCCGCTTGTCTTACTAAAGTCTTATCCTTCGCACCTTACTTTAAGCTCTAGTTTTATATTTCTGTTTCTCTTGCATGAAAACCCCTAAAAACTGCTAAATGACCAAAACCTTAAATCCTTCTTGTAACTCCAGTTGGAAATAGTTTTCTTTGTTTTGTTTGTGACAGCTTGTTGTTCCCGCTGGGGAATTTACTATCTCTTTCTACCCACCGGAGTGTAGAGTGTCGATTCAGAGTTCTCAGCACTACCATCCTTGTCCCTGTGTTCGACCCCGTATGACTACTTCAACCCCGTAAACAAAGTTGTGGGGGCCTAGAAGGATTCGGGTTATAAATGTAAAGCTCAACTACCTCAAATACGCCTCCAATTTTAGGACGCGCGATTTAGGCCGGTCAACTTTTTGGCATCGTTGCCGGGGAGGGAGGAAAATGGCACTGTTGACGAATCCAAATCCACTAACTACACTCCCGTGCCTCAAGCTTAGAAATGGGCTTGACAGCACTTCTTTTTCTTTTTCTTTAAGCATTATTCTTTGTCTAAACTAAATAATTCCGTATTCTAACTTGATTTCTTGTGATATCTCAGGTTACCTGCAAAGCTGTGACCTGTTCCACCGAGCTTTGATACCATGTCTCGTTGTGAGCAGTCTCTTTCTGAAGGTGAATGTCAGGGCCAAGGCAAGAAGGCGAGCCGGCCTAATTTGGTTCGTCAGCTTTCCGCCTACATAAAAAGACAGGACACCATCATCAACCAACTGGTACAGGGCACGCTTCCCAATCCTAGATCTCTGAATTCCATGCAACACCAGATGGCGAGTCTGCAGATGCGCCAATGGGAGGTCGATCAATGGCTGGCTTAGATGGCTGCTCTGATGAAGAACCCTGCAGGAAAGGTGCTTTCCCATCCTGAAACTGTCGTAATGGCAGTACTTAGATCAGAAAGGATGGTAGAGCGCGCTGATGAAGCCCCACCAGAACCTGAGCAAGGGCTCGAGAGTGCTATTCCAGCAGGAGACGAAGGTAGGCATGTAGAAGCTCAAGAGCCTGCACCAAGACCGTCCAATGAGCCATCTGGTGGGAGGAATCCTTATGCTCCCAGGTTACCGTTCCCATACAAGCTGATCAAGGCGAATCTGAAAAAGCGGCACGAAAGGTTCATGGACTCGATCAGGAAACTGCATCTTTAAGTCCCCTTCCTCGATGCTTTGGAAGAGATGCCTACATACACCGAGTTCCTCAAGGACCTGATCATGAAGAAAAGGAGAGGAGGAAGGGTATAGACAGTGTACCTAGCTTCTACTTCCTCTTCCTTTGTGAAGCCCGATTTGCCAAATAAGAGGAGGGACCCTGATGCTTTCACAATCCTGTTCGCCATCAGGGACAATATCGAGCGAAAAGGTCTAGCGGACTTGGGGGCAAGCATTAGCCTCATGCCCCTAAGTTTTGCATGAAGGATGGGTTTGACCGACATGGTTCGCATCAACATGCAGATTGAACTGGCAGACCACTCCTTTAAGAGACTTGTTGGCATTGTCGAAGATGTGCCGATCAAGGTTGGAGATTTCTTTATTCCCTGCGACATAGTCGTCATCGACACGGATGAAGACCCCCATTGCCCAATCATCTTTGGACGTCCCTTCTTGGCAACGGGGAAAGCGTTGATTGATGTCTCCGAAAGGATAATCACCTTGAGGGTCAGAAACAAACATATGGACTTCAAGTTGAAGGAGATCATGAGAGGTTTGTCCCTGTCTGAATCGGCATGTTTTGCAGATAGCTACAACAAATTCTACGAGGAAATAGAGGAGGATATCCAGACAATGGACCCCCTTGCTAGGGCTTTAAGATGTCAGGATTCCGACCTCGAAGATCCTGAAGTCGTGAGACATCTCGACCTTTTCAACCTTTCTGGCGAAGACTTGCAAGAAGAGGTTGAGGCGGTGGAATCTGCGAAGTATTGACCGGCCTAAATCACACGTCCTAAAATTGGAGGCGTATTTGAGGTAGTCGAGCTTTTACATTTATAATCCGAATCCTTCTAGGCCCCCGCAACTTTGTTTACGGGGTCGAAGTAGTCATACGGGGTCGAACACAGGGACAAGGATGGTAGTGCTGAGAACTCTGAATCGACACTCTACACTCCGGTGGGTAGAAAGAGATAGTAAATTTCCCAGCGGGAACAACAAGCTGTCACAAACAAAATAAAGAAAACTATCTCCAACTGGAGTTACAAGAAGGATTTAAGGCTTCGGTCATTTAGCAATTTTTAGGGGTTTTCATGCAAGAGAAACAGTTAGATAAAACTAGAGCTTAAAGCAAGGTGTGAAGGATAAGACTTTAGTAAGACAAGCGGCAGCAGTAACATCCTGCACCCCTCCTCTCAGAGAGGGTGCCCCTAACCAAGCATCAACACCCCTCTCGAGGTTGTCGGACTTGAGTTAGAGTGGAATGATACTAAAACAACTCCGTTATAGGCACTCTCGTACTCCAAAATCAGACCAAACGCTAGAGCCACAACCCAACTGCTGAAGTGGTTGCGACGGGAAAACACGATTCGGTAGCTAGGCGAAATGCAATCCAAAACATGTAAGCTAGAGTTCAGATATCCAACATAGCAGTCACCCAACATAAGGCACCAAACATTAAACAGCAAGTAGTTAAGCTTCCCTATTTCCATAAGCAATAAAGGTCTTAATACAATGCATAAGTGAAGAATTTAAATAATAGAATTAAAGATAGATGTCGCCTCCTTGATGTAGAAGAACGACAGACTATTGTAGCTCTCCGGCCCGATATCGGTCAGGAGCCGATCCCGATACAGTAGTGTCGGGCAGCACCCCCTCTCGGGCTGCACCGACTGACGACTGACTGTATCGCTCAAGGACCCTGGCTGATACGCTCATGTCGGGTGGCGCACCCTCTCGGGCGGCACGCATGACGGCAAAGCGTATCAGGTTCGATATTGTGTCGGGCAGAGGGCTACGCGTCTATTGTCAGGCACTTGTATCGCTCATCGTCGTTGGCCGATATCGGCCCGTAGTGTCGCCCGGGACAACCCTAAGTGAACCATCCCCTCCCTCTCGGGATGAGGAAAAGCTCACCTAGTGTTGCCCGGCACAAGCGCTGGGGTGCGATATTCTTGCTCTCACAGTTCCCTCCAAAGGTGGCTCCAAATGCCCTAACTGTAACTCCCCGATTTTCAAACTGTCTTTTCGGCTTCCTGTAGCTGCTATTTATAGGCAGCGGTTGGAGAAGTTATGGTGCTGGAAGCGCCACGTGTCCTCCTATTTGCAAGCCAGTAGACGGCTGATACTTGCGTTGCGCGATGTCAGGATATCGGCTGTTGGTCACGTGACGGGCGGCGCCTGCCGGTGGGTGGCTTGTGTCGGGTGACAAGCTTGGATTGTCGCGGCGCGCTCGGCTCCCTATCGGGTAGAAGGCGTGTCGTCCGTCAGGTTACTTCTTGCGCGGCGTTCCTTGTCGTGCGTCGTTGAGTTCCTCTGCCCTGTCGGGCAGAGGTAGTATCGGTCGTTGGGAAGGCCGATATAGGCTGAGTAAGATTTTTGGGCCGGGAGGGCCTTATTGATGATAAATGGGCCAAACTAGGAGGAAAACTCTGTAAAAGATGGAAATATTAAATTAAGAGTGTTGTTGGCCAATTATTGCGAAAGTACATATAAAAGAGAGGAAAATAGAAGAAAAGGGCAGTTTTGATAACGGAATAAAGGGCAAAAACGTCACAAAATTTGGTGTTATCAACTCTCCCAAACTTAGCTTTTTGATTGTCCTCAATCAATGTTTAAACTTTATTTTGTGATGCTTCTTCTTGCGCAGTAAAACTTTAAGGCTAAAGGGTAAAACAAGAATTGTGATGTCTTGGAGGTAATGCTACCTTAATACGAACAAAAGTCCTTGCCCTACTTGCCTTATTATTGAAGTAAAATACTTCTCTTGTATGATTGCGAAGTTAGCTTCCACACCAAACAGCTTTATTTTTGGAGCAGAAAGTTGTGTATAGGGTAGGCTAAGGCTTTTTGGGTTTTTCTTCTTGTTTCCCATCAATCCATCCAGGTAAGGGTCTGTTAACGGCCAAGTGGTCCCTGCAGTCCAAGCCAGTTGGCTTTAGAGCAGTGATTTCACATCCTACGTACCACTGCCCCGGATCTACCATGCCTGAAGATGGGTACTTTTAGAAAACAAGTGTGTATATATATTTTTTTTTCTTTTATTGGGCACAACTCTCATGCTTTTATTCACACTCATAAGGCTTCTTTCTCTTTTAGGGATTTTTGTTGGGTAAGGGAAAACAAAAGAGAAATCTGTTGTTTGGGCAGCCTTTTCCTTCTCCATACTCGTCTCTTAGCTGTTTGCGAGATTATTATTTTTTGAAAATTTTTTGACATGGCAAGGCACAATCTTTCGTTTGTTTGAGGCAGCATTATCAGAAAGATATGACAGAACTTGTAGCTCGTTAAGCATACAGAAAGCAAACTTTGCAAGAAGTCACAACAGGTTTTTAGTATAACAGCAACTTTGTACATATGCATAGGGATAGAAATTTGTGGAGGGCAGGTTTTTGAAAATTAAATTTTTTATATATATGGCATACATGCGTAGATCAAATATACAGGAAGCTATAAGAGCACATCAGCGTAGAAAGTTTGAAGAGTTAAAAGAAAATTTATACCTCCCTCACTGGCATATGGGTACCCCCCCCCCCAAACTTACTTCATACTCTGTCCCAGAGTAGAGAAGAAAGCAAAGGTGAGATAAAGTTTAGCCAGTGAGGGTTAGCTTGCTGATGTACTGCAATATGCTCCTACGAAGTTGCAGAATGCCATTGGGAGGTTGTCTAGTGGGTTCGCTTTGGCGATGTAGCGGTTGAGCTTGAGCGTAACCCTCAAAATTCACTTCTGGCCCACTCTTTCTCCAAATCTCCGTTGTGAACATGAACAAAAGGACTGATCATCAGTCCCTAGTTCAGTTCCCAGGAGTGTGTAGTCAGGGTGGCCCCTCTCCCTTATGAGGATGGAACCGGGGTGCCTCGAACTTGTTCGGAGGCCTTGGTTGCCGCACTCTTGCTGCCCCTGGAGATGGTCATAAACCACCACAGGGACATGTTGATAACTAGGTGACTCTCTATTGGAGCTACCAAATCAAGAAAAATCTCCCCTTTCATTGTTGTTGCCGTTTCTGCCCGACAGTCATTGCTGGTAGTTTTATCTAGGTGAACCATTCCTGTTATCAAGTTCAATAATTATTGAAATGTTAGGACGGCTAAAATTATACAACTATTCTACTTATATCAAAATTTAGAGTGTCGCCCATCGAAGGAAAATACCGGGCGATAGAGCGATACGAAAAGAATCGTCTGACACCCTACTGTTCGATACGGTGCATCGGTCGATGGGTTCTCAAGAGAGCGACCGGGTGCTTCAAAGGAAAACTCGCCCGATATGGCGTATCGGGCAAGCAAAATCGGTCGTTATTCGTGCAAAAGATGACGGGCGATATAAAATCTGCAAGTCATGTAAACCCGATAGGCGGCTCGATAACACACTCGCGTCGGGCGACAGGGTTATCGGTCGATAAGCGTGTCGGTCTACAACCATGTCGGGTGACAAATCATGTCGTCCGATAAGAAAACAACAAGTCAGCCGATATGCCGCACACGATACAAAACTTGTGTCGGGCGAAAGAAAACATGTCGGGCAAAAGGTGTGTCGGGCTATACCCTTGCTCATAGGAGACATCGCCCGATACCGGGGTGAAGGCGAGATGGCCGACACACGAGCAAAAGGAGGATCACTGCATGCGTTCCAAGTGGCCTAAAAAGGGAAAGTGATAGCCCGACACGGAGAACCCTCCTCGCTATTTATAGCGAACCCAGGTGGGGGTAAAACATGAATCTTAGGGTTCGCGGCGGGCGTTTTAGTCATGCCGTTCCCGAGACGCGTAGTCCCATCGGTCAGCCAAAGGGTCAGCTGCTGCCCTTGCCACGCCCATGACGGTGCCCCCCTCTCGGGCGGTAAGCGGCCAAAAAAACCAGAACGAGGCGTATGAAAAAGCTACTGAAGGGTAAAACATCTTTGGTTTGGGGAAGGGTCCCCGACCTCATATGGTATTACTCTCCAGCGCGTCGTGAAACTCAGCGGTGGCCCATAAAACAAAAGAGTTGGTGTGCAAGGCGTGTGCACCGACTCTGGGCCTTATTACAATCCATAATGTTTGTTTTTACAAAAAAAAGAAATGCATCATAATCTACGGCTCGGGCTGCCTCCCGAGAAGCGCTGAAGTTTCCGTCGCCAGCTCGATCGGTGTAGGCTTTTCAGTTGTACCCATATCCTGTAAGTCGATTTCTTCTCTCCTGACAAAAGCTTCATCTTCATAGAACCTCTTTACTCTGTGTCCATTCACCTTGAAGACCTTAGTCGGGTCATCCTTGTCGTAGAGCTCCATCATTACTGAGGGGTATATCTTTGACATAGTAAACGGTCCCGACCATCTTGTCTGTAACTTCCCAAGGAAAAGACGAATGGAGGACTTGAATAACAAGACCTTATCCCCTTCGCTCACATCTTTTCTCCTGAGGTGGGCATCATGCCACATTTTTGTCCTTTCCTTGTAGATCTTTGCATTCTCGTAGGCGTTTATTCTCAGCTTTTCGAGCTCTTGAAGCTGCAAAAACCTCTTTTCTCCTGCTTTGTCGAGGTTCATATTTAGGAACTTGATTGCCCAAAGGGCCTTGTGTTCCAGCTCCAAAGGCAGATGGCATGATTTTTTGTAGATAAGCCGGTAGGGGGTGGTTCCGATGGGTGTCTTGTAAGCAGTACGGTAGGCCCATAGTGTGTCGTCAAGTTTCATAGACCAGTCTTTCCTCGTGCGGCTGACAGTCTTTTCTAAGATCTGCTTGATATGTCTGTTTGAAACCTCTACCTGCCTCGACGTCTGTGGGTGGTAGGGCGTAGCGATCTTATGTTTCACTCCATACTTACGTAGGAGTGCTTCAAACTGTCTTTCTCCGAAGTGTGACCCACCGTCGCTTATTACAGTGCGCGGTACACCGGAACGGGGAAAGATGGTCTTCTCGAATAGCTTGATAACCGACTTGGCATCGCATGTTTGGGTGGCTACCGCCTCTACCCATTTCGATACATAGTCTACAGCCACGAGTATGTATTGATACCCCCGGGATGGGGGAAACGGCCCCATGTAATCAATCCCCCATACGTCGAATATTTCCACTTTGATCCAGCTTGCCATCGGCATTTCATTCCTCCGCCCTATATTCCCCGTTGATTGGCACTCTTTGCAGACTTTTACAAATTGTGCAGCATCTTTAAATAAGGAGGGCCAGTAGAAACCTGACTGTAGCACTTTTGCCGCTGTTCTTTCGCTACCCAGGTGTCCACCATAGGGGGAGGCGTGGCATCCCTTCAGGATGTCCGCAGTTTCTTCTTCCGGGATGCACCTCCTATATAAGTTGTCAGCGCATCTTCTGAACAGGAGAGGATCATCCCAGTAATAATTCTTGGCATCCGCGAATAGCTTCTTTTTTTTATTGTACGTGATGTCGGGAGGCAGTTCTCCGCAAGAAAGATAATTGCAGATATCTGCAAACCAGGGTAAACTTTCTTCTTGAGCCCCGACTAACATTAGAGCCTCGTCGGCGTAGTCGTCGTTGATAGGTGGTCCTCCCTGTCTCTCCGACACGATCCTTGATAGGTGGTCGGCGACCACATTCTCCACGCCCTTCTTGTCGATAATCTCATGGTCGAACTCTTGGAGCAACAGGGCCCACCTCAACAGTCTGGGTTTTACGTCTTTCTTTTGCATCAAGTATTTTATTGCTCCATGATCTGTGTATACCATGACTTTTGCTCCGACGAGATACGACCTGAACTTATCAAATGCAAAGACGATCGTGAGCATCTCCTTTTCAGTTGTTGTGTAGTTTACCTGAGCTTCGTCCAACGTGCGACTAGCGTAGCAAATCACATGGTGCTTTTTATCTTTCTTTTGCCCCAGGACTGCTTCAACCCGCGTAGTCGCTAGCGTCGCACATCAGCTCAAAGGGTAAACCCCAATCTAGAGCTTGAAGGATAGGTGGTGATATTAAAGCATTTTTCAGGGCCTGAAAAGCACTGAGACAATCGTTAGAGAAAACAAATTCAGCCACTTTTACCAGAAGTTTGGACAACGGTTTGGAAATCTTCGAGAAGTCCTTGATGAATCTTCGGTAATATCCGGCGTGCCCGAGGAAGCTTCTTATTCCCGTGATTGATTTTGGTGGAGGAAGTTTAGATATAGCTTTGACTTTGCTTGCATCCACCTCGATCCCACGCCTCGAGATCTTATGCCCTAGAACGATGCCCTCCCGCACCATGAAATGACATTTTTCCCAGTTCAGGACCAGGCTATTCTCCTCGCACCTTTGAAGGACCAACGACAGATTCTTCAGACAGCTATCGAAGTCCTTCCCATAGACTGAGAAATCGTCCATGAAAACTTCTACGATGTCTTCTAGAAAATCTGAGAACATCGATATCATGCATCTTTGGAAGGTGGCGGGGGCGTTGTAGAGTCCGAAGGGCATCCTCCTGAAGGCATAAGTGCCGTAAAGGTAGGTGAATGTCGTTTTCTCCTGATCGTCGGGTAAGATGGGTACCTGGTAAAATCCTGAAAAGCCATCAAGAAAACAAAAAAAATCGTGATGCGCTAATCTTTCAAGAACTTGGTCAATAAAAGGTAGAGGAAAATGATCCTTTTTTGTAGCCTGATTTAGCTTTCGGTAATCAATGCACATTCGCCAACCGATGACGGTCCTTACCACCACCTCGTCACCCTTCTCACCCTTAACCACAGTCATTCCACCCTTCTTGGGTACTACGTGGATCGGACTTACTCAATTGTTGTCGTTGATTGGGTAAATGATCCCCGCATCCCTAAGATTTATTACCACTTTCTTGACAACCTCCTTGAGCATCTGATTCAGCTTCCTCTGGGGTTGAGCCAGAGGCTTGGCAGATTCATCTAAGTTGATGCGATGCATGCACAGGGAGGGGCTAAGGCCTTTGATGTCATCTACTGAATATCCTATAGCCCCCCTGTGGAGCCTTAACTCCTCAAGTAGTCGGTCTAGCTGATTGCTTGAAAGATCGGCGTTTACGATAACAGGGTTCCTCTGCTCTTCATCCAAAAACTGGTACTTCAGGCCTTCAGGCAACACTTTTAAATCCAGCTTTGCTCTGGGTGCCTCCTCTCGAGGCTCTTCCTCGAGAGAGGCATACTTCGCAGATTCCACCGCCTCAACCTCTTCTTGCAAGTCTTCGTCAGAAAGGTTGAAAAGGTCGAGATGTCTCACGACATCAGGATCTTCGAGTTCGGGATCCTAACAGCTTAAAGCCCTAGCAAGGGGGTCCATTGTCCGGATATCCTCCTCTATTTCCTCGCAGAATTTATTGTAGCTATCTGTGAAACATGCCGATTCAGACAGGGATGGACCTCTCATGATCTCCTTCAACTTAAAGTCCATATGGTTGTTTTCGACCCTCAAGGTGATTATCCCTTCAGAGACATCAATCAACGCTTTCCCCGTTGCCAAGAAGGGACGTCCAAAGATGATTGGGCAACAGGGGTCTTCATCCGTGTCGATGACGACTATGTCGCAGGGAATAAAGAAAATTCCAACCTTGATCAGCACATCTTCGACAATGCCAACAGGTCTCTTAAAGGAGTGGTCTGCCAGTTCAATCTGCATGTTGGTGTGAACCATGTCGGTCAAACCCATCCTTCGTGCAAAAGTTAGGGGCATGAGGCTAATGCTTGCCCCCAAGTCCGCTAGACTTTTCCGCTTGATATTGTCCCTGATGGCGAATGGGATTGTGAAAGCTCCAGGGTCCCTCCTCTTATTTGGCAAACCGGGCTTCACGAAGGCAGAGGAAGTAGAAGCTAGGTACAATGTCTCTACCCTTCCTCCCTTCCTTTTCTTCATGATCAGATCCATGAGGAACTTGGTGTATGTAGGCATCTCTTCCAAAGCATCGAGGAAGGGGACTTCAAGATGCAGTTTCCTGATCGAGTCCATGAACCTTTCGTGCCGCTTTTTCAGATTCGCCTTGATCAGCTTGTATGGGAACGGTAACCTGGGAGCATAAGGATTCCTCCCACTAGATGGCTCATCGGACGGTCTTGGTGCAGGCTCTTGAGCTTCTGCATGCCTACCTTCGTCTCCTGCTGAAATAGCACTCTCGAGCCCTTGCTCAGGTTCCGGTGGGGCTTCATCAGCGTGCTCTACCATCCTTCCTGATCTAAGTACTTCCATTACGGTAGTTTCAAGGTGGGAAAGCGCCTTTCCTGCAGGGTTCTTCATCAGAGCAGCCATCTGAGCCAGCCGTTGATCGACCTCCCATTGGCGCATCTGTAGACTCGCCATCTGGTGTTGCATGGAATTCAGAGATCCAGGGTTGGGAAGCATGCCCTGTACCAGTTGGTTGATGATGGTGTCCTATCTTTTTATGTAGGCGGAAAGCTAACCAACCCAATTAGGCCGGCTCGCCCTCTCGCCTTGGCCCTGACATTCACCTTTAGAAAGAGAGTGCTCACAACGATACTTGGTATCAAAGCTCGGTGGAACAGGTCACAGCTTTGCAGGATACCTGAGATATCACGAGAAATCAAGTTAGAATACAGAATTATTTAGTTTAGGCAAAAAATAATGCTTAAAGAAAAAGAAAAAGAAGTGATGTCAAGCCCATTTCTAAGCTTGAGGCACGGGAGTGTAGTTAGTGGATTCGGATTCGTCAACAGTGCCATTTGCCTTGTCCCTGACAACGGTGCCAAAACGTTGACCAGCCTAAATCGTGCGTCCTAAAATTGGAGGCGTATTTGAGGTAGTCGAGCTTTTACATTTATTACCCGAATCCTTCTAGACCCCCGCAACTTTGTTTACGGGGTCGAAGTAGTCATACGGGATCGAACACAGGGACAAGGATGGTAGTGCTGAGAACTCTAAATCGACATTGTACACTCCGGTGGGTAGAAAGAGATAGTAAATTCCCCAGCGGGAACAACAAGCTGTCACAAACAAAACAAAGAAAACTATCTCCAACTGGAGTTACAAGAGGGATTTAAGGGTTTGGTCATTTAGCAGTTTTTGGGGGTTTTCATGCAAGAGAAACAGAAAGATAAAACTAGAGCTTAAAGCAAGGTGCGAAGGATAAGACTTTAGTAAGACAAGCGGCACCAGTAACATCCTGCACCCCTCCTCTCAGAGCGGGTGCCCCTAACCAAGCATCAACACCCCTCTCGAGGTTGCTGGACTTGAGTTAGAGTGGAATAATACTAAAACAACTCCGTTCTAGGAACTCTCGTACTCCACAATCGGACCAAACGCTAGAGCCACAACCCAACTCTCGAAGTGGTTGCGACGGGAAAACACGATTCGGTAGCTAGGCGAAACGCGATCCAAAACATGCAAGCTAGAGTTCAGATATCCAACATAGCAGTCACCCAACATAAGGCACCAAACATTAAACAACAAGTAGTTAAGCTTCCCTATTTCCATAAGCAATAAAGGTCTTAATACAATGCATAAGTGAAGAATTTAAATAACAGAATTAAAGATAGATGTCGCCTCGTTGATGTAGAAGAATGACAGACTACTGTAGCTCTTCGGCCCGATATCAGTCAGGAGCAGAGCTCGATACAGCAGTGTCGGGCGGCACCCCCTCTCGGGAAGCACCGACTGACGACTGACTGTATCGCTCAAGGACCCTGGCCGATACGCTCATGTCAGGCGGCGCACCCTATCAGGCGGCACGCATGACGGCAAAGCGTATCGGGTTCGATATCGTGTCGGGCAGAGGGCTATGCGTCTACTGTCCGGCACTTGTGTCGCTCATCGTCGTTGGCCGATATCGGCCCGCAGTGTCGCCCGGGACAACCCTAAGTGAACCATCCCCTCCCTCTCGGGATGAGGAAAAGCTCACCTAGTGTCGCCCGGCACAAGCGTTGGGGCACGATATTCTTGCTCTCGCAGTTCCCTCCGAAGTTGGCTCTAAATGCCCTAACTGTAACTCCCCGATTTTCGAACTGTCTTTTTTGCTTCCTGTAGCTGCTATTTATAGGCAGCGGTTGGATAAGTTATGGTGTTGGAAGCGCCACGTGTCCTCCTATTTGTAAGCCAGTAGACGGCCGATACTTGCGTTGCGCGATGCCAGGATATCGGCTGTTGGTCACGTGACGGGCAGCGCCTGTCGGTGGGTGGCCTGTGTCGGGCGACAAGCTTGGATTGTCGCGGCGCGCTCGGCTCCCTATCGGGTAGAAGGCGTGTCATCCGTCAGGTTACTTCTTGCGCACCGTTCCTTATCGTGCGTCGCTGAGTTCCTCTACCCTGTCGGGCAGAGGTAGTATCGGTCGCTGGGAAGGCCGATATAGGCTGAGTAAGCATTTTGGGCCGGGAGGGCCTTATTGATGATAAATGGGCCAAAATAGGAGGAAAACTCTGTAAAAGATGGAAATATTAAATTAAGAGCGTTGTTGGCCAATTATTGCGAAAGTACATATAAAAGAGAGGAAAATAGCAGAAAAGGGCAGTTTTGATAACGGAATAAAGGGCAAAAATGTCACAAAATTTGGTGTAATCAAGTATGCCTCTCTCAAGGAAGAGCCTCGAGAGGAGGCACCCAGAGCAAAGTCGGATTTAAAAGCGTTGCCTAAAGGCCTGAAGTACCAGTTTTTGGATGAAGAGCAAAGGAACCCTGTCATCGTAAACGTCGATCTTTCAAGCAATCAGCTAGACCGACTCCTTGAGGAGTTAAGGCTCCACAGGGGGGCTATAGGATATTCAGTAGATGACATCAAAGGCCTTAGCCCCGCCCTGTGCATGTATCGCATCAACTTAGATGAATCTGCCAAGCCTCTGGCTCAACCCCAGAGGAAGCTGAATCAGATGCTCAAGGAGGTCGTCAAGAAAGAGGTAATAAAGCTTAGGGATGGGGGGATCATTTACCCAATCAGCGACAGCAATTGGGTAAGTCCAATCCACGTAGCACCCAAGAAGGGCGGAATGACTGTGGTTAAGGGTGAGAAGGGTGACAAGGTGGCGGTAAGGACCGTCACCGGTTGGCGAATGTGCATTGATTACCGAAAGCTAAACCAGGCTACAAAAAAAGGATCATTTTCCGCTACCTTTTATTGACCAAGTTCTTGAAAGATTAGCGCATCACGATTTTTTTGTTTTCTTGATGGCTTTTCAGGATTTTACCAGGTACCCATCTTACCCGACGATTAGGAGAAAACGACGTTCACCTACCTTTACGGCACTTATGCCTTCAGGAGGATGCCCTTCGGACTCTACAACGCCCCCGCCACCTTCCAAAGATGCATGATATCGATGTTCTCAGATTTTCTAGAAGACATCATAGAAGTTTTCATGGACGATTTCTCAATCTATGGGAAGGACTTCGATAGCTATCTGAAGAATCTGTCGTTGGTCCTTCAAAGGTGCGAGGAGAACAGCCTGGTACTGAACTGGGAAAAGTGTCATTTCATGGTGCGGGAGGGCATCGTTCTAGGGTATAAGATCTCGAGGCGTGGGATCGAGGTGGATGCAAGCAAAGTCAAAGCTATATCTAAACTTCCTCTACCAAAATCCATCACGGGAATAAGAAGCTTCCTCGGGCACGCCGGATATTACCGAAGATTCATCAAGGACTTCTCGAAGATTTCCAAACCGCTGTCCAAACTTCTGGTAAAAGATGTTGAATTTGTTTTCTCTAACGATTGTCTCAGTGCTTTTCAGGCCCTGAAAAATGCTTTAATATCACCACCTATCCTTTAAGCGCCAGATTGGGGTTTACCCTTTGAGCTGATGTGCGACGCTAGAGACTACGCGGTTGGAGCAGTCCTGGGGCAAAAGAAAGATAAAAAGAACCATGTGATTTGCTACGCTAGTCGCACGTTGGACGAAGCTCAGGTAAAGTACACAACAACTGAAAAGGAGATTCTCGCGATCGTCTTCGCGTTTGATAAGTTCAGGTCATATCTCATCGGAGCAAAAGTCAAGGTATACACAGATCATGGAGCAATAAAATACTTGATGCAAAAGAAAGACGCAAAACCCAGACTGTTGAGGTGGGCCCTGTTTCTCCAAGAGTTCGACCATGAGATTATCGACAAGAAGGGCGTGGAGAATGTGGTCGCCGACCACCTATCAAGGATCGTGTCGGAGAGACAAAGAGGACCACCTATCAACGACGACTACGTCGATGAGGCTCTGATGTTAGCCGGGGCTCAAGAAGAAAGTTTACCCTGGTTTGCAAATATCTACAATTATCTTGCTTGCGGAGAACTGCCTCCTGACATCACGTACAATCAGAAAAAGAAGCTATTCGCGGATGCCAAGAATTATTACTGGGATGATCCTCTCCTATTCAGAAGATGCGCTGACAACTTATATAGGAGGTGCATCCCGGAAGAAGAAACTGTAGACATCCTGAAGGGATGCCACGCCTCCCCCTATGGTGGACACCTGGGTAGCGAAAGAACATCGGCAAAAGTGCTACAGTCAGGTTTCTACTGGCCCTCCTTATTTAAAGATGATGCACAATTTGTAAAAGTCTGCAAAGAGTGCCAATCAACGGGGAATATAGGGCAGAGGAATGAAATGCCGATGGCAAGCTGGATCGAAGTGGAAATATTCGACGTATGGGGGATTGATTACATGGGGCCGTTTCCCCCATCCCGGGGGTATCAATACATACTCGTGGCTATAGACTATGTATCGAAATGGGTAGAGGCGGTAGCCACCCAAACATGCGATGCCAAGTCGGTTATCAAACTATTTGAGAATACCATCTTTCCCCGTTTCGGTGTACCGCGCACTGTAATAAGTGACGGTGGGTCGCACTTCGGAGAAAGACAATTTAAAGCACTCCTACGTAAGTATGGAGTGAAACATAAGATCTCTACGCCCTACCACCCACAGACGTCGGGGCAGGTAGAGGTTTCAAACAGTCAGATCAAGCAGATCTTAGAAAAGACTGTCAGCCGTACGAGGAAAGACTGGTCTATGAAACTTGATGACGCACTATGGGCCTACCGTACTGCTTACAAGACACTCATTGGAACCACCCCCTACCGGCTTATCTATGGAAAATCATACCATCTGCCTTTGGAGCTGGAACACAAGGCCCTTTGGGCAATCAAGTTCCTAAATATGAACCTCGACAAAGCAGGAGAAAAGAGGTTTTGCAGCTTCAAGAGCTCGAAGAGCTGAGAATAAACGCCTATGAGAATGCAAAGATCTACAAGGAAAGGACAAAAATGTGGCATGATGCCCACCTCAGGAGAAAAGATGTGAGTGAAGGGGATAAGGTCTTGTTATTCAAGTCCTCCATTCGTCTTTTCCCTGGGAAGTTACAGACAAGATGGTCGGGACCGTTTACTGTGTCAAAGATATACCCCTCAGGAATGATGGAGCTCTACGACAAGGATGACCCGACTAAGGTCTTCAAGGTGAATGGACACAAAGTAAAGAGGTTCTATGAAGATGAAGCTTTTATCAGGAGAGCAGAAATCGACTTGCAGGATATGGGTACAACCAAAAAGCCTACACCGGTCGAGCTGGCGACGGAAACTTCAGCGCTCCTCAGGAGGCATCCCGAGCCGTAGATTAGGATGCATTTCTTTTCTTTGTAAAAACAAACATTATGGATTGTAATAAGGCCCAGAGTCGGTGCACGCGCCTTGCACACCAACTCTTTTGTTTTATGGGCCACCGCCGAGTTTCACGACGCGCTGGAGAGTAATACCATCTGAGGTCGGGGACCCTTCCCCAAACCAATGATGTTTTACCCTTCAGTAGCTTTTTTATATGCCTCGTTTTGGTTTTTTTGGCCGCTTACCGCCCGAGAGGGGGCACTGTCACAGGCGTGGCAAGGGCAGCAGCTGACCCTTTGGCTGACCGATGGGACTGCATGTCTCAGGAACGGCATGACTAAAACACCCGCCGCGAACCCTAAGATTCCTATTTTACCCCCACCTGGGTTTGCTATAAATAGCGAGGAGGGTTCACCGTGTCGGGCTATCACTTTCCCTTTTTAGGCCACCTGGAACGCATGCAGTGATCCTCCTTTTGCTCGTGTGTCGGCCATCTCGCCTTCACCCCGGTATCGGGCGATGTCTCCTATGAGCAAGGGTATAGCCCGACACACCTTTTGCCCGACACGTTTTCTTTCGCCCGGCACAAGTTTTGTATCGTGTGCAGCATATCGGCCGACTTGTTGTTTTCTTATCGGACGACATGATTTGTCGCACGACATGGTTGTAGACCGACACGCTTATCGATCGATAACCCTATCGCCCGACGCGAGTGTGTTATCGAGCCGCCTATCGGGTTTACATGACTTGCAGATTTTATATCGCCCGACATCTTTTGCACGAATAACGACCAATTTTACTTGCCCGATACACCATATCGGGCGACATGTTTTCCTTTGAAGCACCTGGTCGCTCTCTTAAGAACCCATCGACCGATGCACCGTATCGAATAGTAGGGCGTCGGTCGATTCTTTTCGTATCGCTCTATCGCCCGGTATTTTCCTTCGATGGGCGACACTCTAAATTTTGATATAAGTAGAATAGTTGTATAATTTTAGCCGTCCTAACATTTCAATAATTATTGAACTTGATAACAGGAATGGTTCACCTAGATAAAACTACCAGCAACGACTATCGGGCAGAAACGGCAACAACAATGAAAGGGGAGATTTTTCTTGATTTGGTAGCTCCAATAGAGAGTCACCTAGTTATCAACTTGTCCCTGTGGTGGTTTATGACCATCTCCAGGGGCAGCAAGAGTGTGGCAACCAAGGCCTCTAAACAAGTTCGAGGCACCCCGGTTCCATCCTCATAAGGGAGAGGGGCCACCCTGACTACACACTCCTGGGAACTGAACTAGGGACTGATGATCAGTCCTTTTGTTCATGTTCACAACGGAGATTTGGAGAAAGAGTGGGCCAGAAGTGAATTTTGAGGGTTACGCTCAAGCTCAACCGCTACATCGCCAAAGCAAACCCGCTAGACAACCTCCCAATGGCATGCTGCAACTTCGTAGGAGCATATTGCAGTACATCAGCAAGCTAACCCTCACTGGCTAAACTTTACCTCACCTTTGCTTTCTTCTCTACTCTGGGACAGAGTATGAAGTAAGTTTGGGGGGGTACCCATGTACCAGTGAGGGAGGTATAAATTTTCTTTTAACTCTTCAAGCTTTCTATGCTGATGTGCTCTTATAGCTTCCTGTATATTTGATCTACGCATGTATGCCATATATATAAAAATTTTAATTTTCAAAAACCTGCCCTCCACAAATTTCTGTCCCTATGCATATGTACAAAGTTGTCGTTATAATAAAAACCTATTGTGACTTCTTGCAAAGTTTGCTTTCTGTATGCTTAACGAGCTACAAGTTCTGTCATATCTTTCTGATAATGTTGCCTCAAACAAACGAAAGATTGTGTCTTGCCATGTCAAAAATTTTTGAAAAATAATAATCTTGCAAACAGCTAAGAGACGAGTATGGAGAAGGAAAAAGCTGCCCAAACAGCAGATATCTCTTTTGTTTTCCCTTACCCAACAAAAATCCCAAAAAGAGAAAGAAGCCTTATGAGTGTGAATAAAAGCATGAGAGTTGTGCCCAATAAAAGAAATATATATATATATACACACACTTGTTTTCCAAAAGTACCCATCTTTATGCATGGTAGATCCGGGGCAGTGGTACGTAGGATGTGAAATCACTGCTCTAAAGCCAACTGGCTTGGACTGCAGGGACCACTTGCCCGTTAACGGACCCTTACCTGGATGGACTGATGGGAAACAAGAAGAAAAACCCAAAAAACCTTAGCCTACCCTATACACAACTTTCTGCTCCGAAAATAAAGTTGTTTGGTGTGGAAGCTAACTTCAGAATCATACAATAAAGTCTCACAGAAGCTGTAGAGAAGTATTTTACTTAAATAATAAGGCAAGTAGGGCAAGGTCTTTTGTTCGTATTAAGGCAGCATTACCTCCAAGACATCACAATTCGTGTTTTACCCTTTAGCCTTAAAGTTTTACTACGCAAGAAGAAGCATCACAAAATAAAGTTTAAACATTGATTGAGGACAATCAAAAAGCTAAGTTTGGGGGAGTTGATAACACCAAATTTTGTGACGTTTTTGCCCTTTATTCCGTTATCAAAACTGCCCTTTTCTGCTATTTTCCTCTCTTTTATATGTACTTTTGCAATAATTGACCAACAACGCTCTTAATTTAATATTTCCATCTTTTACAGAGTTTTCCTCCTATTTTGGCCCATTTATCATCAATAAGGCCCTCCCGGCCCAAAAGCTTACTCAGCCTATATCGGCCTTCCCAGCGACCGATACTATCTCTGCCCGACAGGGCAGAGGAACTCAGCGACGCACGACAAGGAACGCCGCGCAAGAAGTAACCTGACGGACGACACGCCTTCTACCCGATAGGGAGCCGAGCGCGCCACGACAATCCAAGCTTGTCGCCCGACACAGGCCACCCACCGGCAGGCGCCGCCCGTCACGTGACCAACAGCTGATATCCTGGCATCGTGCAACGCAAGTATCGGCCGTCTACTGGCTTACAAATAGGAGGAAACGTGGTGTTCCAGCACCATAACTTCTCCAACCGCTGCCTATAAATAGCAGCTACAGGAAGCCGAAAAGACAGTTCGAAAACCGGGGAGTTACAGTTAGGGCATTTGGAGCCACCTTCGGAGGGAACTGCGAGAGCAAGAATATCGCGCCCCAACGCTTGTGTCGGGCGACACTAGGTGAGCTTTTCCTCATCCCGAGAGGGAGGGGATGGTTCACTTAGGGTTGTCCCGGGCGACACTGCGGGCCGATATCGGCCAACGACGATGAGCGACACAAGTGCCCGACAGTAGACGCGTAGCCCTCTGCCCGACACGATATCGAACCCGATACGCTTCGCCGTCATGTGTGCCGCCCGACATGAACGTATCGGCCAGGGTCCTTGAGCGATACAGTTAGTCGTCAGTCGGTGCTGCCCGAGAGGGGGTGCCGCCCGACACTGCTGTATTGGGCTCTGCTCCTGATCGATATCGGGCCATAGAGCTACAGTAGTCTGTCGTTCTTCTACATCAAGGAGGCGACATCTATCTTTAATTCTGTTATTTAAATTCTTCACTTATGCATTGTATTAAGACCTTTATTGCTTATGGAAATAGGGAAGCTTAACTACTTGTTGTTTAATGTTTGGTGCCTTATGTTGGGTGACTGCTATGTTGGATATCTGAACTCTAGCTTGCATGTTTTGGATCGCGTTTCGCCTAGCTACCGAATCGTGTTTTCCCGTCGCAACCACTTCGAGAGTTGGGTTGTGGCTCTAGCGTTTGGTCCGATTCTGGAGTACGAGAGTGCCTAGAACGGAGTTGTTTTAGTATCATTCCACTATAACTCAAGTCCGGCAACCTCGAGAGGGGTGTTGATGCTTGGTTAGGGGAACCCGCTCTGAGAGGAGGGGTGCGGGATGTTACTGCTGCCGCTTGTCTTACTAAAGTCTTATCCTTCGTACCTTGCTTTAAGCTCTAGTTTTATCTTTCTGTTTCTCTTGCATGAAAACCCCTAAAAACTACTAAATGACCAAAACCTTAAATCCTTCTTGTAACTCCAGTTGGAGATAGTTTTCTGTGTTTTGTTTGTGACAGCTTGCTATTCCCGCTGGGGAATTTACTATCTCTTTCTACCCACCGGAGTGTAGAGTGTCGATTCAGAGTTCTCAGCACTACCATCCTTGTCCCTGTGTTCGACCCCGTAAACAAAGTTGTGGGGGCCTAGAAGGATTTGGGTTATAAATGTAAAAGCTCGACTACCTCAAATACGCCTCCTATTTTAGGACGCGCGATTTAGGCCGGTCAGGCATGTATAAAATCGCCCTAGGGGAATGTGTGTATTTCTCCCCATAATATTATAGGTGATTGGGAATGTCTTATTCTCCCCTCACCCAAGGTTAGAGGTCCGGTAGGTGCCTCAACCCTACTTAGTTAGGTAGACATATTAATTTACATGCAAATCCTTTATTTACTTTTGTTATTGGCAAGTTTCATTAAATAAAGCCTCATACTCTTGATGTCTCATCTTATGATGAATCCCTATCCTAATTTACTTGTTATATTTATCTTGTCACCTTTAGTATAGTTTAGTGACGCATACCTTGTTTTCCTTCCCTTTTGCTGGGTGCTTTCCCAACCACCCAGGTGTTGAGCAAGGTGACGGACAAGACAAGGAAGATCTTAGCTTTTGGCTTGGACTCAGTTGATGGATATGTTGCTTGGAGACAAAAGTGGAGTATTCTAGATTTCCCTCTACTTTGATCCTCTTTTTGTATAAAGCATGTACACCCATATTGGGGAAATTTTTATGTACACTTTATTTAAATTGAATATAGTTAAAATTTTATCTTCCGCTGCTATCCAAATTGGATTTTGTTTACCATTTTTTTTAGTAGAGAGGTGGGTTGATTTCGCCTCTTTACAGCATGGTATCAGAGACAATGGTAGTCGGATCTTTGACTATTTTAGTTTGTCTCCCTAGTTAGAACCCTAGATTTGCATAATTTCCCTTAAATTACATGTTTGCCCTAGATTTGATCTATGCTGATGATAGGTTAATTTAGGACCTTATAGTTTCACCTTATAGTCTTGATGAATAATACTCTAATATGCTTATAACTAAAACATGCATAACTTGATGTTGTTTAAGTTTGCCTTTAGACAACCATTAGGGCATGAAGTTGAAGCAAAGATGTCTAGAAAGGATCAGGGTTCGGGGGCTGGCAATATTTTCCTCCGCACCACTAGCTTGGTTTACGAGGACTCCCGTGCCCATATGATACCGACCTAGCCTGAGCTAATACGAATTGCCCAAAATAGTTTGCTTTTAGGAAATAGTAACCTTAGAGTTTTGTGTTGTATATCTTTGGGTATCCTAATAGTTGACATAAGTTTCACATGTATGTTGGTTTCTCCTAGAACCCTAATATGATAACCTTATGACTTGTTCGAGGATATATATACCAAGAGGTTCTTTATGTCCCTTAGGACTACATGCTTGGATTATCCTGAGAACCTATACCTTAGAGTTTGGGTGTTTGGAAAGATATCAGAGTGCATAGTGGAAGCATGATGAATCCTGAGTATGGTTTAGTTAGACTCCGCCTAGTGTAGTTTGGCTTGATGATTCGAACTCTTTAAGGTGTGGAGTATGGTTAGTTGATGATGTTTGATTGGTTAGATTTCGAGGACAAAATTCTCTTTAAGGGGGATGGAACCCTATAACATCTCGACGTCTATCTAATCTATCTTTAGAAACCTTAACCTCATACTTAGGTGGTTAGTGTGCTTGGATCTTTGGTTGTGACCAAATATAGTTATAATCTAACATTCTTGTTTACATATTAATGAACATATAATGATCATCTGAGGAATAATTTATATGTTCGAACCCTAATGAATAACCAATGCACATAATATGAATATCAATGCTAATTGCCAAGTTGTAAGATGTTGATCATGTCATAAACCTATAAATCCTAATGATATGAAAGATTATTGTAACCTAATGCATGCTATAATGAAATATAATGGTCATGTTGACATAAACCCTGAGTTGCAATAACCTAACCCTAATGAATGTATCCTTAGTGCTTTTCATGATACATTAATGATGTTAAGTGCCATAATCAGATAACATACCTTGATGCACATAAATGATATATATTCACCTAATCATAGATTAATCAAGTCATGAATATGAAATGCATGTTACCATATACACGTGATTGGCCACCTAATGTGAATCAATTCATTAATATGTAATATGTCTCACCTTGATCATTAAAATACATGTAATGGCTTTAATGTGAATATGAAGTGATTGGATTCACATAAACGTGAAAATGAATAATAAAATTGAATAATGATTAATGGTGACATTAATGTGAGCAATAAAAATAATGTGACGTTGTGACAACATTAATATAAATATAAGTGACTAATGTGACATTAATAGGAATAATTGTATGCTTAACCACAAATTTGATAGAATGTCATATTTCATGTAAAATAATTTGTTATAATTAATAAAGTGGTAATATGAGGATAATGAAGTATGAATCTGAATTATTAAGGACAGCGATCAAATATAATAATGAATATTGAGAAAATTGAGTAACCCCTAATTGTGCTAAAATTCTTAGTAAGAAAAATGAGATATATATATATAATAATGAAATATAATTCTTTTTGACACCCAAGTGAATATAACATGACATAATTAAAAGAATAATAATGATAATGTGATACCATAATGAATATAAAGATAATG
Organism: Alisma plantago-aquatica; assembly: GCA_963693085.1. Lineage (NCBI taxonomy): Eukaryota > Viridiplantae > Streptophyta > Magnoliopsida > Alismatales > Alismataceae > Alisma > Alisma plantago-aquatica. The sequence goes on along the minus strand of OY856411.1, from coordinate 1,341,992,248 downwards.
AGCCAAAAATGTAAATAATGTTAAATCTCATAAAAATAATATTAATAGTGGAACCCTAGATTATCCTTGAGAACCTGACCTATGTTGGGTTGTATGTGAAGTTTCTGAACCCTTAGGTGTAGTTGAAATATAAGCTTTGGTGGAAGTTGTATGGTTGGAGGAACAACCTGTAGTTTTGTGTTGTGAGGTTGCACACTCACCCTTCCCTAAATTGCTAGTGATTTCGAGGACGAAATCCTCTTTAAGGGGTGGAGTGTTGTAACATACCAAAATCTGGACATTTCATCTTATGATCCTCTCTTTCATCTTTTCCTTTGATTTCTATCCTTTATTCATTTATGCTTAATTAGTGGCATTTATAGTGGTTTAGTGGACATTTATTCACTAATTATACCGATGGAAGGATTTATGCACAAATACCTCATTGAAATCTTAATTACCATAATTAAGTGCTCTAAATATTAATCTAACTTTTTGATGTGATTTGAAAATATAAAATATGCCACATAACCCATTTTGGTAGTAATATGAAGATGGAAAATTTAATTGGATAAATAATTTAGATAATGGGCCGTTAAAGGGCCATATGACATATCTCATAAAAAGAAGTCTCAAAATAGGAAACAAACTTCAAATTCAAAATCTACATATCAAAATTAGCCTACATGTCAAATTTCATCTAATTTGGACAACCTTGAAATATTAGGATAAGTTCAGGAGAGACAAATGAATAAAAGGCATAAGTAATAAATAATATGGTTATATAACTTAAAAATATATAACTAATGGCAAATTAAAATTCTACACATCAAATATAACTTGTGGATGAAGTTTGGTCCAATTTGGATGTTGTTTGTGCAAGTTATGCAATTTTAGGTACATTCTGGACTTTTATGCAATTTACCCAATTGGGAGGTTTTCTTTGCAAATGTCACATGAATTATAATAATTAGATACCACCTTACCATGGTCGAATTCTAAAACCATGGGAGCACATAGTTTCACCTTAGTTTGATGATATTGCTTTCTAAGGGCATTTTAGGGTTTTTCTCTTTATAAGTGATCTTACCTTTAGAAGCCATCAACCAACGGGGTTATTTCCTTTATGGAGGTCGGTTGAGAAGGCCTAGAAACGTCCAAAAACTGACCTTAGATATTTTAGAGCCTCCATGAGGTGTCCACTTGCAAAACCATGAAGCCCTAGGCTAATGACACATGGAAAGTCCCATGAAACACCCCATGCTTGAACTTTTTCTATAAATAGCCATGCATACCCCAACTCACAAATTCGAAACTCTTGGTCTCTTTTTCTTTCATCCATCTTAGAGAATAGTTCCTTTGGTATTTGGCCACGAAGTTGCAGACCCAAGGTAATAAAGGGAGCCTACCTTGGTGAAGAAGGCTCATATGGTTTCCAAATTTCTCTATTTTGGATTCTTAAGCTCCTCCTTGGTGATCTTTGTTCAAGAAAGGAGCTAGGCTTGGAGTAACCAGACCTTATAAGCACAAGATCCTTGCTGTTTGGACCTTATTATCTTCCCTAGGTGTGAGCTTCATAACCCCCTATCCTATATATTTCTTATTACATGGTTAAAACTAATGATCTTATAAATTGACGATGTGTCGATTTCTAATTGATCGATTTTCAATAATTCATAACTTTTGATTCGTTTGTCCAAAAGTTAAAGTAAAATATGTTCTAAACTCAGAAAAACATGCTATTTTTAATAAAAATATTTCCAAGTATTGGTTTTCAGTTTTTTCGAAAAGAATATTTAGAAAATGAATTAAATACCTAAAAATCACCAAAAATACACTTTAACCTTCATAACTCCAAAATATGCAAAATTATATATGTTATTAATTAGAAAAACCTAAATAAGTCATTGGTGATATTTGTGTGGTCTAATTCTGTGGTTTTCGAATATGTCTTTTTCGGGTTGATTTAATTAACAATAAATATGAAAAATACCCTAAAAAGTCAGTAACTCAAAAATATACAAATATATATGTTATTTTGATCAGAAAACCCTAACAAAGAAAATGATAATGTTTTTGAGACCCAAATCAGTGATTTGTAGAAAAATTGACAACTTTAGGGTTTTAATCGTTTAATGAATGAATATAGTTCTAATACATAAACATGGTGATGATATTAGGAAAAGTGGAACATCGAATCGATTAAGTGGTGCAAGTTGATAATTGGAATCAATATTAAAGGTATGTGTCTCTACATATTCAGTTGGGAAATTATTTATACAATTATCCATGTTCCCTAATGAGGTTTAATCTGGCCTAATCTATTATTCTTGAAATCTAATTTATTTACACCTCAAAATCAGTTGTAGTATTATCTTGTTTGGGTTTTATACCCCACTGCCATGTAATATAAATCCTTTGATTAATCTTGCCATAACTCTTTTGCTAGCATGAAGTTATATGTTCTATTTAATTATAAAGTAGATGTACTTTTGTACAACAACCCACAGAGGGCATGTATAAAATCGCCCTAGGGGAATGTGTGTATTTCTCCCCATAATATTATAGGTGACTGGGAATGTCTTATTCTCCCCTCACCTAAGGTTAGAGGTCTGGTAGGTGCCTCAACCCTACTTAGTTAGGTAGACATATTAATTTACATGCAAATCCTTTATTTACTTTTTTTATTGGCAAGTTTCATTAAATAAAGCCTCATACTCTTGATGTCTCATCTTATGATGAATCCCTATCCTGATTTACTTATTATACTTATCTTGTCACTTTTAGTATAGTTTAGTGACGCATACCTTGTTTTCCTTCCCTTTTGCTGGGTGCTTTCCCAACCACCCAGGTGCTGAGCAAGGTGACAGACAAGACAAGGAAGATCTTAGCTTTTGGCTTGGACTCAGTTGATGGATATGTTGCTTGGAGACAAAGTGGAGTAGTCTAGATTTCCCTCTACTAAGATTCTCTTTTTGTATAAAGCATGTACACCCATATTGGGGAAATTTTTATGTACACTTTATTTAAATTGAATATAGTCAAAATTTTATCTTCCGTTGCTATCCAAATTGGATTTCGTTTACCATTATTTTTAGTAGAGAGGTGGGTTGATTTCGTCTCTTTACATGTCACTTTCTTTCACTTAGGTTGCATGAACACTAACTACTCTCCAGTGTGAGGGAGACATTTTTTTATTTACATATATATAACAAAATATTATATAATTTTTCTCTGAGAAAGAAGACATTAGAGAAAACTGTTGAGGCTTGAGCCGATTGGAAAATAAAACCAAATCAGCAAAATTGAGTGTCCCACACACATTAGATAGTCCAGTGACATGTAACCTAGTGAAATGGTGAGAACAAAGTGTAGACTAGTGTAGCTACCCAATATATATAAGCTCTATATGGAAAGGGTTTCATACACTCATCTAAACCTAGTTCTCAAACATCTAGGTTATAACCTAGAGGTTAAGTCAAACATTATTCCTTTAGAACAACTTACTAAGTTTCTAGGGTTTAAAATGAAAGGTGAATCTAGTTTTATGTTACATGGTGAGCAATTGTCAGGTGTACCTATTGTTCATGCTCTGATACCAACTGTAACACCCCCAGATTCTGGCGTCTCGAGACTTAGAAGGCCCGAGAGGACAAATTTAAAAACATTATGCAATTGTATCAAAGTGTGTTGCGGAAGCAATTTGCGCATACATGAACATACACATATAACATACACCATGCAACAATCTCAACATTCAACATGTATATTACAAAATGAATTAAATTTAAAACTTACATTTATATAATTTGAAGAAAATTTTACAAGTCTACAAATATGTATGCTAACAGGATCTTAACACAATAGGTATAGCCTAGACAACTACTCACTTCCCATCTTTTATCCCACACTAGCTCTGAACCTAAAACATACGTGAAACAACGAATCAACACATAAGGTGTCGAGTACATGGGTAGAAAAATACATATATTCATGCTTTTCATAATTTTAAAAATATTTGCAGAAAGAAAGAAAATCATAGAAAACATTTCTTTAATAAGCAAAATACGCCAATTTTAATCATTTTTATAAAGGGTATTGTCTTTTTTCCCTCAGGAAAAGGTCCTTCTTACCCTCGTTAAGGGAATTGTCTTATTTCCCTCAGGAAAAAAGGGTTCGTCTTGCATTGTCAAGGTGGACTAGTATCAAAACATACATATTGGGCCTATCCCCCTGTACTGAGTACTCTAAGGAAACTCCACGTACACTATGTGCTCTAGGGAGGACTATTAGTCAACATTAATCTATTCCCTCGTAAGGAGGATAATGAACACCTTAAATAACTACAAAGCATATACTCATCATTTATATAGTGCTACTACATCCAATATTTGCAAATAGAAGAGAGCATACATACATATCATGATTGCAACCAAGAAAACTATAGTCATATACTTAAATAAAACCCACATACCTAAGTTCAGAGATTCATATAGATATTTTGCAGTATCCATTGAGATCTGCCCACCAAACATAGGTGTTCTATAGAATAGGGGACCAAGAGAGGAGGCATGTAGGTCATGATGTTACTCGTCGGCACCTTCTACCGTGGCGACGTATGCAGGCATCACAGGACTTGCGTAGAGGATCGATCTGGAGGTTGGGTTCCCTTAAACTAGGCAGATCACCAGTTCAGGGCCTTAAGCTCCGCCATGAAGCTCGAGTGGCTGAGGAAGATGAAGGCCCAGTGACATAAATGTGAGGAGATAGAGAGTGATTATGGGAGGACCCAACCCAACTTGGCCTCCAGCTGCACTGATCCCATTGCGAGCGTGAAAGCTCTTTCAGTGAAGCTGGGCACTTCTTGGAGGTGATTGTCTCTGGTTCCTTGGACCTGGTGACCTAGTGAGCCCTGATGATTGGCTAGAGACGTGAACGATGATCCAAATTTGAAGATTCAACACGGTCAAGCTTTGTGTAAGCAATGACCTCGTTTGATGCCTCACTACGCACCGACAAGACCTTTAGAAGACGCGATTGGGGGTGCGAGCTTGCATGGGGGGAGACGACAGATCAGGCGGGTGTACGGGTTGACGACGAGGCAAATCCACTCAATGATCCAATATCAACTCATATAAATAGGTAAATATCTTCTCAAATCTCAGATATACATGTATTAATAGAAAATGGATTATAAATAGCTAATGTATCCAATAAATGCTCAAAAAATATGCAGACTTAGAAAAATGCCAAGTTTATTTTAAGACTTGTAGATCTACCGTGAAGGACCAAGTCAGTAATGAATTCTTATTTAGATGATAACACATGTTTTAGGGCTCAATAAGATGAAATAAATAATATCCAGTTGAGATTAATTCTCATAAAATTTTGGTACAAACCCTAGTGATGATTAAAACCCAATGTTGGACTCTAATTTGAGAAGTACACCTCAATACTAGGTCTTTTCTTATTAAATTATGAATTAATGTTTTAAGTCTCATTTTAATTCTAGAAAATAGACAAATCAACAGAAAATTTTGAAAGTTGAACCATACCCTAAAAATGATATTATGATCAGTAGAAAAATACTAGACACGTAAATTAAATCAATTGGGCCTATATTTGGCTAAACCCTAATTTGGACCTAAAATAAGGAGAATATGATGGACATTTATTAATGATGATTAATTGCTATTAATCAGGTGATGACCAGATATGTAGATGATCCAGAATATCTATATGAATCTCTGAACTCAGGTACGTGGGTTTTATATTTAAGTATATGACTATGGTTTTCTTGGTTGCAATCCTGATATGCATGTATGCTCTCTTCTATTTGCAAATATTGGATGTAGTAGCACTATATAATACTCGATGTTTTATCACTTACAAATATAAATGATGAGTAGATACTTTACAGTTATTTAAGGTGTTCATTATCCCCCTTAAAAGGGAATGAATTAATGTTGACTAGTACACCTCCCCAGAGCACACAGTGTACGGGGAGTAGATCCCTAATGGTACAAGGTACGTAGGGATAGGGCCCAATAATATATATTTGTGCAAAGTCCACCATAGTAATACATGTCCATTGAAATATGATTAATAACTTGGGTTTACCTGATTTTTCTGACTTAAATAATTCTTTCATTTTCTTTCTTCTTTTTCAAGTTTTTTAAATATGCCAGCATAGTATAATATCTTTCAACCACATACCAACTTTATGTTGATTCGTTGTTTCACGTATGTTTTAGGTTCAGAGTTAGCATGGGATAAAAGAACATGATGTCAATATTTGTACATGTTTACCTATTGTTTGTGTAGATCCTAGTTAGCATACATGTTCATAGACTATAGAATTTTCATCAAATATGTAATTGTAAATTATTTTGTAATAATTCATTTTTAATAAATTACAAGTTGAATGTTGAGAAATGTTATGATGTATGCCTATGGTTGTATGTTCATGTATGCATATGTCGCTTCCGCATCACTCTCTGATATAATTAGCTAACATTTTTGGATTCGTCCTCTCGGGCCTTCTAAGTCTCGAGACGGCAGAATCCGGGGATGTTACAACATTATAATAAAAGAAGGATAACTAGTAATTACTACTCAATTGGATATCCAATTCTTGAGTTGGTGTCCCAAAGGACAACCGCATGTCCTTTTTCAATTACAACTTCTGCATAAAGGGGGAGAAGTTCCAAGTACTCACACTCATGTAACCTATAAAAAATGAATATGCACCTAGAGGAAATATCATAATTTTCTTGTTATGCATTATAACTAATCGGACAAGCAAAAACATACAAGTTTAAGGATGTCCACCATTTTTTAACCATACAAGAAAACTCTCATTATGGAAAAACTTTTTAGAATCAAATTCCCTACAAATTTATAATCTATAATAGGGGTATATGGTGTTAATCGGGGTCTCGGGTGCTAATAGGCATCAACTTGTTGCTTTTATGGCTTACAACTAAACTACGATTGTCAAAACTTTGATATCATCCTTTTTGTTGATGATAACCAATTACATGAGTGGTGGAAAACTAATTTATAAATATACATATTCAAACTGTTTGTGGGTTATTACTTGTATTCTCGTGTCCCATGATTAGTTTTTGTAGGGCTTGTTCCCTCACATGTCCACTAGATTTTTCTACATATTCATATACGCCTTGCCTCCCTATTCATTCCTCCTTTACGTTGGTAGACAAAGTAATACAGTGGAAAGTGTAGTAGCCAAGCTAGCCATTATAGCTTCCAAACCACATCCAAACTATGTGGATCCTCTATAACAATTTCAACTCTACTAAACCATTTAGAGCCTAACTCCACTCAAGGTTTATACAACTGATATGACCGTAAAAACTCGACATCCAATAAGTTTATTCTTGATAACCAACCTATTTACCTATCAAATACAAACACAAATTACACTTGGAAGACATGTAAATCATGGGCTCGTCTTGACATATTGCTTTGCATGCATGGACGGGACACTCTTTACCCTATTTCTTTTTCCAAAGTTACTTTTCACCAATTTGTGATCACTTCCTAGTTACCCTCAACATCCATTTTGAACAATCTTGGATTAATTCTAATTTGGTTTGACCCATTCAAAAAATTATTGCCTTTGATGATGAAGTAGGATACCTAATACATCAAATCCTCAAACCCCTTAGATCAAAACTGATCATCTGCAACAAAGACACTTTTGAAAATAGCAATCATAAGACTTTTAGATTGGAATTTAATATCAATTGTTCTCCCCTCACCGACCCAGCTTATATTCATTATCTTAGATATGAACTTTCTTCTTTGACTTCGATGCAAGAAATTCTTAGGAGACAAATATCCAAAATCATGTGGCTCAAAAGAAGTGATAAAAATACCATTTTTTTCATAAGATGCACAACACTCGCTACTGACACCCTCACATTCACATTATCTCCATTGACAACACCTCAATTACAAATCAACACCACATTATTAACCTTTCATGTGATTATTGTAAAGCCTTCTTCAATCACATGCACAACTATTATGAAATTTTCATCTCATACTGGTCTAGACTTAGCCCCATTAACATCTCTAGTCCCCTTTTACTTATCGCAATTCACTCCTAATGAGATTGTAACTGCTGTGACTAGTCTTAGTTCGATAAATCTCATGGGAGTTTAGATTTCTACCATTATTGATCATATAACATAAAAACAAAGTTCCACAACATTTTCAACTATATCTTTCACCATGATGACATTACTCCTGAAAATTGGTATCTTAAATCAGACACACATTGATTTTATAAAGTTGGTTGACCCCACATTGTTCAAATATTTTTGCCTGATTTGCCTCATTAGTGTCTCATAGAAAATAATTACCAAAGTCTTAAGCACTAGACTTAAAAACCTTATTTGACACTTCATTACGCCTACAATACATGCAAAGAAACCATCCACACTTGTCACACTTGACACTAAGACTATGCTAGATGGTAAGGAGGAAGGTTTATTTTTATTGATACAAGACTATGCTAGATTGTAGGAGAAACATTTTTATCAATACACGTGTAAATATCTATACTACTATGAAAATAGTGAACGTTTTCAAATATTAACAACTGTGCTATTTTTCTTTTTGGAAAATGCCCCAGCCAATCACATTGCTGTGCTTTTGAAATACTGCAATCTCCATGTTTTTCTCTCCTTCCAAGTTTTCCCAACTTTTTTGTGTCAAAAGAGGAAGAGTTCACCTAACTTTCCTAACCGTCTTTAAACGACGAGTCTGCAGGGGCAACAACAGAACGTGACAAAGCACTCAGTGGCAGTGCCTCTGGCGAGCTCGATGCCGGAGGGGCAGTTTGACAGCAGGATTAGGCAGAAAAGTGGAGGCGGAAGTGAGGGACTAGGTGAAAGTGAAGGCGGCGACGGGCGGGGAGGTTGCCGTAGCGAGTAGAGGGTATCCCTGAAGGAACGTTTCGGATCTGTTAACGTGACGGTTGGTGGGGGTCCAGGTACCAACGCGAGCGGGGCGTCGTCAACAGTCTCGATGGCGATTTAAGTTTGCCAGGGAAGGAAGACCGTTGCGGGGTGTTAGTTTGAGGTGCATCCGTGCAACACGGATTACACGTATCACTACCGTTGTTAGGTCGTTCCCGGGTGTAGGATATGGTGTAGGTATGGTTACGTGAATCACTGCCCTTGTAGCTTAGGTATTAATCGTGGAGTCCAACAGATGCTAAGCAGGGTGCTCAGGCCCACTAATCCTCCTTTTAAGATGTCATATTCCGGCCTTCAAATGATCACTCTGTTTTTCTTTATCAGTCAATTAGTTTTCCGTTATGTTTTATCTCTTTGACTAGAAATGAAGGAATCACAGGATAAATGGAAGCAAATGAATGAATATATCTTATTTGTGAATGGTTAACCAAATATGGTAAGTGCATTAAGCGGGGGCCTTTTCCTTGAAATCATCAAACAGAGAAACTGGCCCTACCTATTGAGTGTATTAAGTATTATGGTGTAGTTAAAGAAAGCTACATGTAACAACTTTCCCCTTTTTCTGTTCACTAAAGCATTATTCCATCCTAACCCTGACATTCCCATAGCTTGTGCATTCTCCTCCCTCCCCAATCAGTCGTTGGATTGAATAGTGGCCTTAGGGAAAAAATTGAAGGTTCATGACAGGGTATGATAGGGTGCCTCAGGCCCAGCTGCTTATCAAGATATCATATCATAAGGGATTTCTTTACCCTACAAGATCTAGGCCTTACATATAAAGAATTTGATACTTGAAAAAAGGTAAGAAAATCAAGTTATACTCATAACCCTTGTATCCTTTGATTTCAAAACTAATGATCGGCTGTACAAAAAATAATTTTCTGATAATTGCTCGTGAGAGTAAAAAGGTTATTTTGTAATGTGTGCATAGTATACCTTTCTCGGCCTTTTGGCTAAGATCAAGTGTAGTATCCGTTCTTATCAGTTTAATATCTGATACATGGGCCATAGGCTCACATGATATTAAATTAATTTTTTAAGGGGGAGGGCCCACCACAGTAGCTTGCTACTGGGGTCGTCACGCGTCGCCCTTGGCGTTGCACTACTACTAATGTGTGCATAGTCCGTCAACATATCTTTGCGAAACCTGCTTTCCCAAATAGTTTCAACCATTCTACATTTTTATTTCATTCACCTTGTTTCTCTTTTCCGATATCCATAATTATTTCTTATATAACGTTAATGGCACTATTTCATCTTCCATCTTGTTTTAATGTCACAGATTGTACTATTTTAGAACGATGCACCCTCCTAGACTCTCCCTCACTCTTCTCATTTTTTGAGCATTTTATTACTTTTATTAGTCTTTTTCCTCCTGCCTGAAAACAACGGATCGCTAAGCCCATTCCCTCATAATCTTCACGTCTCTTATGTTTTCTCACAGCCATTTATGACAAGTATGATGACGCCAACAACCCTTTGACCTCACTTTCACATAACTTTCACAGCCCTTATAGTAGATTTGAATTTTCTCTCACCACTTACTTTAGGTTCGACCATGGTTTTAGTTCACTCCTATATACTCCTAAAAATCCACCCACCAACTCACTTCTATCCTGAACTTTTTGAAGTGCATCGCATCTCTACTTATATTAAAAGGATCATATTTGTGTAACTAATTGTAGGAAGGCAAGTGGAATAGGTGGTTTTCTACCAGTGGAGTTAACATAATGATAGTCTCAACCCACAAAATAGACTTCAGAAACATAATGAAACTCTTACTCCCACAATATATAGACCTCCAACCACGGTGACTGACTTTTGAAGATATTGAGTTCTTATACGCTCTATGATTTTCTATTGTCCTTGCTTCATCAATTAGGATTTCAATTTCTACTTCTGTGTGGACAAACAACAGACTGATTGTTCTTAGTATTCGACAAACAACAGACTAATTGTTCTTAGTATTCGAATTTGCAATGCATCAACAAAATCAGTCATCAATAATCGAATCAAATCTTCGTATTTATCTTTGGTGATGTATGCAGTTTTCATCCTCACCATACATCTATTTTGTTGGCAAAATCACACTGAATTGAAGTCGAGACACCTCCTTCGTAGCCTTGAAATAGATTTCGTACATTTTCCCTCTAACACCGAAGTAACAAGTATATGTCACCGCACTTATACATGTCTGCGGAGCAACTTGAGTAATTCATTGCAAACAACAAAGTGGTCTTATAGAGTCATACCTCTCTTATTATGGATGAAGACAAGAGAGATCCCATCCAACATTACTGCCAAACAAAAAACTCTTGGGTCCTCTACATGTTGATGTTATTAATTTGTCATTTTTGTGAAAACTCACTGAGTCATATACTGTGGTACCACCTCCTTTGTACTTTCCGTACTTAAACCTTGCAAGTAATATGATAGTGGTTGTACTCACGACAAAAAATCAATGTAAAAAAGTGTGTTCCATATTTAATTGCTTTTGAGAGAAGTTAGTAACTTTTACTAAATGGCATGCACATAAATCACGTGTATATGGTATTCAAATGATTTACGTATTTATTGCATACGCATGATTCATGCTTTAAATTGTATATTTGTGATAGTGATATATCAAGAATATTGTTGATTTCGTGGTCTAGATAGGCAATGGTTCGTATGGCATGAGATTATCAAGATTGTTGATTTTGTGGTCTCATACCTCATACTTCTTGGCTTTCCGACATGGATTGAGTGTTGGAATTTCCCTGTCATGCACGGTGCCAATATCTTGATTATGTGTTTGCTTATTCATTTATTTGTATGTGTTTCCTCCTCAATGAGCTTAACATTTTGTATAATTCACAGTCTACATTTTTATATTTGATTGTAGAATTATTTAACTAAGCATGGGTAGTATATAAGTCTATAAGTAAGTTCAGTCTTTGTTTAATTTATTGGTCCAAATTTATGAGATGAATGTGACCAAATAAAATCATAAAACATTTATTTTGATCATAAAAAACTTAGGATAGGTAAGACTCACAGTTGATTATTTATGTTGTATAGCATTAGATAATTGATTTACTATGACAAAAAAAATATTTTATAGTCACTTTTTTTATTATGGTCAAATTGTATAGTTTCTCTCCTTTGAGTCAAGTGACTTCGTGTTGGGTTTTAGGGGAGGCAGAGCAGGCAGCGGAAACAAAAATTTTCTCCTCCCCCTAACCCAAACCGAGGAAACGCGTCAACGTCTATACAATAGGAAACAGAGGTTTGTGGAATCATACCTTGTCCCGAGGCTTGCTCGGCGACAATACCTCACAGTTAGTGCGGTCTTCGCCTCCGGTCTTGGACGGTGTCTGTGCAGCTCCTGGTCACACCGGGACTCACGACTCCTCCTCTCACCGGGACTGTCAGGATTGACAGTGTTCTCCTGAGCGGCAGTGACCTCCCGCCTCTATAGTAGTCCACACGAACCACCTGGAACTCCACACTCCTTGTCCCACAAGGAAGTGGAAGGAGTCAAACCCTTCTGCAGGCGTACTAGTCGCCCACACACTCTCCTGCCTCCAGTTGTAACTGCAGTTGTCCTTCCCTTGCTGCACCTCCCTTTTGCGGGAAGCACTTGCTAGAGCTCTCTCTTGGTTACCAAAACCAGAGAGAACGACAACTTGCAGAGCAACTGGTTGCACTGAGTTGTTCCTTTGAGAAGCCCCCAATACCCCTATATATATAGGAGGGTCATGGGACAGGGTTCTCTATCCCGGGCAATGCGGGACTAAAGCAGGAGTAGAAGGGTTCGAGAATTTTCCACAAAAAGCAATCAACTCGCAACCTGAACCGATCGTTTCAACACTTGAAACGGTCGGTTGGGGACCTGAGCCGATTGGTTAGACCTGAGCCGATCGTTTGGGGCACCCCAACCGATCGGTTGGTGCCCTGAACCGATCGGCTCACGGTCCTGATCCAACTCAAATTGACTTTCCTTCTTTTGTTTCTAATTGGTATCGAATACCAATCCTATTCCCAATCAAATTGGGTAATTGAAACGAAAGGAAAATCCTTGCCGACATAATTTTCCCAACAGCTCGGTTGCACCAGTTGAGCCGATCGGTTCAACCCTTGAACCGATCGTTTCAACCTGGCCATGAGCCGATTGACTCAATGCTTGAGCTGATTGGTTCAGCAACCTCAGCTGACCGGTTCAACACTTTAGCCGATCAGTTGGGAGCACAGGTTGGGCAAAATTAGTCTATTGTGATTTCAATAAATCCGATACTCCAATCAATGCGTCCAACACCTTGAACCATATGATATTGAGCCATCGACTGATTGAGTGTTTAATTGAACTACTAAACTCCTTTAGTAATCAATCTAAACAATGCTTTGTGGACAAAACTCCTCTTTCAGGTTAAATCCTATGTGTGTGACCCTGCAGGTCCTTTTTCACGTTGGCAGTGAAAGTCCATAACACTTATGACTTCACAAGCAATGAGCGGTGCCTAGTCACACATCATTGCTACCCAAGTGAAATAGAAAGTTGGAGAACAACTTTCAATCCTACAATCCGTGAATGGTGTTACAGTGAATGTATAATTCCTTTGTCACTGATATCCCGAATGAACTCGAGGCATGGACCAGTCATCCTGTCAACGTTCATTCACTTTCTTGATCTCAGAGTAGATTGAAGGAGATATGTATGACATCAATATCACATACTGATTCACACATGCGTGCGCATGCCTATCTCAATCCTACTCATCAAGTGGCCATGGATATCAAACTCCCTCAGGAGGGACAAATCCCATATCTATCACTCACCCCTCAAAAGCCCCATGTGTCAAAGCCACCCAATCATCACCTTTATAACAACCCATGTTTCAGGACTGCGTTTGATGATGTCAAAGTGTACCCAACGACATGTGTTGAGTGTAGTGATTTCAGGTCAAAGAATCACATTCACCACCATCACTGTGAGTACTGACTGTGACTACCATGTCATGGTTCCATGTGTCAAACTCACGGTGGGTCTGTCCGGTACACTTGTTCTCTAACAAGTACCTATGTGTTTGGTTTGATATCTCTATATCATGACTAATGAGATTTTGTCATCAACCAACACCACAATCTAGTCTTGTGTGTCATTTCTGTCTATCTACCTTCCACAATGACATCCGACTAGGGACATAACAAGAATGTACAAATTCTTAGCATCCGTATGATCTCATCGTTCAGGTCATGAACCTGAAGGCATACGTCATTGAGTACTGTCATTCTCTAGACATTCAATATGTTCTATCACTATCTCATATGACTGAACTAGAAAGAATTGGAAGCTTGCCTTTGATGTTTATCAAATTAATCCTAATGTATCCCACCAATCATCCCATGATTGGTTCTCAGGGCATACATACCAACACTTCGTTCCTTGTCTGATAAGCACTAAATTGGCAAACTCAAACCTGACCTTGACTCTAAGATGTGAGGAGATAACTGGGAATATTATCACATTTGTCATCATATCAATAGATAATTTGTTAAGGTCAAATTTTGACAAGCGTTTATTACTATCTCAAACAATCTTATAATTTCCTATTAAATTTCCTCATCACTTTGTATTTTTTGATATTTATGGAACAAATATCCTATTTTTTTACTTCCAAATATGTTAGATTACATCATTTTGTTGCGTCTCCAACACGTCATCAATAACAACCTATGCTACTGTCTGCTGTGTCTATAGTTTTGATTTTTATATCTATAGACTTCGCCATACAGGAAGGACCTACAACTCGATTTGTTACCTACGATTTTGTGAAGATATTTTTATAGATTTTTTTATGGTTGATATACCATAACTTAATTTTCTGGGAAAAGGGTTAGAATATTAGCATTGACTTTCCAACTGTTTCACATTATATCTTTTTAAAATAACTCTTCAAATATCCCCATTTCCAACTTCAATTAGTTCTTATATGTATCTCTCTCTAAGATATTCCATACCCCTTTACACGTTAGAAGTTCTAACAACTATAAGAATAAAAAAATACAATTCAATTAGTAGTGGCCAAGTTATCCCAATTAATTCTAAATAGAGAAATACCACGTATTTTTCCATTCTTTTTTCATTTAATTAAATAATCTTACTATATAAAATGACATTCAACTATTAATTTCATTTTCATAGATGAAAATTACCTATATTTTATTAGTTTTTAATATTCAAATATATATAGGGATTTATTCAATGCCCTCATGGGTAGTTTACTTATGCTACCCGTTGCAAATTTTGTGGATCTTCCAACTAACCCGATAACTCCCCCTCCCCCAGTTGTACTCGTCTCCGCCTCCGAATAAATCAGATCGTAAAAACATGGCGTCGCTTGTCCTTGGCGGCATCAACACCTCTGTAGCTCTTCTGCTAGCTTCCATTCTCCAATACCGCCAGTGTTGATGCAATGGAGTCTCAGACAACGTGCAAGGTCCTAGTGGGCGTGACGGGTAAAGAGTACGTCCTCTTAGTCGATAGCGAACTGAAACACTTTTGTGAACGAGAAAGTCTTTGCGATTTACTCTGTTGTGTCTGCGGCTGCACCTGCTGCTGCAACATTTCTTCCTCGAAGAGCGCACTATGCGAGCAGGTTAATCTTCTCTACCTCAGTAGACAGGGCTGTTGTTCTCAATCTTGAGGCTTCGTTGAGGTAATAGGCCCTTGAATGACGACCTGCTCTTTGTGAAATGTGGTCGTTGTGGGAGTCATGCTGACCTCATGGAACCAGGACTTTGTAGGGAAGTTGGGATGCTGATGCGAGCTGATGTCGGGGACGGGGTTTCCAGTGATCGAGCATGGAGGTTTAGCCTCCATAGTTGATGTTGCACTGGACGGATTTCAGGCTCGTTGGTTCCATTGTTAGCAAGAGCCTGGAGATAAAGGGTGAAGCAGAATGATTGATGAGTTGCAGGTACTTGTTGAAATGTAGGTGACGATGAATGTATTTAGAATCCCTACAATGTTATTAGAATTCAATTACGGCATGTTCAGTGAACTCAAACGGCAATTCCCAAAACACTTTCTTTTTGGAAGGAGGAGGAGGTGGTGAGCTCTTTCCTTATACACGGATACGGATAATGATACAAATATCAGACTGGGAACTGATTTCAAAGGGGAGCCTCCATATATCTAGCTACAATCTTACAGTCTCATCTCTGAGTTAGAGCGATGACAGCAAACTGGTGAATGAACTGGTGGAATTCATATTGGATGTGGACTTGTCCAGGAACAGCAAAGCTTCCTCCCTTCTTCTCTGATATATTTGTCCACCGTGGAGCCTCGTCGTCAAGCAACTTGTGCCCTCTTTTTTTATTGGGATGATGAACGACAACGGACAACATGATCTCCTATACCATGTACATTGGGATCATGGGGTTATCATATAGAAAAAGCTTCGGCCTCTCGTATACACAGACAGATCCCTCGTTACTACCCCTGGTGATGGAGCTAGCATGCTAGATTGTGGACTCACCAGCGCCACTAGGGCCTTAGATGGTCATGATGTGGCTATGGAAAGTCTAACCATAGATTTTTATTCAGAAGAAACCACCTTCATGGTCATAATCTCGTCCTTCTCTTACTGCCTCATTATGGTGTACTAGAGTTCTACTATAAGATGTACTGAAATTTTGACTTTTTGACTAATACTCCTCTTTTGTCTCCTCTCATTATACCCAAAAAAGAACATTCCAGATGCTTTGTAGAAGCTACAATTTGCGTCCAACTTTCTTTTACCGTGACCATAAATTGTAATATATTATTTGAAACTTACAAGTAGGACCGGCCATTTCTATGATGCAACTAGCTACTGGTTGTATCTTAAACTTTGATGTATAATTTATTAGAATGTAGGTTTCATAATCGAAATATATAAAGCAAAAAATACAGTTTGTCAATTTTTAGTGTGGTATGTATATAACAAACTTTCAATATTTTGCTACTAGTATCCAAGATGAGCCCAATGGTTAGATCCTTATTTTTTTACTTACTCCGACAGCGACATGAACATAATTGTCAATTTTTTTAACTCTACTAAAGGTAATCGATTTCATACTTATTAACCCCACATTACTTTAGTGTTAAAGTCGTTACTCTCAATACTATAAAAATTACTTTGAATGTCATATAGTACTTTCGGTGCATAACGACTGCGTTTTGTATAAATTAGATATTTTGTGTGTGAAATGTAGTAACTTTTTGTGTGAAATAGTTAGTCTTAGTAAACAATAGTTACTTTTCTTTCCCCTTCGATACACAATACTCTCTTGACTATCTTGTGGATACCTTAACCTAGGAAGTTGATCGAATTGTATAGAGAGTTTGGTTTCCATGGGGGCTCGGGGGTTAAGGGCTTCATAACAATGACGACATAGACCGAGGTTACGGATTTTATGTCATTAGACTTTTCTTTCTCTTTTATTTGATATGAGCCATGTGAGGAATTAGAAAGGGCATATCAATTGACAAATTAAACATGTTACATTTCAGATATTTAGTGTAACTATACGATACAGAAAGTAACTATCATACACATAAAGTAATACTAGGTCATAAAAAGTAACAATTTGACACCAAAAGTAACATTTGATCATAAAAAGTAATTGTTTTAACATTATTGTACATTTATTATAAAACTTATTCATATGATGTGGTTGTGTAGACTAGGGTGTGACCAATGAATTTAGAGAGGCAATGGAGAAACTGGCTATGTTGTTGTCTGTGTAATACCTTCAATTCAAAAGTAATTATCTCGTAAAAAAATTGACACAAAAAATAAATATTTGGTAATAGAAGCAACCACTATGTACAAAAAGTAACTACTTGACATAGAAAGATGTACATGTGTGATTCTATGGGTATGTGTCTAGAAATTCCATGGAGCATAACCTAACAGGTAAATTCATGATATGGTGACGAAAGGTAGTATAAATTTCTATGAAACAATGTCAATTGTGACATGTGAATTCATGGTTTGTTGATGGTGTGTGGTTACACAGAATGTAACTAAACTGCATTAAAAAGTAACTATTTTGGTTAAAAAGTAACTATCATGTACAAAAAATAATCATTTGATACAAAAAATAGATATTTGATACGGAAAGTAACTATTTTGAATAAAAAATAATTACTTGACAGAAAAAGTAACATCTAATCATAAAATGACAAATCGGTTAATAAAAGTAATAAAAAAATATAAGTTTCTACAAAAGGTATATCAATGTTTAATTCAAATATTATGTAAATAAATTATAATTCACGGTGTTTTGATTTTAATGAGACATACACTCAAGTAATACAAATTTTACAAACTATGAAATGAATTAGATCTAATTGCATAGTTATATAGAAGAATTGTATCAAAAATTAATTATGTGGTATATAAAGTAATTATGCAGTATGAAAAGTAATTACTTGACCTCCCAGTCTTATATGATTACTTTTACCACTGGGGTGTCACTTCTTGGCAACAAATTTTATTGGTTGATTTGTTACTTTGTTGACTTACTGTTACTTTCAGGACAAATATTTATTTTAGTACCACATAGTCACTTTATATATCATAGTTATTTTCTAGGACAAATTGATACTTGTTTTACCATATGTTTACGTTATGAGATATATCATTACTTTTTGTACACCATACTTATGTTATATATCCTATAGTTACTTTCTTTATCATATAGTTACTTTCTATACCACATAGTTAATGTAAACATATATTTATTAATGCAAGTGCATTTAGAAGTCAGAGCAAACACGCAGACAAAGACATATATATTTATTACTTTTGAATACTGAACGTTACTTTTTGTGTCGCATAGTTACATTTTTATACTAAGCGGTTACTTTTTGTGTTGCATAGTTACTTTTTTATACTAACTAGTTACTTTTTATAGCGCATAGTTAGTTTTTATACCAAATAGCTACTTTCTATACCCTTATGTCAAAATGGGTTTACTTTTCTATGCCGCATAGTTGTTGTTTATACCAAATAGCTACTTTTTATAAGACATGATTACTTTCTATGCCCGCATATTTACTTTTTATACCATATAGTTACTCTTCCATATAATTTTAACTTTACGGCTCCCTTGGATCCATGAGCCCGATCTGTACGAGACAACCCGGCCACGCCGCAGACAGACCCTTCGATCCACCATCAAGTACTTGCAAGCACCCAGCCACCCTGCATCCCCACTCCACTTCTCTCTACCCCCTCCCCAAGCCAGCTCTTCACTCTACCTTCCCTTCTTCCATCTATATCTACATCCCCCACCTCTCCAGCTTTCTCTCTCTACTACTTACCCACCATCCAGCCCAAGTTCTCAACTTCATCACTGCCCCGACCATTACATGTCCAGGCATCGATAACACGAGAAAACAATGGGGGCCTCAAAGTCGGCAAATGGTGATGACCATGATGCATCCGCTCCCCTCCTACTTCCGCATAGGACACCGCCGCGCGGCGTCCACCTCCTCTGCTAGCGTCGCACCAATGCCGCCAGGCCCAACGCTGACGACTACAACGTATGAGACCCGACACGACGTTGTGGCCCTCACCTGGTCCAGGACAACACTGGGTCTCACCCTCCACGCCGACCTCTGCCTCCCCTACTATGCCTCCTTTGGCAGCACCACCGTGTCTGCCTCCGCCGTCGCATCTGCAGCCAATGACACCTCGTCCTCCGCGTTGTAAAGCCCAAGAGGAGAACCAGCCCAAAAGATCGGCCTATTGGGTGGAGAGCCCCTTGGACTTTATCTAGTGCCCTTTGGTATCCCATACTACCAATGTGGGACTATTCTTTTTTTACTCGTAACAAATCCCCCCACTTAAGGTCCGACGTCTCGGCGGACCACCGGCCCACCGAACGTTGTAGACCCGCCGGGCCTAATCATAGGATCCACCAAAGGCAGCCCACCCCGGCTCCTAAGGCAGACTCTGCACCTCCCATGGCAGTCCACTGGACCCCATGACAAAGCCACTTTAGCAGCCCATACTACCAAAGTGTACCCAATCGGACCATAAATGGGTTAGGCTCTGATACCATTTGTAAAGCCCAAGAGGAGAACCAGCCCAAAAGATCGACCTATTGGGTGGAGAGCCCCTTGGACTTTATCTAGTGCCCTTTGGTATCCCATACTACCAATGTGGGACTATTCTTTTTTTACTCGTAACACACGTCCGCTGTGGATACAGCATCGGGATGCTACTCCTTCCTCATCCGTCCTTGGCTCCTCTGGAAGCGGCGTGGGTCAAGGTAGTTCTGCGTTAAGGACCACACCGACAATGGCAGGCATAGAAGTGTCGAGTTCGTTTGGGACCTCTCACACGCTGCATTCCCTACGGGAGGTGGAGCCGAGTCGTGCTCCGAGTTCTTCATCGTGATTTCCATCGACGATGAGGTGGTTCTGTCCGTTGGCGACTCGCATGAGGTGGTGTATAGAAAGACTAAGCCAAGAGGAACCCGACAGATGATAGGCTAGTAGTTGGCAGCCCGTAAAACCCGATCTTGCTGGCCAAGAGGGAACACACCATCGTCCAGTGTAGCAAAGGCGGCGGGAGGTCACGATCAAAGTCACAGCCGCAGATCGCAGCGCCTGCGCCATCGACGTCGTGCTCATACACGACGAGGGCGTATGTAGGTGGAAGGGAGAGGGAGATAACTGTCGATCTCGGAGGTAGGGCGGGTAGACGGAAAGACAAAGGGGTAGGTACTTCTTGTTAGATATATAGCTTTTACCACTATTATTTAGCATGGGTTAAACCTAATGTAGTGCAACCAGTACATAATGGAAAGGAACGTAAGTCAATCCTTTTGTATAAAAGGATAATCACGTTATTAATTATTGATTTAATTAATTGTATCTTTATGAAACATTTTAACATCTTTCCGTTATGTGAATAGGAGATGAAGTTAATTATTTATATAATTAATGGTCTCCTTTCCTTAACGATTAAGATATGTACATTTCATGTACAATTCTGAAACGGTTCAGCAACTTTTCATTATGTGAATAAGAGATGGAGTTAATTATTTATATATAATTAATGGTCTCCTTTTCTTAACGGTAAAGACATGTACGTTTCGTGTATAAGAGTGATCGAGTGATCGTGTTCGTCTGGGATTAGGACGTGGGGCGTGAAAGGGTTATAAAAAGGGAAACATGTCAATAGGGTTACACACACAATGAATTCAGTCTCTTTCTGCATAACGCATAGCCGTCAAGCACCGTTTGCAAGAGACGAGAGATGTGTCCTCTTGACGGTGTGTTTCTCTTCTTTCCCTTCACCCATGTGAATTGTTGCTTTGTGGAGACTTGTCTTCATAACGAAGTGAGTATTCATAAAAGTTATCTCATGGAGATCCTTCTCCTGAATGAGACGAACAATGTCGTCCTTCTATTCTTTTGACACAATCTGTCTGGGTGGTGGTACCTGCGATCGCTGGGCTGTACTGGTGGTGCAAATATTTCGGCATCAAATTGACGTGCCGGAAGAGCGACGTTAAATGCAAGCAGACATGCAGAGCGACTTGGCGTCAAGCGTTAGCAAAACGAGCCAAGGATATAGACTTTGTTGCATTCTTAATGACAGGATGGACTGGAAGAACATCGCTTATCTGAAGGATTGAAAGATAATGATTTCTTTAAGTATACATATGTATATACAAATATACATGTCTTGTTTCTCAATGAGATGATCCGGTCCGGAGTTTCTTACTCTTTTATTTATGTTCTCCTACAATGTTTTAATCTTGTATATCTTATCTTGATCTATCTGCAATTGTTAATTATTTGCAATTGTTTGTTGTTGCATGTAACGACGTTTATACCTAAATTATCTAACAATCTTAAAGAAATTTTTCTTTGTTGTTAATTGACAATGTAGATCATGGTACGTGCGCTAGAGTTAACAATAAACATATGCTTGAAATTTATTATTTTGAACATTGTATATTAGCAATGTTTAATATATAATTGGCATAATATATGGGTATGAAGAATAGGAACAACCAGAACTAAATAAAACTGATTCCAACAATGTGAATATTATTTCTAGTTAGAAAAAGGCTGATACGAGATGTCAAGAGTTAATTTTGTTTGTGTTAAAAATACAAACTGTATAATTTATACTCTTAGCAAGTATTGCTTATTTCCATGACATTGTATGGGGATGGTAGAAATAAAATATAAAACTGATAATAAGGGTACTAATTAGTGCTGAGTTCCAAAGTTTATAATATTTCTAAACATTTTATTTAGTAGAGGTAAATCTATTCTTGAATAAGTAATTAATGTTTTAATTCTTGGTGTATAAAATTTTGGATGCATGCATTAAATGCTTCAAAATTTTGTTGTTATGTCTATAGTTGAGATATTCCTAATATTTTAGGAAGTCGTTTGACACATATCTCAAATATAAAGGACAATGTCAATGAGCGGTCTCATGTTAGACATTAATAAATAAGATGTACACTTGAAAATTTTGTTGTTATGTCTATAGTTGAGATATTCATAATATTTTAGGAAGTCGTTTGACATATATCTCAAATATAAAGGAGAATTTCAATGAGCGGTCTCATGTTAGACATTAATAAATAAGATGTACACTTGAAAATTTTATTGTTATGTCTATAGTTGA
Source organism: Alisma plantago-aquatica (assembly GCA_963693085.1). Lineage (NCBI taxonomy): Eukaryota > Viridiplantae > Streptophyta > Magnoliopsida > Alismatales > Alismataceae > Alisma > Alisma plantago-aquatica. The sequence goes on along the minus strand of OY856411.1, from coordinate 1,341,969,570 downwards.
GATATTCTTAATATTTTAGGAAGTCGTTTGACATACATCTCAAATATAAAGGTGAATGTCAATGAGTGGTCTCATGTTAGACATTAACAAACAAGGCGTACACCTGAAAGATACAAATATTGACTTACATGTTAGTTCTTACCCGGCAGTTTATTTTAGTGCTAAGTCCAAAGATAAGAAATTAAAGATAATACATATATCTATGGCTAATAACAAAGTATGTTCTTTGTATACAAAGGATTGAAGGGTGCCACATCTGAAATCAAGGAGATTATAATTAGATAATTATTTTCTTGAACCTTAATAATGGGTATGTATCTTTAAAACTTGAAATCTCGATTATTAAATGAGATGGTTTTTTAATAGACTGTAAAATGTAATAAGTTATTATTACATACCTTCGTGATACTATGTTCTTTAGCAAGTGATATTTGTATAACATGGAGAACTAGTTTAAGATTCTTGCTGAACATATTTCAAATTGCAATTTAATATTTGAATGAGTATAGTTTTGTATGCATGAATCTTGTTTCATCTAATATATAATATTATTGTTTGAGACATATTTTGTTGTCTCAATGTAACAAATGATGAATCATGAATTAGTTCTAAAATTCGACATTAATTCTGAAAGATGTAAAATATATATGTAAACTAAATTGCCTAGAAGAATTTCTTTTTATAATAAGAATTCTGAAATTCTAGATTTAGTTCGCCATAACATCTGTGAATTTAATGAAGTTACTAATAGGAACTGGAAATTGTTATTTTATAACATATGTGGATGATTTGTGTAGATATCGTTATGTCATTTTACCTAAAAGTAAAATTGTGACATTAGAAAATTCAAAATATTTTAGATGGATGCCAAAACTCAAACTAGTAAGGTACTTAAATGATTTAGGTCTGATGGGGAGAAAACATACCTTGAACTTATTTGTTGGAATTTTTAACAACTCCAATGTGTAGTTCATGAAGGTTGTTGCTCCTTATACACCATGGTTTATTGAGATTGTAGAACGTAACATCTAATTCCTTATTTAAATGGCTAATAACTTTCTCCGGACCTCAAGTTTACTCATACATATGTGGAAGAAACTTTGACTATGGCTTGCCATTTTTTTGAATAAAGTTTTACGTATACATAATAAGAGTGACCTGATTGAGAAAGAATTGTTTCTCTAATATCTTCAAATGTGGGGGCATTTTTTTACTAAGATATATGTCTCTGAACACAAAAGAAAAGAAATTAGAAAAACGGTTGATGCCATTTTACTGGATCATGTAAAGACAAGTTATGCCTTTAGATTTATGATTGTAAAATCTAAAATCTTAGGCCATTAGGTCTACACAATTGTGATATTACGTACGACATTATGTGATAATGTGTTTCCCATGAAAAACGGGTGTAACTAAAGAAATATCTCATAAAAGATTCATTATACACATGGTCTTTTCTCGAGTACGTAGAAAGGATGAGAAATGTGGGGGGCAACTTAGAATTGGCTATTTCTGAATTTATTGATTCTGATGAAATGGCTGAACAAAGGAGAAGTTAACTACTAAGATTTTCAAGGATGATAGAAGTGAGTTTCTCACTTATAATATCAAAGATGATCTTGTTCCTTTCAATACATGCTATAGATTCTCCAGAAGCTTAGTTTTGGAAAGAATTTGTTAACAAAGAAATCTTATGAATTCTCTCAAATCAATTGTGGGAATTTATAGATTTGTCTTCTAGTTGTTCTAAAGTTGTTAGTAAATGGATCCTTAAGATGAAAATAAATTCAGACTGGATAATCAATAATGTACTTTGCTAGGCTAGTTGCTAAGGATTTTACACTCTGAAGGAATAAAGTATTTTGATACATATTCTATGTTTCGTACATGAACACAATCTGAATGCTTAAGGCATTGGTTGTCACATAGAATCTCATATTCAATAAATGAATGAGAATTTCGTATTCTTACACGGTAATATTCACGAGAAGATATATATGTGTGGAACAACCTAATGGATTTGTGCATTGTAGGAATGAGCATAAAAGTGTGTAAATTTATTAAAGCTATTGCATGGCTTGAAACAAGCTCCTAAGCAATGATATGAGATGTTTGATAGAGTAATATCAATGAAATGCTTCATTTCTAATAATTTTGATTAATGTATCTACTATAAAAATCGTCAATGGTTGATTCATGTTGTTATACATAGATGATGTTTTGTTTCCAATATAAAAGTAATAAATTAGACTATCATTCTTATGTAACAAATTTTAGATGAAATATAGATGAGAGTCGTTTACATGATTTTAAGGCCTAAAATCATGAGATTTACTGATGGTATAACTCTCTAAAAGTCTCATTATGTTGAGAGGATACTAAAGAAGTTTGAGTACACATCATTCAACCATGTTAAGACTCTATACGAACTCATCAAAATGTCTTGTATAAGAATGTTGTTGACTCAAGGTCAATTAGGTCAATGTTGACTCACGTCTAAATTGACTAAACCCTTGTTTTGATGATGACTAACCATTCCACATATTGGTGTCTAATGCTTCTACATTGAGTGATTTCAGATTAGGTTTAGACACACTCCAAATGCCCTAGCTTGCGCATATCAAATTGGAGAAAAGACAAGTCAAAATAGCTACAAGTGTGCAATTTGGGATCTCTATGTAAATGACCTTAGAATTGCTTTGTAATCACTTGTAATGATGGTATGACTTGTAATTAAGCTTAGAAAAATTATTGGGACACAAAAATCCATCATTTGTACAGTTTTACGAAAATTCCAAAATACCCATAACAGGGATTTTGTCGGCCGAATTCCAAACTCGGCCGATCCATATATTCTGGAATTTTCTGGGCAATCGGCCGAGTTACCAACTCAGCCGATTCCTGTTCGGTCGAGTTTCTATGGTGGGAAACTCGGCCGATCCACTGATCGGTCCAAGTTGAAAGTCGACCGATCGGCCGAGTTTCTCCAAAGGAACTCGGCCGAAAGTCTAACTTTCAGACTTGTCGTTTAGTGGTTCGGCCGAATTCTATTTATAGTAACTCGGCCGATCAGACTGTACTGGAATGCAGAAAAAGCAAATCCAATCATTGGAGATTTTGTTGGGACCCAAAATAGATCCGTTGCAACTTATAAAACGGCTAGTTTTCGTTCCTAAGTGTTCCCAAAGGCTAAGAGGCATCCCCAACTATAAATAGGACCCCTTGGGCTTCATTCCAAGGTTGAGCATTCATTGCAAACTCTTTGTGAGGTTCCTATTCTATAGTTGAGTGCTTCCTATAGCCTCCTCTCTCTCTCTAAGCTTAATCACTTGCTACATCCATTAGAGTGAGTAGGAGATTTGTAAGAGAGCTAGTTCTTATTTGTATATCTTGTGAAGCTCTCACTTCCACAACCTCCCTTCTATCATTTCAAGCCAAAAGATGAAGGTTCTCTCTCTTGTTCAAGAGAGGTGAAGAAGAACAAGGGAAGGAGTCCCTTGGTGAAGATCAAGGCTGAAGACTTGAAGCTAGAGTGGGTAAGCCCTTGGAGAAGGCAGAAGACTCAAGCTCAAGAGGGTAAGACCTTGGTGGAAAGCTTCTCCGAGTGAAGGTGAAGTCAAAGGCGGAAGATCCAAGAAGAGTGGGTAATTCCTACAAGGCCGAAGACTTGTGCAAAGAGTGGGTAAGTCCTTGGAGAAGGCCGAAGACTCTTGCAAAGTGGGTAAGTCCTTGGTAAGGTTGAAGACTCTTTGTATTGGATAGGTAAGTCCTTTGTTGGGTCATGTATTGTATGTCTTATGAATGAATATAAGAGTGCAATTGGTTGAAGTCCTAGAGGTTGACCTCTCTAGGCAAGTGGACTGACACACTTCTAGTTTGAAGTGTGGAACCACTCTAAATAGCTTGTCTACATGTGTATGTTCAATCTCTCTTATCCTTGCTATGCATGTTTTAGTTGCACTCAAATGACCTATTTAGCAACCTTATCTTGTCATATATTTTGAAGGTCTAATGAATTTTGTTTAAGTACTTTCAGCTCTATTCACCCCCCCTCTAGAGCATCTAAGTCACCTATCTAGGATATAACAAATGTGACTAGAGTTCTAATGAATTAATTATGATATTTTTTGGATATTGGAAGTTTGATGTATCTTAAGAACCACACATGTACATACATTATGTTTGTTATGTGCAAGTTGAGTAGATACACCAATGATCCTGCTAAGACCCATTTAGAAATCTCTTGATAGAGTATTGAGGTCTGTAAAGGGAACGCGTTACCTTGACTTCATTATGACAAATATCCTTTAGTAGTAGAAGGATATAATAATGCATGCCAGTTTGTCATGAACTCTAGGAGTAATGGTGTCTTGTGATATATTTTCCTAATAAGAAAATGTGTTGTTTTATGGAATGTCTTGGTCTTCTTCTGAAGCTTAGTTGGGTGTTTTATATATGAAATTGAATTGGAAGTTGAATGGCTGCATAGATTTTAATCTGAGTTAGCTATTGAAAATAAATATAATTCCTGTAATTTCATTTCATATTAATAACAGTACAACTATAAAAGATATAAAGTTTGACAAGTATAATTAAACAACTTTGGCACATCCAAGTCAGACTTATGTCTGTAAGGGAGTTAGTGTCTTGTGGGGTTAAGGCTTGACTACGTAGGTACCTTGTTTCTTATAAAGCCAATCCTTTGACTATATGTCTTAATATGGCATTAGTTGAGAAATTCAAGTTGGGGATGGGACTGAAACCCCTTCTTATTCATAGGCAGTAGCAACCCAACCCAAAAGAGTGGAGATCCCACGAATTGGGTCCAATGTGGTAATAACAAGCTGTCAGGTGAATTGATGACACTATGTAAATTTATCTTTGATGCTTCATGCATCTGTGTGTCTCTCCCCTGAAAACCTATTTAGTGTCATAAGCTGCAAGTTAGTAAGAGATTAGTCTCTGAATGGAGTCAAGTCCTAGGACAGAATGCTAGTAGTACATCCTTGGAGACTTCAACTAAGTGATTGATGTTGTGTGGGCCGCAACAAGGAAAAGGATTATTTCCTATGTCAATCATGATTTCCTAATTAGGATGCATGGCCTTTAATGCATCGTTTTACTTCTTTACTGCCATGTCTTTATTATGTTGTTACCAACCGATACTCTTGCAACCAAGGTTCAAGTTCAAGACTTTAGTTCACTTAGTTCCTGTGGGAGTCTACGTTGGATAACTTAGGTAGATTCAAACCAAAAGGTATCTACTGAAAGCATAGCATGGAGGACTGTTTGTCAGGGCACTACACATTGGACTTTGTGGGGGATTGTTAGATATATAACTTTTACAGCTATTATTTAGCATGGGTTAAGCCCAATGTAGTGCAACCAGTACATAATGGAAAGGAACGTAAGTTACTCCTTTTGTATAAAAGGATAATCACGTTATTAATTATTGATTTAATTAATTGTATCTTTCCAAAACATTTTAACATCTTTCTGTTATGTGAATAAGAGATAAAGTTAATTATTTATATAATTAATGGTCTCCTTTCCTTAACGATTAAGATATGTACGTTTCATGTACAATTCTGAAACGGTTCAGCAACTTTCCATTATGTGAATAAGAGATGAAGTTAATTATTTATATATAATTAATGGTCTCCTTTCCTTAACAGTAAAGACATGTACGTTTCGTATACAAGAGTGATCGAGTGATCGTGTCCGTCTGGGATTAGGATGTGGGGCGTGAAAGGGTTATAAAAAGGAAAACATGTCAATAGGGTTACACACATAATGAATTCAGTCTCTTTCTGCATAACGCACAACCGTCAAGCACCGTTTGCAAGAGACGAGAGATGTGTCCTCTTGACGAAGTGTTTCTCTTCTTTCCCTTCACCCATGTGAATTGTTGCTTTGTGGAGACTTGTCTTCAGAACGAAGCGAGTATTCAAAAAAGTTGTCTCATGGAGATCCTTCTCCTGAATGAGATGAACAATGTTGTCCTTCTATTCCTTTGACACGATCTATCTGGGTGGTGGTACCTGCGATCGCTGGGCTGCACTGGTGGTGCAAATATTTCGGCGTCAAATTGACGTGCCGGAAGAGCGACGTTAAATTTAAGCAGATATGCGGAGCGACTTGACGTCAAGCGTTAGCAAGACAAGCCAAGGATATAGGCTTTGCTGCATTCTTAATGACTAGATGGACTGGAAGAACATCGCTTATCCGAAGGATTGAAAGGCAATGATTTCTTTAAGTATACATATGTATATACAAATATACATGTCTTGTTTCTCAACGAGATGATCCGGTCAGGAGTTTCTTACTCTTTTATTTATGTTCTCCTACAATGTTTTAATCTTGTATATCTTATCTTGATCTATCTGCAATTGTTAATTATTTGCAACTGTTTGTTGTTGCATGTAACGACGTTTACACCTAAATTATCTAACACTTATCCCGTCTACATTGGGAGCCGAGGAGAGCGCAGAGCTTCCTTTTGCCTCTCTAGCTGTGTGCTTCTTCTTTCGTCTATCTGCATCTCCATTTTCATTAGGATGTAGTTTCAGACGAAAAGAAACCAGAAGATTGGGTCGTGAACGCTGTAGCAGGCAAGGCAATGTCGAGGACGGAGAAGATGAGTATTTTGATTATTTAAAAAGATGCCACCGTGCATCCAGCACATGGGTAGTAAATGTTGCAGTACCCACACGAGTATTAAAAACCACCCATATATATATATATATATATATATATATATATATATATATGTATAGGGTAGCAATCCAGTGAGAAACATCCTACGGTGAGAGCATGAGAGGCATTTGAATAACTACAAATTAGTGACTATTTTTTAAAATCCAACCATACAGATGGAAAAAGCATAATTTCATATACCTTGTCGCAAAAAATCATTGCAGTCAAATAATGTTTACATGTCCATATGTACAATATACACTTTTTACATCCAACGGTCAGCCTGAAATTCAATATAGAGCGTCGAAAAATATCTAGTTGTTGTGAATGATCTACACATTGGATGGTGATAAAATTTTGTAGGAAGGTAGATATTGAGGCATACTTGTAATCTGTAAGGTTGGATTATGAAAAATTGGTCTATGTGGAGAGTTATTTAAATGCCTCTCATGCTCTCACTAGATATGTTTCTCACTGGATCGTTGCCATATATATATATATATATATATATATATATATATATATACATATATATATATAGAGAGAGAGTCAGGCTAGAATACACTCGAGTGTATCCGGAGCGGAATACACTCAAGTAGTTTTTCATGATGCAATATTTTTTTTGAAAATCTAATCCGTTGATCTTCTTAAACATCTTGTGAACAACTCATACGCAAAATTTGAGCACATTTAGATATGTATAGCTCATGTTATGAAGATAAAAAAATTATAAATTTCAAATTAGTTTCGCGCGTCGATTTTGTTGCCCTTGGATGAGTGACTTACACTCATCCAAATGGGCTCAAAAATTATATGTAGCCTAGTTATAGTATGACAACGAAGATCAATGGTTTACATTTTGCAAAAATTAGTCTTGATATGCAGACACACTTGAGTGTATTCGTGCGATCCGTACACTCGAGTGTATTCTAGCCTGACTATATATATATATATATATATATATATATGTGTGTGTGTGTATGTATATATGTATATGGGATTATCTTTAATACCCTCGCGGGTAGCTGCCCGCGCACCCTTCCTGATATTTTTTTTTTCAAAATTGTAGAGGAGCATTTTATCTAGCTCCCCAAAAAAATTGATCCAAAAATAATATCATTCCCCCCCCCCCAAAATAAAAAAAATTGTCCATATATTTATATTTTCTGCGCAGTTACTCTTTTGATCTCAGAATTACTCTTTATATCAATACATTTACTCTTTTGATTCAGAAGAGTTACTCTTGTGTACCATATAGTTACTCTTTTACCCGCATGAGTAGCCAGCGGGTAGCAAAAATCTGGCTACCCGCACGGGCAACGAATGAACAATATATATATATATATATATATATATATATATATAAATATAAATATATATATATATATATATAAATATAAATATATATATATATACACACACACACACACATATAAGGAAATAATTCAATTTCAAATATTTTTTTAACACTTGAATTGAAAGAACAATGCATAATTAGAGTAATGTACGTAAACTATATTACATATTAATAATAGTTTCAATATAATTACATGGATCCATCTTTTTTTTTTATAAATGGATCCATCTTACTCTATTACACATGTAAAGTACCTGGTATTTAATATTATTAATATACAAAAAAGTAAGAATATTATTAATATACAATATATGTGACACATGTATACAAAATATATTTTTATAGATTTTGTTTATGGTTGATATATCATAACTTAATTTTCTAGAAAAAAGTTAGAATATTAGCATTGACTTTCCAACCCTTTCACATTATATTTTTTTAAGATAACTCTTCAAATATCTCCATTTCCAACTTCAATTAGTTCTTATATGCATCACTCTCTAAGATATTCCATATCCCTTTACACGTTAGAAGTTCTAACAACTATAAAAATAAAAAAATACAATTCAATGAGTAGTGGCCAAGTTATTCCAATTCATTCTAAATAGATAAATACCACGTATTTTTCCATTCTTTTTTCATTTAATTAAATAATCTTACTTTTATGTCAACTATTAATTTCATTTTCATAGATGACAATTACCTATATTTTATTAGTTTTTAATACTCAAATTTATATATATAAATATAAATATATATACATACATACATATATATATATATATATATCTATATATATATATATATATATATATATTTAAGGAAATAATTCAATTGCAAAGATTTGTATAACACTTGAAAGAACTATGATATAATTAGAGTAATGTATGCAAGCTATATTACATATTAATAATAGTTTCAATATAATTTACATGGATCCATCTAACTCTATTACACATGTAAAGTACCTGGTATTTAATATTATTAATATAAAAAAAAGTAAGATTTTAATCCTTTTTAAATATTTATTTTTTAATTAATGTAAAATATTTTAATAAGGCACATGCATGTGCAGCCGTCAAGCACTGTTTGCAAGAGACGAGAGATGTGTCCTCTTGACGGAGTGTTTCTCTTCTTTCCCTTCACCCATGTGAATTGTTGCTTTGTGGAGACTTGTCTTCAGAACGAAGCGAGTATTCAGAAAAGTTGTCTTATGGAGATCCTTCTCCTGAACGAGACGAACAATGTCGTCCTTCTATTCCTTTGACACGATCTATCTGGGTGGTGGTACCTGCGATCGCTGGGCTGCACTGGTGGTGTAAATATTTCAGCGTCAAATTGACGTGCCGGAAGAGCAACGTTAAATGCAAGCAGACATGCAGAGCGACTTGACGTCAAGCGTTAGCAAGACGAGCCAAGGATATAGGCTTTGATGTATTCTTAATGACTGGATGGACTGGAAGAACATTGCTTATCCGAAGGATTGAAAGGCAATGATTTCTTTAAGTATACATATGTATATACAAATATACATGTCTTGTTTCTCAACGAGATGATCCGGTCAGGAGTTTCTTACTCTTTTATTTATATTCTCCTACAATGTTTTAATCTTGTATATCTTATCTTGATCTATCTGTAATTGTTAATTATTTGCAACTGTTTGTTGTTGCATGTAACGATATTTACACCTAAATTATCTAACACTTCTCCCGTCTACATTGGGAGCCGAAGAGAGCGCAGAGCTTCCTTTTGCCTCTCTAGCTGTGTGCTTCTTCTTTCGTCTATCTGCATCTCCATTTTCATTAGGATGTAGTTTCAGACGGAAAGAAACCAGAAGATTGTGTCGTGAACGCTGTAGCAGGCAAGGCAGCGTCGAGGACGGAGAAGACGAGTATTCTGATTATTTACAAAGATGCCACCGTGCATCCAGCACACGGGTAGTAAATGTTGCAATACCCGCGCAAGTATTAAAAACCACCCATATATATGTATAGGGTAGCGATCCAGTGAGAAACATCCTACGGTGAGAACATGAGAGGCATTTGAATAACTACAAATTAGTGACTATTTTTTAAAATCCAACCGTATAGATGGAAAAAGCATAATTTCATTTACCTTGTTGCAAAAAATCATTCCAATCAGACAATGTTTACATGTCCATATGTACAATATACACTTTTTACATCCAACGGTCAGCCTGAAATTCAATATAGAGTGTCGAAAAATATCTAGTTTTTGTGAATGATCTACAAATTGAATGGTGATAAAATTTTGTAAGAAGGTAGATATTGAGGCATACTTGTAATTTGTATGGTTGGATTATGAAAAATTGATCTATGTGGAGAGTTATTTAAATGCCTCTCATGCTCTCACTAGATATGTTTCTCACTGGATCGTTGCCATATATATATATATATATATATATATATATATATATATATATATAGAGAGAGAGAGAGAGAGAGAGAGAGAGAGATAGAGAGAGAAGGTCAGGCTAGAATACACTCGAGTGTATCCGGAGCGGAATACACTCAAGTAGTTTTTCATGATGCAATATTTTTTTTGAAAATCTAATCCGTTGATCTTCTTAAACATCTTGTGAACAACTCATACGCAAAATTTGAGCACATTTAGATATGTATAGCTCATGTTATGAAAATAAAAAAATTATAAATTTCAAATTAGTTTCGCGCGTCGATTTTGTTGCCCTTGGATGAGTGACTTACACTCATCCAAATGGGCTCAAAATTTGTATGTAACCTAGTTATAGTTATAGTATGACGACGAAGATCAATGATTTACATTTTGCGAAAAATAGTCTTGATATGCAGACACACTTGAGTGTATTCGTGCGATCTGTACACTCGAGTGTATTCTAGCCTAACTATACATACATATATATATACATATATATATATATATATATATGTATGTATATGGGATTATCTTTAATACCCTCGCGGGTAGCTACCCGTGCACCATTCCTGATATTTTTTTTAAATTTTTTTTACAATTGTAGAGGAGCATTTTATCTAGCTCTCCAAAAAATTTGATCCAAAAATAATATCATTTCCCCCCCAAAATAAAAAAATCCGTCCATATATTTGCTGACTATATATTTTCTGCGCAGTTACTCTTTTGATCTCAGAGTTACTCTTTATATCAATACAGTTACTCTTTTGATTCAGAAGAGTTACTCTTGTGTACCATATAGTTACTCTTTTACCCGCATGAGTAGCCAGCGGGTAGCGAAAATCTGGCTACCCGCGCAGGCAACGAATGAACTATATATATATATATATATATGTATATATATATATGTATATATATATATATATATATATATATATATATACATACATACACACACACACATAAGGAAATAATTTAATTTCAAAGATTTTTCTAACACTTGAATTGAAAAAACAATGTATAATTAGAGTAATGTACGTAAACTATATTACATATTAATAATAGTTTCAATATAATTACATGGATCCATCTTTTTTTTTGATAAATGGATCCATCTTACTCTATTACACATGTAAAGTACCCGGTATTTAATATTATTAATATACAAAAAAGTAAGAATATTATTAATATACAATATATGTGACACATGTGTACAAAAGATATTTTCATAGATTTTGTTTATGGTTGATATATCATAACTTAATTTTCTAGAAAAAAGTTAGAATATTAGCATTGACTTTCCAACCCTTTCACATTATATCTTTTTAAAATAACTCTTCAAATATCTCCATTTCCAACTTCAATTAGTTCTTATATGCATCACTCTCTAAGATATTCCATACCCCTTTACACGTTAGAAGTTCTAACAACTATAAAAAATAAAAAAATACAATTCAATGAGTAGTGGCCAAGTTATCCCAATTCATTCTAAATAGATAAATACCACGTATTTTTCCATTCTTTTTTCATTTAATTAAATAATCTTACTTTTATGTCAACTATTAATTTCATTTTCATAGATGACAATTACCTATATTTTATTAGTTTTTAATATTCAAATATATATATATATATATATATATATATAAATCTATATATATATATATGTATGTATATAAATTTATATATATATATGTATATAAATCTATATATATATATATGTATGTATATAAATATAAATATAAATATATATATATATATATATATATGCGTATATATAGAGTCAGGCTAGAATACACTCGAGTGTACGAATCACACGAATACACTCAAGTGTGTTTGCATAACAAGACTACTTTTTGTAAAATGTAAACCGCTGATCTTCACCGTCATACTATAATTAGGCTACATACAAATTTTGAGCCCAATTGGATGAGTGTAACTCACTCATCCAAGGGCAACAAAATTGACGCGCGAAACTAATTTGAAATGCATAATTTTTGCGGTCTTCATAACATGAGCTATACATATCCAAATGTGCTCAAATTTTGCGTATGAGTTGTTCACGAGATGTTTAAGAAGATCAACAGATTAGATTTTCAAAAAAAATATTGCATCATGAAAAACTACTTGAGTGTATTCCGCTCCGGATACACTCGTCCGCTCCGGATACACTCGAGTGTATTCCGCTCCAGATACACTCGAGTGTATTCCGCTCCGGATACACTCGAGTGTATTCTAGCCTAACTCTCTCTCTCTCTCTCTCTCTCTCTCTCTATATATATATATATATATATATATATATATATATATATATATATATATATATATATAAGGAAATAATTCAATTTCAAAGATTTGTTTAACACTTGAAAGAACTATGATATAATTAGAGTAATGTATGCAAACTATATTACATATTAATAATAGTTTCAATATAATTTACATGGATCCATCTAACTCTATTACACATGTAAAGTACCCGGTATTTAATATTATTAATATACAAAAAAGTAAGATTTTAATCCTTTTTAAATATTTATTTTTTAATTAATGTAAAATATTTTAATAAGGTACATGCATGTGCAGGTGTGTGTTTAGTAGTTTATTAAAAGAAAGGAAACCAAGCTTGCCCTAGTAGGTCTTTTTTGTGAGCATGATTCGTTTCGTGGGGTAGTTGTGGGTCTCTTGTAACGCTGATTTACTCAACGAATTATTAACATAATAAACATCATTGTCACTGTTGGAATTATCTATTTCTCATATACTCATCCCGTTACAAAAAGATAAAAGGAACGAATTTTATCGGGTCAGTTTGCTGGACGGGCGTGAGACACTTCTAGACAAATGCTGGCAGACGTCGCCCAATCGGAAGCCACGCTTCATTGCTCTTCGCACCCAGTCCTCTGCTGCCACACCCACACCCACCTCCAGCTAGTGTGGAGGACGCCCATCTCCATCAATCTCCTTACTCCATGGATCCCTGTCCGCCACCCTCTACCTCGACTGGAGGCCCTTCTTCTACTAGCCTTTGTTCCCAGCCACCCTCCGCGATCAGATCCCGATCCGCCAGACCCCTCCCTCAATTTAGGGTGTGGACGCCCCCCTCCGTTGCTCTTCCCATTCCGATCTCCATCGCTACGCCTGCATCCACCTCGAGCTAGGGTGATCTCTTCCTCTTCAAATCATGTCCGCCACCCCCTGTCGAGGCCCTTCTTCCATTATTGTTCGTTCCCCGCCCTCCTCCGCGAGCGGTTCCCAATCCGCCAGACCTCTGTTTGTGGAGGGCCCTTCTTCCGAGCCGCCTTTCCCTCCGCCCGACCGTTCTCCATCGGATCCAGGTTGATACAGCCTCTTCATCGCGCGAAGGCTGACGATGGGTCGTATTGGCTCCTCACGGCGTGACGGCGACAGACCGACTGGAAGGTTGACTGTTCCCAGGACGTCACGGCGCCAGGCGACAGCGTCTTCATCGTGCGAAGATCGACGACGCCCTCCATCGTCGCCGCCCAGTAAGCTTTCCAGACGACTCACGACCTAGCTTTTTTGGTAGGGTTTTGCCGAGTAGAGTTGCAGCGCCGCCGCGGGATTGTTTTTGCGGTTAGGTTATTCAGCGCCGCCGCCTCGTCGCGGCGGATTGTTTTTGTAAATTTTTTTTTTTAAGACAACGCCGCCGCCAAGGATTTCAGACGACATATGCTAGGGCTTTCTGATTTTTTTCCTCTCTCATTCACGCCCCACCCGTTTACGGTTTTCGCTCCGTTTACGGGCCATCAAGTGATGGACCCGTTTACGGGTCCTATCGACCCGTTTACAATTCGCGGACCCTAACGCCCAGCCTTTTCGCTAAAACCCGTCTATAAATAATACGTCACATAACCCCTACTCGTCAGACGAAAAACAAAAGCAAGCGCCTGAGCGCTCGTCGGAGCGGAGGAGAACGGCAAGCGCTCGTCGGAGCGGAGGAGGAAAAAGCCACGAGAATTCTTCCCCGCTCCCCTCGGTAGGTATGATCCCCGGATCATTTCTTCTCCCAGCCGATCGTTTCTCTCCTGCCGATCGTTTTCTCTCTTCCGCGATCGTTTTCTGTCCTCCGCGATCTTTTTCTGTCCTCCGCCAATCGTCTTCCTTTCGTGCGCTGATCGTTCTCTCTCATTCTGCTCGTCTGATCCAAAGGTTCCGCTCCTGCGCCTGCGCCACCTCTCCAGTCCTCGCAACCGCTTCATTTCATTTTCATTTCTTTCTCGGAGAGGAGGGGAAAACGAGAAAGGCAAGCGCCTGAGGAGCTCGTCTGAGCGTTGCAGGAAAAGGCCCCCTCTGTTCTTACCTCGCAGCCAAGGAGAGTCTCCCCGAGGTATAATCCGCGGATCGTTTCTTCACCCCACCCATCGTCTCTCTTCGCTGATCGTTTTCCGCTCTGCTTCTACCTCTGAGCCGCTTTCCGCTCTGCTTCCACCTCTGAGCCGCTTTCCGCTCCCCCGCCACGTTCAACATAATTGCTTACTCATTTTTTGTGCATCTGTGCTACTTTTCGTAGAAGAGGAAAAATCCAGCAGCGCCTGACGTCTTGCATCCAGTATTCTGCCCCGCTATCAGGAGTCTTCCCTGCTAAGGTATCATCCGTCGATCCGCGCCTCCGCCCCCTTCCGCCCGCTCCTTCATTCCTCGCCTAAACCTAATAGGGTTCGGTTCATAATTAACATTTTTCGCAGTCATTCATTCTTTCTTGTTCTTTGATCTGTAATGTCCGATCCCCCTATTGTTTACTAATTCCTTCTTTCATTTGCGTTTCAGATATTTCTCTAGGCTCACCCTGAATCCAGACACGCAACAAGAAATGGACTACGCCGATCCGCCGGTATGGTTTTCATTCCAAATTAGTGATGCGAAATCAGTCCTTAATCTATCTAATGTGGAACTTGACATGTTTTAAATTGTTCCATTGCAATAGGTGTTTGACTTCCGATACGGTGAGAGATATATGTGTCTGTACTGTAGATACGAGAAACTTCAGCGGGGAGTGGACACCCGAACCAAACTCCGACGTTTCGGTTCTTTCAAGACTCATGTGGAAACCCACCCAGACACCTTCAAGTGCAAAACCTGTCTCAACAGGTTCCACAATGAGGGACTTCTAGGGATGCACATTGACAAGCATCACAAACCGAGGCGCAATCCCCAGCCCCCCCTGCCCCAGGACCCCGAGCCCCAAGATCCGGATCCCGAGCCACAGGACCCCGAGGACCCTGAGCCAGACGAGCACTGAAGGTTTGTTTTAATTAATATAATATGTTTTTGTTTGTTTGTTTAATGTGGATATCCTGTATCTGTACTGTAATTTATGTTTGCTGTTTGTCTGTTGTGTAGTTTCTGATTATGTTTGTTGTTTGTCTGTTGTGTAGTTTCTGATTATGTTTGTTGTTTGTCTGTTGTGTAGTTTCTGACAGGTAACAGGGGAGTCCTATCTGGATGCAATGAAAGGAGGATTGTTTTGGAGTTTGGAGTCTCTGGGGTCTGCTGTAGCAGTCCTCCTAGAGTGTAGTGAACTGGTCCTTAATCCCCTTACTGCTAGGCTGGAGAGTAGGCGTAACTTCTGTTCCTGTGGGCTGTCTAAGGGATCCCACCCCCAAACGTTACTCTGCTGTTCTTTTCTTAGATTCTTGGATGTGGCGGTTTAAGGGGTTCATTCTTCCCCTCAGTACATTGCTTTACAAACGCTGAGCTAATCTGCTCTAGGTTTCAATATTTTTTTTTGAACTGCCTTAATCAGCTCTTGTTAAATTGCTTTCGCTCATAATGTTGTTGGAGTTTTGAAGTTGCTGGTTATAAGGTTGGGTTCGTTGGTAATGTTGGAGTTTTGAAGTTGCTGGTTGTAAGGTTGGGTTCGTTGGTAAAGGCGGAGGGAGAAGAGAACGAAGGATTACTTACTTAGCTTTGGGGGCTGGGCGATGCACTGGCCCACCAAATGATTGTTATTTTCAACAGACGTTTGTCCTCTGTTTGGAACACTTGTAGGCATGTCAGATTTTTTTGGGTTCCGGTTAAAACCTAGGTAACAGTTAAAGTCAAACGATAATCGTTTAAAGTTTAATGTGTATGGCATATTTTACAACTAAAGGTACTAGACTAGATAGAGACAAACATAAAGCAACTAGTTAAAGTTTCAAATTAGTACAGGAAACAGCAGTATCTGTATATGATTTGTGTTTAATAGTTTTGCTTTATTACGGCAGTACTAGACTGTTATGTATAGGCAGTGAAGTTGTAACAAGTGCCTTTGATACATATAAGTATTATCAGCCAAATACTAGTATAAATTATGTTACATGATTTTTTGTGAAGTTTTGTTGCTTGCATGTGGCTAACGTCATCCTGTAAGAAGCAAAGCTGTGTTTTATTTTACTAGATTCGTCGACCCCAGATCTGAGACTACGTGTTCAATGCTTTTTTTTTGGCTTTGCAACGCTGCTCAACGTAATGAGTTTGCTCACTACAAACAGTATTTTTGTCTGTCAATGATGGTTCAATTTTTGGTCGAGTATATCTGGTTTTGTCTGGTTGACTTGGGCCCAACAAAGTTAGACCTATCCCAAGCCCTGGCCTCAAAAGTCTTTATAAAACACGCCGTTTGATAATCTTATTTTATGTATGGATCTTCTCTTGAATATACTTTTCATGTATATGCTCTATGGATATTCCTTTTGGAGTTTACTTCTCATTCTTTAGATATGCATGTCATCCAGAAGTGCGCACAACCAAAATGGGGGTCAGGATATCATTATGTTGGTTATAGGGGTGTAACCAAAATGTGTATATATAATTTTAACAGCTTACACAACAATATAAGCTGAAATATTGACGAGTAATGATATTTTTGTTTTCTATTAATATTTCTAACCCATAATCATTCTGTCTCATTTAGGTTTGTTCTAATAGTGGATTTTATAGGGGTTGTTCCAGCAATGGACTCGAGGGAGATTATCCCAACAATTGACACTTTTCACCTTCTTATGTTTGTTCTTAATCATTCTTCTAGTGATCATTTCTTGAAATTGGAGTGATTATCTCCATAAATGTCCCATATTCGGCTATTGGGTTAACAAACTTCAAACCTCGAGTAAGACCCATAAATCTTTATCATTTGTAGAATTAAAGCAACCAAGGAATTTTCTATACAATGAATAACTTAAAATTAAACTCTTGATAGAACATTGGATATAATTATGATTTAAAAAGATTAATGATAATTAATCCATGTACTTAATTGAGATAGTGCATGATGTCTATCAACTCGATTTGAAACTTGTGTCCAATCAAGACCGAATCTGAAAATTGGCACTCAATGTTATAGTGTTACGAGCTTTTTGGAAGTCCTTAGCAAGGGTTTTGAGGCTACACAAGGTCTTAGGAATTTAGAGTCGGTCTGATTTAGGGTTACTGCTGACAATTAGGGTTTGTTCCTGTGGAGCCTTATTTTCGGAGTAGAAACCCTACTCATCAAGTTGGGATTTTGAATTCCTTATTCCATGATTTTATCCCAAAAATCCTTATTCGTGTTAAAGGATAAGTACATTAGCATTAAGGATATCATTATTAGTTCTCATGGTTAGTCTTAATTGGACTTATATTCAATTACATTACTATACTTAGAGGTATATGGCCATATGAGTCACATCAAGTTATCAAAACTAGGATTTAACCCCCTAATGATCCATGTAGGAAAGTACCCAAAAGTACTTTTGTAGTCATCATAGAATCACATTATGAAGCTACCTTTATTATATTCTACTTATTTTCACAATTAATTTAATATATATTTAACCTATTTTCAGACTATTAGATGATTTTCTACAACTTAAAACAAATTAAACATATATTAGCCAATCAAAATCAACAACATCATCCAGAACATCTCCTTCTGGAAGGTGCACATGCTAGCTATTAATTGGGGGAGACGACCTCTTTACGCTCACGTAGTGACCAGTTTGGTTACACGGATTCAGGGCAGGCATGTAATACCCCCCACTCCCAAGGATTTTATAACATCCCAAATTCGAAGTAATTTAATGTAAATAATTTTATCCTTATGAGGCCCAAGCCAAATACATGAACATGCTAACTTGAATTTGATGATCTATAGGCACATTTTGAGCCAATGAATTGCCCATAATCACAATACAGATAAAATCATATTTTGGCTATTGGCGTATGCCAATTAATTTTCCAAAAAAAATTACATCATCAAAATAATGAGAATAACATTTCGGACCAACTTATAGACTTTAATAATATTCATAAAAAGATATATATTATTTACTCAAAATGGATTATGAATAATTAAAATATGAAAAATATTTTTATTGTGAAATTCTAAGACCTTATTTATATTCCTTAAATAAATGCACCATATTCATCTAAGTTTAATGGTGTTCAGTTAACTTTAAATAAGAAAATAAATTCAAGAAAGATAGGGCTAGGTGTGGTTCATTGTCAAATAAATCATATATTTTAGAGATGATAAATGAATTGATGAAACAAATAAGGAACTCTTAGTCAAACATCACGATATGAAATAACACGTTTTAGTATTTTCTCTTTAAGAAAGATTTCATGGTTGTTTTGGAAAAAATTAATGATAGGAACAACTTTGAATAGATATATTTTTAATTTAGAAGGAGGTTAGCTGCCAAATTATTTGAGGAAATAAATAAATGAACGTTTTTTTTACAATATTTATTATATATTTTTACGTGTCATTTTTGGATTGAAAAGAGATGTTAGACAATTACTGAGGTTTGTTTTAAAATTGTTGGTTTTAGAAAAATTTGTACAACTGTAATTATATTTTGGTCAAAATCTAGGCAATGGAAACCATATATTTTAAAAGAAGTAGAAAGGAAGTCAAAGGAAAAGTTTGATGATTTTGTTTTTAACCTTCCAAGATTTTGATAATTGATTACAATGCAATCAAATTTACAAGTGCAATATATTAGTTGAATACCATAAGAAAGTGTTGGTACTGAACTGTCACCTTCCCTATACTATTAGATCCTTTTATATGAAAAAGGAAATTAAATTATGAGTATTAGAGTGTGACTTAAACAAAAAATACAAATTATGTATTTAATACACACAATTGAATATTGTTTTACTATTTTGTAAGTATATAAGTTCATGTCAAATAGACATTGCTTGAATAGGGGTGAACAATACTAGTCAAACATTTTTTAGCAATTTTTTTGTCTCGTTCAAGAAGAAGACCGACATGGATGGAAAAGTTCAAACCTATAAGGACATATTGGTTGCAAAGGGTTTCAGACAAGTACAAGGTGTTGACTATGACGAAAGCTTTTCTCCATTGGCATGGTTAAGTCCATCGTGATCATGATTGCTATTGCAACTTATCCCGACTATGAGATTTGGCAAATGGATGTTAAAGCCGCATTCCTTAATGGGAATATAGTTGAGGATGTGTATATGACACAGCCTGAGGGTTTTACAGATTTAAAGTTTGCAAATAAAGTCTATAAGCTACAAAGGTTAAATTATGGATTGAAGCAAGCATCTCAATGCTGGAATCTTCATTTGATGAGACAGTCAAAGGGTTTAGCTTTATTCAAAATGAAGATGAATCTTTTGTGTACAAGAAGGTTAGTGGGAGCATAGTGACATTCCTCATATTATATGTACATGACATACTATTGATGGAGAATAACATCCCTACTTTACAAAAGGTAAAGACATGACTTGAAAATACATTTTCTATGAAAGAGTTGAGAGAATCATCCTACATATTGTGGATAAAGATCTACAGAGATAGATCCAAAAGGCTTCTTAGATTAAGTTAGAGCACATACATTGACAATGTGTTGAAGCGGTTCAACATGGAGAACTCAAAGAGAGGAAACCTCCCTGCGTCTCATGGTGTCCCCATCTCTAGAGCTCAATGTCCCAGTTCTTGTGAAGAAAGGGAACACACAAGTTTGATTCCATATGCCTCAATAATTGGATTAATTCATGTATGCAATGTAGTGTACCCGTCCAGACGTCTTGTATTCCTTGAGCATGTGTGATGGAATGGATTATTGGTTTAATTTCAAGTATGACGTTTTTTTAAAGGTGTGTAGGATGTGATAGAATGCTCTTTTGAAATCTCTAATCTCCAATAACATATTATAATTCATATGTTGAGTTATCTTGAGAGTTCTATGTGCTTTGATAAAATATAAATGTTAATTGAAATTGATATCCTGATTATGATCCATAAGTTTATGCCTTTTTGAAAATTTTAATTGACAAGCCAGACAATTGAGTTTTGACACCAAATCTTAGTACATGGTAGAGGAATCACGGATACACATTGTGGCCTCATGGGCATCATTAGATGGTTTGCGTTGGACGGCGAGATGATTGTCCCCAACCTCTAACTAAACTGGAATCGTGGGTGAGTTGAGCTGGAAACTTTGATTGTCAGTTTGTGGGTGATCATGGATCTAGAGGGGAAACGAAGTGGGCGATTCTGTTTGTCTTTGTGAGACCTACATACTGACCACTCACATTGCCTATTTCAAGAGCAGATGAGAGAGAACGATTAATCCCTCTTCACCGTTTCTCCATTACGGTGAGCAGTTCAGGCTTAGGAGAGCAAAACACAGAGAAGTAAGTCTAAAGTGATATGAATAAGGGGAAAAGAAACTTTCAAGTCTAATGAGTTCTCTACATGCATTTTATGTTCTGCAATTGTAGTTTAATAAGATGACGAAACCCGATTTGGCAGATAGGAAGAAGTTCGGGTTGGTGATTCAAGTCTTCCCCTCCCATATGAAAGGCATAGTTGGACTCATGGGAGCTCCTCACACCACTTAGAGGCTTCTCTTGCCAGAAAATTTGCAAAGATGGCGAACCCCTCTTTCTAGCCACCATGATTGGCGAGCATGTGGAGATAGAGCTCTTGGGGGGGGTATAGAGATACCTGAGAAGCCGTGACTATCTATTTGAGGTCGCTGAAACAGATGATGGTCAAACGAACTGATGAGGTGCCCCTAAGATCTGTTGAGTGCTCGTCGGAGAGGACTCCAGTGATGACAGTGGCTTTGTGTGGAGAGATAGGGGCACACACAGGCGATCACACATGAGAGAGATACACGGAGGAGTCGACAACAAGCCTCGAGGCCGGCGATGTAGATGGATGACCAACAAAGCCAATAGAGGCCATAGTAACAGGGGAAGAGGTGAGTATCTTCTGTTATTTCTTGCTGGAGATCAACTAGTAGTGGCGGCACCCATTCACGGAAGAACAAAATGTGCGATCGCGTATTCGCGTGAGAAGGGTGAATAGGGAGAACCGTGAACCAGCCAAATCACATCCTACACCAGTTGCTCTAGCTAGTGATCAGAGATAAATGGGGTCCAGAAGCCAAATCGACCGATCCAAACATAAACCGCACCCCTTGCTGGCCACGTGGCGACGACCAATTGGCCACAACAAGGTAATTAACTAAAAAATCCCAGTAAATACACAAATCTTCAATAATTCATAGAATTTAGCTTGATTATTAATATACCAAAATCCTTAGAAAAATTAGTAGAACAACATGGGACCATGATATCAGTCTTTTGAAGCTTAAATGTCAGCAATATCATGTAATATGTCATATACGTGTTTCATAGATAATAAATATTAAACGATGGTCTAAAATTATGATAATATGTAAGTAAATCCATAATCATGTTTATAATGCATATATTATTAGATATTATAATATTGATGCATGAAATCATGTAATTTGCTCAATATGGCTAATTAGGACTAATAACCCTAATTAATGTACAATTTACAAATGTGCTAAAAAAATTCGAAACTTACAGAGTAAGCTCATATCAATAACTGGAAGCTAATATGTAAGTTTGATATCAATTAGATTCAGATGATTCATACTATACAATGATGATTGATCTTAATGTGATATAAACCCTAATATGCTTAATGAATATGATGTAGGGTTAACACATGCACACAATGACATTGAGACTAATGGTCATATTGTTGGATTTTAGGGGAGGCAGAGAAGGCAGCGGAAACAAAAATTTTCTCCTCCCCGAACCCAAACTGAGGAAACGCGTCAACGTCTATACAATAGGAAAGAAGGTTTGTGGAATCATACCTTGTCCCGAGGCTTGCTCGGCGAAAATACCTCGCGCCTTACGCGGTTTTCACCTCCGGTCTTGGACGGTGTCTGTGCAGCTCCTGGTCGCACTGAGACTGACGACTCCTGGTCTCACCGGGACTGTCGGGATTGACAGCTGTCCTCCGAGTGGCAGAAACCTCTCGCCTCTGAAGTAGTCTACACAGACCACCTGGAACTCCAATCTCCTTGTCCCACTAGAAATTGGAAGGAGTCAAACCCTTTTGTAGGCGTACTAGTCGCCCACACACTCTCCTGCTACCAGTCACTTTCTGCAGTTGTCTTTCCCTTACTGTGCCTCCCTTATCGGGTAGCACTTGCTCGGGCTCTCTCGGTTACCAAAACCAGAGAGAACAACAACTTTGCAGAGCAACTGGTTGAACTGAGTTGTTGTCTGAGAAGCCCCCAATACCCCTATATATAGGAGGGTCATGGGACACGGTTCTCTATCCCGGGCAATGCAGGACTAAAGCAGGAGTAGAAGGGTTCGAGAATTTTCCACAAAAAACAACCAACTGCGTGACACGAACCGATCGTTTCACAACTGAACCGATCGTTTCGACCACTTGAGCCGATCGACTGAACCTGAGCCGATCGTTTGGGGTCCCCCACCAATCAGTTGGCACCCTGAACCGATCGATTCACGGTCCTGATCCGACTCAAATTGACTTTCCTTCTTTTTGTTTCGAATCGGTACCTATTCCCAATCCTTGTCCCAATCAAATTGGGCAAGTGAAACGAAAAGAAAATTTTCACCAATCTTACTTTCCCAACTCGCTCGGTTGCACCAGTTGAACCGATCGTTTCAACACTTGAACCGGTCATTTCAGCCTGTGCATGAGCCGATCGACTTACAACCTGAGATGATCGGTTCACCCAACTCACCCGATCAGTTCATTACATGAGCCGATCGGTTGGGAGTGCAGATTGTGTAGAAATTGTCAATTGTAGTTTCAATCAATCCGATACTCTAATCAATTGATCCAACACCTTGAATACTATGATTTTGAGCTATCAATTAATTGAATGTTTAATTGAACTACTAAACTCCTTTAGTAATCAATCTAAACATAGTTTGTGGACAAAACTCCTCTTCCAGGTTAAATCCTATGTGTGTGACCCTGCAGGTCCTTTTTCACGTTGGCAGTGAAAGTCCATAACACTTATGACTTCACAAGCAAAGAGCGGTGCCTAGTCACACATCAGTGCTACCCAAGTGAAATAGAAAGTTGGAGAACAACTTTCAATCCTACAATACGTGTATGGTGTTACAATGAAGGTATAATTCCTTTGTCACTGATATCCTGAATGAACTCGAGGCATGGACCAATCATCCTGTCAACGTTATTCACTTTCTTGATCTCAGAGTAGATTGGAAGAGATATGTTATGACATCAATATCACCTACTGACTCACACATGCGTGCACGCCTTTCTCAATCCTACTCATCAAGTGGCCATGGATATCAAACTCCCTCAGGAGGGACAAATCCCATATCTATCACTCACCCCTCAAAAGCCCCATGTGTCAAAGCCACCCAATTATCACCTTTATAACAACCCATGTTTTAGGACTGCGTTTGATGATGTCAAAGTGTACCCAACGACATGTGTTGAGTGTAATGATTTCAGGTCAAAGAATCACATGCACCACCATCACTGTGAGTACTGACTGTGACTACCATGTCATGGTTCCATGTGTCAAACTCACCGTGGGTCTGTCTGATACACTTGTTCTCTAACAAGTACCTATGTGTTTGGTTTGGTATCTCCATATCATGACTAATGAGATTCTGTCATCAACCAACACCACAATCTAGTCTTGTGTGTCATTACTGTCTATCTACCTTCCACAATGACATCCGACTAGGGACATAACAAGAATGTACAAACTCTTAGCATCCGTATGATCTCATCGTTCAGGTCCTCGACCTGAAAGCATACGTCATTGAGTACTATCATTCTCTAGACATTCAATCTGTTCTATCACTATCTCATATGACTGAACCAGAAAGAATTGGAAGCTTGCCTTTGATGTTTATCAAATCAATCTTAATGTATCCCATCAATCATCCCATGATTGGCTCTCAGGGCATACATACCAACAGACTCCCACTTGCACTGCGAGCCAATCACCCTTGAATCATATTCATAGTGATATTCAAACATGTCCCACATGTTATTGTGCTCTAGTGCCAACATAGTGAGTAATGGCAACACCTTGCCAAAGTCAGTATCAATTGCATGTCTCACATCTCTTCGCTGTACGTCATACGTATGAGATGGAGCTTCCATAATATGCGATCCAATATTCCTTTGCTAACCTTTAGCCACATTGCATGATCAATGATTCCATACTTGTCATCAATGACCGGAATATCTATAAGTTCATCTCATGAACTTCCTGATCCATATAGTATCCACTGTTGTTCTCTAACACACGGATACTCGGCATTTCCTTTTAAATGGTTTTATTAGAACACTTCCAATTATCAACAAACTTTCACTTTATATATCCTATATATATACTTTGCGATTAATTTTCTGTCCTTTTCGGAAGTTCGCATCAATGTAACTCTTTACATCGAACTCTTCCTTATCTCCATAGAACTAGTACTTCACAAGTACTTATCAAGTTCTTATGGTTTCTAGTAACCCTTACTGAAAGTTGACAAACATCCACTCGTCATGTCCCACATACGAGTTATCAGGATGAACATATCATATTGTCATGTCCTACATACAAGATGATAAATGCATTTTATTCTTGCCATGTCCATACATGCAAGGTAATAGGATGATTGTACATTCTTCATAAGAATTGGACACTTGGCCTTGGGATACTAACTCCATGTAACATGGACAAGTTTTCTCCCACTGAATATGTGCATATTGAACCCTTCAGTACAGGTTGCCAATGTATGCTCTCTCTTTTCTACGTCAAGAGGTTTTCGAGAACTATCTCTATAGATCTCTATTTCTATCACATAGGAAACGTCTCTATCTTCCCTAAAGATAATTTCCACTTTGAATTTCCATTCTAGAACATTTCCATTTCACATCAACATGTGGAATGTGAATACGCTCCCACTAAATCACAGATCCCTTCTTTATCTTTGACATATCAGTCAAACCCTTTGACTATATCATCAAAGTAAAGATCAAATTCTGAGTTGCTTGTACTCAATCGATCACATTGATTTGTCCATTGTAACTTATAGACTTCATTTGCATTAGTGGATTCATAAACCTTATAGGTTGTGTCACGTACACATCCTTATTTTATTCCTCATAGGAATGCAGTTTTAGTATCCATATGCCAAATGTCTTAGTCATTAAGTTGCAATCAACAAGCATCATGCTTCTCAAAATGTTATTCATGTGTCTTAACGCTTAAGACTTATTCGCACTTATGGATTTCATCCCAATGAGTGCTACCATCAAGGTCATACCTTATGGTTCACATGGAAGTCATTTAGGATGTAATGGTCATATACCATAACTCAAAATCCGATTCCTCATATTCATCTAGATAGTTGACTCATCACGTGAACAACTTATCACATAGATAATTGAGGTGTGTCTATCAAGGATATAAGAACTCACAACTCCTTGTGATTCTTAATTTCCTTTATTAGTGTGGGGTATTCTTTTATTAAGAAGAATTTAGTTATTTGATAATCATTCTCTAACTCCTTAGAGTATGACTCCTTCTTGATTTAGACATCACCATGACTTAATCATGAGATCACTATGATACACTATCATAATCACTCACAAGGATCTCAAACATTTGGTCCAAGTATTTCATTCATTGATCTCATCAAGAATCAACACTTTACCAAATTCATACTTCATCTATGATATCCTTGAACATTTCAAGATATTCATATTGGTATTTCTCTAAACACCAATTGAAGTATTAGCATTTGCTCCAATAGGTATGTAAATACATCACATGTATTATGCCTAATCGGATAATCATTCTCCCACTACCACTAGTAAAGATTGATTAATCATGTCTAAGATATTCATGTCTCTTACTGGTTCTCTAACCAAAAGAGTCTAGATCTATCCATCACATGGAAACTAGAAATGAATCTCTCATGATTGATGCTAATCTTATTGTTTGAGTTATCAATAACTTTTAGGTACCATTTTATCTTATGCGTATCAAATACCACAAGATAAACAAGGCATTGCCACAAAGATCATATCTTTTAAAGAATGAAACATCAACTTTATTAATTGCCATCATTGTCATACAATATGCAAAAATAAAGTGTTTCTATCTATTGGAAAATATGAAATAGCAGTTCATAACTGTATTACATGCCTTTATGACTGAAAAATAAACTAAAGTACTCCTATCTATGGCGGCAACACTTGCCCCATTTATTGAGTTCTTTACACTTTACATCTTGGTATCATATACTTCAAAAAGTGTTACAAGTTTATTTTCATGACACCTTTATGTGGAGGCGACAGTTGCCTCGTTCTTCTTTTGTTCTTCCAGATAGAGATGACAATTCCTTTTCCAATGTCCTGGCTTTTGACAATGGTGGTAATTTCCTTTCTTGGTCACTCCTCCCTTGGCTTTGAGAGCTGAAGAAGACTTGGACTCCTGGCTAGCATCAGAACCTTTCTTAGCTTTGCCCTTGCCCTTGCGCTTGGACTTGCCTTTCTTGCCCATGATCACCATCACAGACTTAGGCTTGTCCTTCTTCATCTGTGTCTCAGCTGTCCTCAACATGCCCAACAACTCTGACAATGGCCTATCAAAGTTGTTCATGTTGTAGTTCATCACAAACTGACTGTAGGATTCTGGCAATGATTGCAACATCACGTCAGTAGCCAACTCTTGGCTCAGTGGAAATCCCAGTCTTTGCAAGTTCTCCACATACCCAATCATCTTCAGTGTGTGAGGAC
The DNA here is from genome assembly GCA_963693085.1 of Alisma plantago-aquatica. Classification (NCBI taxonomy): domain Eukaryota; kingdom Viridiplantae; phylum Streptophyta; class Magnoliopsida; order Alismatales; family Alismataceae; genus Alisma; species Alisma plantago-aquatica. Next base: position 1,341,941,995 of record OY856411.1, on the reverse strand, counting down.
CAATTGGATCTCCTTCTGTCATGACACACTTGAACAGTGCCCTTGAGACATCGTATCTCTCTTGCCGTGCCTGATCTTCATACATGTTCCTGAGATGTTGAACCATCTCAATGACACCCATGTTCTCATGTTGTCTCTGCAACTCATGGTTCATAGAGCACAACATCAAGCACTTTGCATCAATGGCATCATCAGAATGCTTCTTGTAAGCATCCCTTTCTACCTTTGGTGCATTAGGAGCAGGTTCCTCTGGAACTAGAGTGTCCAGGACATAGAGATTTCACTCTTGAGTGAGAACAATTCTCAATGTCCTATACCAGTCGTGGAAGTTTGTCCCATTCAGCTTGTCCTTGTCAAGGACCGATCGCAAAGAAAAGTGATTGTTGTTTGTTGCCATTTGTACTACAAAAGGAAAATATGCAATTTTAGTCCAAAACTCATTTTTGACTTATTTGATTGATTTGTAAGGTTGACGATATAATTAGGCCTTTAATTAATTATCGCTCCCACTCTCACCATCAATTCGGAAGATTGCAGCGTACAACCTTCTAGTGGGCAAGATCCTGAAATCCTCTAAGTTATGGACCAGCTAGGGCTGTCACCCACAACTTTGATCTCTCAGGTAGGCAACTCTTGCCAATTTGCATCATATGCAACTCTTGATAAGATGTCATATGCAACTCCTTGCAATGATCATCTCCATGCCTCAAGGCGCTAGATCCCATCTAGGTCACCTTGTTAAGTCCGACCCAAAGCAAACACGATGAATATGCACCCTGCTAGGGTAGACCCACACATTCATCCTTCACACTTCCACGAGATAGACGGTGCACCACGCTAGGGCATGCCCACACTTGGTCGATCAAGCTTTTCACGTGTGTCGCATTTGGAAGGCATCTAAAACTTAATATTTAATGAGGGATTTGGTTTTATATACATATACATATCCAATCACCACAATACATAGTACGTATCATATACATGCTATATCCCACAGAAAACATGCGAAATGATAAAAAGCGATGATTAAGGCCATCCTAATGTGATTCCTCGAGCCAATAGGAATCACGGTCATCTAGGTCTACATCACATGCAACATGTACAAGATGAACCCTGTGCTTTAGCCATCCGAGTTGATCAACTCATCTCATGAAAGATCTGCACTCTCTGGCCGATTGTCTGGGTGCCACTAGCCGATCGGTTGTCTCCTCCAACCGATCGGTTTGCCTGGTCATCGTGCATCTCCATGTCCGCCACCCACTCGTCTCGCTCCTCGAACTGGGCATCAACCGATCGGTTCACTCCTTGAACCGATCGTCTGGAACGTCAACCGATTGGTTCACTCCTTGAACCGATCATCTCAGCTGTCGTCTGGATGTCCGCCAGTCTTTGACATAACAGGAAATAAAATTTTATCCTATTTTACATTGTAAAAGGAGAAACCTCGAGTTACATTCGAGGGGAGCAAGGGTAGGAAAAAAATCTCCAATTATTTCGAGTTACATCAGGAATAGGAGAAGGGATCGGTGCGCAGACCGAGATGCAAGCAACCACATACAACCATACACAGATAGGGTTTATTGGCCATAACCACACTATACATTCACCACAAAACTCGTTTAAGGGTGACGTGTATCGAGTGCATTAATATTACATATCATATATGTTATATTGGGATTTGTGGATTTAGGATTGGACATGCATAAAGCCAATTTTATTCGCATCGTATGCAATAAATAAAGGCGACAAACCAAAATCGATCATACTGATAATCCTAAAGTATAGAGCAGTTGACGTGGCTCTGATACCACTGTTGGATTTTAGGGGAGGCAGAGAAGGAAGCGGAAACAAAAATTTTCTCCTCCACGAACCCAAACCGAGGAAACGCGTCAACGTCTATACAATAGGAAAGAAGGTTTGTGGAATCATACCTTGTCCCGAGGCTTGCTCGGCGACAATACCTCGTGCCTTGCACGATTTTTACCTCTGGTCTTGGACGGTGTCTGTGCAGCTCCTGGTCGCACCGGGACTGATGACTCCTGGTCTCACCGGGACTGTCGGGATTGACAGCTATCCTCCGAGCGGCAGAAACCTCCCGCCTCTGAAGTAGTCTACACGACCACCTGGAACTCCAATCTCCTTGTCCCACAAGGAATTGGAAGGAGTCAAACCCTTCTGTAGGCGTACTAGTCGCACACACACTCTCCTGCTACCAGTCACTTTCTGTAGTTGTCTTTCCCTTGCTGTGCCTCCCTTATCGGGTAGCACTTGCTCGAGCTCTCTCAGTTACCAAAACCAGAGAGAACAACAACTTTGCAGAGCAACTGGTTGCACTGAGTTGTTGTCTGAGAAGCCCCCAATACCCCTATATATAGGAGGGTTATGGGACAGGGTTCTCTATCCCGGGCAATGCAGGACTAAAGTAGGAGTAAAAGGGTTTGAGAATTTTCCACAAAAAACAACCAACTGCGTGACATGAACCGATCGTTTCACAATTGAACTGATCATTTCGGCCACCTGAGCCGATCGGCTGAACCTGAGCCGATCGTTTGGGGTCCCCAACCGATCGGTTGGTACCCTGAATCGATCGGTTCACGATCCTGATCCGACTCAAATTGACTTTCCTTCTTTTTGTTTCGAATCGGTACCTATTCCCAATCCTTGTCTCAATCAAATTAGGCAAGTGAAATGAAAAGAAATTTCTCACCAATCTTACTTTCCCAACTCGCTCGGTTGCACCAGTTGAACTGATTGTTTCAACACTTGAACCGGTCGTTTCAGCCTGTGCATGAGCTGATCGACTCACAACCTGAGCCGATCGGTTCACCCAGCTCAGCCGATCGGTTCATCACATGAGCCGATCGGTTGGGAGTGCAGATTGTGTAGAAATTGTCAATTGCAGTTTCAATCAATCCAATACTCTAATCAATCGATCCAACACCTTGAATACTATGATTTTGAGCTATCAATTAATTGAATGTTTAATTGAACTACTAAACTCCTTTAGTAATCAATCTAAACATAGTTTGTGGACAAAACTCCTCTTCCAAGTTAAATACTATGTGTGTGACCCTACATGTCCTTTTTCACGTTGGCAGTGAAAGTCCATAACACTTATGACTTCACAAGCAAAGAGCGGTGCCTAGTCAGACATCAGTGCTACCCAAGTGAAATAGAAAGTTGGAGAACAACTTTCAATCCTACAATCCGTGCATGGTGTTACAGTGAATGTATAATTCCTTTGTCACTGATATCCCGAATGAACTCGAGGCATGGACCAATCATCCTGTCAACGTTCATTCACTTTCTTGATCTCAGAGTAGATTGGAAGAGATATGTTATGACATCAGTATCACGCACTGACTCACACATGCATGCACACCTTTCTCAATCCTACTCATCAAGTTGCCATGGATATCAAACTCCCTCAGGAGGGACAAATCCCATATCTATCACTCACCCCTCAAAAGCCCCATGTGTCAAAGCCACCCAATCATCACCTTTATAACAACCCATGTTTCAGGACTGCGTTTGATGATGTCAAAGTGTACCCAAAGACATGTGTTGAGTGTAGTGATTTCAGGTCAAAGAATCACATTCACCACCATCACTGTGAGTACTGACTGTGACTACCATGTCATGGTTCCATGTGTCAAACTCATGGTGGGTCTGTCCGGTACACTTGTTCTCGAACAAGTACCTATGTGTTTGGTTTGATATCTCCATATCATGACTAATGAGATTCTGTCATCAACCAACACCACAATCTAGTCTTGTGTGTCATTGCTGTCTATCTACCTTCCACAATGACATCCAACTAGGGACATAACAAGAATGTAAAAACTCTTAGCATCCGTATGATCTCATCGTTCAGGTCTTCAACCTGAAAGCATACGTCATTGAGTACTGTCATTCTCTAGACATTCAATCTGTTCTATCACTATCTCATATGACTGAACCAGAAAGAATTGGAAGCTTGCCTTTGATGTTTATCAAATAAATCTTAATGTATCCCATCAATCATCCCATGATTGGCTCTCAGGGCATACATACCAACACATATGATTTATTCTAATATGTAATACAAAATCAGTAACATCAACCTCAAATAACAATAAGAGTAAGAAAAGATATAGGGATGGGAACATCTAAAATGAACTAAGGAAAACCCTAATGAATCAACTAGGGTTAATATAATGAAAATCTAATGATAGTATATGATCTTGGGTTAATCAGGGTTTGACCAAGGATATAGATGGCCTCATGGATATGTTGATTAGGTTTTTCATTCTTCAAGGTACACCATTACCTCTTACTTTGCTTATTATATAATATGTGTGTATTATATGCGTAGTAAAATGCTTGGTATTGGATGAAATGATTGTTCTTGTATGATATGTTACTTGATTTACCATACTTAGTGTTATGAACACATGAAACGTAATATATTTGTTCCATTATATGAAAGCACTATATCTCTTTGGTAAGCATAGTGCTATTGAGTGATCTATCTCGTTGGTAAGAAGATCACATGTACAATGATCTATCTCTTTGGTAAGAATATCATAAGGCCTTAATGCATCTATCCCATTGGCAGACAGATGCATGACCATATAATGGAAAATGTGCCTAAAATATATGTTCTCTTTTGGTAACACATATCTTTGTGCAAGTATATGCTTTTTCTTAAATTTGTTAATTCTTGACAAGTAATAGTTTTATCTTATTGCCAATCTTAGTAATGAGAGATATATAAAAATACACGTAGGCGTACTCAGTACAATATTCTTGAATATTGTGCTGACATGTACCACATGTAATCTTTGTTTTATGTATGTGGACATATGATCTTGAAGGACCAAGATAGTTGAGAGTTGTGTGGCGAGCTGATGTATAGGTGGATCTGTTGTCTTAAAATCACGTTGTAGATGTAGTACATTTATATGCAAAAGTTTACCGTTCAATATATAATATCAAATGTTGTAATAATTCATTATGTAATTATATTTTGAATGCTGAACATGCGTCGTATGTTTTATTATTGTTCATGTACATATTCTATTGTTGTTTCCTTTTGACATACTCTAATTTTCTTATTCTTAGCCTAGTGTGTGAGTTTGAATTGGGATTATTGCTGAGGTGAGGGTTTCAATTTAGACGTAACACATTAGATTTAGGTTTAGAAAACCTGGAGACGTCACAACATGACGAGCAGATATCAACTAGATCCAGGTAATGCTCACTAGATAGTTGTGAGGAACATCCTCAAGTACTTGAGAAGGACTAAGGATCACTTACTTGGTCTGTGATAGAGAGGAAGAGTTGGTGGTAAAGGGTTACACCGATGCAAGATTCTAGACTGATGAAGATGTTCACAAATTGCAATTAGGATTTGTGTTCTGCCTCAACAACCGAGCTATAAGCTGGAAGAGTTCCAAGAAAAAAATAGTTGCTAATTCTACAATAGAGGCTGAGTATATTACTGCATTGAGTGGAACAAAGGAGGCTGTATGGATCAAGAAGTTCATTGTAGAGCTAGGGGTCGTTCTAAGCATGAACGACACAATCGGGCTATATTGTGACAACAATAGAGTTATTGGACAAGCTAAGGAACCTATATTGCATCAACACTCAAAGCAATTGCAAAAGAAATTTCATCTCATACGAGAGATCCTACAGTGAGGAGATGTAAAGATTTGCAAAGTACCAACTGAAAATAATGTTACTGACCCCTTGACGAAGGCAAATTCACAACAGAAGCATGATCGTCATGTAAGATCACTTGGAATACAGTTCATAGGTGATTGGCTCTAAGTACAAGGGGGAGTCTGTTGGCATGTATTCCCAGAGAGACAATCATGTGATGACTGTAATGGCATAAATGTAAATAATTTGATTATTAATATAAAGGCAAGCTTCTAATTTACTTTGTTTAATTTAGTTATGAGATAATGATGTTACAATATAAATGTTTAGAGAATAATATTACTCAATGATGTATGTCTTCAAGTACGTTACTTGGAAGAAATGAGATCATACAGATGTTAAGAGTATATATACATATTCTCATTATGTTCCTGATCGCTTATTATTATAGAAGGTTGATAGACAATAATAATACATAAGGTCAGAGTGTGAGTTGGTTAATGACTGAATCTCAGCAGTCATGATATAGCAATTTCAAACCAATCACATAGATACATATTAGAGAACAGTGTATCAGACAATGTAACATCCCTGACCTGGGTTATGCTTTAACCCTAGATGTTTTGCTTAATAAAGTTGATTATATGCTTGCTCTTATTTCTTGAAAAGTGATTAAGGCCCATGAGGAACTTATGTTTCAATTTTAGTCCTTTTTGAATAATGTTGAAACAATGTTTTACCTGTTTTGGACTAAAGTGCAAATTACCCAAGTTGAGGGGTTAAATTGCAAATTGTACATGATAAAATGTTCCTAAAATATTGAATCATCATAAGAATGAAAATGATGCAGAGGTATGGCTTGTAGAAGCCTGAGTACCAAGAAAGAGCTTATTAAGCAATGTTGTGCATTAAAACCTAGTTTTGGTGTAATGTGCAATTTACCCAAAACTTAGGGTTCAATATGAAAAATACCAATTATAGATATTCCCTCATGTTTCTTGGCATCATGTGGAGGCAAGAAAATGAGAGGGGCATCTCATTTGAATCACTTTGTAGGAGAGAGAATCTTGATATTAAAAATCATCAAGATTTAAGCATAATTGGAACCCTAATTCAATTCAATGCAAAAATAAAAATATTAATGGAAGCGCCTTTCAATCAAAATTGTGAAGGATGAATTTGCATAAGTTTGGACGTCCTTGTGCCTTGCAATGTCACCGAAAATATCTCAAGTGAGTGGAGATCCCACTCACATTAGTTAACTAAAAAGTAATATCCACTAAATATAGGATATTAGTATTATATTGATTAAGGTGCTTAATTGCTTTTCCTTTAATTCAAGGATAATGAAGAGGAATTAAAGGAAAAAGTAGGTGTCTTCGTAAGTGAGGGGGGATAAGTGGCATCAAGTTGGGGAGTATAAGGATTATTATAAAACTTTCTCTCTCTTGAAATTCCTTTATATATACTTCATTTCCCACTCAACTAAAGACTCTTTTTTAGATTTTCTTTCTATCCTTGCTTTGGTTGAACACAAGGGAACTTAGGAGAAACAGGAGGACGTGCCCCAACCTGTAGGTAAGCTCCATAGTCATCTTCAACCTTGATTTCATGGTAAAAATCGAAATTCAATGCTTGATTTCTTCTTTTTTCCATTCAATCTTCAACTCTAGCCATTCCTTTTCACTCAAAAGCTTGAGGACGGACCTTGGGAGGTTGAGAAAGCTTCATTCACCATCTGAGGACGTGAAGGTTGAAGCTTGGATTCAACTTTAAAGGCGGGTTATATAACTTAACCCTTAAATGTTGTTATTGCATTCACTTCCTCATCACTTGTTGATCATTTTGTTCTTCTTCAAATTCATTGATTAATTGATGTGATTACCATAAGTATGGCAGTAGGTTTTGAAGGATTGAATCTTGATGATGATGACATCATCCTAAGCACACACCTTAATAAAGATCTAGTCCAAACGGTTTCAATAACTTGAGACCAAACGGTCTCAAGATCGTTTGAAACCAAACGGTCTCAAGACCGTTTGGGATCAAACAGTCTCAGACCGTTTGGAGGTCAAGTATTAAAAATGTTGGATGTTGATCCATTAGCTTCAATTGAATTAATTATAATGGTTCCAATATTGGATGGTCGACTAATTGAAAACCCTAATTGATTGAATGGGTTGAAACCCTAATTAAATGGGTCAATTTTATTGTTGGTTGACCCAAACGGTATCAAGACCGTTTGAGATCAAACAGTCTCAAGTCAAAAGCTATGATGATGATTGAAGATCCAAGGGCCATAGTTGGATGTACTTTCAATAGTTTAATTGATGTGTGATTCAGTAAAGCAAAACCTAATTAAACTGATTGAAGGAAACCCTAGTGATCCATTCGGTTTCAAGATCTTTTTGGCCAATCAGTTTCAATATTGAATAATTGACTCAAGACCGATTGAAAGCATTGACCATTTGAGGTTGGTTGACCATTTGAAGGTTGAGACCTAGACCGTTTGGAGGTCTAAACGGTCTCAGACCGTTTGAGGGTCTAATACCTCAAGACCATTTGAGGGTCTAATACCTCAAGATCGTTTGAAGGCTCAAGGTTATAAAAGATCAATTGATTACATGATTGATAATGATGATTATCCAAGATAAGTACGATGGTTGAATCCCTAAAGAACTTGGTGATTAGTACATTTAAATTAATTAACCTTTGATGCTTAGGAAAGCAATATCTCAGTACACTATGCTAACCCTTCATTCAAGTTGACCTAATCTTATCAAGTTTGAAGTAATCAACATCCTAGAGCAGATGAGAGAGAGGATCTTATATATGAGTGTTGACCATGTAATGGTTAAGCTTTGAAATCTTCAACCTTAATAGAATATATATATATAATTAGAGTATAATCCTTGGTAAAGAGATCATGAAACCCTAATTGAGAAGGTTGATGAGCCCTAACCCTAATTTAGGGCAATCTTAAGTAAATCCCTAATCTAGGGTGATGGAGTAACTCTAATTTAGGGTAATGATATGAGAAACCCAAATTTAGGGTATCTCAATGAGAAACCCTAATTTGATGTGAATAGTGCATCATAACCCTATTTTTGAGTAATGGGATATGAGAAACCCTAATTTAATGTGAATAGTAAACCCTAACCCTAAAATAGGGTAAAGGTATGTGAAACCCTAATTTTGGGTTATAGTGCATGAAACCCTAATCTTGGATAATGAGATGATTAATCATTAGTCCAAATTGTGCAGAGGTGATGAGTAACCCTGATTGACATGAAATGGGAAACCCTAACCCTAATAAGGGTATAGTGGTATTATTTTGTATAGCATGGTTCTAAAATTTAATTCATATAACTATTATTATGTGTACTAACCATGCAGGTATCATGAGATGATGAGCATAGCCAGGTATGAGCTATGATGTTTTATTTATTGAAAATTGTTTATGGGCTTGATGAGCCATAACATGCTTTGTTACCTAGTAAGAGGTAACAAGATATGAAATGGGCCTTGTGAGCCATGAGAGATGCATGTGAAGCAAGTATCATGATTACCTTGGTCAGATGACCTAAAGGTATCAGTTACCTGATAAGTGGTAACCAGTGTCTTTGATGAACTAAGGGTTTGAATACCCATTTGCTATATTCTTGATGATGAGCTGTGAAGGATTGAGAATGCCCCTGATGAGATGAGGGATTGAGATCCCCAATATTTTATTAAAGTTGAATAGTACCTAATGAAAGCATTACACATTCTTTACAACATTGGGTATAATAATTGATGTTTGGAAACATGATTGATGCTAAAAGAATATTGTAATGCACTTAATTAATCAAGTAATATTATATAATGTAGTTGTCCTGACCACAGATCCATCAGCGTCAGAATTTTCTGAATGGTGAAACGAGTTTAACTCGGAACACATATTTTTGAATATGTGGGTGTAATTGGGTAATTATATCCTTATGCCCCATAGGAATGGCTGCGGGCTATGTCCTATGTAAGGGATTGGTTACGAACCATACCCCAGTAAGAGTATGGCTACGAGCCATGACTCCATGATATGAAACCAGGCATTGGATATGGGCCATAACCCTGAAGAGAGTATATGCTGCGGGCTATAACTCTATAGCGAAGATGCCAATATACCCTGGCAAGCTAATTGTAGTTTGACACATGATGTCTCTGCCATATAATCTCGTACTGACTAAGAAGGTTGAGGTCTTGGATTTCGGCTCTTCCGTTGGCTTGTGTGGTACTGATGCTTACGTAATCGTGGTCGATTGGAGTATGAATGGCATACTTCATCTCTTCAGGGCATACATGTGATTGTAAAATGTAATCATTCGTGTAGCGTATTTGCTTAAGGTTGAAATACGAAAATCATTGGCTGAAGTTATCTTGCTTAGCATATCCTAGAAGGATAAATGTTATACATGTTCTTCAATTCCTTATTGGATAAGTGACATGCTGCTTAATCAATTCATAACTGAAATGCTTTGAGTAAAAATATTGCTCTAACCTGTTTTAAACATTGAATTATCTACTGTTGCATATATATGATTCCTCTACTTAGTTTTATTCTATTAAATTGCAATAATAATGTTGTTGGTAGAGGGTTATATCTCTTACTGGGACTGGGTCTCACTCCGTTGGTCACCAACATTTTTAGGTGGACGCAGATGAGGAGGCATGAATCCTTCAGCAGGTGAAGGACATCAACAACAACAATAGTAGCGAACAACAGTGATTTCTCAGGTGGAGACACTGGCTGTCATGTCTTGTATATGTGTATAGAAAGTCTTATGTGTCGTCTCTGTACTCTCAGGTCCTCGGAGTAGTAGTTAATACTTTTTTATCGATCTGAGATTTTGGCTTGATGTCTCGAGATTTTTATACTGCCTGTGTATAGTGTAATAGGGCAGCTGATGTATGTAATTTCTCGAGAAGAGATGGTACAAGACATGTACTTGTGAACCAGAATGTAAATAAATTACTTTGCTTCTTTTTGAAAGAGTTTTCTAGTGTATGGATCTCTTCATAAATGGTTTTAATTTTTAGTGATTTTCGGTAATCCACTGCTAATGATAGCTTCCGCTCAGTTAATGACATTTTTTTCAATCGGTGTATCACAATTAGTGGTATTAGAGCTCTAGGTTCGTTGAGTCTACAGAGACATAGGATTAAGGTTGTTGAGTATATTCTAGTGTCTTCCAGTTTATCTGATAGTGTCTTGCTCATATAGGAGAAGAAGAACTTGAAGATGTCTGGATCACATGAAGAACATGCTGCTGAGAGCAACGTTGCTGCACCAGGAGGAGGTGCAAGGGAACAAGCTAGGGAGGAGCTAGTACCTGAACATCCCCAGTTTGACCCAGCTATGATAAAGAACCCAGCTTTGTATGCTCTGTTTGGGCAGTTCCTGGCGACCATGACGCATATGGCGGATAGGATGCCACCACCTACAACTAGGGCACCAGCCCATAATGAGGGACAGGGAGATGGAAAGACTTTTGAGAGGCTTCGTCGGGTAGGAGCTACAATGTATGCGGGTACAGTCGATCCAGCAGATGCTGACTTATGGCTGACTGAGCTGGAGAAAGCTTTTAGAATCCTTAATATCCCTAAAACTGAGAAGGTCAGACATGCAGTGTACCTTCTAAAAGGGAGTGCTGGCCATTGGTGGACAATTGAGGAGGGCAAGAGACCAGGTGTCAAGGTCAGATGGGAAGAATTCCGATGAGAATTCGTTATCAGATACTTTCCTAAGACTTTTCTAGATGAGAAGATTACTGAGATTGAGCGGATAAGGCAAGGACCACTGAACATTAGCGAGTATGAGGCTAAGTTCATGGAACTTTTATGGTTCTGTCCGCATATGGAAGCTACAGATGAAGAGAGAATTTGGCATTTCGAGAAGGGGTTGAACGCTGAATTAACCACTCCTGTGTCTGCTTTGGAGAACATGGAGAGGTTTGCTACCTTCGTAGAATCCGTTAGACGGATAGAGATGTTTTTGATTGAGAAGTGACGGACTAGTGGTAAGAAGGCATACACACAGTTTTAAGGACAAAGGTTCGAGGGCTATAAGAAGCCAAGGTTTTCTGTACCGGCAACACCATCAAGATTCAATACCCCGACGCAGTGGACGTCGAGTAAGGGTAGGGTCTGTAGTTTTGTTCCAAATAGAGCCCCCAGCACAGCATCAACATCGGTGAATGGACCTCACAAACCCTATCCTGAAACCAGGATTTGTCATCAGTGTAGACAAGTGGGACATCTGGCAAGAGATTGTCCAGTTGGGAATACAATGGTGACTCAACCCTAGAGGCAGAGTCAACAAGGATCTCAGAGGAGACAGTTTTCTAGTAGTGCTAGAGGACGTGGACAAGCGTCCCAGGCTGGATCATCGACACCCAACAACTGAGCATAGGGTCAACAACAGGCAACGATGAGATTCTATGCGATGAATCAACCTGAAGCAGTAGTCAATCCTCGAGTTGTGACATGTCAGATAGAATTATTTCATTCTGATATGTCTTTATCCTGCTTCGTATCTGTTTTGATTGATCCGGGTGCTACACATTCCTTTATCACTAAAGAAGTGATTCTTGACTGTAATATGATAGTTGGTCATAGGGTAGAGAGTTCGTTGTTAGAAACTCCTTTGCTTGGATCTGCAGTGTTACGGGAGGTGTGTTCTCCCTACACTCTTTCCTTTTTAGAACATCGCATTCAGGTGGATCTTATACCACTTGAGATGCATGGTTTTGATATAATTCCTGGGATGGACACCCTAGAAAAGTATAAGGTTGTCTTGGATTGTAGTTCCAAGCAGGCTGTGTTCACAGATGATAGTGACACATGGATCTTTTAGGAGATAGAAAGGTTCTTCCAACTTGTCTTGTGTCAGCTATGGTAGCTGAGAAGCTGATGAGACAAGGATGCTTTTCATTCTTGACTCATGTGGTAGATACCATAATGGAGATCCCTAATCTTTCTGAAGTTTTGATAGTTAGAGAGTTTGAAGATGTGTTTCCTGAGGAACTTCTAGGTATTCCTCTGCCCCGAGAGATTGATTTTGAGATTAATCTAATTCTGGGAACGCAACCAATAGCAAAAACACCATATAGAATGGCACCTACTGAGATGGCAGAGCTTAAGAAACAGCTGTAGGAGTTGCTTGAGAAAGGTTTTATCCGACCGAGTACTTCACCATGGGGTGATCCAGTTCTCTTATTTAAGAAGAAGGATGGATCTATGCGGTTATGTATTGACTACAGACAATTAAATAAAGTAACCATAAAGAACAAGTATCTTCTGGCAAAGATAGATGACCTGTTTGATCAGTTGCATGGTGCAACTATCTTCTCTAAGATAGATTTGAGGTTAGGATACCATCAGTTGCGTATCAAGGAGAGTGACATACCTAAGTATGCCTTTAGGACAAGGTATGGTCACTATGAGTTCATGGTCATGTCATTTGGAATGACTAATGAACCAGCTGCATTCATGGAACTCATGAATATAATCTTTCAACCTTTTCTTGATCAGTTCATAGTAGTCTTCATAGATGACATATTGATATACACAAGAGATGCTCAACAACATGAGCAGTACCTTCGTCAGGCTTTGACTTTGCTAAGAGAGCATAAGCTGTATGCTAAGTTTAGAAAGTGTGAGTTCTGGCTACCAGAAGTTTCTTTTCTAGGACATGTAATATCTGCCTCAGGTATCCGTGTTGATCCTAAGAAGGTAGAATCTGTCTTGCAATGGGAACAACCAAATACACTGACGGATTTACACAGTTTCTTAGGATTGGCAGGCTATTACAGGATGTTCATGAAGAACTTCAGTTCTATAGCTTTATCCCTAACCAAGTTGACCAAGAAAGATGCTACTTTTTCCTGGAATGACAAGTGTCAACATTCTCTCCAATTGATGAAAGAAAGTTTAACAATTGCACCTGCGCTGGTGTTACCTGAGCAAGGGAAGGGGTACATAGTTTTCTATGATGCATCTAAGAATGGCTTAGGATGTAATATCCCTGACCTGGGTTATGCCTTAACCCTGGGATTTTTTCTTAATAAAGTTAATTAGATCCTTAATTTTTATCTTGTGAAAAGTAATTAAGGCCCAAGAGGAACTTATATTTCAATTTTAGTCCTTTTCGAACAATGTTGAAATAATGTTCTGCTTGTTTTGGACTAAAGTGCAAATTACCCAAGTTGAGGGGTTAAATTGCAAATATTACATGATAAAGTGTTCCTCATGTGTTGAAGCATCATAAGAATGAAAATGATGCAGATGTATGGCTTGTGATAGCCTGAATACCAAGAAAGAGATGATTGAGCAATGTTTGTGCATTAAAACTTAGTTTTGGTGTAATGTGCAATTTACCCAAAACCTAGGGTTCAATATGCAAATTACCTCTTATATAGAGTCCCTAATGTTTCTTGGAATCAAGTAGAGCAAAGAAAATGAAAGGGGCATCTCATTTGTATCACTTTGAAGGAGAGCGAATCTTGATATTAAAATAATCAAGATTTAAGCATAATTGAAACCCTAATTCAATTTAATGCAAAAATAAATATATTAATTGAAATGCCCATCAACCAAAATTGAAATGGTTGAATTTAGATATGTGTGGACGTCCTTGTGCCTTTCAAAGGCAACGAAAATATCTTAAGGAGGTGAAAAACCCACTCACATTATTATAAAAAAAAGAAATATCCACTCACTTATGGATATTAATATTAAATGGGTTTAGGTACTTAATTTGCTTTTATTTAAAATGTGGATAATTGAGAGGAATAAGAGGCAAGGACGGTAGCCTCGTTCCTAAGGAATATAAGGGAGAAAGTGACAAAGAAATGGGGGAGATAATACCTACTTTCTCTCTCCTAGTTGATTTTTTAATAAAATTGCATATAAGCTCCTTTATCCATAGAGTAAAAGGGGAATTTTGAATTCACTTCTACCATTTTCGTGCAAAACTACTTTGGGATCTCAGGAGAAAGAGGATAACGAGCTCCAACCTATTGGTAAGCTTCTTGAACCTCTTTCACCTTGAATTCATGGTGGAAATCACAAATCAATGCTTGATTTCTTCTTTTCTTCACTCCATCTTCAACCCTAGCCAATCTTTTCACTCAAAAGCTTGAGGACGAGCCAAGGGGGAGTTGCAAAAGCTTCTTCCACCATTTTTGATGTGAAGCTCCAAGATTTGAAGCTCAATTGGAGGTGGGTTATATAACTTGAACCCTATTGCATTGTTATTGAATTCAATTACTCAATACAAAATGTTCAATTGATCTATTTGTAACTCATTTGATTGATTGATGAAATTACCATGGAAATTATAGTAATATTCGAAGGTTTGAAGCTTGGGGATGATGATGTCATCCCAAGCACACACCTCAAATAATATCTTAGTCAAACGGTTTCAATTGTGGAGACCATTCAGTTTTAATGAGGTTGGCAAACGGTTTCACCAAACCGTTTGAAATAAAATAGTTTCAAACCGTTTGAAACCAAACACAGGGTTAACCATTTGATAATATTGAAGATAATAATGTTTTTTGATGACCCATAAAATTTTATTGGATAATTCCAAAGGGTTCATGAGTTGAAGGCTCATCAATTAGAAAACCCTAATTGAATTTAGTGCTGAAATTCAAATTGCTCGATTTGGATTTTTGGGATGATTAGCCCAAATGGTTTCAAAACTATTTGGGGATCACCCAAATGATCTCAAGACCGTTTGAGGGTCACCCAAGACTGTTTGGAGGTCTAGGGTTAAGTATGGTTGACCAATTGAAGGTCCAAAGATACCAAATCACATTGCAATCAAGTGCTAATTTGTTGATCAACTCAATAGACCAAACCTTGATGATATTTCACTTGAATCCAAGGGTTGGATGAGCCAAACGGTCTCAAGACCATTTGGAGCTCATCTAAACGGTCTGAAGACCATTTGAGGGTCACCCAAGACCATTTGGAGGTCTAGGGTTAAGCATGGTTGAGCAATTGAAGATCCAATGTCACTAGAGTGAAGTACAACTCAATGCTGATTTGGTGATCAATCCTATGATCCAACTCTAATTGGTTGACTTGGATTTTGATGTTGACATGGGAAAATGGTCTCAAGAACATTTGGAGGTCACCCAAACGATCTCAATACCGTTTTGGGTCAGGTCATGTTCAATTTGAATGATGGTTCAATGGTTTCAAAGTGACTAACCTTTCAATGATTAACATTGAAGGTTCATTGATTCCAAACCCTAATCCAATTGGAATCTAAACCCTAATTGATGATCAAATGATGGTTAAATCAGTTCATGGATGAGCTATTAATCTCACTTTAAGTATGGTGTTAGGTTCAATTGATGATTGGTTACATGAATCCAATTGATGAAGGAATCAATCTTGGAAACCCTAAGTCAATTTGAGTGGTTGAGACCAATTTTGGTCCAATCGGTTTTGAGGAGGTTTGGATCAAACGGTCTCAAGACCGTTTGAGACCAAATGGCTTCAAAACCGTTTCATAATGAAACCCCAAAATCGATTGAAGGTCAATTGTGTTTCAATCAATTGGGAATTGAAGGTGATAATTGTTCCAATGATCCAATGATTGATAGTAATGAAAATCAATGATAGGCACATAGGTTGAATTCCTAAAAGTACCCAGGTGATTAGTACCTTTAAGAGATAAACCTTAATTTCTTATAAAAGAAATAACTCAGTACACTATGACAATCATAGTTGTATATACTTGATTGGAGGGTTGATATAACCTAATCAAGATGAAGGGATGATAGAGGGGAATTTATACATGAATATTAATCATGAAGTGATTAAGGGTATGATCCTTATTAGAGAGATCATGAAACCCTAATCTTGAACACAAACCCTAATTGAGAAGGTCAATGAACCCCAACCCTAATTCAGGGCGATTCTGAGAGAAAACCCTGAACTAGGGCAAGGATATAACCCTAATCAAGGGTAATAATATGAGAAACCCTAATTGAGGGTGATTCCATGAGAATCCTTAATTGAGGGTGATTCCATGAGAATCCCTAATTGAGGGTGATTCCATGAGAAACCCTAATTGAGGGTGATTCCATGAGAAACCCTAATTGAGGTTGATTCCATGAGAAATCCTAATTGGGGTTGATTCCATGAGAAACTCTAATCGAGGGTGATGCCATGAGAAACCCTAATTGGGATGAATAGTAAACCCTAACTATGGGAATGTGATGTGAAACCCTAATGAAGGGTGATGCTATGTGTAATCCTAACCCTAATGAAGGGTGATGGTATATGAAACCCTAAACCCTAATTAAGAAGGGTGATGGTAATGGAGACCCTAACCCTAGTAAGAGAATAGTGGTTAATACCTTGATAAGGGAAATACCTAAAGTGGTTGATTATGGGCAACCTTCTTGCAAGCAATGCTATAATCTGAGTCCATATCAATAAAGATGGTTGGACAACTCTTATGTAAACCACATGTGAATAGTTATTACCTAGAGAGAGGTAACAAGATGTGGCCTTGTGAGCCATGTGAATAGTTGTTACCTAGTAAAAGGTGACAAGATGATTAATGGGCCTGGTGAGCCATGTGAATAAATGTTGCCTAATGAGAGGTGATCAGATGTTTATAAGAGTCTCATGTAAGGAATGGTAATGTGCAAAAT
The DNA here is from genome assembly GCA_963693085.1 of Alisma plantago-aquatica. Lineage (NCBI taxonomy): Eukaryota > Viridiplantae > Streptophyta > Magnoliopsida > Alismatales > Alismataceae > Alisma > Alisma plantago-aquatica. The sequence goes on along the minus strand of OY856411.1, from coordinate 1,341,924,635 downwards.
AAACTAAGCGAAATGGAAACCAGTAACTTCATAATAATAATAAATAGATACAATAATAATAATGAGATCTTGTTCATACATGTGTGGAGGAAAGAGGAATATTGGTATCATATAAAGAATGTGATTGAGCATGATGGCATGGCCAAAGTTTAAATGTTAGTAAAAGTATGAGCTACCCTGTAATGTGTAAACAAACATGGGACATAATCACAGGATTGACATAGTTCAATACCTGGAATAGATGCACAAGATTGACATAGTTCAATACCTGGAATAGATGCACAAGATTGACATAGTTCAATACTTGGAATAGATGCACAAGATTGACATAGTTCAATACCTGGAATAATATCACATGATTGGTCATAACCCAATACCTGGAATAATATCACAGGATTGGTCATAACCCAATACCTGAAATAATGTCACAGGATTGGTAATAACCCAATACCTGAAATAATATCACAGGATTGGTCATAACCCAATACCTGGAATAATGTCACAGGATTGGTAATAACCTGATACCTGGAATAATATCACATGATTGGTCATAACCCAATACCTGGAATAATATCACAAGATTGGTCATAACCCAATACCTGGAATAATATCACAAGATTGGTCATAACCCAATACCTGGAATAATATCACAAGATTGGTCATAACCCAATACCTGGAATAATATCAAAAGATTGGTCATAACCCAATACCTGGAATAATATCATAGGATTGATATAGTTCAATGCCTGGAATAGTTGCACAGGATTGACATAGCTCAATACCTAGAATAGTTGCACAAGATTGACATAGTTCAATGCCTGGAATAATTGCACATGATTGACATAGTTCAATACCTGGAATAGTTGCACAGGATTGACATAATTCAATACCTGGAATAGATGCACAGGTATAGCATAGTCTAATATCTGGAATGGTTGTATAAGATTGACAATGACTTAATCTGAGGTGTTTATGCAAGTTTGGTTAAATAAAGGCATGGAGCCTATAACCAAGGATTGGCATAGCCCAATACCTGAATAAGACATGATGATATATAATCACATGTTTGGCATAATTAAATATCTGTTCAGCAGATTGGCTAAGGCCAATAGATGAAAGCAAGAATGAATCATGAGTGACCCATCATAATGATGAGTGTCCTGAGCAAGGTTTGAGATGTTGAACATGTATGATAGATAAATGATATACATGTTTTTCCTATTCCTTATAAAGAGAATAGATGATTTACTGCTCTATCATAGGTAGTTGCAATAGTTTAAAGATGAGAATGATCTAAACTGCTTATCCTCTGCTCAGTTCTATATTAATTAAACTGCAATAATGATGTTTCTAGTGGAGAGTTATATCTCTCGCTGGGGCAATTTTCAATTGTCTCACCCCGTGGGATCCAACATTTTTAGGTGGATGAGCTCGGAGGTGGTTGAGATTATCTTGCAGAGGAAGAAGATCAACAATAGCTGGGACAACAGTGTCAGCTCAGGTTGAGTGTACTGCCTGTCGTGTTTATTGATAGAAGTCCTATGTGTCGTCTCTGTACTATCAGGTCCTCGGAGTTAGTACTTATCGATCTGAGGTTTTAGCTTGATGCCTCAAGATTCTTATGCTGTATGTGTTTAGTTTTTAACAAGGCAGTTGATGTTGTAACCCTCGAGAAGGAATGGTACAAGAGATGTATTTATGAACCAGGATGTAAATGTTATACATTGGTTCTTGTTGAAAGAGTTTTCCTATGATTGGATCTCTTTGAAAAAGGTTTTAATTTTTAGTTATTTTCAGTAATCCACTGTTAAAGATTGTTTCCACATATTTTAATTGTTCACTTGTTATCCTAATGATAGCATGTGTTTCAATTTAGTGGTATTAGAGATCTAGGTTCACTGAGTTTATAGAGACATAAGATTAAGGTGTTGAGTCTGTGTTAGTGTCCTCCAGCATACCCTATAATGACTTCTTGTGTAGAGAAAAGGGTCAAGTTTAAAAATGACTGGAGAACACAGGGAACACATTGGTAAGGGCAATGTTGTTGCAACAATAAGAGGTGCAAGGGACCAGGAAAGAATAGAATGAGTGCCTGAGAATTCCCATCATGACCCGATCAGGATAGAGAATCCTATGATCATGCTCTTGTTGGGAAGATTAAGGAAACAATAGTGCATATAGTGGACTGGATACTAGCCTTACTACCTAGATTATAAGTCCTTAATACAAAAATTTTGAGCTTTAAAAGAGTTCCTAGATGACTTAGTCATGTTGGAACAATGGAAAATATGGAGAAGATTAACTTATGACAAGAAAGTAGACTCTGCCATGAGTTTAACAGATAATATATCTGTGAAGGCAATACCCAAGGAGGGGCAATCAGTTGAGAAGTAGGGAATGATCTCTATAATTCTAGAGACATTTGCCTAGTAATTCTAAAAAGCCATAGTTTTTGTGACCATTAGTGCAACAAATGCCTTGTGTACCAGGGTAGTAGCCACTAAGTAAAGGTAAAGGTCTTAACTTTCCACCTGTAAGAACCCATGGCTTAGTTTTTACAACGGTAATAAGACTGATAAGACCATGGTACGTGGACAAGATATGTTATAGATGTGTACATGTTGAGTACACTAAACTCTTTTGTCCTAAAAGAAGGATTGTTGTTATTGATTTCCCTATAGGTTGGCCTATGGGAACATAGGGAAAAGATGATGAGGTGATCTAATAAATAATTGATAACCTATAAAGGTAGCATGTTGAATAAAATTTTCATTCTGAAATATCTTTCCTTTTTCTTCTCTTTTCCTACCGATTATGAGTAAGCAAGATATTAATAAGCTTTCTTCAGTTAGTCCTTTAAGGGCATGAAGAAGAGATAAAAATGATGGAAATATATATTAAGTTCAATATTCTTTTTGATATGTTGAAATTTCTCTCTCTTCATTAAGAAAGGGGAGAGATGTAAAAAGAACTCAGAGAGAATCTGAGATATCAAGTATATCATATGTAAAGAAATAAAAAAATGAAATGAAAATAAATGCATACTACCTAATTTTAGTTCTTGAATACCCTGGCCAGATATTCATTTATTGAAGGCAAGGTAAGTATGACATATTAAGATTGTTATCCTTTTGATTACCCTGATCAAGTAATCATTCTGAAACAATCTAAAGAAAGAAGTAGGAGATGTGGCAAGAATATTTCTACCACATTCTAATTGATATATGAAGGAATTTGATTTAATTGTAAATCAATTTATAAACAAAAGAAGATGTTTAGTATAATGTATACCCTGGTCTGAAGACCTGGAGGTAATGGCTACCTGATGGAAGGTAACAATAATCAGTGATGAACTAAAGGTTTGAATACCTATATCTAGTAATCATGGTGATAATGATATTAAGAAATGATGACAAGTAGTCATCCATATGATTCCTATGCTGATGGCAAGGAACCAACAAAGAAATAAGAAGAATATGATCCTTGTTTTCTTTTCTTTCATGGACATGACAATCAAGTGGGTCTTAGGACACTTGATGTGCATAAATTAAAATTGTTTATTTGAGGGATACTTAGAAGAGTATCAGTTTGTCTTGGACTTTGGTTCCAAGAGAAAGATAAGTGTAAAAGTTAATGTCCCAGAATGAAAGAAAGATGAAAATGTGATATGTTTTCAGTACATGTGATGGATACCAAGGTAAGGAATTCTGGTATCAGATAATTCATGTTGACCACTTAGAATGGTTAACTGTGAAATCAATTTAGCTATATTAAATAGCATGGACATCACATGTTAGGGGTTTATGCTTTGCATAAACATAACAACTAAAGGTATCTTCTTATAATAAGAAAAAAATGTTACCTGACACAGAATTAACTCCATAGTCAATAATGAGAAAGACAATGGAGTATGTGTCCTATGTGAATGATTCTATGAGAATCTTGTGTGGAAGAACCTTGTGTTGATCAAATCTTTATGGTGTCTCCATAAAAATGAGATGTTATGTGAAGACATGATGATATAATGTATGAATAATATCTATCTTCCTTTATCTGGGATTTCGGGGACGAAATCCTTGTTAGGGGTTTATAATTGTAATATCCCTGACCTGTGTTATGCCTTAACCCTGGGAGTTTTGCTTAATCAAGTTAATTAGATCCTTAATTTTATCTTGTGAAAAGTAATTAAGGCTCAAGAGGAACTTATATTTCAATTTTAGTCCTTTTTGAACAATGTTGAAATAATGTTCTGCTTGTTTTGGACTAAAGTGCAAATTACCCAAGTTGAGGGGTTAAATTGCAATGTTACATGATAAAGTGTTCCTCATGTGTTGAAGCATCATGAGAATGAAAATGATGCAGATGTATGGCTTGTGATAGCCTGAATACCAAGAAAGAGATGATTGAGCAATGTTTGTGCATTAAAACTTAATTTTGGTGTAATGTGCAATTTACCCAAAACCTACGGTTCAATATGAAAATTACCTCTTCTAGAGAGTCCCTAATGTTTCTTGGAATCAAGTAGAGAAAAGAAAATGAAAGGGGAATCTCATTTGTATCACTTTGAAGGAGAGAGAATCTTGATATTAAAATAATCAAGATTTAAGCATAATTGAAACCCTAATTCAATTTAATGCAAAAATAAATATATTAATTGAAATGCCCATCAACCAAAATTGAAATGGTTGAATTCAGATATGCGTGGACGTCATTGTGCCTTGCAAAGGCAACGAAAATATCTTAAGGAGGTGAAAAACCCACTCACATTATTATAAGAAAAAAAAATATCCACTCACTTATGGATATTAATATTAAATGGGTTAAGGTGCTTAATTTGCTTTTCTTTAAAATGTGGATAATTGAGAGGAATAAGAGGCAAGGAAGGTAGCCTCGTTCTTAAGGAATATAAGGGAGAAAGTGGCAAAGAAATGGGGGAGATAATTCCTACTTTCTCTCTCCTAATTGAATTTTTAATAAAATTGCATATAAGCTCATTTATCCATAGAGTAAAAGGGGAATTTCGAATTCACTACCACCCTTTGCTTGAAAAACGACTTTGGGAGCTCAGGAGCAAGATGAGAATGATCTCCAACCTGTTGGTAAGCTTCTTGAACCTCTTTCACCTTGAATTCATGGTGGAAATCACAAATCAATGCTTGATTTCTTCTTTTCTTCACTCCATCTTCAACCCAGCAAATCTTTTCACTCAAAAGCTTGAGGACGAGCCTAGGGGGATTTGCAAAAGCTTCTTCCACCATTTTTGACATGAAGCTCCAAGATTTGAAGCTCAATTGGAGGCAGGTTATATAACTTGAACCCTATTGCATTGTTATTGAATTCAATTACTCAATACAAAATGTTCAATTGATCTATTTGCAACTCATTTGATTGATTGATGAAATTACCATGGAAATTACATTAATATTTGAAGGTGTGAATCTTGGGGATGATTATGTAATCCCAATCACACACCTCAAATAATATCTTAGTCAAACGGTTTCAATTATGGAGACCACTCAGTTTCAATGAGGTTGGCAAACGGTTTCACCAAACTATTTGAAACCAAACGGTTTCAAACCATTTGGAAGGGTTGACCAGGGTTGACTGTTTGAGAATATTGAATCTAATAATGTTGTTTGATGACCCATAAATTTTTTTTGGATAATTCCAAAGGGTTCATGAGTTGAAGGCTCATCAATTAGAAAACCCTAATTGAATTTAGTGCTGAAATTCCAATAGGTCGATTTGGATTTTTGGGATGATTAGCCCAAACAGTTTCAAAACCGTTTGGAGATCACCCAAACGGTCTCAAGACCGTGTGAGGGTCACCCAAGACCGTTTGTAGGTCTAGGGTTAAGTATGGTTTACCAATTGAAGGTCCAAAGATACCAAATCACATTGCAATCAAGTGCTGATTTGTTGATCAACTCAATAGACCAAACCCTGATGATATTTCACTAGAATCCAAGGGTTGGATGAGCCAAATGGTCTCAAGACCATTTGGATCTCATCCAAATGGTCTCAAGACCGTTTGAGGGTCACCCAAGACCGTTTGGAGGTCTAGGGTTAAGCATGGTTGAGCAATTGAAGATCCAATGTCACTAGAGTGAAGTACAACTCAATGCTGATTTAATGATCAATCCAATGATCCAAACTCTAATTGGTTGACTTGGATTTTGATGTTGACATGGGAAAACAGTCTCAAGACCATTTGGATGTCACCCAAATGACCTCAAGACCGTTTGGGGTCAGGTCATGTTCAATTTGAATAATGGTTCAATGGTTTCATAGTGGCTAACCTTTCAATGATTAACATTGAAGGTTCATTGATTTCAAACCCTAATCCAATTGGAATCTAAACCCTAATTTATGATCAAATGAGGGTTAAATCAGTTCATTAATGAGCTATTAAGCTCACTTTAAGTATGGTGTTAGGTTCAATTGATGATTGGTTACATGAATCCAATTGATGAAGGAATCAATCTTGGAAACCCTAAGTCAATTTCAGTGGTTGAGACCAATTTTGGTCCAATCGGTTTTGATGAGGTTTGGATCAAATTGTCTCAAGACTGATTGGGACCAAACGGTCTCAAGACCGTTTGAGACCAAATGGTTTCAAAACTATTTGGTGATGAAACCCCAAAACCAATTGAAGGTCAATTGTGATTCAATCAATTGGAAATTGAAGGTGATAATTGTTCCAATGATCCAATGATTGATAGTAATGCCAATCAATGATAGGCACCAAGGTTGAATTTCTAAAAGTACCCAGGTGATTAGTACCTTTAAGAGATAAACCTTATTTTCTTATAAAAGCAATAACTCAGTACACTATGACAATCATAGTTGTATGTACTTGATTGGAGGGTTGATATAACCTAATCAATTTGAAGGGATGATAGAGGGGAATTTATACATGAATATTAATCATGAATTGATTAAGGATATGGTACTTATTAAAGAGATCATGAAACCCTAATCTTGAGCACAAACCCTAATTGAGATGGTCAATGAACCCCAACCCTAATTCAGGGCAATTATGAGAGAAAACCCTGAACCAGGGCAAGGATATAACCCTAATCAAGGGTAATAATATGAGAAACCATAATTGGGGGTGATTCCATGAGAATCCCTAATTGAGGGTGATTCCAAGAGAATCCCTAATTGAGGGTGATTCCATGAGAAACCCTAATTGAGGGTGATTCCATGAGAAACCCTAATTGAGGTTGATTCCATGAGAAATCCTAATTGTGGTTGATTCCATGAGAAACCCTAATTGAGGGTGATGCCATGAGAAACCCTAATTGGGATGAATAGTAAACCCTAACTATGGGCAATGTGATGTGAAACCCTAATGAAGGGTGATTCTATGTGTAATCCTAACCCTACTGAAGGGTGATGGTATATGAAACCCTAAACCCTAATTAAAAAGGGTGATGGTATAGGAGATCCTAATCCTAGTAAGAGAATTGTGGTTAATACCTTGATAAGGGAAATACCTAAAGTGGTTGATTATGGGCAACCTTCTTGCAAGCAATGCTATAATCTGAGATAAGTCCATATCAATAAATATGGATGGACAACTCTTATGTAAACCATATGTGAATAGTTGTTACCTAGAGAGAGGTAACAAGATGTGGCCTTGTGAGCGATGTGAATAGTTGTTACCTAGTAAAAGGTGACAAGATGATTAATGGGCCTGGTGAGCCATGTGAATAAATGTTGCCTAATGAGAGGTGATCAGATGTTTATAAGAGTCTCATGTAAGGAATGGTAATGTGCAAAATAAACTAAGAGAAATGGAAACCAATAACTTCATAATAATAATAAATAGATACAATAATAATAATGAGATCTTGTTCATACATGTGTGGAGGAAAGAGGAATATTGGTATCATATAAAGAATGTGATTGAGCATGATGGCATGGCCAAAGTTTAAATGTTAGTAGAAGTATGATCTATCCAGTGCTGTGTAAACAGACATGGGACATAATCACAGGATTGACATAGTTCAATACCTAGAATAGATGCACATGATTGACATAGTTCAATACCTAGAATAGATGCACATGATTGATATAGTTCAATACCTGGAATAGATGCACAAGATTGACATAGTTCAATACCTGGAATAATATCACAGGATTGGTCATAACCCAATACCTGGAATAATATCACAGGATTGGTCATAACCCAATACCTAGAATAATGTCACAGTATTGGTAATAACCCAATACCTGGAATAATATCACATGATTGGTCATAACCCAATACCTGGAATAATGCCACCGGATTGGTAATAACCCAATACCTGGAATAATATCACAGGATTGGTCATAACCCAATACCTGGAATAATATCACAGGATTGGTCATAACCCAATACCTGGAATAATATCACAAGATTGATATAGTTCAATACCTGGAATAGTTGCACAGGATTGATATAGCTCAATACCTGGAATAGTTGCACAGGATTGATATAGTTCAATGCCTGGAATAATTGCACAGGATTGACATAGTTCAATACCTAGAATAGTTGCACAGGATTGACATAATTCAATATCTGGAATAGATGCACATGTATATCATAGTCTAATATCTGGAATGGTTGTATAAGATTTACAATGACTTAATCTGAGGTGTTTATGCAAGTTTGGTTAAATAAAGGCATGGAGCCTATAACCAAGGATCGACATAGTCCAATACCTGAATAAGACATGATGATATATAATCACATGTTTGGCATAATTGAATATCTGTTCAGCAGATTGGCCAAGGCCAATAGATGAAAGCAAGAATGAATCATGAGTGACCCATCAGAATGATGAGTGTCCTGAGCAAGGTTTGAGATGTTGAAAATGTATGATAGATAAATGATATACATGTTTTTCCTATTCCTTATAAAGAGAACAATTGATTTACTGCTCTATCATAGATAGTTGCAATAGTTTAAAGATGAGAATGATCTAAACTGCTTATCCTATGCTCAGTTCTATATTAATTAAATTGCAATAGTGATGTTTCTGGCGGAGAGTTATATCTCTCGCTGGGGCAATTTTCAATTGTCTAACCCCCATGGGATCCAACATTTTTAGGTGGACGAGCACGGAGGTGGTTGAGATTATCTTGTAGAGGAAGAAGATCAACAATAGCTGGGACAACAGTGTCAGCTCAGGTTGAGTGTACTGCCTATTGTGTTTATAGATAGAAGTCCTATGTGCCATCTCTGTACTCTCAGGTCCTCGAAGTTAGTACTTAGTGTTTTTAATGTATCGATCTGAGGTTTTGGCTTGATGCCTCAAGGTTCTTATGTTTTCTGTGTTTAGTTTTTAACAAGGCAGTTGATGTTGTAACCCTCGAGAAGGAATGGTACAAGAGATGTATTTATAAACCAGGATGTAAATGTAATACATTGGTTCTTGTTGAAAGAGTTTTCCTATGATTGGATCTCTTTGAAAAAGGTTTTAATTTTTAGTGATTTTCAGTAATCTGCTGTTAAAGATTGTTTCCGCATGTTTTTATTGTTCACTTGTTATCCTAATGATAGCATGTGTTTCATAGGATGTGTGTTGATAAAGGATAAACAAGTGATTTCTTTTATCTCTCGACAGCTTAAGAAACACGAGGAGAATTATCCGACACATGATCTAGAACTAACTGTTGTAGTTCATGCTTTGAAAATCTAGAGGCATTATCTTTATGGAGAGACATTCCAGATTTTCACAAGAATCTAAAATATATCTTCTCACAACATGTGTCGAACATGAGGCAACGCTGCTGGATGGAGTTAATCAAGGACTACAATTGTACAATTGATTATCATCCAGGGAAGGCTAATGTAGTGGTTGATGCACTAAGTAGAAAATCATCATCACCAACCCTAGATAAAGCACAGTTGAACTCCTTAGTGTGCTTTAAAAGGGATATGCTTATCTCTTTGAGGCAATACAATGTACAACTTAAGGTATCATTGTTAGCCGGGCTGTTAGCTGAGATGCAAGTAAAACCTACTCTGAGACAGCAGATTAAAGAAGCACAGTAGGCTGATGCTGTGATTAAGTAGATCAGGTTAGAGTATGGTAGTGAGAAACGGGATGGCTTTCATGAGTCAGAGGATCATGTAGTCTGTTACCATGGTAGGATGGTAGTACCTGATGCCAATGACTTAAGGAAGTTAGTCTTAGAGAAAGCTCATTCTTCGATGTATGCAATGCATCCAGGGAGCACCAAAATGTATCACAACTTAAAAGATATATATTGGTGGCCATGATTGAAGAAAGATGTAGCTGAGTTTGTTATGCGGTGTCCGGTATGTCAGCAGGTTAAAGCTAAACATCAAAAGCCCGCAGGAACAATGCAACCTTTACCTATACCACAGTGGAAATGGGATCATGTAACCATGGACTTTGTGGTTGGTTTTCCCAGAACAACCAAAAGCCATGATTCCATTTGGGTGATAGTTGATAGGTTGACGAAGTCAACACATTTTCTTCCTGCTAAAATAACCTATACTACTGAGAAGTTTACACAAATATATATAGATGAGATAGTACAGTTACACATGGTACCAACTATAAGTATTTCTGATAGGGGTCCCAGTTCACGAGTCATTTTTAGGAGCGACTCCATAAAGCTTTGGGTACGCAGTTAAGGTTTTGTACTGCCTTTCACCCACAAACATATGGACAATCAGAGAGGACTATACAAACCTTGGAGGACTTGCTTAGGGCATGTGTCCTTCAATTTGTAGGAAGTTGGGATCTACACCTGAGCTTGATAGAATTTGCTTATAATAATAGCTATCAGCACAGTATTGACATGGCACCATATGAAGCATTATATGGTAGATGTTGTAGATCTCCTTTATGTTGGTATGAAACTGGTGAGTATCAACTTCTGGGTCCTGAGCTAGTGCAACAGACAACTGAGAAGATTAAAGTAATCGAACAACAGTTGAAGGCTGCACAGGATAGATAGAAATCTTACACTGACAAACGATGAAGACCTTTAGAATTCCAAGTTGGAGACAGAGTACATCTCAAGGTCTCACCTTGGAAAGGTATTCTTAGATTTGGGAAGAAAGGTAAGTTAGCTCCTAGATTTATGGGACCTTATCCAGTCATTGAACGAATTGGGAAGGTAGCCTATAAGATAGAGTTGCCACTTGAACTACATAGATTGCATCCAATATTCCATATATCCATGCTAAGGAAGTGTCACCCTGACACAGAGTTAGTTTTGCAACCAGTGGAGGTAGAATTAAATGATGATATATCATATGTTGAAGGACCTTACTGTTGATTGCCTAAGAGACCTTACTCATCCAATTGGTAGTGACATCGCCGACCTTACTGTTGATTGCCTAAGAGACCTCAATGGCAATTGGGACAAGGAGTTTCTGTCTAGCTACCTCCCTACTGCCTGTGTTAACCGTATCATGGACCTCCCAGTTCCTGCTATGAGCAAGGGAGAAGACATATGGAGCTGGATGCACAATGATAATGGCGAGTATAATGTATCTTCTGCTTGCGACATCATCCGGAATGATAACCAGTACCCCCATAACAAGCTGTGGCAATTAATCTGGAAATTGCAGGTACCAAACAAAATCAGAACCTTCATTTGGTTGGTCGCTCATGAGGCTATTATGACCAATGTCAGACGGAGACAAAGGAAGTTTACGGACTGCACTATTTGCCCTAGGTGCGAAGCCTATGAGGAAGACGCTCTGCATGCTCTTTGGCTATGCCCTAATGCACAGGAAGTTTGGCTCAAACTTAATCTCACTACCCCGCCTGATCAGTCCCTTGTTACTATCCAGGAATGGCTCATGCATCACTTGCAAGCAAATGGAGATCACCCGGCACAATTCTCTGTAGCCTGTTGGATCATTTGGAAGACTAGAAATAAGATGGTGTTCGATATGGTTCCTGTTGGTACGACTAAACAACTTGTTCAGTTCGACGATCTCTGGAATAAAATCCTTACTGCAAGATACAAGAAGGGGTCAGCTAAAAACAACCACTCAGACGATGACTATGAGAACACAAGCATCCCGGATCATGTCAGAGTTTGCTATGTTGACGCTACTGTTAAAGGAAAGGAGGCTGCTATAGCTGTTGTGTCTCTGGATGAGAATAAGTGCTGGGTTGGTGGATTTGCTAACTTTGCTCATGTTGAGTCTGTGACTGAAGCTGAATTGCGTGCGATCGATTTGGCGGTGAGGTCTACACCTACCTCTGATGATATTAATACTTTCATTGTTACTGATAGTGCTAGAGCCTTGGAGGCTATTGAAGGACATCCACGAAAATTCCCTGTGTTTAACAGTTGGATCCGGTCAATTGAAGACAACATCAACAGAAACCCTAAGATACATATTGTGCATCGACTAAGGAAACACACTATCCTGGCTGATAATCTAGCCAAACACCACCTAAAGCATTTCAAGGATGGTCGTTCTTATACGAACCCTTCTCTCGACCCTATGGGTCTATCTATCCCTTTCCCTTTATGTAATGGTAGGAGTCCTACCAAATTTCGCTTTGTATCTGATAATGTATTAAATATTCGTTTAATGCCTGCTAGAGGAGAGTGGGATGAATAAGAAGAACTCCTGACTTTCCCAAAAAAAAAAGAAGGACTTGTGTTGATCCTTGATAAAAGAATTAAAAAACTGACATATGTCTTGTGAAAGTTCTCTGGCATCATCGTGTCATTGAAGAAGCTACGTGGGAACTAGAGGAAGAGATGAGGAGGAAGTACCATTCTCTTTTCTATTGATGTTTTCGTTGATGATTTCGGGGATGAAATCCCTATTAGGGGCGGATAATTTGTAACATCCCTGACCTAGGTTATGCTTTAACCCTAGATATTTTGCTTAATAAAGTGATTATATGCTTGCTCTTATTTCTTGAAAAGTGATTAAGACCCAATAGGAACTTATGTTTCAATTTTAGTCCTTTTTGAATAATGTTGAAACAATGTTTTACCTGTTTTGGACTAAAGTGCAAATTACCCAAGTTGAGGGGTTAACTTTCAAATTGTACATGGTAAAATGTTCCTCAACATTGAAGCATCATAAGAATGAAAATGATGTAGAGGTATGTCTTGTAGAAGCATGAGTACCAAGAAAGAGCTTATTAAGCAAAGTTGTGCATTGAAACCTAATTTTGGTGTAATGTGCGATTTACCCAAAACCTAGGGTTCAATATGCAAAATACCACTTCTATAGAGTCCCGCATGTTTTTTGGCATCATGTGGAGGCAATAAAATGAGAGGGGCATCTTATTTGAATCACTTTGTAGGAGAGAGAATCTTGATATTAAAATAATCAAGATTTAAGCATAATTGGAACCCTAATTCAATTTAATGCAAAAATAAATATATTAATGGAAGTGCCTTTCAATCAAAATTTTGAAGGATGAATTTGCATAAGTGTGGACGTCCTTGTGCCTTGCAATGGCACCGAAAATATCTCAAGTGAGTGGAAATCCCACTCACAATAGTTAACTAAAAAGTAATATCCACTAAATATGGGATATTAGTATTATATTGATTAAGGTGCTTAATTGCTTTTCCTTTAATTCAAGGATAATGAAGAGGAATTAAAGGCAAAAGAAGGTGTCTTTGTATGCAAGGAAGTGAGGGGGGATAAGTGGCATCAAGTTGGGGAGTTGAAGGATTATTATAAAACTTTCTCTCTCTTGAAATTCCTTTATATATACTTCATTTCCCACTCAACTAAAGACTCTTTTTCAGATTTTCTTTCCCTCCTTGCTTTGGTTGAACACAAGGGAACTTAGGAGCAATAGGAGGACGTGCCCCAACCTGTAGGTAAGCTCCATAGTCATCTTCAACCTTGATTTCATGGTAAAAATTGATATTCAATGCTTGATTTCTTCTTTTCTCCATTCAATCTTCAACTCTAGCCATTCCTTTTCACTCAAAAGCTTGAGGACGGACCTTGGGAGGTTGAGAAAGATTCATTCACCATTTGAGTACATGAAGGTTGAAGCTTGGATTCAACTTTGAAGGCGGGTTATATAACTTAACCCTTAAATGTTGTTGTTGCATTCAATTCCTCATCTCTTGTTGATCATTTTGTTCTTCTTAAAATTCCTTGATTAATTGATGTGATTACCATAAGTATGTCAGTAGGTTTTGAAGGATCAAAGCTTGATGATGATGACATCATCCTAAGAACACACCTTAACAAAGATCTAGTGCAAACAGTTTCAATAACTTGAGACCAAACGGTCTCAAGATGGTTTGAAACCAAACGGTCTCAAGACCGCTTGGGATCAAACGGTCTCAGATCGTTTGGAGGTCAAGTATTGAAAATGCTAGATGTTGATCCATTAGCTTCAATTGAATTAATTATAATGGTTCTAAGACTAGATGATCCACTAATTGAAAACCCTAATTGATTGAATGGGTTGAAACCCTAATTGAATGGGTCAATTTTATAGTTGGTTGACCCAAACGGTCTCAAGACCGTTTGAGATCAAACGGTCTCAGACTGTTTGGAGGTCAAAATCTATGATGATGATTGAAGATCCAAGGGCAATATTTGGATGTAATTTTAATAGTTTAATTGATGTGTGATTCAGTAAAGCAAACCCTAATTGAATTGATTGAAGGAAACCCTAGTGATCCATTTAGTTTCAAGATCTTTTTGGCCAATTGATTTCAATATTGAATAATTGACTCAAGACTGATTGAAAGCATTGACCATTTGAGGTTGGTTGACCATTTGAAGGTTGAGACCTAGACCGTTTGGAGGTCTAAACGGTCTCAGACAGTTAGTGTCTAATACCACAAGACCGTTTGAGGGTCTAATACCTCAAGACTGTTTGAAGGCTCAAGGTTATAAAAGATGAATTGATTTCATGATTGATAATGATGATTATCCAATATAAGTACAATGGTTGAATCCCCAAAGAACTTGGTGATTATTACATTTAAATTAATTAACCTTTGATGCTTAGGAAAGCAATATATC
This sequence comes from Alisma plantago-aquatica, assembly GCA_963693085.1. Classification (NCBI taxonomy): domain Eukaryota; kingdom Viridiplantae; phylum Streptophyta; class Magnoliopsida; order Alismatales; family Alismataceae; genus Alisma; species Alisma plantago-aquatica. The sequence continues at coordinate 1,341,909,628 of OY856411.1, read as the reverse complement.
AATACACTATGCTAACCCTTCATTCAAGTTGACCTAATCTTATCAAGTTTGAAGTAATCAACATCCTAGAGAGGATTAGAGAGAGAGGATCTTATATATGAGTGTTGACCATGTAATGGTTAAGCTTTGACATCTTCAACCTTAATATAATATATATATAATTAGAGTCTTATATTTGTAGAATTAAAGCAACCAAGGCATTTTTTATACAATGAATAACTTAAAATTAAACTCTTGATAGAACATTGGATATAAATATGATTTAAAAAGATTATTGATAATTAATCCATGTACTTTATTGAGATAGTGCATGATGTCTATCAACTCGATTTGAGACTTGTGTGAAATCAAGACTGAATCTGACAATTGGCACTCAATGTTATAGTGTTACGAGCTTTTTGAAAGTCCTTAGCAAGGGTTTTGAGGCTACACAAGGTCTTAGGAATTTAGAGTTGGTCTGATTTAGGGTTACTACTGACAATTAGGGTTTGCTCCTGTGGAGCCTTAGTTTCGGAGTTGAAACCCTACTCATCAAGTTGGGACTTTGAATTCCTTAATCCATGATTTTATCCCAAAAATCCTTATTCGTGTTAAAGGATAAGTTCATTAGCATTAAGGATATCATTATTCGTTCTCATGGTTAGTCTTAATTGGACTTATATTCAATTACATTACTATACCTAGAGGTATATGGCCATATGAGTCACATCAAGTTATCAAAACTAGGATTTAACCCCTAATGATCCATTTAGGAAAGTACCCAAAAGTACTTTTGTAGTCATCATAAAATCACATTATGAAGCTACCTTTATTATATTATACTTATTTTCACAATTAATTTAACATATATTTAACCTATTTTCAGATTATTAGATGATTTTCTACAACTTTAAACAAATTAAACACATATTAGCCAATCAAAATTGACCACATCATCCAAAACATCTCCTTCTGGAAGTTCCATAATCACAATACATATAAAATCGTATTTTGGCTATTGCGTATGTTAATTAATTTTTCAAGAAAAATCATATCATCAAAATAACGAGAACAACATTCTGACCAACCTTTAGATTTTAATAGTATTCATAAAAAGATATATATTATTTACTAAAAATGGATTATTAATAATTAAAATATCCAAAAGATTTTTATTGTGAAATTCTAAGACCTTATTTATATTCCTTAAATAAATACACCATTTCATCAAATTTTAATGATTTTCAGTTAACTTTAAATAAGAAAATAAATTCAAGAAAGATAGGGCTAGGTGTGGTTCATTGTCAAATAAATCATATATTTTAGAGATGATAAATGAATTGATGAAACAAATAAGGAACTCTTAGTCAAACATCATGATATGAGATTATACGTTTTAGTATTTTCTCTTTAAGAAAGATTTCATGGTTGTTTTGAAAAAAAATAATGATAGGAACAACTTTGAATAGATATATTTTTAATTTAGAAGGAGGTTAGCTGCCAAATTATTTGAGGAAATAAATAAATGAACGTTTTTTTACAATATTTATTATATATTGTTACATGTCATTTTGGATTGAAAATAGATGTTAGACAATTACCGAGGTTTGTTTTAATATTGTTGGTTTTAGAAAAATTCGTACAACTATAATTATATTTTGGTCAAAATCTAGTCAACATAAACCATATATTTTAAAAAAAGTAGAAAGGAAGTCGAAGGAAAAGTTTGATGATTTTGTTTTTAACCTTCCAAGATTTTGATAATTGATTACGATGCAATCAAATTTACAAGTGGAATATATTAATTGAATACCATAAGAAAGTGTTGGTACTGAACCGTCACCTTCCCTATACTATTAGATCCTTTTATATGGAAAAGGAAATTAAATTATGGGTATTAGAGTGTGATTTAAACATAAAATACAAATTATGTATTTAATACACACAATTGAATATTGTTTTACTATTTTGTAAGTATATAAGTTCATGTCAAATAGACATTGCTTGAATAGGGGTGAACAATACTAGCCAAACATTTTTTAGCAATTTTCTTGTCTCGTTCAAGAAGAAGACCGACATGGATGGAAAAGTTCAAAACCTATAATGACGTATTGGTTGCAAATGGTTTCAGACAAGTTCAAGGTGTTGAATATGATGGAAGCTTTTCTCCAGTGGCATGGTTAAGTCCATCGTGATCATGCTTACTATTGCAACTTATCCTGAATACGAGATTTGGCAACAACAGTATCTGTGAATGATTTGTGTTTAATAATTTTGTTTTATTACGACAATACTAGACTGTTATGTATAGGCAATATTGTTGTAACAATTGTCCTTGATACATATAAATATTATGAGCCAAATACTAGTATAAGTTATGTTACATGATTTTTTTGTGAAGTTTTATTGCTTGCACGTGGCTAACATCATCCTGTAAGAAGCAAAGCTGTGTTTTATTTTACTAGATATGTCGAGCCCCGATCTGGGACTATGTGTTCAATGTTTTTTTGGTTTTGCAACGCTGCTCAACATAATGAGTTTTCTCACCACAAATAATATTTTTGTTACAACTTCACTATGGTTGAAGGCACATCAGCCCAAACCATGAACTAGGTCAGTGACCATGGCATAAACCAAAACTAAATGGTGAAAGGGAAAACCCAAGATAATAGAGAAATCTAGCGACCAAGGAACCACCAACTCAAATGGTTGAAGGAAAACCTAGTCCATGCGATAGAAGGGATCTTAGTCGACCAAAGAAGCATTCTATGCGACCCAAAACCAAAGGGACCATCCAGACTACCAAACTCCATCTCTAAGTCTTCAACAACTTGGAACATAGCATGAAGATCACCTTAGAGAGGGAAAATAATTACAAGACAAAAACAAAATAAGTGGTTATCATCTTAAATCCAAAACATCAAAGGAGGAACACATTATGGCATAAACATGCTCAAAACCCTAGAAATCTAATCACCAACACATAAGAAGATCAAACTATGATAAGAGAGATATAACCATGCATTCAACACTAAAAAGGGGGAACACAAACCTCCATCATCCTCAAGATAAATGAAACATCATCAAGGAGATCAAAACCAACGTCTTAAGATATGCATGCAAGAACCATTTTGCCACTATATGCGATCAACATGAAAACCATAAGTTGAGGAAAGAAAACCTAAGACAAGCACATGAAAATAGAATCAAACTCCACCTCATGCAAGGTAACTGGATTGAGAATCACAATACAAAAGCCAAGGTCAAGTTGCATGCAAATCCATCATCATCTCTACCATATGGACATCAGGTGGTGAATTAGGGTTGAAGTAAATAAGTAAGTTCATGCAAGATCAAGATAGAAACATAACCTAATCAAGATATCATTATCAACAACAAGAAATAACATTTTAAAATAGGTTGCATGTCGAATTAAAGTGAAATAATAGAGAGGGAAGAGAGTTATATAACCCACCTTAGATGATGGTTGCACCACCTCCAAGCAAAGCTCCAAAAGTAAGAGAGAAACCTAGATTTGATCTCCTCCATGGCTAAGCTAGTCACCACCTCAAAAGAAAAGAGAAAACCCTAGGTTAAAGGGCAAGAAAGAGAACCAAAATCTCAAGTCTGAGAAAGAACAAGAAGGGAGACAAAGTGGTAAGAGTTTCTCCACTCAACTTCAACACTACCTTGGAAAACCAAGGATCTGGCCCAAGAAAGAGGAGTACCTCCATCCCACACAAGCACCACCATGGAAACTCCATGGATTTGGCCAAGAGAAGAATAAATGGGTAGGGTTTACAAAGAACAAGATCAAGAGGTGGATCACTTACCAAGGATCAAGGAAATACCAAGGATCACTAAGGAAGAGTTTCTCCAAGCTTGGATCGCCACATGTAAAAGATCTCGGCCACCAAGCACCAAGGATGAGCTCATTTTTCACCACCAAGCACACTAGGGATGAAAATAAGATGAGAGAGAAGAAGGAAGGCTAAAGAGATATTTGCATGTGTAGGAGAGGTGTTATATACTTAGGAGTAGGAGAGAGGTGAAGGGGGGGTTTAGGCGTCAGGATATTAGGGTTTCTCATGACACTTGTCCATCAAAGAAGAAACATGCATCCATTAAAACCATGCAAACCACTGAAGTCATAAAAAAAAAGAAAACCAAGAGACCTCACTAGGTCTTAGATGACCTTTGGTTAAAGGAAAACAAAGCCGCATGGTTGCATAAAACCAAGCGACCCAAAGCACTGAAACCATAGGTCAAGCGACCCATGAGAAAGCTCTACATATATGCAACCATAGGGAACACAAAGAACCATAACAACCTCAATCAACGCATATAAATAATCAAGGATCAACAAGGAAGGTCAAAGAGGAAACCAAAATCATCAAACAGTCAAATATGGTCGACATCAACATAGGGCATCAAGGAAAACCCTAGAAACAACCCTCAACATATCACCACTTCTCTCCTCATCTAACCAAGACACAACAAGGTACCCCAATACACCACGTCTCTATCACGATGCAAGGTATAAAAGGCACAACCTACATGTGACAAATTACAAGATAATCATTCTACTTGGGTAAATTGCGACTTGGTCCAAAATAAGCAAACATAGCTCAAACAACATTCGAACAAGACCAAACTGAAACCATAAGCATGTCGTATGTTATCAAAGCATATCAAAGGATTATATTAAGGTTTAAGTATCTCATCAAGCTAAGCAAACAAGGTTAGCCCAAAAGCTAGGTTAGGGGTCTTACAAGCCATATACATTATAAGATAAGTCCTCACTAGAGAGTCTCGAGGCGGTTCAAAAGACATTGTGGCTTGTTGTAGAGGGCATATTGTGCCAATAGAGGGTGCGTTGCATTATAGAGGACACTTCAACGTCAATAAAGGGCACATTATTCCAATAGAGGATAAGTTGCACTGTAGAGGATACTTCAGTGTCACCGAGGAGGACTTATCATCTTATGGTGGCCACAAGAAAATAAAATACATAAATAAGAGTCACATTGATTCAATATAAGTTTACAACTTTTAGATCCAAGTTTAACTTTCAGTTTTAGTATATTCATGTTTATCTTATAAGATATTTAATTCCACTCTCCCTAATGGGGACGAGATATCTGCATGTACTAATATTCAAGAAGATCATTCAAGAGAAAGGACATATCAATAGTTGTAATAGATTTTTCTTGGTGGGGATCCATATAAATGATCCAAATTATTAACATAGAGTGCATGCTTTTGCCTCATGAATTTTGAATTTTTTTTATAAAGTTTAATGTAATCAAGTTCCTTTCCTAAGAATTTATGAGAATATATAATTTATACTCTAGTCTGTGTTGGTTTCTTTCTATTGTTAATGTTATGAGTATCATGTTTCTGACACTCCTCAAGTTGAAAAAAGAATTAGCTTTTATCATGTGATATGAAATTTGGGGTGTCACAATATGGTATCTGAGCAATAACGTAGATGATCATCTGATAATTTCTCATATTCTTAGTCCTAGATCCCCCAGTAGAATCCTATGTAGATCATAATATAGAGTTACATTGACAGTTAGTACCTTATATTTTAGAAGAAATTAGGCAAAGATGTTAGAGTACAAGCTATATGTCTAGTCCATGATAGAAGTTGAGATATGGATTGAAGTTTGATATGTCTTGCCTTTAGATCCTTAGTGTTACATGTAGATATGTCTATACCATGACCTTTCTATTTTTAGTGATGTGTGATCTGTAACACATACAATATGGAATTTTAGAGAAAATGTTATACATTAACATATTTATGATGTTTGTCTCACCCTTTTTGAGTGCATGCAGTATGGGACATGTGCACTAATGAGGTGTAAATATAACTATATGCCATTTTTAGGTATATATGTTGCCGATATATATCAGGTGTACTGAGGGACGTAGTTGATACTAAGAGACCAAATAGATAGTTAGATGAACCTAATGACAATAGAAGTATGTAGAGGTCCACTATCCATAAAAGTGTTGTTATATCATGAAAAATAAAAAGACAAAGATATTATTCATGAGTTTAGAAGAGAATAGAGGCACAAGATAATGCCTATGATAAGTAATGTGCATACATGTAGAACATCATAACTTATGTTATTGAGGTATCTTGTAAAGGAAATAGGTATGCATACCTACAAAAAATTATTATTGATAAGATAAATGAGAGTAGAATATTTTAACTATACATCAAGGTTAACTTAGAGTAAGTTCCATCCAGAGGTGAATCTTGAACTATACCAATCAATATCATATCCTAGAAGAAGGTTTCATTTGAACTTCTTGATCCTCCCCACTACATGTTTTAGTAATGATGGATATCCCTTGACCCAAAAGTCATGCTTAGCACTTGTAATGTAAATCACGTGATTTTTTTCAAATGATGCTAAGAAAATAATAATGCGTTAGTTGATAAAGAATATTTATGTGAATGATTCCCTTTTTTAGTAAGTGTTTGGAAAATTTCGGATAGTAAGATTGTCCTTAATAACTAGTTACATGCATGGAATTTTAGTGGACTTCAAAATTTTCTTATGAGGCCGAATATGAATAGAATATATAAGAATAAGCATGAAGTATGAATAAGTTCATAAAGTATGTTCAACATAGTGTGGATCCTTATAATACACTAAAAGATGTATAGTATTATCCTTAGTGCTGATATTTCAAAGAAAAAATAGGAAGGTTTGAGATTATGATGTGGTCAGAACTAAGCATAAGTACATAACGATCAAGGTAAATAAGGTTAAAACTATGAAATATAGAACTGATGTAAAAGTAAGAAGTTTATGTCTTTCAATGATGTACATAATATGAAAGAAGCCATAAATATTATTAGTGTTAGTGAAACTTGAGGTGAGTATCCTCACATTTATCTTAAATGAATTTCAAGGATGAAATTCCCAAAAAGTATGGTAGAATTTTAACATCCAGAATTCTAAGTAATCTAATGCATATAATTTTATTTTTTATGAGGCCCAAGCCAAAGACACGACACACAAACTAAACTAGATTTGATGATCTATAGGCACATTTGGAGCCCATTAATTGTCAGTGATCACAATAGTGATGAATTTTCCAAACACACATATATATAATCAAAATAATGAGAAATACTTTTTGAGCAAGTTTTAGAATTTAATAATTTTCTTATAAAAGGTATATATTATTTACACAAAATGGATTATGAGTGATTAAAAATATTAAATTATTTTATTTTGAAATTCTAAGACCGTATTTATATTCCTTAGATAAATATGCAATATTTCTCAAAGTTTTATGATTTTGTTAACTTTAGATACAAAAAAATTCAAGAAAGATAAGGCTAGATGTGGTTCACTATCCAAAAAAATCAAATAATTTAAGAGATGAAAAATGAATTGTTTCTCAAGATTTTAAAATGATAATGAAACAAATATGAAACTCTTAGTCAAACATCATGATAGGAGGTCATAACATTTTAGTAATTTCTCTTTGGGAAAAATTTCATGGTTGTTTTGAAAAATTTAATGATAGGAACAAATTTGAATTGATATTTTTTAATTTAAAAAGAAGTTAGGTGACAAATCTTATGAGGCAATACATGCATGAACATTTTTACAATATCTATTAGATTTTTACATGTCATTTTGGTTTGGAAACAAATGTCAAGAACTTATCAAAATTTGTTTTTAATTTTTTTAGGAAAACTCATATGATAGTAATTATATTTTGGTCAAAATCTAGTCAAAATGGAAACCACATATTTAAAGATAGAAGTAGAAAGGAAGCTCAAGGGAAATTTTGATGATTTTACTTTTAATGTACCAAGATTTAGATAATTAATTACAATGCAATCAAATTTACAAGTGCAATATATTAATTGCAGACCACAAGAAAGTGTTTGTATTGAACCATCACCTTCCCTATACAATTAAAAACATTTTTATGCAAAAGAAAAAAAATTCAATTACGTGTATCTAAATGTGATTAGAAAAACGAAAAAAAATGTATATAATATGTACAATTGAATATTGCTTACCGTTTCTTAAGTATAAGATCATGTCAAATAGACACGATTTGAGGAGTGAATAATTCTAGTCAATCATTTTTTAGTATTTTTTACCATTCTACTTTTCATTTTGGGAAATGTGTATAAAAGTTAAATTAAAAGTAGTCTTATACCCTTTTGAATGATTTTTTTCTTTTCTTAAATTGGAGAGATTGGTCTAAATATCTTTGATAAGAAACCAAATGTTAGAGACATTTGTAGATAGCAAAGTTAATAGACATGAAACGTTAATGAAAATAGCTAGTTTTGATTTGTTATTAGAATAAGAGAAATATGATAATGTAATAAGTAGTAGTTTGTTTGATATTCATAGTATGTGTAATAAATGCTTGGTGTTTTCATTAGTGCTCGAGGTTTGAGTGAGTAATTATAGTAGGATCAATTTTAGAATGATGCTATATTAAATGGAGATGGAAGTGTGAATGGAAAAGATATTAAATGATTTAAGAATGAAGGGACACAATGTGAATTATAAAGGGAAACCATGTATTGAATGTGTATTTTGGAATCACAATTTAACATCATAGAGGTGATGTTTCTTGATTATTTTGTAAACTGTTAAGAATAATTAATAATGATCATGAGGATTATACTATCATATTCTAAGCAACTTTGAGTAATTTTCATATGTTGTTGGAAAGAGGTTTTGCCCAAATTCTTTTGGAAAGAAAAAGTAACCCAGGAGGTATAGAAAAATAACATGACTTTTGGGAGCCTCTTTGGTGAGGTGAATTGATTGTGGAAGGTTGCAAGATTATGAAAATTATTATTTTTAGGAAAGCTTGAATAAATTCATTAAATTTATGAGTCTACTTGATGTGAAAACCATTGGGTCAAAATTGAAATAGAGGAGAATTTATAAAATACTTTTGAGAAACTTTTGTATGGAATTTCCAGGTCCAAATAATTAGTCAAAGTGGACACCTCGTTATGTGAGTATTGAGCCAAAAATAAAGAGTTACACTACACATCCCCACCCACCCTCCCCACCCACCCACCCGGTCATCCACCCGGTGGTTGGGATTTGTAGTCAATGCTGATGCGGCAGAAAAAGTAAATACACTATGAAAGAGAAAAAAATGGAGAGAGAAAAATATTTTGCACATAACTCTTAATAGTAAGGAGTTTTAGGTTGAAATAAATAACTTTAGGTTCGTCATAAAAAATACTTTCTATCCAGACCAATGTTGACATACTTTGAAAAAAATAATATTAGAAGTATATTAAGAGAGGAGAGAAGTATACAAATAGATATTGTACTCAGATTGACCATTCAAGTACAATACTTATTACTTCTTTATTTCTTTATATTCCATATTATGTTATAAATCCACAAGTACTATACATTTTATCATTTATATTAATTTTTACCTACATTCAGAATGTAGCATTTGCCAAAATTCATATACAAGGATATCCGTACATTCTACAAGAAGTACAATACTATCAGCCAAATTTAATAATAAAACATACACTACTAGAAGTACAATACTAACAGTCACATTCTATATTTTTAAAGTATTCACATTCGTAATATGTACAGACACACAATACTATCTGCCTCATTATTTTTCACGCTCAATATCACAAATCCGTAAGTATTGTACATTTTATCATTTATATTAATTTTTGCATACATTTAGAATGTAAATTTTGACAAAAATTGTATACAAGGATACACACATTTTACAAGAAGTACAATACTAACAATCACATTTTGTAATGTAAAGTATAGTACTAGACGTACAATACTAGAGATACCGTACGAGACATAACATCAACACATGATTTGATGATCTTGTTAGTACAATACGAGACATGCCATGTATAAAAGAATGTCGACAACCACATACCATACCTATATAAACTAATTCACATTTCATTAAAAACATACACATTTTACTAAAATACAATACTTTCAACTATTGCCTAAGAACAACTAAACCTTGACCCCCTTCATTCAAAAGTAAAATACTATACTCATTGCTACTTTTAGCTCAATCGAATCCATAGAAGAACAAGTAGATATTGTACATGATTTGAGAGAAACACAAATGTGACTTAATTTACTTACGAGTACTGTACGTCTATACCCAGAGCATGTGTATGGTATCCTAAAATACAGATACTAATTTCTCGCGTATTATCATTATTTCAAAGTATCTCAACACCAGTCTTGTTGGAAAGTATTTTTTACAAAGATTCTAATGCAATTTATTTCATTAAAAAATACGCTCCGGATTGAAAGTTATGGATAAAAATATTTTCTTTCTCTTCTATTTCCTCATCTTTTATTGTTTTAATTGCTGCTGAGAGCATGACAGCTGGTGTCAGTTTTCTTTCCCCAAAATCGGGTGGGTGAGCGGGTGGGAATGTGACTATGTCTAGAATTTTTTCAAAATAAATGGGGGCATTAGTCGAGCATTAATCCATCTTAGACTCCAACACCCATGCCCCAAACACTATTGTGAGCATGATCCAAAGGCACAAAGGAACATAAATATCCAACAAGTTTTTCTCTAAGGTTTTTCAAGTCCTGAATTTTACAAAGAAACTCGAGAAGGAGATGAAGAAGTGAATGAACGTGGACCCTGACAGCTGAAGGGCGTCAACTTAGGGAATCGACCCTAACCAACCTAAGAGGTTGTGAAGAAGGAACCAAGGAACATAAAAGATAGTTGGAGAGGAAGATGCCGATGCTTTGGTTTCAGCTTAAGATGTGCCATGACTCGCCGGAAAGGAGGCTAGACTGCGGCACTTGTTTTGGCGTTGGAACAGGAGAGACGCAAAATTCCCTTCCTTGTGCGTCCACAGGGAAGACAGAAAACCGGTCAATAGATGGGCCTATCTGTACCGAGATTCTTAACTGCTGTCGATTGTTGCGGCTTACGAAGCCTTGGAAGTTGGAGAGTGCTCCTCCCTATTGAGGCGTCATGCTATATTTCCACGAGAAAACAAGTGAGGCGCTCCTGTTCCTTGAGTAGTCATGAGAACGAAGAGAAAGGGGCATCATGCCCTTCCTGTATATTTGGAAATCTAGGTGGATGATAAAAATTGACTCAGATTTTACGATACAGAATGAATAAACATGGGTCATAAATCCCATATGGATCCCCGAAGAAACCTAAAGATCCTCAACCCCGGGAGCTAGTGAGAGAAAACAATCCCATCGTCTAACCACAACCATCGAATTTCTGACCTTGCTCCGACCTCCATAGGACGGCTGCGACGCCGATCACAGGCTCACACCATAGCTTGGCAACACCAAAAAATCCCTAGTAGCATCTACTCAAAGAACAACTCAACATTGGGGCACGTATCTCCATCCATAGCAACATCGGGAGAATTCCACACCATATACTTTTGGGTACACCATTACGGCTGGGTCACATATCTGCATTGAAAGCTACAAACAAATCTCCGCTTCCCAACCAGAATAACAATGTAGTCTGGCGCAGTCAGATCAAATATATACCCTTAGGGCGGCCCGGCTACGGCTAACTCCATCCGTCGCCAAACAACAGACTGAACTATCCCCCAACATGAGGATGACATCTCACGGTGGCTCAGAGTCATAACAAACATCTCAAATGAAGGGTCGCAACTCCACTTCATCACTGTAAGACTTATAAGAACAGGAAGACCACATCACCGTTAACCTCACACAACCCTATCCATTCTAGTCCAAAGATGGCTTCACACTACCTGTTCATGAGCTACCCTTTAGATGATCCAGATAACCACTCCATCATCCAACTACCAAGAGCTTGGAAGTATCATAAACACGACCTCCTTCCAGGCATCAACAAAATCCAGATAGGCCATAAAAACTTCAACGTCGTCATTGACTATGACAAGAAGTCCAACATCTACATAGTCCATGGATGGGAAGACATGATTGTAGAGCTTAAACTCAAACCAGAATGGACAATCTTCATCAGACCAGTCACCAGAAGGACCCTGATGGCCTCGATTGCCGACTCCAACAAAGAAACACTCACTTGACTGTACTCACTCTTCTTCTCGAAGCATGAACACATCTCTACTAGTTTAGACTCTGCTGATCAATTGTTCGTTCATGATAAACATCAACCCACTGAAGGTACCAAAGTCAATCCAATTGAGATCACTTCTAGCCAAACATCACAAACTAGCTTCGAAGAAGAAGATACAACTTCATCAAAACAAAAACCCACCACCATTGCAGATAGGTACCAACAACCTTTCACAACTGATCATTCCCCCATACCCTTTTATGATTTTAAAAAAGCTCAAAATTTTCATCTGTAAAAGACATCATCTCCCTTGTTCTTGTATGATCTTGATTTTGCATAGCTTGGCCAGCCTTCAGCCACTGACTTAGCTATAAAAACCTTCAAACACAACACATATCACTCAGCCTGGTGACGATCCCCCCCCCCAAAAAAAAAACACCAATTTTGCTCTCTGTTTTGCAACAGATGCACCAGTAGAAAATACTCAAGGTCCCAATGCACCACTTCAAGATTATGCTATTTTTTCCATAAACCTGGACATCTAGCATACAACTGCTTCCACCGCAATTCCCATTCCCTAGAAGACAACAAACACTTTACCAGGGGAAAATCTTTACATCATGCACCTGCCACATTTTCCAACAGATCACAGTGCAATTCAAGATTTGACAAATCAAATCATAGATCAAAGCCCAATGTCTAAGAGATTAGCACACATAACTCTTTTGCTTGTCTCTTCCCATGTGAGTTTTCTACAACACCACCACACTCTTCACATGCACACGTCCACCACCATTCAAAACAACCTATAAAACCTTTTAGCTGCTCAAAGACACAACCACCCATTGCACCAAAGATCTTACCTCAAGCTAGCAGCCCTCACAAATTCTCAACCCCTGAGAAACCTAGCTGCATCACACCTTTGCTTATGTCTCCTTCATTACATCTGGAAAATGAGTTCTCCTTTGAACTTCCGCCTAACTCTATGAGGATTTTGAAAGTTTTCACTAGTCGAAGCATCCTTGTCACCGACATAAACAACATTGACAACAACACCGTACACGTGCCATAGCTTTGCTCCTCCCTAACCACACTGCCTTGTAGTAAAAATTCATTTCACCCTCTCAGCTTCTCTATTCTGTCCCAGAAGGCACTAAGCTTGATCACCTTTTTGGACAAGTTATGACTATACCGTGTGGATCCAATTTTGTCCAAGCTAATAGTACTCGGTGGACACCTAAACAAGGCTCATCTCTTGTTGGATCTGGTGGTTCTGGATGGGTAGTGATTGCCGATATTACACCACATCTTTGGGAGGTCAACATTTTTAAAGCCATATCCCACTCCATAGGAGCCACTCTTCAATACGTTAGTCGGGACAATCTACAACCAACACAATACATCAAAGCTTTCTGTGTTTTCTCTATCAAACATGCTATCACTCTCCCTGCATCACTCAAAATCCATTTGGGTGAAAAAATTTATAGTATCAAACTTTCAACTGAAAACCCAACTTCCATCAAGACCACTTTCTCTGATATCTGTGTTCACCCCCTCCTAGTACTGCCCAGTCAACATAAAAAACCCTTCACTAATGTCAGAAAACCCAATGAAAGGAACTTGGTCTGGGAAAGAAAGAGCACCACTACCAAGTCCACTGAAGAAACCAACCAATCTGTCAACAACAAAAGACCTAGAATGTCATCACCATCGGTAGACCGCACAAGCAATACTCTAATGAACTCCTTCAAACCTTTCTCTTTTCACAACAATGACACAGATTCTACTATGAATATAGATTCTAATACTATGCAAAAACTGAAGACTTCTATCATTGACGAGATTCGATCATCGTAGAGTTTGAAGCCGAAAAGCAAAGGAAAGGCTACGAGAACCATCCAATCCATCAACAACATATCCACCACACAGAAGGACTGACTAGAAGAAACTATTTTGCCTCAAAAGAACCAGGTACACCTTCACTTTCCACATCTAAAGCTACTTTATCTTCAAAACAAATGTTGTCAGATTCTACATCTTCTGATTTAGATGAAAACAACATAGATTATATAGAAGACATAGCTTCAAGGCTTGATATACAACCTTTCACAAATTCAACTGATAAATTAGGTATCACTTTTGATGATGACACATCTGCACATCAGTCCTTAGACAACATAGAACAATTTATGAACTGGAAAAACCACATAAAAATTCATGATACATATTCACATTTTGGAGCTTTGCATATATGCTAATTCTACTACACATAGTTTTTTGCAATTCAAAACATTTTGATATGCATATTACTTCATGGAATATCTATTGGGCATCAAATCTGAACCAACCAAAAGAAATTTGCAGACACATTTACAAAAACAACATTAACATCATCACCATTTAGGAAACTAAAACAACTCTATCACCTTTTTCTCTCAAAACTATAGGAGGCAAACACATTAACACTTGACACCAAATCCCACTACAAGGTTTCAAGGGGGGCCTCCTTATAGGCATAAACAACAAACTCTTTGATATTACTAACACTAAACCACATACATTTTTCATCACTCTTCGTATCACAAACACCATTGAAAACTTCAGTTGGATCTTCACTGACATTTATGGAGAATCTGGCACAAACAAAATAGAATATACAATAGAAATCATGCACATCATGAGAATCTATCACGACAAACCCTGTCTTAGGGTGGGGGGACCTCAACCTCACAGCAAAACTTTCTGACTGAACAAACCCCACCACAACAATGGGTTACATGACTTCTTCATATAAAGCCTTCCTTAAACTTATTCAAAACCACCATATGATTGATATCCCACCAACCACTGCTTGCTACACATGGACACATCAACAACCCTGGGCTAGACTCGAGCACTTCATTTGCTCTATTATATGGGAATACCATACCCCCATGCCTATGTCAGTATAACACACTGACCCATCTCTGACCACTTCCCCAAAACAAGAAAAATGGGGACACAAACCTTTTCTCTTTGAAAACTTCTGGATTACTGATCCTCCATGTCTGACCCTATGCAAAAGGCATTGGGCTGTAGCAGATAACCAAACCAGAAATGTTGGATACTACATTCACAATAACACTAAATGTGTCAGGAGTAATTTGAAAAGTTGAAAAAGAGAAACCATTGGAAATCTCTCACACAAACTAGCTGGCCTAGAACAACAACACCTATTTTTTGATATTGATCCATATGATGATCTGACCCTGGATCTCACTATAAAAGCCAAACTAATCATGTTAAGCACTACATGGACACTATTTGGAGGCAATGTGCAAAAATCAAATGGGCTAAGGAGGGCGATAAAACACCAAATTCTTCCACAAAACTTGCAATAACAATACTCACAAAAATATCATTGCTAAGTTGAACATTAATAGAAGCACTTCTTCCAACAAACATCTGATAACTATACACATTGTTCGACATTTCTACTGCATTTTCAATGCTAGATACAAGCCCTTTTTCTCAACTACAACAATTGGAAGAACTTATGTGGTTGCTATATCACCTCACCACAGCTCATCATTGGTCCTTTCACCCCTAAAGAACTTGATTTGACCATCCACTCACTCGGTAAAAATAAATCTCCAGGCTCTGACGAATTTAATATGAAGTTTTACCTGGCTAACTGAAACCACATCAAGGGTGACTTTCAGAAGCTCCTCAGAGCTATTCAATACAACACAAATGTTCACAACCTTCTCTAACATATTAACCACACCAATATAGCACTCATAAAAAAAGTTACTCACCCTGATCAGATCTCACAATTCAGACCCATTAGCCTCATCAACACTTCATACAATATCATTGCTAAGGTCCTCTCAAATCACATCAAACCCCACATGAAAAAATTCATCTCACACAACCAAAATGCCTTTCTTAAAAATTGAAGTATTCACGATGCTTTCATCATGGTGAATGAAACTCTACACCTTTGCCACAAAAATAAAATGCCACTTCTAGCCATCAAACTTGATTTTCAAAAAGCCTTTGATACATCAACTGAGATTGCCTCATCAAAGCCATGTCGGTATATGGTTTTCCTGACATTTGGAATAACTATATTCACGCCTACATCTCCACAAACTACTTCTCTACCATTATTAATGAATCACCCTTTGGCTACTATCACAATTCAAATGGGTTAATCCAAGGTGACCACCTCTCTCCTTACCTCTTCATCATTATAACATCCATTCAAACCAACATGATTAAACTTGGCACTACGCATGGACTTATAGCCTCTCCTCATGAATGCCAAGAGAACATCATACAATATGCGGATGATACAATAATCCTTGTCAAGACTAAGGACTACACCATAATCAACACTATCTGTATCATTGGCCTTTTCTTATACATCTCGGGTCTTAGGATAAACCTCTCAAAGTCTTCTATCTTTAGAGTCAATACATATCCTGATATCATCAGTAGGTATAAAACCTCCTCAAATGCAAAATCGACAACTTTCCCATCAACTATCTTGGGCTACCTATCACTCCTCACCCCATAACTCACTCCATTTGGAAACCCATCATTGATAACATTCAAGGGAAACTAAATGTGAGAACCTGTTACACTAAATGAGATTACTCAAAAAATAAAGCACAATCAATCACGAATCAATCACATACCCAAAAATATGGGTAAATTAAAATCAATTTCAACGTTAGCACTCTCTCTGAAACATTTGCATAAGAGCCCAATATCTTTCTTATATTCATACTATGATAAGAATTTGATACAATTGTTGCCTTAGCCACAACATATATACACAGGAGAACAATATTTTTATATGCCACACAAACAAGAATTACTATGCTAACAAAAGTCTAATTTGCTTGAAACACCATATACAAACTTTTCCTACCCAGATATGAGAGTACAGGGATGACTCTAGGACATACTAGACATATAATTACCTTTCTCATGGATTTATTACTATAGCTCCCCTTTGTTGCCATAGGTTTGTTTTCATCACTTTCAGTTACCTAAAAAAATGTGGTGAACCACAAGGGTGAGACCCATGTCCCAACAAGAGATATTACCTCCAACAACATTTATTGATTACAACATGCTTAAGTAATTAAATAATTAAATAGTTTAATCAGATATAACAAATAAGATCAGAAGTACTGGTGATTAACAAAATACATAAAGGAGTAGATAATAACTATCATCCTTCATCTTGTTGATAATATAAGCAATTCAATAGCATATGCATATCTAGCATCATAAGCAAGTCTAGTAACATAGCCTAGATAAGAACATGAGAATGTCTAATTGGTTGAACATATCAACATTATAAGAAGAGCTAACAACATAAGCACAACTATCTGAATAAGCATGATTAGCTGTATATGCATCTCTAGATACAAATGCAAGGCTAGCATGCTAAACATAACTAACAACATGAGATATCTAGCATTACGATTATAATCAGTAGTAGTAGTATAGTTATCAACAAAGCATAGCTACTGTATGTATGCATCAATAATCTTAAACATATCCACAACATAAGTATATCTACTATCTCTTAATTGCACTAAGCATCATCTTTATGCAAAGATAATAAACAAGGGTTATCATCCAATGTGAAACGTCATGTATAACCCTACACAAATATACTACATGGTTGTATTACATTTTTTATTAAGCCCTGAGGAATTTAAGGATACCACTCAAGTTCCAACTAACCACCGCTTGGTCATAATCAGTGCCATACAAGATCTAGGAAGATCTAGACTCCTAAGATCTTCTTTGTCCCCAGTCAGTATAGGTCCGCCACAACGACACATAAGGTCAAGCTGCTACAGCCTAGTTTGTCCTTGGCACATGTCACGACACTAGTGAAAGGAGGTTGGTACGCATACCCTACCATCCGAGATACAACTGCAGTTGTCCTATAATATCATCACATATAAAATCACTGAGACACAACCACAACCGTTCTCAAAATGAGGGCTAGGTATGACCACAATCATCCTCCCTAAACACTTGAATTTAGGATAATAAACACCATGCATAGTCATCAGTATAGACTCTGAGTTTCCCTAAGGAATACTCGTTTCACCATCTAGCAAGTTCTGACACTCAGATGGATCTATGGCACATGACACTACTTGATTAGAGTTCCATTTGATTAGTTATGCCATTTGGGTGCATTGAAGTTGCATCAAACAAATGGACATACAATCCCTATTTCACATCTAGCAAGCATATAAGTATCACAACTTCAAAAGTTATAAAACATGTAAAACACAATTTCTCATCTCATCATCACATGGTACTATTCACTTGCCATTCATGAGACTACACTAGTCATCATACTATCACAAGATATAAATCCTTTTTGCAATATCACATGGTATCAACCCTTATCAACACAATAGGATTACACCTCATTCAGGGCTCAACCATGCCCAAAGGTCACCAAGACCATCATACTATTCCCTACAAGATCATCATTATCATTTCATGCCTTATAGAAAGGCTCAACAACATCACTTACATATAATACACCAGATCAACACAATATTGCATTAATGAGCTAGGAGATATTCATAAATAATAATAGCAGGGTTATATTAACATTAAGAACATTCCTTTATTACATCAACATGCAAAGAATCTAGATATGATTAAAACTCATGATATTCATAATGCACATGTTTAGCATAAGAATGTAACATCCCTGACCTGGGTTATGAGTTAACCCTAGGTGTTTTGCCTAATTATGTAATTAAGATACTTGTGATTATCTTTTGGCATGTAATTAAACTTCTGAGGAACATATATTTCCATTTCTGTCCTAATTAAACAATGTTTTAGTATTGTTTTGTAATACATGGACTTATGTGCAAATTACCCAGTTAGAGGGGTTAACTTGCAAATTTCACATGTTGAGATGTTCCTCTGATGTTGAGACATCATGAGGATGATTATGATAAAATTTGAGGGATTTCCCAAGCTTGAGCACCAAGGTGCAACTGTGGAAGCAATCCATGTGCCTGAAACCCTGGTTTTGGGGTAAAATGCAATTTACCTAAAATTTGGGGAGAAACTTGTAATTTTCATCTTTTAAAGTATCTTTTATAACTTTTTTCATCATTTGGAGAAGAAATGATCAAGAGGTCACTTCATTTGAATAATCAAATAATAAAGAACACCTTTGTGGTTGAATAATCAAGGTGTAAGTACTATAGCCCTTTTATGTGTGTGCTTTAGTAATAGGTTGATCTTCTTTGCCTTCATTTCTTGACCTTAGAAGGAGTTTGTCCTTAGAAATAAGAGGTAGGGACGTGCAAAGAAGAAAGGAGGGGCTTATATGAGAATGAGGAGAACATATGTGCTTATGTCAAAATTTCACCTAAGCATATAAGCTACTTTCCTCACTTAGCAAGGGAACGTATCTTTTCTTTCCTTCACTGTTCCCCCTTGCTCAACTGACTAAGGAGAGCTCAGGAGCCTAGGAGAACAACCAGGGGAGTGCAAGGTAGGTTTGGATCCTTCCTTTTTGCTCGAATTCATGGATGAAACTCGGATTCAAGGTCAAATTCATGGCTAGCTCACTTAGCTCTATCTTTCTAGCCATCTCTTCTCAACTTTCCTTGGAGGATTCACCTTGGCCTACCTGTGGAGCTTCTAGGACGCCATTAAAGGCTTGGAGCTTGAAAGCTTGGAGCTCAAGGAGCAAGCTTTAGGCGGGTTTTATAACTCTAAACCCTAAGCTTGGATTATACATCATTTCTATGCATTTAGTTGCTAGTTTATCTTCTTCCCTATCTTCCCTTGCTTCCTTGCAAGCAAATCCGTGAGGAACTATTGCTGTTCTTGAGCTAGAAGATGAATACGTTATTTCCTATGCTTATCCATAGTTTTTCACTTTACCATACGACCTCAACCAATTGTTATGGGTTTACAAAACCGTTTGGTGGGCAAAAGGTTTCAAGGTCGTATGAGGGCATACGGTCTCAAGACCGTATGGTCGCATTGACCAAGCATGGACCGTATGGGAATCTTGTTCACAATTATGTAGGCTAATCACTCACCAAATTTGAGGGCTTAACTCAAAAGTAATCGTGAGATATAGGCTAATAAATTAGCAAATCCATTTGAATTAATCCCTGATTTTCAATCTGATTAAATTAATATTTTTGGGTAAACGGTCTCAAAACCGTATAAGATGGTTAAACAAGTGTTGACCGTTTGGGATTCCTGTTCATAATGATGTTGGTTGATAACCCTCCAAATTTGAGAGGTTAACTCCAAAGGGATCGTGAGATATAAGCAAATCAATTAGCAAATCCAATTGAATTTAGTTCTGATTTTCAATCTGCTTAATTTGCCCTTTTTGGGCAAACGGTCTCAAAACCGTATAAGATGGTTGACCAAGCATTGACGGTATGCTATTACTGTTCATAATGATGTTAATTAATGACTCACCAAATTTTATGGACTAATTCCAAACGAGTTAAGAGTTGAAGGTTGATTACTAGGGCAAACCCTAAGTGAAATCAGTGCTGAAATTTCAATGAGTTAATTAGAGTTTTTGGGTTGATTAGCCCAAACGGTCTCAAGACCATTTGGGGAATCATCCAAACGGTCTCAAGACCGTTTGGGGATCACCCAAGACCGTATGGAGGTCTGGGGTCAAGTATAGTTGACCAATTGAAGGTACAAAGATACGAAATTACATTTCAATTAAGTATTGATGTAATAATCAACTCAATAGATCATACCTTGATGAATGTTCACTAGAATCCAAAGGATGGATGGGCAAACGGTCTCAAGACCATTTGGAACTCATCCAAACGGTCTCAAGACTGTATGGTGACCATCCAAGACCGTTTGGAGGTCTAGGGTTAGGGCAATTTGGTCAATTGAAGGTCCAAATTGCAACATGTTGATCAATCGATAAAATTGCTGATTTGTGACTTAATTAAGGTTCAACCCTTATCAAACCAACCTAGAGTTTGATGAATTCTTGGGCAAACGGTCTCAAGACTGTTTGGAGGATATCCAAATGATCCCAAGACCGTTTGGGCTAAGTTTGAGCCCAATTGAAGGTCAATTGATGGGTTCAACTTCGATTTGATTCACATTATTGAGTGTTGATGGTTGAACGTTTATAGACCTTAATTGAACCAACTCCAACCCTAATTGGATATCAATTGAGGGTCAATTGAGTAACCAATTGGTTAAGGCTAACCCTAATTGTCTTAATTGATAAGTGGTTAACAAGCTTGAGACCAATTGATGGTTTCAACATAGGAAACCCTAATCGAGTTTACCCTTGAGGTCCATGTGATCTTGAGTTTTTAGGTCCATACGATCTCAAGATCGAATGACACCATTCGACCTCAAGACCGAATGAATCCATTCGATCTCAAGATCGAATGAGTCCATTTGATCTCAAGATCGAATGAGTCCATTCAACCTCAAGATCGAATGAGACCATACGATCTCAGGATCGTTTGTAGGTTGATCAACTTAAATACTAATGATATCTAAAGACATTAAGGGTCAAGTTATTAGTAGATTAACCCATGATGATGATCAATGTGTAATTTACCATAATGCCCTTAAAAGGTTCAATTGAGTGAAACCTTGTTCTAATCAAACCCTAATCACTCAATAGTGGTGATTTGGTTTATGTTAATCAAAGTGGACTTGACCCAATCTAATTTGGAGTGGTGAAATCACCATCTACTAGTGAGAGGAGAGAGAAAGTATCATAGGAGAGAGAAAGTACTCCTTTTTAGTGAGAATTCAAGTAAAGAACCTTCATTATATATGAATGTGCATGATTAGGGTATGATCCACCTATGTGAGATCATGGAAACCCTAATTATGACAATTGGTGAATCTTAATCTTATCTGAGGGCTTTAATGATGATGTTTCTCATACATGATGATGTTATAAGTTCAATTCACCATGAGGTGAATAGTAAACCCTAATTCTAGGGTGATGACATGTAATGTGAATAGTAAGCCCTAATTCAAGGGTGATGACATGTATGTGAATAGTAAACCCTAATTCAAGGGTGATGACTTGTAATGTGAATAGTAAACCCTAATTGATGAAAATTGGGGGACTCGACTCTTCTAAGAGTTTGAAAGTATAACTTCTAGAATGAATTGTTTACTGTTATCAGTTAAATTAACCATGCAGGTTGTCATGAGATGATGATCATATCCAGGTAGGGATTATGATACTATATTCATTGAAAGCATGTTATTAGCTTTATGAATAATAACATATGCTGGTGCCTAGCAAGTGGCATCTTATGAGAATGATAGGCTGAGAGAGAGCCATGAATATCATCAAGGTCATGCTTGACAGATGACTTGTGATGAAATGATTGAGAAATGATATTGATGTGAGTTAGACTTGTTACATTTAGTATTCTATTTTTCATAGCTGCTATGCTAATGATTAATGATTGAAAACATGTATGATGTTAAAAGAATACTGAAATGTACATAACTAATCAAGTATAATCATACCATGTAGAGCCCTGATCATACATCCATCATTGTCAGGAGTTAAATGATGGTGAAACAGGTTTTCCTAAGGGAACTCCTGGATCACATACTTTTGAGTATGTGGGGAATATGGATGTGAATACCCTAACATCCTAGTGTAGGAATTGATGTGGGTGTATCTAATCCATCAATCCTTCACTGTATGTTTATGCCGGGGTGATGTAACACTAATCTCCCGAGGGAAATATGTTATGCCGCATCAATGAGAGATAAACAAGAAATCCTTCGATGGCGAAGAGAGTACAGAATGCCACCGTGACTCTAATAGCGAAGTACCAGAATACCCTGGTAAGCTATAGTAGCAGAGACATGAGATGTCCTGCATATTGATCCTCATACTGACTGAGGAAGATGAGGTCATAATAATCCGACTCTTTTGATGACCTAGGTATGATACCGATGCGACTTAATAATGATCGGTTGGAGTATGAGCGGTATACCTCATCTCCGTAGGGCATAATAATGTTTGTAAAACATAATCAGCCTCGTAGCATTTCTACTTAGGTTGAACTACGAGATGCATTGGTTGAAGTTACATTGTTTAATATACATGTTCTTCATATTCCTTGAATAGTATTATTCTGTTTAATAATAATCTGCTGTTGATTACCCTAAGAGCTTTTATTGTTCATACTGTTCAAATATTGCTATAATAAAGCTTCTGGCGGAGAGTTATAACTCTCGCTGGGACAATTATTTTAAATTGTCTCACCCCACAGATTTCAACTTTTTAGGTGGTCGCCGAGGACGAAGAAATCAATCTTCTGGTGGCCGATATCAGCAGCAGCAGCACCAGGAGCAGTAGTGAATCTCAGGTGGAGATTCAGACTGCTAAGTTGTGTAGTTAGATAGTCTGTCCTATGTGTCCTCTGTACTCTCAGGTCCTTGGAGTGATGGTCTGAGATTTTGATTTGACTCTTGAGATTTTGTATCTTGCTGTGTATAATTACTCAAGAAGTAATTTGACAGAGATGTAAACAGTTTACCCTCTTTACTGAAGGAAGTTTTATGATTTCAATGTCTTATCTCAAGAAGTTTTAATTTCTCATGATTTTTAGTATTCCGCTGTTAATCGAATCGCTTCCGCTGAATTTAATCGTGTTTATCTCGGGTTTTGGAGATCAGAGCCCACAGTTAAGTGGTATCAGAGCTCTAGGTTCGCTGAGTCTATAGAGGATAGGACTTAGGATGTTGATTCTAATCTTAGTGTTCCTTCGTATCTAATAGAGTCTTCTGCTCCTCAGGAGAAGAAGATTGTTAAGGATGTCTGAACCACATGAAGAATATGTGGCAGAAAGTAGCATCGCTGCACCCCAAGGAGGTGCAAGGGACCCGGAGATAGAACAATCTGTACCTGAGCCACCCAGGGAGCCACCTCAGTTTGTCCCAGCTGACATGGGAAACCCAGCTGTTCAAACTATGTTCGGGCAGTTTATGACTGCCATGACACACATCACCGACAGGATGCCCATGCCTGCACCTAGGGCACCTGCCCAATCTGGAGGACAAGGTATCGGTAAGACGTTCGAGCGACTTCGTCGTGTTGGAGCTACCGAGTACTTTGGGACAACTGACCCCGCCCGCAGATGCAGATCTGTGGTTAACCGAGTTAGAGAAAGCTTTCAGGATCCTGAACATCCCAGAAGCTGAGAAGGTTAGACATGCTGTCTATCTTCTCAAGGGAGTGCTGGTCATTGGTGGACCATGGAAGAGCAGAAGAGGCCTGGAGTGGAGATTTCATGGGAAGTCTTTCGGCGGGAATTTATCAATAGATATTTCCCTAAGACGTTTATGGATGAGAAAATCTCTCAATTCAAGAGGTTAAGACAAGGTTTGATGAACATTAGAGAATATGAAGCTAAGTTCATGGAGCTGTTTCGGTTTTGTCCGCATATGGCTGCTACAGATGAAGGAAAGGGAAGTTAGCTCCTAGATTTGTAGGGCCCTATCCAATCATTGAACGGGTTGGAAAGGTAGCCTATAAACTAGAGTTACCTCAAGAGTTGCAGAAGTTACATCCTGTGTTTCACATTTCTATGCTGAGGAAATGTCACCCTGATACTGAGTCAGTTCTACAACCTATGGAAGTAGAATTGAATGAAGATGTAACCTATGAGGAAGGACTTGTGTCAATTATTGATAACAGAATTAAAAAGCTAAAGAAAAAAGACATAAACCTTGTGAAAGTCCTCTGGAACCACCGTGGTGTCGAAGAAGCCACTTGGGAACTAGAGGATGAGATGAGAAGGAAATACCCTGCCCTTTTCTCTTAATATGCTTTATCGATTTTGGGGACGAAATCCTTGTAAGGGTGGATAATTTGTAACATCCCTGACCTGGGTTATGAGTTAACCTTAGGTGTTTTGCCTAATTATGTAATTAAGATAGTTGTGATTATCTTTTGGCATGTAATTAAACTTCTGAGGAACATATATTTCCATTTCTGTCCTAATTAAACAATGTTTTAGTATTGTTTTGTAATACAAGGACTTATGTGCAAATTACCCAGTTAGAGGGGTTAACTTGCAAATTTCACATGTTGAGATGTTCCTCTGATGTTGAGACATCATGAGGATGATTATGATAAAATTTGAGGGATTTCCCAAGCTTGAGCACCAAGGTGCAGCTGTGGAAGCAATCCATGTGCCTGAAACCCTGGTTTTGGGGTAAAATGCAATTTACCCAAAATTTGGGGAGCAACTTGTAATTTTCATCTTTTAAAGTATCTTTTATAACTTTTGTCATCATTTGGAGAAGAAATGATCAAGAGGTCACTTCATTTGAATAATCAAATAATAAAGAACACCTTTGTGGTTGAATAATCAAGGTGTAAGTACTATAGCCCTTTTATGTGTGTGCTTTAGTAATAGGTTGATCTTCTTTGCCTTCATTTCTTGACCTTAGAAGGAGTTTGTCCTTAGAAATAAGAGGTAGGGATGTGCAAAGAAGAAAGGAGGGGCTTAGATGAGAATGAGGAGAACATATGTGCTTATGTCAAAATTTCACCTAAGCATATAAGCTACTTTCCTCACTTAGCAAGGGAACGTATCTTTTCTTTCCTTCACTGTTCCCCCTTGCTCAACTGACTAAGGAGAGCTCAGGAGCACAGGAGAACGACCAGGGGAGTGCAAGGTAGGTTTGGATCCTTCCTTTTTGCTCGAATTCATGGATGAAACTCGGATTCAAGGTCAAATTCATGGCTAGCTCACTTAGCTCTATCTTTCTAGCCATCTCTTCTCAACTTTCCTTGGAGGATTCACCTTGGCCGACCTATGGAGCTTCTAGGACGCCATTAAAGGCTTGGATCTCAAAAGCTTGGAGCTCAAGGAGCAAGCTTTAGGCGGGTTTTATAACTCTAAACCCTAAGCTTTGATTATACATCTTTTCTATGCATTTAGTTGCTAGTTTATCTTCTTCCCTATCTTCCCTTGCTTCCTTGCAAGCAAATCCGTGAGGAACTGTTGCTGTTCTTGAACTAGAAGATGAATACGTTATTTCCTATGCTTATCCACAGTTTTTCACTTTACCATACGACCTCAACCAATTGCCCATACGGTTTACAAAATCGTTTGGTGGGCAAAAGGTTTCAAGGTCGTATGAGGTCATACGGTCTCAAGACCGTATGGCCGCATTGACCAAGCGTGGAACGTATGGGAATCCTGTTCACAATTATGTAGGCTAATCACCCACCAAATTTGAGGGCTTAACACAAAAGTAATCGTGAGATATAGGCTAATAAATTAGAAAATCCATTTGAATTAATCCCTGATTTTCAATCTGATTAAAAGTATCTTTTTGGGTAAACGGTCTCAAAACCATATAAGATGGTTGACAAAGTGTTGACCGTTTGGGGGTACTGTTCATAATGATATTGGTTGATAACCCTCCAAATTTGAGAGGTTAACTCCAAAGGGATCGTGAGATATAAGCAAATCAATTAGCAAATCCAATTGAATTTAGTTCTGATTTTCAATCTGCTTAATTTGCCCTTTTTGGGAAAACGGTCTCAAAACCATCTAAGATGGTTGACCAAGCGTTGAACGTATGATATTACTGTTCATAATGATGTTAATTAATGACTCACCAAATTTTATGGACTAATTCCAAACGAGTTAAGAGTTGAAGGTTGATTACTAGGGCAAACCCTAAGTGAAATCAGTGCTGAAATTTCAATGAGTTAATTAGAGTTTTTGGGTTGATTAGCCCAAACGGTCTCAAGACCGTTTGGGGAATCATCCAAACGGTCTCAAGACCGTTTGGGGATCACCCAAGACCGTATGGAGGTCTGGGGTCAAGTATAGTTGACCAATTGAAGGTACAAAGATACCAAATTACATTTCAATTAAGTATTGATGTAATAATCAACTCAATAGATCATACCTTGATGAATGTTCACTAGAATCCAAAGGATGGATGGGCAAACGGTCTCAAGACCGTTTGGAACTCATCCAAACGGTCTCAAGACCGTATGGTGACCATCCAAGACCGTTTGGAGGTCTAGGGTTAGGGCAATTTGGTCAATTGAAGGTCCAAATTGCTACATGTTGATCAATCGATAAAATTGCTGATTTGTGACCTAATTAAGGTTCAACCCTTATCAAATCAACCTAGATTTTGATGAATTCTTGGGCAAACGGTCTCAAGACCGTTTGGAGGATATCCAAATGATCCCAAGACCGTTTGGGCCAAGTTTGAGCCCAATTGAAGGTCAATTGATGGGTTCAACTTCGATTTGATTCACATTGTTGAGTGTTGATGGTTGAACGTTTATAGACCTTAATTGAACCAACTCCAACCCTAATTGGATATCAATTGAGGGTCAATTGAGTAACCAATTGGTTAAGGCTAACCCTAATTGTCTTAATTGATAAGTGGTTAACAAGCTTGAGACCAATTGATGGTTTCAACATAGGAAACCCTAATCGAGTTTACCCTTGAGGTCCATGTGATCTTGAGTTTTTAGGTCCATACGATCTCAAGATCGAATGACACCATTCGACCTCAAGACTGAATGAGTCCATTCGATCTCAAGATCGAATGAGTCCATTTGATCTCAAGGCCGAATGAGTCCATTCGATCTCAAGATCGAATGAGTCCATTCGATCTCAAGATCGAATGAGTCCATTCAACCTCAAGATCGAATGAGACCATACGATCTCAGGATCGTTTGTAGGTTGATCAACTTAAATACTAATGATATCTAAAGACATTAAGGGTCAAGTGATTAGTAGATTAACCCATGATGATGATCAATGTGTAATTTACCATAATGCCCTTAAAAGGTTCAATTGAGTGAAACCTTGTTCTAATCAAACCCTAATCACTCAATAGTGGTGATTTGGTTTATGTTAATCAAAGTGGACTTGACCCAATCTAATTATGAGTGGTGAAATCGCCATCTACTAGTGAGAGGAGAGAGAAAGTATCATAGGAGAGAGAAAGTACTACTTTTTAGTGAGAATTCAAGTAAAGAACCTTCAATATATATGAATGTGCATGATTAGGGTATGATCCACCTATGTGAGATCATGGAAACCCTAATTATGATAATTGGTGAATCTTAATCTTATCTGAGGGCTTTAATGATGATGTTTCTCATACATGATGATGTTATAAGTTCAATTCACCATGAGGTGAATAGTAAACCCTAATTCTAGGGTGATGACATGTAATGTGAATAGTAAACCCTAATTCAAGGGTGATGACATGTATGTGAATAGTAAACCCTAATTCAAGGGTGATGACTTGTAATGTGAATAGTAAACCCTAATTATTGAAAATTGGGGGACTCGACTCTTCTAAGAGTTTGAAAGTATAACTTCTAGAATGAATTGTTTACTGTTATCAGTTAAATTAACCATGTAGGTTGTCATGAGATGATGATCATATCCAGGTAGGGATTATGATACTATATTCATTGAAAGCATGTTATTAGCTTTATGAATAATAACATATGCTGGTGCCTAGCAAGTGGCATCTTATGAGAATGATAGGCTGAGAGAGAGCCATGAATATCATCAAGGTCATGCTTGACAGATGACTTGTAATGAAATGATTGAGAAATGATATTGATGTGAGTTAGACTTGTTACATTTAGTATTCTATTTTTCATAGCTGCTATGCTAATGATTAATGATTGAAAACATGTATGATGTTAAAAGAATACTGAAATGTACCTAACTAATCAAGTATAATCATACCATGTAGAGCCCTGATCATAGATCCATCATTGTCAGGAGTTAAATGATGGTGAAATAGGTTTTCCTAAGGGAACTCCTGGATCACATACTTTTGAGTATGTGGGGAATATGGATGTGAATACCCTAACATCCTAGTGTAGGAATTGATGTGGGTGTATCTAATCCATCAATCCTTCACTGTATGTTTATGCCGGGGTGATGTAACACTAATCTCCCGAGGGAAATATGTTATGTCGCATCGATGAGAGATAAACAAGAAATCCTTCGATGGCGAAGAGAGTACAGAATGCCACTGTGACTCTAATAGCGAAGTACCAGAATACCCTGGTAAGCTATAGTAGCAGAGACATGAGATGTCCTGCATATTGATCCTCATACTGACTGAGGAAGATGAGGTCATAAGAATCCAGCTCTTTTGATGACCTAGGTATGATACCGATGCGACTTAATAATGATCGGTTGGAGTATGAGCGGTATACCTCATCTCCGCAGGGCATAATAATGTTTGTAAAACATAATCAGCCGTGTAGCATTTCTGCTTAGGTTGAACTACGAGATACATTGGTTGAAGTTACATTGTTTAATATACATGTTCTTCATATTCCTTGAATAGTATTATTCTGTTTAATAATAATCTGCTATTGATTACCCTAAGAGCTTTTATTGTTCATAATGTTCAAAGATTGCTATAATAAAGCTTCTGGCAGAGAGTTATAACTCTCGCTGGGACAATTATTTAAAATTGTCTCACCCCGCAGATTTCAACTTTTTAGGTGGTCGCCGAGGACGAAGAAATCAATCTTCAGGTGGCCGATATCAGTAGCATCAGCACCAGGAGCAGCAGTGAATCTCAGGTGGAGATTCAGACTGCTAAGTTGTGTAGTTAGATAGTCTGTCCTATGTGTCCTCTGTACTCTCAGGTCCTTGGAGTGATGGTCTGAGATTTTGATTGGACTCTTGAGATTTTGTATCTTACTGTGTATAATTACTCAAGAAGTAATTTGATAGAGATGTAAATAGTTTACCCTCTTTAATGAAGGAAGTTTTATGATTTCAATGTCTTATCTCAAGAAGTTTTAATTTCTCATGATTTTTAGTATTCCGCTGTTAATCGAATCGCTTCCGCTGAATTTAATCGTGTTTATCTCGGGTTTTGGAGATCAGAGCCCACAAAGAAAGTATCAACCATGTGGCTATGATAACCACCAATTAACACATTAAGGTTATGATCATGTTAAGGAGGCTATTCCACCATCATTCCATCATATAAGAATGTTAAACATGAATACTCAGCTTTATCTATTTGCATTAGAGTTAGGTTCAACATGATAACTTATATCAGTGTTACTAATAAACACTTATACCCAAACCCTAACTCACAACATCCCCATTGAATCATGGATGCATAAGCTGAAGCATCACCAACACATTCCATACTATTCTCAAGTATGAACCCACACATAAATCAAGGTGTAACCATCATTTTATAGCATACTAGGGTTTCAACAACAGTAACATAATATTCCATGATTGTATTAGTCATTCAAGGACTATTCATACCCAGTTACTATCATTTAGTTATATTAAAGCTAGGTGTAACAAGCTATACCTCGTTAGGGTTACATATCAACACAATATATTATCATCCCTTCTATTAATATGAGTGAATAGGTAAGACTACCTTATTAAGAGTAACCCTCCATTTGTTCCATCATCATTCAACCCATATCACCATACCACAATGTCACCCAGAACCATTGGATGTTCAAAAGGTAATACCATTGGTTGTTTACATAAGTAAACACCTTGGATAAACCACCTATGAAGTCCTTGATTTGTGCTCTAGAAAGAGTCACCATATAACCCTAGACATCCCTTGATTAACAACACAAAAAGTTCCATTGAGAGTAGGGAAAAACCCACAATCGACTATTCATTTAAAACAAGCCATCCATTGTCAACAACTAAGCTCCTTAAGTTGATCATATAAAGGAAACCATCTATGTTATGACCACATCTGAGCTTAAATGGGTAAACTAGGGTTTACCTGGATGATTACATGCTTTATTAGATTGATCATTTCTTAAATCTAATTAATGATGATAATTCAATTATGATGTTTTAAATCTAATAAGAACTTTAAGTGTGCTATTACTTTGAGAAATTAGCGTTTGAGAAATATATCTTTAATCGGCCCAAATTAGGGTTTTGATGATATATGAATACAAAATTTGATAAGTATATTGTCTCACTAAATGATTTTTAGTATTTTATGTGTAACTCTGATTGAATTTAAATTTGGATATAATTTTTTATATCTTAAATGCGAACACTATCAAAAAATATTAGAATTGTAGGAGAATGTTCTGACCTATTTGTCGGTCAAGTTTCAAACTCGACCGACCATGCTATTGATTGCAATATAGCAGTGTAGTATTTGATTTTTAGTTATTTATTAGTAACTCTAAATGATTTGAAATTTTTATTGGAGATCTGAAACTCAATCATAAAAAATATATAAAATTTTCATAATTTTTGGAGGATCTTTTAGCTATTCAGTAGATGAATTACAATAATATTTGTATGACAAAAAATTCAGCTGAAATAAGAGAAAGTATAGCGAGGGGTCAATGTGCAATTGACCCAAGTAGCTCAATTTCTGTATATGGTCAACCTAACACACTAGGATCTCTCATAATTCATGATTCAATCTAGAGAAACAAAATTCTAGAGAGAGAGGGAGAGTTAGGGTTTGAGAGGAGAAAGAGGTGGAATTGCTGATTTAGGGTTTCTCTATCTGAGATATGATGAAATCAAGTAAGTTTAGCTTCTTTGCATAGAATTTAATGGTGAATCTTCTCTCACATGTCAAGATTCCATCATTCCTCTGATTCGATCCAAAATGGTATCAAAACATCCCCTTTTCTCACTCTTTCTTTATAATCCCTCATTTCTAGGGTTTCTGAGTTGAAAGGAAGAAGAAAGTGGCTATTTGCAAGGGATTTGATATGAGATCAAGATTTTTAGGGATGAGCTACATTTTTAAGGTGTTTTCACACCTTAGGGTGAGTGGGAACTTCCTTTAAATAGTATATTGCATGAAATTTGGTCAAATCATCCAAAATCTTTAATTGCTTAGTATGCGATTACAAACCCTGAATTGTCTGTTTGATCGAAGTTGTTGTAAAATGATATGAAATGAATCTTCCTCTATTTGAATGATTTTCAAATGATAAAATCATATTAGAAATGTATACAATGCATCCTAATGAGAATTCCCTAAGTATTCGCAGAGGTTATAAGAGTAAACTAAAATACAGGGAATTTGTCTATGACTGAAATTGCTGTATAATTAAATAGAGAAATTTGTTTATCTGGATCCCATTGGTTATGAATGATTATTTATCTGAATTAGTAGTACATATATGTTATATACTATCTTGGATTTCATTTAAGGTGAATAGTGTTTGCTTGATATCTCAGTAAAGAGGGTGAAACCCTAGATGCGAGAAAAGTTGGATATTTGTGAATAGATATCGTGAAATCCATTTGAAGGGATTTTCTTGACATGATAGACTTTATTTATTCAATCTTATTCTTGATGCATGATATCTTAGTGAATAGCATGGAAACCTAATTTCAGCTCAGTTCCAAGGTTTCATACATATATTGATTGTATATGATTTAAGCAGTCTTTATACAGTGAATGTTTATGTCGCATGAAATCCTTATGAGAGCCATGTGTTAAGTGAATGAGGTAAATGAAACCCTAAGGATAGGGTGTTCAATGAATCAAGTATTGTGATATCATTTTTTTAGTATGAGATGTGGTGAGGCTAACAGTTCAATTGCATGATTCTAGTGTATAAAGTGCCAAGTTGACATGTATTCTGTTTATTTAAGAATTTTAGTTTTCTTGTATGTATAGTATGATGATTACTCAGAATATTATAGTGTTTTGAATATACTGCTCTGCCAAGTTTAGAATTATATACTTACTGTATTATAAGCTTTAGATGAATAGAATTGGTACCATAGAGATACCAGAGTCAAGAATAAGTAAGAGAGAGATACAATATAGTAAGAGCTTTCTAGGAATAATAAAATAATAGACATAGGTGCCCTAAACACTGTAGATTCCCTACAGATGTCCACACAGTAGGGAGGAAACAATCCACCCTGGAAGCTACCAGTATACGCTGATCGGAACGCACCCACAGAGTGTGCGGGGAGACAAATCCCTTGAGGAAGTCTCCTAAGAGAAGATAGGTTACCCAACATGAACTGGAGATCCCGGTGGTAACCTAGAGATACCCACAGAGCGTACCAAGATGAGGCCCATAGAGCATCTCAAATCCTTCGTCTGTGTACTCAGCCTAGAAGGAGAGGTCCACTTAAAGGCTAGCTGTTTAGCTGCCTTAGTCATACATGACGGTTTGAGTCAAGCAAACCCAGATTTAGTTCTAAACTTAGCTTCCCGGGTTTTAAGCTAAGTCTTGTACGGGGAGGTCATAGTTCGCTATGAGTCTTCATATATAGAGTACGCTGCATATGATCAGGGCATAAGATAAAATATGATCATATAGGTTTAAAGAGTTTCTTAT
Organism: Alisma plantago-aquatica; assembly: GCA_963693085.1. NCBI lineage: Eukaryota > Viridiplantae > Streptophyta > Magnoliopsida > Alismatales > Alismataceae > Alisma > Alisma plantago-aquatica. Next base: position 1,341,876,159 of record OY856411.1, on the reverse strand, counting down.
AAATAAAACGAGTTAAGAAAGATTTGAGCATAGTTTCATAGTAGTTGTTCTTTAAATGCAATATTTACATTCTCTGTTATTTTAACTATATTGTTTTAGATCTGCTCAGTGTAGTAATTACTGTTGTTATAATTGATATCAGCTGCTCAAAGGTATATATGTAATTATATCAGTGCTTTAGACTGTTTCTTTGAAGTACTCATTCACCCCTCTACTCACAATTTTTAGGGATAACCACGTGGACTTGAAGAAGGTAAAAGCATTCGAGTAGATCTACCACAAGAGTTAAGTTTGAGATTAGTTAAGTTCAGTCAGTTCCTGTCACTCTAGGTCCTTGTATAGATGTGAGAGAATTGTAAATGATCTTTGTATCTTTGTTTCCTTAATAAGAGAGAATGTGTATGATTATCATGTCGTATGAACATGGAAATGTGAGAAATAGAATGAATGTATGGATGTGTATCATTAATGTTGAGATCATATTAGAGTAATCAAAGTTTAATTCTCTTATACAATTTGTTTATGTGATGGAACTCTAGTAAACAAAGAGTTTGAAATAAAGGAAAAAATTAAAAATAAGAAAAGTCGGGAGTGAACTTTATATTAAGTGTAATCCTCATAGTCATGTCCTAATCCCATGATTTGTGGTAATCATGGGATGTGGGTGTGACAGTCTAAATCACATTATTAGGATCAACATATTACATTAGCCATAATTCCACTTTATTGGAGGAATATAAGTTAGATCTTGGTCATTGGGTCAAGTTGATATGTTAAAACCATCAATTACAGTATAGGTCCGACCATTGCATTAAGTGATCCAATAAACCATTGGTATAAGGCTTAATTGATGCTACAACTACAAGATTAACTCACCATACATTTTGGAGATCTAATCCACCATCATTAGTGACCATTAAGTAACCATAGGTTGTTAGATCAACACTATATTCATTAATCATCATCAAATATTAAGGTAATGTCATCATTGATTGATAACATTATTAGGGTACTTAATGGTTGATCATTAAACTTCTAATTCATCCAAAACCCGACCTAATGGGGTGACCATAGGTTGTAACCATCACCTGACACCTTTGATCTTGACCATCAGTTGTCATGAAGACAAAACTATAGGGTTGTTGCAATGGTACCATCACCGAGTCATGGATTTATAGAAGAAATCTGATTTAAACCCTAAAATTGACCATTGGTTGATAGGTGCTTAGCACCATAGGTTGTCAAACCAACCTGATCTAAGTCATATTATACCTTAGGAATAATGTACACATGATCACATGTTAATCTAGAATTGAAATCTGAATCGTGAACATTATAAAAATCAAAATCCAAGTCAAGCATAGCTTTTTAGTGCATGGATCATCATTTTCAAACAAGAACATGAGCTAGCAAGCTATAAAACTTGCCTCTAATTAGAAGATGAAATACCAAACAGAAGAAAAATTGAGCATGTAGGGTAGAAAATTCAAGCATAAGCTATGAACTCGTCCATCTAGCACCTTTTTTCATCAAGTGAGCAAATCTTAAGTATAAGGAGCAAGAAAGGTAGGTTTTTAGAGCTTTAGAGCAATTTATACCATGGAACAATAAGGTTATGACCTGGATAAAGGTAGGGGGAAAGATAGGGGATTCTTATTCTTTTCGAGATCACTAAAAGGAGGCTTTTCAAACCCTAAAAGGAAGTCAATTGCAACCCAAGATTCTTTTTCCAAGAAGATCCCCTATTTATTCTTCCTTGGATAGGTAATTCATAGAAGCATAGAGGGCGAACAAGGTTCATAGAAGGAGGAAAGTGGTGGAGCACAAATGGCTCATTTTGGTGCTTAGGGATAAGTATATGAAACTTTAAGAAAAAGAAAAAGAAAAAGAAAAAGTTAAAGTTCTAGTATCTTTCCAAGTGTCCACGGACTTAATCTATTAAGAATATACAAGAACACACACAAGCAGCTCCCCCACCATCCATAGAGACATACTTATGCCTCGTTTCTTGAATTTCCTAACAAAACAAATAATTCATTAGTTGATAGCTACTAAAAGTAGCTCATCCATGAAGGGGTAAACCCCTAAAATACCCTTGAGGAAAACACCTTCAAACCAAGTTTTAAATAGGCACCCCATGGCTCAAAAAGCTCAAGAATTATGAGGGAATATATAAAGAAAATAATGCAAGTGATAAATTGCAAAGAAAACATCTCAATTGGGTAAATTGTAGAAAAGTTCAAAAGGTGCATAAAATTGCTTAACTTGCTCAAACAATGTCCAAATTGGACCAAATTTAAAACTTAAGATTGTATTATGATTTAAAAGCATATAAAAAGGTTATATTAGGGTTATAAGAATTAAATTATGATAAATAATCTTATTCAACTCATTAAGTTTAGGGACCTTACAACTGTAAACCGCTAATAGGTATTTCGCCCCCAAAATCCAAGGTAAACAAAGACGGGTACTTTCTTTGCACCTTGTCCTATTACCTTCACATGGTTACTTGTATATCATGGTGATATCACATCATTCATACATATCTCATCTTGGGTTAGCACAAAAACCCCCACATAAGAAGACATTTGTAAATATGGAATGTAGAAACTTGTTGTGTCATCTGTACAACTCTAGTAGTAATGTTCAACTTTAAATTCTAACTATCATCCTAAAATTATATCTATTGTATCAACACATTACTCAAAAGTCATATGTGCTAGATTTTTACCAATCATGACATATGTCCCATACCATTCCTTAAAACACAAAAAAAAGGCGATGTATCCATCCTTTTTTTTCTTTCTAGATACACAGATGCTGGAACACTTGCCAATTCTTTTTCAGCATCAAAAGAAATACTGACACTGGAACCTATCATTACATAAAAGGAAACATCATTCCTAGTCACGAGGACAACATATAACATTTGCTTTGCCTAAACGTATACTAAAGCAACAAAACCTCGAGGCATACAAGACAAAATTTAGAATGTTCAGGAAACCATTACGTATTGACTCCAAGGACATGAGAATACAGAGATGACACATTGAAATTCTATCTACAAGACACGACAGACAACACACTCAACCTAATCCATCACTACTGTCACGATTATTCTTCTCCTTCTACAGAAAGGTCTCTACTGCTTCGTGCACGTCCACCTAAAAATTGTGGATCCCACAGGGTGAGACAATTGTCCTAGAGAGAGATATAACTCTGCACTGACTATATTATCATCAAGGTTAAGCAGTATAAAAACTGAGCAGAGGTTCTTGTTGGGTTTTAGGGGAGACAGAGAAGGCGGCGGAAACAAAAAATTTCTCCTCCCCAAACCCAGAACAAGGAAACGCATCAACGTCTATACAATAGGAAAGGATGGTTTGTGGAATCATACCTTGTCCCGAGGCTTGGTCGGCGACAATACCTCGTATCTTGTGTGGTCTTCACCTCCGATCTTGGATGGTGTCTGTTCAGCTCCTGGTCGCACCGGGACTAACGACTCCTGGTCTCACCGGGACTGTCAGGATTGACAGCTGTCCTCCGAGCGGCAGAAATCTCCCGCCTCTGAAGTAGTCCACATGGATCACCTAGAACTCCAATCTCCTTGTCCCACAAGGAATTGGAAGGAGTCGCACCCTCCTGTCGGCGTACTAGTCGCCGACACACTCTCCTGCTACCAGTCGCTTTCTACAGTTGTCTTTCCCTTGCTGTGCCTCTCTTATCGGGTAGCACTTGCTCGGGCTCTCTCGGTTACCAAAACCAGAGAGAATGACAACTTTACAGAGCAACTGGTTGCACTGATTTGTGTACAGTGAAGCCCCCAATACCCCTATATATAGGAGGGTCATGGGACAGGGTTCTCTATCCCGGGCAATGCGGGACTAAAGCAGGACTAGAAGGGTTCGAGATTTTCCACAAAAACAACCAACTGCGCAACTTGAACCGATCGTTTCATTTTTGAAACGGTCGGTTGGGGACCTGAGCCGGTCGGTTGACATCTCAACCGATCGGTTGGGACACCTCAACCGGTCGGTTCACTTCTGAACCGGTCGGTTCGTGGCCCTGATCAGTTCCCGATTGACTTTTCCTCTTTTGTTTCCAATTGGTACCTAATCCCAATCCTTGTTCCAATCAAATTGGACAAGTGAAACGAAAAGAAATTTCTCACCAATCCTACTTTCCCAACTTGCTCGGTTGGACCAGTTGAGCCGATCGTTTCAACACTTGAACCGATCGTTTCACCCTGTCCATGAGCCGATCGACTCACCACCTGAGCCGATCGGTTCACCAAGCTCAGCCGATTGGTTCATCACATGAGCCGATCGGTTGGGAGTGTAGATTGTGCAGAAACAGTCAATTGTAGTTTCAATCAATTCGATACTCTAATCAATCTGTCCAACACCTTGAACACTATGATACTGAGCTATCAATTGATTGAGTGTTTAATTGAACTACTAAACTCCTTTAGTAATCAATCTAAACACTGTTTGTGGACAAAACTCCTCTTTCAGGTTAAATCCTATGTGTGTGACCCTGTAGGTCCTTTTCACATTGGCAGTCAAAGTCCAAAACACTTATGACTTCACAAGCAAAGAGCGGTGCCTAGTCACACATCAATGCTACCCAAGTGAAATAGAAAGTTGGAGAACAACTTTCAATCCTACAATCTGTGAATGGTGTTACAGTGAATGTATAATTCCTTTGTCACTGATATCCCGAATGAACTCGAGGCATGGAACAATCATCTTGTCAACGTTCATTCACTTCCTTGATCTCAGAGTAGATTGGAGGAGATATGTATGATATCAATATCACATACTGATTCACATATGCGTGGGCATGCCTATCTCAATCCTACTCATCAAGTGGCCATGGATATCAAACTGCCTCAGGAGGGACACATCCCATATCTATCACTCACCCCTCATAAGCCCCATGTGTCAAAGCCACCCAATCATCACCTTTATAACAACCCATGTTTTAGGATTGTGTTTGATTATGTCAAAATGTACCCAACGACATGTGTTGAGTGTAGTGATTTTAGGTCAAAGAATCACATTCATCACCATCACTGTGAGTACTGACTGTGACTACCATGTCATGGTTCCATGTGTCAAACTCACGTTGGGTCTGTCCGGTACACTTGTTCTCTAACAAGTACCTATGTGTTTGGTTTGATATCTCTATATCACGACTAATGAGATTCTGTCATCAACCAACACCACAATCTAGTCTTGTGTGTCATTGCTGTCTATCTACCTTCCACAATGACATCTGACCAGGGACATAACAAGAATGTAAAAACTCTGAGCATCCGTATGATCTCATCGTTCAGGTCCTTAACCTGAAAGCATACGTCATTGAGTACTGTCATTCTCTAGACATTCAATCTGTTCTATCACTATCTCATATGACTGAACCAGAAAGAATTGGAAGCTTGCCTTTGATGTTTATCAAATCAATCTCAATGTATCCCACCAATCATCCCATGATTGGCTCTCAGGGCATACATACCAACAGACTCCCACTTGCACTGTGAGCCAATCACCCATGAATCATATTCATAGTGATCTTCAAACATATCCCACATGTTTCTGTGCTCTTGTGACAATATAGTGAGTTATGGCAACACCTTGCCAAAGTTGGTATAAATTGCATGTTTCACATCTCTTCGCTATACGTCATACGTATGAGATGGAGTTGCCATAATATGCAATCCAGTATTCCTTTGCTAACCTTTAGCCACATTGAATGATCAAGGATTCCATACTTGTCATCAATGACCGGAATATCCATAAGTTCATCTCTATGAACTTCTAGATCCATATAGTATCCACTGCTGTTCTCTAACACACGGATACTCAGAATTTCCTTTTAAACGGCTTTATTGGAACACTTCCAATTATCAACAAACTTTCACTTTTATATATCCTATATATATTTTGCGATTAATTTTCTGTCCTTTTCAGAAATTCGCATCAATGTAACTCTTTACATCGAACTCTTCCTTATCTCCATAGAACTAGTACTTCACAAGTACTTATCAAGTTCTTATGGTTTCCAGTAACCCTTACTAGAAATAGACAGACATCCACTCGTCATGTCCCACATACGAGTTATCAGGATGAGCATATCATATTGTCATGTCCTACATACAATATGATAAATGCATTTTATTCTTGCCATGTCCATACATGCAAGATGATGGGATGATTACATACGTGATAGATCCTATCTATTCTTAGTGTTCACATTCTTCATAAGAATTGGACACTTGGCCTTGGGATACTAACTCCATGTAACATGGATAGGTTTTCTCCCACTGAATCTGTGCATACTGAACCCTTCAGTACATATTGCCAATGTATGCTCTCTCTTTTCCAGGTCAAGAGGTTTTCAAGAACTATCTCTATAGATCTCTATTCCTATCACATAGGAAACGTCTCTATCTTCCCTAAAGATAATTTTCACTTTGGATTTCCATTCTAGAACGTTTCCATTTCACATCATTATATGGAATGTGAATACACTCCCACTAAATCACAGATCCCATCTTTATCTTTGACATATCAGTCAAACCCTTTTACTATATCATCAAAGTAAAGATTCAATTCTGAGTTGCTTGTACTCAATCAATCACATTGATTAGTCCATTGTAACTTATAGACTTCATTTGCATTAGTGGATTCATAAACCTTATAGGTTGTGTCACGTACACATCCTTGTTTTATTCCTCATAGGAATGCGGTTTTAGTATCCATATGCTAAATGTCTTAGTCATTAAGTTGCAATCAACAAGCATCATCCTTCTCAAAATGTCATCCATGTGTCTTAACGCTTAAGACTTATTTGCACTTATGGATTTCCATCCAATGGGTGCTACCATCAAGGTCATACCTTATGGTTCACATGGAAGTCATTTAGGATGTAATGGTCATATACCATAACTCAAAATCTGGTTGATCATATTCATCTAGATAGTTGACTCATCATATGACCAACTCATCACATAGATAATTGAGGTGTATCTGTCAAGGATATAAGTACTCACAACTCCTTGTGATTCTTAATGTCCTTTATTAGTGTGGGGTATTCTTTATTTTTGAAGAATTCAGTTATTTGATAATCATTCTCTAACTCCTTAGAGTATGATTCCTTCTTGATTTAGACATCACCATGCCTTAACCATGAGTTCACTATGATACACTATCATAATCACTCACAAGGTTCTCAAACATTTGGTCTAAGTATTTCATTCATTGATCACATCAAGAATTAACACTTTACCAAATCCGTACTTCATTTATGATATTCTTGAACACTTCAAGATATTCATATTGGTATTTCTCTAAACACCATTTGAAGTATTAGCATTTGCTCCAATAGGTATGTAAATACATCACATGTATTATACCTAATAGGATAATCATTCTCCCACTACCACTAGTGAAGATTGATTATTCATGTCCAAGATATTCATGTCTCTTACTGGTTCTCTAACCAAAAGAGTCTAGATTTATCCATCATATGGAAACTAGAAATGAATTTCTCATGATTGATGCTAATTTGATTGTTTGAGTTATCTATAATTTTTAGGTATCATTTTATCTTATGCATACCAAGTATCACAAGATAAACAAGGCATTGTCACAAAGATCATATCTTTGAAATTGAAACATCAACTATATTGATAGCCATCCTTGTCTCAGCAAGATGCAACAATAAAGTGTTTCTATTGGAAAATTGAAATAGCAGTTCTAAACTCTATTTCGTGCCCTTTAGGCTGAAATAAAGTGAAAGATACTCCTATCTATGGCAGCAACACTTGCTCCAATAATGAGTATTTCTTTCTTGGTCCTTTCACAAAGGCCATCACTTCTTTGTGGATTTGGCATATCATGTATGACATATCCATATCTTGGTATCACATACCTCAGATAAAGAAGCGGTTCATTTCATGATACCTTAGGTGGAGATTTCCATCCCCTCCTTCATCTTCTTTTGTTCTTCCAGATATGGAGGGCAATTCCCTCATACACCCTTTCCCCATGTGCCTTTGAGGCTGAAGATGGCTTGGGCTGCTGGCTAGCATCAGAACACTTCTTAGCTTTTCCCTTGCCCTTACCCTTAAGACTTACCCTTCATTAATCAGATCAAACATTAGGGTTTGTCTTTCTTCATAATTGCCTCTACTGTCCTCAACATGTACAACAACTCTGTCAACGCTTGTCAAAGTTGCTCAATTTGTAGTTCATCACGAACTGTATGATACTCGCAACGTTTGCAGTATCATACCAATAGCCAACTCTTGGCTTAGAGGGAATCCTCCTTAGTCAGGTTTTTCCACATACCCAATCATATTGAGTGTGTGAATACCTTACTGGATCTCCTTCAGTCATGACATACTAGGATAGTGTCTTTGGAGACATCATATGTCTCAAGTTGTCTCTGCAACTCATAGTTCAGAGAACACAACATCAAGCACTCCACATTAATGGCATCCTCAGTATGCTTCCATAAGCATCCTTTAAGCCATTGGTGTGGTGGGATCGAGTTTATCTGGTTCTGGTATAACTAGGACTTAGAGCTTTCGCTCTTTGATTGAGAACACTTTTCATCATCCTAACCAGTTGTGGAATTATTCCCATTTAATTTTTTGGTCTCAAAGACCGATAAAAAATAAAGTGATTATTGTTGATTAACCATTTATTTTAACAAAAGGAAATATATGCAATTTTAGTCCAAAACTCTTTTTGACTTATTTGATTGATTTGAAAACTTGACGATAAAATCAGGCCTTTAATTAATTATTGCTCCCACTATTTTACTTAAAATTGATAGCCCTCACCATCAATTCGGAAGATTTCCGCGTACAACCTTCTAGTGGGCAAGATCCTAAAATCCTCTAAGTCATGGACCAGCTTGGGCTGTCACCCACAACTTAGATCTCTCAGGTAGGCAACTCTTGCCAATTGCATCATATGCAACTCTTGATAAGATGTCATATGCAACTCCTTGCCATGAACATCTCCATGCCTCAAGGTGCTAGATCCTATCTAGGTCACCTTGTTAAGTCCGACCCAAAGCCAACACGATGAATATGCACCCTGCTTGGGCAGACCCACACATTCATCCTTCACGCTTCCACGAGATAGACGGTGCACCACGCTAGGGCGTGCCCACACTTGGTCGATCAAGCTTTTCACGTGTGTCGCATTTGGAAGGCATCTAAAACTTAATATTTAATGAGGGATTTGGTTTTATATACATATACATATCCAATCACCACAATACATAGTACGTATCATATACATGCTATATCCCACAGAAAACATGCAAAATGATAAAAGCGATTATTATGGCCATCCTAATGTGATTCCTCGAGCCAAGAGGAATCACGGTCATCTAGGTCTACATCACATGAAACCTATACAAGATGAACTCTGTGCTTTGCCTTTCTAGGTTTGATCAATTCATCACATGAACGATCGACTCGCCATCAGACTGGTCGGCTGGGGGCCACCAGCCGATCAGTTGGCTCCTCCAACCGATCGGTTTTCCTGGTCGTCGTGCATCTCATCATGGCCGCCACCCGCTCATCTCTCTCCTCGAACTGGTCATCAAACGATCGGTTCACTCCTTGAACCGATCGTCTGGAATGTCAACCGATCGGTTCACTCCTTGAACCGATCATCTCAGTTGTCGTCTAGATGTCCGTCGTTCTTTGACATAATAGGAAATAAAATTCTATCCTATTTTACATTGTAAAAAGAGAAACATCGAGTTACATTTGGGGGGAGCAACGGTAGGAAAGAAATCTCAAATTATTTTGAGTTACATCAGGAATAAGAGAAAGAAGATTAGTGCGCAGACCGAGATTCAAGCAACCACATACAACCATACACAGATAGGGTTTATTGGCCATAACCACGCTATACATCCACCACAAAACTCATTTAAGGGTGACACATATCGAGTGCATTAATATACATATCATATATGTATACTGGGATTTGTGGATTTAGGATTGGACATGCATAAAGCCAATTTTATTTGCATCGTATGCAATAAATAAAGGCGACAAACCAAAATCGATCACATCGATAATGCTAAAGTATAGAGCAGTTGACGTGAATCTGATACCACTGTTGGGTTTTAGGGGAGGCAAAGAAGGCAGCAGAAATAAAAATTTTCTCCTCCCCAAAACCAGAACAAGGAAACGCGTCAACGTCTATACAATTGTAAAGGATGGTTTGTAGAATCATACCTTTTCCTGAGGTTTGGTCAGTGGCAATACCTCGTGCCTTGCATGGTCTTCACCTTCGGTCTTGGACAATGTCTGTGTAGCTCCTGGTCGCACCAGGACTGACGACTCCTGGTCTCATCGGGACAGTCGGGATTGACAACTATCCTCCGAGCGACTGAAATCTCCCGCCTCTGAAGTAGTCCACACGGACCACCTGGAACTCCAATCTCCTTTTCCCACAAGGAATTGGAAGGAGTCACACCCTCCTGTCAGTGTACTAGTCGCCGACACACTCTCCTGCTACCAGTCGCTTTCTGCAGTTGTCTTTCCCTTGCTGTGCCTCCCTTATCGGGTAGCACTTGCTCGGGCTCTCTCGGTTACCAAAACTAGAGAGAATGATAACTTTACAGAGCAACTGGTTGCACTGATTTGTGTATAGAGAAGCCCCCAATACCCCTATATATTGGAGGGTCATGGGACAAGGTTCTCTATCCTGGGCAATGCGGGACTAAAGCAGGACTAGAAGGGTTTGAGATTTTCCACAAAAACAACTAACTACGCAACCTGAACTGATCGTTCAATTTCTAAAACGGTCGGTTGGGGACCTGAGCCTGTCGGTTGACACCTCAACTGATCGGTTGGGACGCCTCAACTCGTCGGTTCACTTCTGAACCGGTCGGTTCGCGGCCCTGGTCAGCTCCCGATTGACTTTTCATCTTTTGTTTCCAATTGGTACCTAATCCCAATCCTTGTTCCAATCAAATTGGACAAGTGAAACAAAAAGAAATTTTTCACCAATCCTACTTTCCCAACTTGCTCAGTTGGACCAGTTGAGCCGATCGTTTCAACACTTGAACCGATCATTTCACCCTGTCCATGAGCTGATCGACTCACCACCTGAGCTGATCGGTTCACCAAGCTCAGCCGATCAGTTCATCACATGAGCCGATCGGTTGGGAGTGCAGATTGTACAAAAACATTCAATTGCAGTTTCAATCAATTCGATACTCTAATCAATCTGTCCAACACCTTGAACACTATGTTACTGAGCTATCAATTGATTGAGTGTTTTATTGAACTACTAAACTCCTTTAGTAATCAATCTAAACATTGTTTATAGACAAAACTCCTCTTCCAGGTTAAATCCTATGTGTGTGACCCTGCAGGTCCTTTTCACGTTGGCAGTGAAAATTTATAACACTTATGACTTCACAAGCAAAGAGCGGTGCCTAGTCACACATCAGTGCTACCCAAGTGAAATAGAAATTTGGAGAACAACTTTCAATCCTACAATCCATGAATGGTGTTACAATGAATGTATAATTCCTTTGTCACTGATATCCCGAATGAACTCGAGGCATGGAACAGTCATCCTATCAATGTTCATTCACTTCCTTGATCTCAGAGTAGATTGGAGGAGATATGTATGACATCAATATCACATACTGATTCACATATGCGTTCGCATGCCTATCTCAATCCTACTCATCAAGTGGCCATGGATATCAAACTCCCTCAGGAGGGACAAATCCCATATCTATCACTCACCCCTCAAAAGCCCCATGTGTCAAAGCCACCCAATCATCACCTTTATAACAACCCATGTTTCAGGACTGCGTTTGATGATGTCAAAGTGTACCCATGTGTTGAGTGTAGTGATTTCAGGTCAAAGAATCACATTCACCACCATCACTGTGAGTAGTGACTGTGACTACCATGTCATGGTTCCATGTGTCAAACTCACGGTGGGTCTGTCCGGTACACGTGTTCTCTAACAAGTACCTATGTGTTTGGTTTGATATCTCTATATCATGACTAATGAGATTCTATCATCAACCAACACCACAATCTAGTCTTGTGTGTCATTGTTGTCTATCTACCTTCCACAATGACATCTGACCAGGGACATAACAAGAATGTACAAACTCTTAGCATCCGTATGATCTCATTGTTCAGGTCCTTAACCTGAAAGCATACGTCATCGAGTACTGTCATTCTCTAGACATTCAATCTATTCTATCACTATCTCATATGACTGAACCAGAAAGAATTGGAAGCTTGCCTTTGATGTTTATCAAATCAATCTCAATGTATCCCACCAATCATCCCATGATTGGATCTCAGGGCATACATACCAACAGTTCTTTTATATTAATAAGAAGGATTAATCACTATTATAAGAAGAATATAGTACTCATTTCTCTTAAAATAATGCATCTATCTAGGGTAGAGCAGTAAATCATCTATTCACTATACAAGGGAAAATGAAGAAATATGAATAACATCTATTCAATTAAGATGTATAAAAGGAGTTTACATCAACCAATGTCTTTCTATATTTGATCCTTAAGAAAATGCACTACACGGTTGATTACATATTACAATTACACTTATACCATGAGGAGATGAAGTATACTGTTGATGCTCCAACCGACCACTAGTAAGTCAAAATCAGTACCATACAAGGTCAATGGCAGAGCCGACTATCAAGACCTCACACTTCTCGGTCTGTACGAGACCACTTTGATTTAGTAGGACATCTTGTGTCAGTTGCTAGTAGGACATCTTGTGTCATCTGCAAATAGCATGTCGGGGTATAGCAGCATATTCTCTATAGCGTTACTGCCGTAGCATGTACTCTCTTCGGGAGAAGTCCACGTAGCTTTCTCATTTTATAATATAAGGATAAGGTAGATCAACATCAATTCCTCTCTTGGTGGGGAGATTTTATACTTAAATCCCGATACCACTTAGAAATGAAGAAGGATTTACGCATTTATTTGGTCGGGAGATTCACATCATCATGTGATAAATAAGAAAGGTGTGACACCGATTCTTCATTGGGACGTTTGGATATACTTCGTCCTTCACCCCCGCATATTCAAAAATATGCTTCTGAGTTAAACTCGTTTCACCATCGGAAATTTCTGACACTAAATGGATCTATGGTCAGGGCACTACATGATGAGATTTAACTTGATTAATTAAGTACCTTACAATATTCTTTTAGCATCAACCAAGTTTCAAACATAAATTATAAACGATGCTATTAAAGAAAGGGTAGTACTTTTAAGATCTTTGGAACATTTTTGAAAGTATATCACTCGGGATCACAGTCCCTTATCACATCACTGGGGATTCTCATCCCTTCATATCATCATCATCATCATGATTACTAGATCTGAGTATTCAAAACCTTGGATCACCACATAGCATTGTTACCTGTGTAATAGGCAACTATTACTTCTAGGTCCTCAGACCAAGGTATTAATCTTACTTGTTGTACAAGTATTTCACATAGCTCACATGGTTCAGTAAACATCTTGTCACCTCTTACTAGGCAACAACTTATCTTTTAAGACGTAAGACTGTATAATCATCATACTTGTTATACAAGTATTTCACATAGCTTACAAGACTTATTCATGATTCTTAAATAGTTTGCACTTTATGATGAAAAACTCTTAACAACATATTACATCATTATACAATTTAAAAGAAATGTATCCTTCCCATGATTAGGGTTAGGATTACCTACATCATCACCCTGTGATATAAGAAAGTACATCCTTCCCATGATTAGGGTTAGGATTTCTCAATCTAATCGATTATGGTTGTAAGATCATATCATAACCCTTCATTAGGGTTAGATTTTCCCTTGATTAATAAATTAAGGATTCAAGATCATATTGTCTAGAATCAAACCCTAATTTATACTCCACTCACTATAGGAGTATTAAGGCATACTTATCAACATATTTATCAAACATGTAAAAGTCTCTCTCTCATCCTCATTAGGATATTGATTGCATCTTACTTTTACTAAGTTGGTTCGATTCTCCTCGAGAGGTACATTAGCTCACCATTATCAAACCTCATTATTTTTTATATTTCAATTAACACAACACAACATATGTTACTCAATCAAATATATATGATTGAAGTATCTCCACTATATCGAGTATCAAGATGTGTGTATACTATCATATTATACTTAAGATACATCTTTTACTTCATATCATGTATCCATATTGGGCATGTGGTATATCCCCATCACCATATCATGTTTTAGGTGTATCCCTTAACACCCTATCATATATCCATCTTGGTTAGCTATCACTTAGTTCTTATTATTTCAAGTTAGCTTCATATCGTGTATGAGCTAGGTACTTGACCTCATATTAGGTATAAGATAAATTCTTGGTGTCATATCATGCATGAGGTGTGCACCATATTGGGCATAGAGTATATGCCTCATCATGTATCATTTTAGTGGTATAGACAAGGTACCATTTCGGATTACCATCTTGGATTATCATATCAGGTCTCTATGTTGGGTAACATATCATGTTACTATGTTAGGTAGACCCTTAGGCTCATAACCTCTTTATGCCTTCAAGAATCAACACTATCATATGGTTATGTGACAAGCTAGGTGTCTAGTTGAATTTCTCTTACCACAATCCATTACACAAAGGATAAGGTATATCAGGTTTCAATCCATCATCTAGGGTTTTCCACCATATCAGGTAGAGTGTACCATATTGTTCATGAGGTATGAATTTGACCTCATATCGTTCACAAGTTAGAAATAGGTGCTATTCCTATCATCCAAGAGATATCTATCATATCGTCCATGTGGTATCACTCACCACTATATCAGGTTACCTTTCATCTTGGGTTTCAACTCTATATTGTTTTCAAAGTGTTCAACTAACACTATGTCGTGTATGAGGTATGATCTTAACCTTGTATTATGTATAAGATGTAAGTAGGTATCTCCCATATCATTCATAAGACATGCCTCATATCAAGTATGAGGTATCACCTATCTCTATATCGGGTTAACCCCCATTTTGGGTTTCATATCGGTTTTGAGGTATTTCAACCCATGTTGGGTTGTACCATATGCTTGACTACATGTCTTATATCATGCAAAAGTATGCGCTTAACAACATATCATGTACTAGGTGTGTAATTCATGATCATATCATGCAAGAGGTGCTTGCTTGTCTCCCTCATCTCAGGTTACTCAAAATTAGGGTTTAGCATATCAATTTATAAGTGTGTTCTTGACACTATATCGTGTATGGAGTCTTTGCTTGACTTCATATCGTGTAAGGGGTGTATGATTGACCCCATATTGTGTTCAAGACATAAACTTCATCTCTATATCATGCAAGGAGGTTTAAACTCATAAGCATATCGTGCTAGTGATGTATGTACATAACCATATCGGGTTAGAGGTACTTGCTTAGGTGCTTGAACCCAATATCACTTTATGAGGTGATACCATCTTCTTCAAGATCTAGACCTTTTTCCTAACTGTTATAGTTCATGGAAAATATGTATAAGCAACTACTTGAACTCATAGATGAATCAAATATTCAAGAAAATCTCAGAATTGAAAGTAGAACATTAAGTATAGCAAGATAGGTGGTGAATAGTAACATAGTCAGGTTCAAGTTATATAACCAGCCTTATGAACAACTTCAAAGCTCCAAGATCCAAAGCTTCACGTTCCCAAGGTTGAATATGAGCTTATAGAAGTCCAAGGCTTGAGATCCTTAGCACTTTGCATAATATCTTCACCTCTTGTGGCTGATATCACCTTGCTTGACAGATATCACCTTGCCTGGTCGATATCCTTCCTCTATGGCCAATACCAAGCTCTAAACTTGACACTCCCTCACTTGTGCACAATAACAAAGTGGTATGCACAATATCTAAGAGTCTCTGCATGCTATATAAAGGAAAAGATAGTTGTGGGGTTTGAAAATTTCATTAGTAAGTGAAGGAAGAGGTATATATACTTGGGTCCTTGAGATAAAGTGTATAAGAGGTGTCCTCACCCTATGGTGCTAAGTGACACATGGCCATGCATGGTTGACACATGTACATGTATGCACACATATATATATTTCCATGAAAAAGTCTTAAGGATAATCTAAAGATGATACTTCTACCATCCTTATCTTATTGAATAAGATATCTCATCTTTATCTCACAAATTAAGCAAACTGATACACTTTTTGCAAGGAAGCATCTAACCCATCATGGATTACCTACCAGAGGTTCTTAGGTCGTCATGGCCTTTTTAAGGAGTCCACAAACTGATAGGAGACTCTCTTCATGGCCCCTTGTCCGATAGGGACTCCCATTCTAAGTCTACAACTTGATATAGCTCAAGTAAGGGCTTCACCTTCAATTCTTTCTTGGTCTTTTCATCACCAAGAATACCATCATTCAATGGTGGTTCAATCATGGAGCCTCCTTCCTTATCTCTCCTCTAACGAATACATAGTGGGAGTAGGGACACACTAGAGGTGGTAATTTGCATATAAACCCTATATTATGGGTAAATTACAATTTGTACCAAAATTGGTACACAAGGCACTAGCATTGTTCAAACAAGCTTAATACTTGAAAATTAGGCTTTCCACAAGCCACCACTTAGCATCATTCTCTCTCTTATGATATTAAAACACTTAGGATACATTCAACATGTGACATTTTGTAATATAGCCCCTCATCTTTGGCAAATTGCACTTTTCACTCAGATTGTCTTATAATGCACACATAATTTGCAAATAAGCTCAAACTTGAAAATAAACTTCAAAAAGAGTCTTAATTACTTTTCAAAAGATTAGAACAAGTTTATAATTAACTTACTTAAAAAAAACTCTTAGGGTTAAGCAATAACCCATGTTAGGGGTGTTACACTAACCTCCTTGATGCCATTGGTCCAAGACGAGAAAAGGGGTAAAGAAAAGAGTGCAAGGAAGGCTCTGCACGCTGTAGCTTTAGATCTTCTTTGAGTACAATAAAGATGGTGTGGGCTTGAATGAATATCTCACCACACCTCTCCTTTTATAGATGTAGTCTGCCCTATCATGATGTGTCGATGCCACTGACAGGATGTCAGTGGCACCAGCTCATACCCCACAATCCATGTGAAATCAATATCAATCATTGATACTAATAGCTCTCATCCATCGATGCCATGACACGCAGATCATGTTGAGTCAGTTGTGCTAACATGTGTCAGTGGTACAAACATCTAAAAGGAGTTTTTGGATAGGTACCACTTACCATTTAATGGATATGATCTAGTTTTTAATTCACCTATCCATGAATTCTACTCTTTCTTGGGTACCACTGATGTGTATGTCAGTCGTACTGAGTGGCTATTCAGTTGCCCCTGTAAAAGGTGTTAGTGCCAATGATTTTGTTGTCAGTGGTACTGGGTCTTTAATTTTCTCGGTACTCTCAAACGAATCCTCGATATCCAGAACCTAGAGTCTAGTGCAGGTGTCTGTGCCATTGACATGGTTTCAATTGTATCAAGCCTGCAGATTGAGTCCAATCTCTCTCTACAAGGTATCATAGCCACAAATTTGATTTTTGGACATTCATGTTGAAAATTGTTGGTGGTACCGAGTTGATAAATGTTGCCCCTTTTTATTCTACATTTTTCAGTGCCACCGACTGCCTTTCCAATAGTACTGAGTGTTTCTTGAAATTTCCCTATTGATCTACACCTATGGTGTTGATGCCACCAAGTCTGTGTCAGTGGTGCTGACTTTTCTACTACCTACACACCAAATGAAACAATCAATGTGACAAAGTGGTTTCTGGCTTAATTCTGAGGATATAATTTCTTTTAAGGTGTGTAGGATGTGATATAGTAGAATCCCAAATTTCCCAATGACACAAGTGAAGTCATGCATGTTGAGTTGTCTTGAGATTCCCAAGTGCTCTAGTAAAGTTGGAGTGTTGATTGAGGTTTGTATAATGATTTGGATCCATAAGTTATGCCTATTTGAGGAATTTAATTGACTAGTCTAACAATTGATTTTTGGCACCAAACTTGAATGGGAGGTACCTTGAGATGTGATGAAACTATGGTTAAAATTTGATGAAGAATGGAGGTTACTAGATGAAGTTATTGAGGTTTGAAATTAGTGAAAGAATGTATGTGTTGGTGACTTTAGAACTAGGTCTATTGATGATTTTAGACCAGGCGGTTGATATGTGCAGAGTCACGCTGCCCCTTGTTATTGTGTATGGATTGGTGCCCCTTTGAGAAGCCATAGATTGGCTTTAAGGAGAGCTAATCCTGGCCTCAGATTTGGGTCACATTGTTGGGATTCACCTCCTACTTCGTGTACCCAAATCATAATCCCACTTCTTGGTCGTGGATCGACAACGTAAAGGAAGTTGGTGGTTTCTTCCTGGTAGTGCTAAGACCTACAAACCAATCGTTAGGCCCCTCATACAAGTTATCTAGATGAGTGTTGAGGGAGAGTTGGTTCTCCTCTTCGTTGGCTTCTCTGCCATGGGTTGAAGGAGGCACCATAGAACCCCTCTCAGTTTCCTGATGCGATGAGGACGTCCATCAACCACGCTGGCCACGAGAACCACAAACAGTAGATGGGAGAGGAGATTAGAGGTAGGAGTCCAGGAAAAATGATGACCATCAAGGGAGAACCATTGAAGCTTTTGGAGGCATTGAAATCTGTTGAAGATGAGCACTTGGCAAGACCCTTGGCCGTTGATCCATCACATGGTGGCAAGCTCCTCCAAACTTCAAAGAGGACCCGCCAGAATACCCAAAACTATCGGTGCATAGTAGGAGAAGTTGATGTCGACAGGCTCTGTGAGGAGGAGCCATAATAACAGTAAACTAGAGGGCGGAGGCATCAAGGAGAATAGGGACTCTGCTGATGGCTCGCCAAAGGTCCAGCCCTAGAGGCAACAATTCAAGGAGGAGTTGCAGAGGAAAGGTCATGGCGAGGAGGACGACCTCATAGCCTATCTCTGGCTGGAGAGCAGCCTCACAGTGGTGCCCAGCTAGAAGGAATTATGAACCCATAGGAAGAGAGGTGAGTCATGCACCGGTAGCTAGGTGACATAGATGAAGAGCCGGTGATCAAGCGACGCAGACGAAGAGCACGGAGGGTAGGCTCGCGTTCACACGAGAGAAAGAAAGAGGCGAGAGAAAAAGAGCTAGATAGGCTCAATCCAATAGTAGTGAACCAACCGTGAACCGACCAGACCCCAGCAGGCCAAATAAAGGAGCTGTGCAAGCCCTGGAGACACGTGGCGTCCCATGATTGGTCGATAAGGGTAAAATCTTTAGAAATATGTAGATCCTTGATAATTCATAGAAATTAGCATGCTTATGAGAAAAATATAAGTAAAGTACCCAAATTCTTAGAAAAATGCGTAGAACAATATGGAACATAATATCAGCCTTTTAATGCTTTAATATCAGTGATATCATGTAAGATGTATTATTCTTATTTCATTAGTAATAAATATCTAATAGTGACACAAAATTATGAGAATGCCTCAGTAACTCTAAAATATGATATATAATCCATTTGAGGTCAGTAATTATAATGTTGATGCATGAAATCATGTAATTGTCTACATATGGCTAATTAGGGCTAATAACCCTAAATAAAATATAATAAATACATACCTACTCAATAAATGTTGAAATTTACAGAACACTGTCATTTCAGTAACTGGAAGTTAATATGTAACTTTGATATCAGTCTTATGCATGAAATTCATGTTATATGAGGAGAACCTTAATACATGTGATGTAACCCTAATATGGTTAATGAATCTGACATAATGTTAATATGTTCACATAATAATGTGACACAAGAGTATATCCAATTGATAAATGATGCGCACCATTGTACACACAACAAACACTAGGAAAAGTCCTAGAGTTTAACCTTCTAACCCAGTTGTCAACTTGTTGCGAACAACAAGTCAACTTAGTATAGATAGGTATCGATCCAAGGGATGGCGGAAAAGAAAAGTCGAAATCCAAATCCGATTGCAAGTACAAGAATTAAATCCCGATTTGAGAGAGTTGCTAAAACTAAGAACAAAAATAAAAGTGCTGAAATAAAATTTTACTAATCAAGAAATAAAGATCTGGGGTCAGAAGATCACCACCAAAACCACGTTCCTATTCAACTAATCAAATTCTAAACTCCAAAGATCAAATTAGGACCTTGTGGTTACATGTCCTTACAGAAAAACTCACAAGGGTTACACTTCCCGTGAACCCATTGGTCCCGACGTTCACGGATCATTGCCCAACCGTCCAACATGCCATTATCCACAGTCATATAAAAAAGCATGTGAATTCAAGCTGGCGTTCAAACCCAAGGCTCAGGTGGTCGCGTCACCAAGGATTATAACAAGAATAAGATTAAAAAGATGAAAATATGATAATCGTAATTAAGGAACTATTGTTTTGTTCTTATAGAGATCCACGGTCATATCACTCCATAAGAATATATCAGATCATCCAAATAACCACGCATAAACAGAGATAAGATATTTGTTCGATGGAGGAATATAATTGATTATATTGAATAGAACCGGGATAAGGGGCTACTCCCATGCCCCAAAGAAATTTACTCAGACATAATAAGACCAGAAGAAATACAAACTAAAATGAGATCCAACATTATACAAGATGTGATCTACAACTAAAAATTAGATGAAATGGGATGAAGAATGGAATGCTTTTACAAGTGGAGAGTCCCTCCTTTTATAGGAGGAAGAGGGGGTAGAATGCCCTCAAAAAAGGGGGAAAAAGAGAGGGAGAATGTTTTTTTGAATTTTTTGGATCTGGTCAAATCGAAAGTTGATTGTCTTTAATTATCTTGACCATGTAACTCTTTTAATGCAAATTCTCACAGAAGTGACTTCAAATATATTTAACTCCCGTGAAACACGCAAAAGCGGTCCAAATAATAGAATTTTTTTTAGGAAATTAAATTCCCTTTCCAATGAATACTTGTACACTCAATTTGGAGTTTGAATGTAAGAGTTATGTCACTTTTGGTGGAGGGTATATACGAATTTCTGGACTGCTGCAAATTGTGTGATTTTTCTACAAAATCCAAGAAAATAGAATTAAAACTCCAATTAGAGAGAAAAATATAAAATAACACAACTAATTATGAAATTAAGAGAATAAATAACAAAACAATCCTAAACAAATATAAAAAATATACAAATAAAAGGGATAAATATACATTTATCAAAATACCCCAGACTTGAATCCTTGTTTGTCCTCAAACAAATAAGATCACAAATTATTCCAATTTATACTAACAACATATCTATCCTCACCCTTGTAACATCACTTTATTCCTTACCTCCAAATTTGGCCAAGCAACCCATTCTCCTAAAACCACAAAACACAAAATTCTATATTTCCTTTTAAAAACAAATATCATATCTTGTTTCTAAATCAAGATTTTGTAGAAAAACATGCTTTCATCTTACTTTTGTTTTGACACTCTCATTTCTATTATTGTATTTTTTTTATGTGAGTTGCTGCATAAGAACAAGATGAAATTAGGGGGTGTAAAAACAAAGAAGGAAGTGATGATTGTTTTTTGATCCCTCCTCTATTCGACTTGGGATTTAAATTTGTGGAGTTGTGGCTACATTGGTCACAATTTTTTTCATGTGCACTTTTGGCATCTTTTGATGGTATGCCCCTTTGTGGGGTATGAAAGTTTTTTATATGGGAAGCATGCCACCCCGGACTTGATTTTTGTCTGGTGGTGATTCTTTGCTTCTCTTTTTTTTGAAAGAAAATAAGGGGGAAACAAAAGGTGTCCTTGTGCTTATAACTTCACACATTTATTTTATCCTTTTTCTGAAAGTGTCATTACATCAAAAAGAAAATTCATGTCAATCACATTATACAAGATTTATATCAAGTTAATCAACAGTTTAAAATTAGAGAAAATTTGTGTTTGGTTTTGATTGATTCCATACGGCTTGCCAACTTTTCCAAGGAGTGATGTTATTTTGGGGTCCTAGGTGACATGGTGGTTTCAGACATGGCAATTTGTAACATTTTTTGCAAAATATTTACTAAATTCAAAGGGGTACATTGATAAATATCTATTCATATTGGCCGACTAGATAAAGGCCATTTTGCAAAAAAAAGAAATAAAAACATGGCCGACTAGATAATGGCCATGAACAAAGAAACTATATGCAAAACAAAAAAAGGTAGAAATAATGCAAGAATAAAAAAAAAGATAAGGGGGTGGAATAGAAACATACCACCCACCTCCACCCCAGACTTAGATTTTTGCTCGTCTCAAGAAAAACCCAAACTCGAGATGAAGGGAAGAAATTCGTAGGTTCACCAGGAGGTCCTGGTAGCTCAAAAAATGTCCAGCTGAAGGGGATGTGTATGAGGGATGGGACCTTTATCAGAGGAGCTTCATAGTGTACTTGATGATAGGACAGTTGTGGAATCTTAGTGGGGTGTTCATATTTTCTTTCACCTCGCATTCCCTCCAATAAAATCCACAAGTCTTCCTTTGATAGCAAGGGAAGTGTTGAAGATGGATGTGATTTGGGGGAGTTTGGTGGGTACCGGACCAGTAATGTTGCTAGAGCAGGATATACAGAGTCAGGTGGAGGATTTGTCTTAGGTTTTCCACCATCATAATGACCTGCATATGAGAGAATTGATGCTGATGGAAAAGATTTTAAATTATTTACAAAATTGTTTTGCTTCTCCTAAAAAATAATGTCATCAACATTGGGTTTGGTAAGTTTCATTGTTGATATAACATATGGCTCTAATTCTTTTGTACAAGGGGTCCCCAAGGATTCAAGAGGGATGAGGATGACTTCCTTACAAATAATAGAAGGGGGTGTGTGGGCTTCTTCCAACGGTGGTATCTCCCCTTCTAGATCAGCCATGTGTGGGATGGAAATTGGCTGTGATGGCTTAGGAAGAATCATATAGGGGATTAGATGCTGATTATTCAAAATAGACTCAAAAGAAGGATATTGGTCTATGGTTTCATTCGGATTTATGTTAAGGATGGGAGGTGTTGTTGGATCTTTAGGACGACTATTTGAGATTGACTTTTCATACTCGAGCAACAAAGTCTCCAAGGGAAGGGTAGGAATGCCAACATCCTCATCGCACAAGAAATATGACCCTATGGTATGTATTGTTTCCTTAGAATATGATGTATATGACATAAAAATGAGATCAACATCATCATCTTCAGGAAGAACCATCTTAGGTTTCTCTAAGTCCTCCACGGATTTTTGTGCTTGGGCCTCTAGTAAGGTAGCTAAAAGGGCTTGGCTGGATTCTAATTTTTTCTGTCCTTCAAATACCATTTTTCTAAAGCCCGAAGTCTCTCTTTTAGTTGATTTTCATTATTAGATTCATACATCCCAAAAAAATTATCATCCTCACCATTCCCCCCATAAGGATCTTGATCATGGTACCCAGTATGTTGGTTGTGGTGTTGCTCCTCATAATAATCTTTAGAAGATGGTGGATTGTAATTTCCATTGCTCTCATCATGGCGGGAAGATACAATATTACAAGGTGTCACCGAGTCATGGGGGAACATATTTGGAACATCTGGATTTTGGGAATGGGCTTTCAACAAGGTGGCCAACAAGGTTTGGCTAGTTAGGAGTTTAGCTGCCATCTTATCTAGGGACCTAAGTTTTTCTTCTTGTTGAGGATTATACTGGGTATCATAAATGGGTCCATTTCCCCCAAAGTTTTGTTGGTCATACCCTCTCTCAGAATATGGATAGCAAGGTTCCCCATAATGGTTCTCAGAAAAATAAGGATTTGCATTGTACCCGCCAGGATGAAAGGGCTCATAAAGAGGGGTGCTATGGGATAAAGTTGGACATGCAAGAGATGTGTGGTGGCAATGACCACAATAATAGCATTCTGGTGGATATTGGGATGCCCACTCCATTTAAAAAGAAAAGAACCTGAAAGATATGTCAATCAATGAACGAGAGAAGAAAGATTACGAGATAAGAGGTTAGTCAAAAATTCCAAAGAGAACTAAAAATTATAAATCTAAAAAATTATGAAATAAACTAAAATTACTAAAAAAAACTAGAAAGCAGTATTGCTGGAATGAAAACTCAGCAGAAAGAGGAGATACACTTCCGAAATTACAAAAATCTAAAAGAAATTATAAAAAAAAGACTAAAGTTATGAAAGTTAGAGAATATGAACAAGGAATACACAAGATATACAGGAAACAAGATCTGAAAAACAACTGTGCCATCCCGGACAATGGCGCCAAATTGATGCGTGTCGTTGTACATGCAACAATCACTAGGAAAAGTCCTAGAGTTTAACCTTCTAACCCGGTTGTCAACTTGTTGCGAACAACAAGTCAACTTAGTATAGATAGGTATCGATCCAAGGGACGACGAAAAAGAAAAGTCGAAATCCAAATCCGATTATAAGTACAAGAATTAAATCCCGATTTGAGAGAGTTGTTAAAACTAAGAACAAAAATAAAAGTGCTGAAATAAAATTTAACTAATCAAGAAATAAAGATCTGGGGTCCAGAAGATCACCACCAAAACCGCGTTCCTATTCAACTAATCAAATTCTAAACTCCAAAGATCAAATTAGGACCTTGTGGTTACATGTCCTTACAGACAAACTCACAAGGGTCGGACTTCCCGTGAACCCATTGGTCCCGACGTTCACAGATCATTGCCCAACCGTCCAACATGCCATTATCCACGGTCATATAAAAAGCATGTGAATTCAAACCGGCGTTCAAACCCAAGGCTCAGGTGGTCGCATCACCAAGGATTATAACAAGACTAAGATTAAAAAGATGAAAAGATGATAATCGCAATTAAGGGACTATTGTTTCATTCTTATAGAGATCCACGGTCATATCACTCCATAAGAATATATCAGATCATCCAAATAACCACGCATAAACAGAGAGAAGACATTTGTTCGATGGAGGGATATAATTGATTATATTGAATAGAACCAGGCTAAGGGGCTACTCCCATGCCCCAGAGAAATTTACTCAGACATAACAAGACCAGAAGAAATACAAACTAAAATGAGATCCAACATTATACAAGATGTAGTCTACAACTAAAAATTAGATGAAATGGGATGAAGAATGGAATGCTTTTACAAGTGGAGAGTCCCTCCTTTTATAGGAGGAGGGGGTAGGCTGCCCTCAAAAAAGGGGGAAAAAAGAGAGGGAGAAATTTCTGGATCTGGTCAAATTAAAAGTTGATTGTCTTTAATTATCTTGACCATGTAACTCTTTTAATGCAGATTCTCACAGCAGCGACTTCAAATATATTTAACTCCCGTGAAACACACAAAAGCGGTCCAAATAATAGAATTTTCTTTTAGGAATTAAATTCCCTTTCCAATGAATACTTGTACACTCAATTTGGAGTTTGAATGTAAGAGTTATGTCACTTTTGGTGGAGGGTATATACAAATTTCTGGACTACTGCAAATTGTGTGATTTTCCTACAAAACCCAAGAAAATAGAATTAAAACTCCAATTAAAGAGAAAAATATAAAATAACACAACTAATTATGAAATTAAGAAAATAAATAACAAAACAATCCTAAACAAATATAAAAAATATACAAATAAAAGGGATAAATATACATTTATCAATAAACTATAATCTTGAAAATGAAATCAGTAACATAATCCCAAGACAAGAATGCAAGTAATGATGGGAATATCCCAATGAACTAAGTTAAACCCTAATGGACATAACTAGGGTTAAGATGATAAGAACCTGATGGTGATATGTGATCTTATCTTAACTAGGGGTTTGACCAAGATATAGTTGATATAAGGATGTATCTGATATCAAGAATGTGATAATTAGGATATCTTGATCTAAGGTATGCCATTACCTCTTACTTGGCTTATTATATAATATGCTTGTATTATATGTGTAGTAAAATACTTGGCATATGATATTGGATGAAATGATTGTTCTTGCATGATATGTTGCTTGATTTTCCATACTTATGGTTATGAACACATGAAACATAATATATCTATTCCATTATATGAAAGCACTAATTCTCTTTGGTAGCATAGTGTTGGAAAGTGATCATTCTCTTTGGTAGCAGATCACATTGTACAATGATCTAACTCTTTGGTAGTAGATCATAAGGCCTTAGATCTCATACTCTTTGGTAGCTGAGATGATGCATCATTCCCTCAGGTGGCAAATGCATGGATATATAATGGAAAATAAGCTTAAAATATGTGTTCTATTTTGTTAATGAATATCTTTGTGCAAGTATACTCTTTTCTTATTTTTGTTAATGCTGCCAAGTATTAGTTTTATCTAATTGCCAAGATATTATGAGAGGTATATAAAAGACATGTAGGCCTACTCAGTACAATATTCTTGAATATTGTGCTGATGTGTACCACATGTAATCTTTTGTTTAGGTTGTGGTTATGCTCTTGAAGAATCAGGATAGTTGAGAGTTGTGTGGTTAGCTGATGTAAAGGTGGACCTGTTGTCTTAAGATCCTGTAGTTTAGTGGTAGTACATGTATATCTATAAGTTTTCTATTCAATATGTAATATCAAATGATATATCAATTCATGTTGTAATTATATGTTAAATGGTGAACAAGTGTTGTATGGTTTTATTATTGTTCATGTGCATGTGCTACCGTTTGTTTCCTTTTTACTTCCTCTAATTTTCTTCTTCTTAGCCTAGTGTGGGGTGTTTAAATTGGGATTCTCACTAAGGTGAGGTTTCAATTTGGACGTCACACATTAGATTAAGTTTTAGAAAATCTGGGGACGTCACAATCAAGGTACCTTTATTACATCTAACAATTAAAATGCAACTTAGTCCTATCAAAGCTCCTAAAATGAATGTAAAAGACAAAAAGCAAAATATGATAAGGGAAAATTGGGTTGCCTCCCAACAAGTGCCCTCATTTTACTTTATAGGCTTGACAATCAAATCAATTTGGCATCAATGAAGATCAAGGAGATCCAACTCCTCTCCCTCATGCATCTAATCTTCCCCAAAGTAATGTTTCAACCACTATCCATTCACTAGAATTGGATTAGCCCCATTAGTAATCTCCAATGCTCCATGAGGGAATGCCCTGACCACCACCCATGGCCCATTCCATCTAGTCCTTGATTTCTCGGGGTGCAATTTCATCCTAGAACTGAATAGAAGCACCTTCTATCCTTGAGTGAACACACTATGATAAATATGACAATCATGTATCTTTTTCGTTCTGCCCTTATATATCCTTGAACTTCATATGAATATAGCCTAAGCTCATCCAATTTGTTGATCTCTAGCTTGCACTTTTTCCTACATCATCAAGATTGTAATTCAACATCCTCAAAGCCCACTTGGCTTTGTGTTCCAATTTCATAGGTAAATGGCATGCTCTCCCATAGACCAACATAAATGGAGTTGTTCCTATAAGTGTCTTACAGTTTGTCCTATATGACCAAGGAGTGTCATTTAATTGCATGCTCCAATTGGTCCTATTTGTTGAGAGTGTCTTTTGTAAGATCTTCTTAATATCCCTATTGGACACCTCAACCTGACCATGGGTATGTGGGTGGTATGGGGTTCCTATTCTGTGCCTCACTCCATACTTTCTCAATTAAGCTCCAAAATTCTTAATAGTGAAGTGAGATCCCCCATTACTTATCATTACTACTGGCACCCCAACACTGTAGAGAATATGATCCTTCAAAAATTTGCAAACAACATGTTTATCATTGGTACGGGTTGGAATTGCTTCCAACCAATTAGATACACAGTCAACTACAAGCAATATATGTAAATTAGAGTTACAAGACACAAAGGGTCCCATACAATTGATTCCCCTTAAATCAAAAACCTCAATCACCTAAAAAACATTTAGGGACATTTCATGTCTCCTAGATATATTTCTTGCTAATTTACATGCAACACAATTACCCACAAAATTTGAAGCAACCTTAAAAAGTGTTGGCCAATAGAACCTACTTCCTAAACCTTTTCCACTATCCTTGAGCTAGCGTGGTGTCTCCTAGTAGATAAAGGGTGATAGTGTGCCAAGATACTCTCCATCTCACACTCAGGCACACACTTCCTCAAAATCCCATCCTTGTTTTTGTTGAGTAAGATGGGATCATCCCACACATAGAATCTCAAAGAATGGAAAAATTTCTTCTTGTCTTGATTCCCCCATTCTTTTGACAGCTCGCCACATGCTAAGTAGTTCACAATATTTACAAACCATGGGTCCTTGCTTTTCATTGTAAACAACTGCTCATCAGGAACTCCTCCATAATGAGTATATCTAGATCCTATTGAGTTTTGTGGGACAGAACAGGCAGCGGAAACAATTTTTTTTAACCACAAACCCATAACCAGCAGATCACATCAACAACTATGTTATAGGAAAGATGGTTTAGTGAGATATACTTGGTCCTGAGGCTTTCTTAGCGACAATACCTCGCAGCTAATGCAGTTTTGAACCACTTATTCTTCGGTGACGTATGTGCAGCTCCTGGTGTAGACCCGGAATGCAGTTGATGGTCGTCCTCCTGAGCGGCAGAAATCTCTCACCTCTATAGATAGTCCACACGGACCATCGGGAACTCTAGTCGTCCTGATGGACAGACTAGAAGGAGTTGTCCCCTTCTGTCAGCATACTAGTCACCGACACACTCTTCCACCACCAGTCAATTTTTTATAGTTGTCTTTCCCTCACTGTTCCTCCCTAGATGGGTAGAACTTGCTTGGGCTCTCTCGATTACCAAAACTAGAGAGTACAACAACTTTGTAGACCAACTGATGTTCTGAGTTGTATATTTTGAGAAGCCCCTTTACACCTCTATTTATAGAGAGGACAACAACTTTGCAGAGCAACTGATGTTCTGAGTTGTATATTTTGAGAAGCCCCTTTACACCTCTATTTATAGTAGAGGGTAGGGTCAGGTTTCCCAGTCTATGCAGGAGTAGAATGGTCCAAATTTTCCATGAACTGATTGAGTTGCGATCGGAGAACTGATCGATTCATAACTGAACCGATCATTTGGGTAGGTGACCCGATCAGTTCACCAAGTGAACTGGTTGTTTCACTTCCCAAACTTACCTATAATTGACTTCCTTATTAATTTTATTTAATGGAAATATTAATTCTTATCTTAATCAAATTGAATAAGTGAAACGAGGAGCTTTTCTCATGAATCGGGAAACCCAACACTTGCTCGATTGGTACAAGTGAACCGATCGATTAATCAATGTGAATCCATTGTCTCATTGACCACGAGCCGATCGGTTCACCCCGTGAATCGGTCAGTTGGAGATCCAGGTTATGTAGAACTCAGTCAATGCAATTTTCAATCAATCTAACACTCTAATCAGTTGGTCCAGCATTTGAACTTGATGATTCTGAGTCAAGTCTATTGATTGAATGTTTAATTGAGTACCTAAACACTTTTGTAATCAATCTAAACATCATTCATGGATAAAATCCTCTTCCAGGTTAATCCTATGTGTGTAACCCTATAGGTTCCATTTCATGTTGGCAGTGAATGTCTATAACTAACTTATGACATCACAAACAAAGAGTGGTGCCTAGTTGCACATTAGTGCTACCCAAGTGAAGAGGAAAGTTGGAGAACAACTTTCAACCTATATCAATTGTTGGTGTTACAGTGAATGTATAGTTTCTTTTTCACTAATATCCAGATTGAACTTGAGGCATGGACTTGTCATCCTCTACAAATGTTCAGTCCATGTTTCTTGAAACAGAGCATACTGTCTGAGATATATGCAAGCTCAATTTCATATATTGACTCACATGTACATGGCCATGTATTTCTTAGTCTCACTTATCAAGTGGCCTGGATATCATACTCCCTCAAGAGGGAAAAATTTCATATCTATCCCTCATAGTTAAAACCCCATGTGTCAAAGTCACCCAATCATCACCGTTAGAACAACCCATGTTTTAGGGTTGCGTTTGATGATGTCAAAGTGTACCCAACGACATGTGATGAGTGTAGTGATTTTAGGTCTAAGATCCACAGTCACCACCAACACTATAAGAGATGATCCTAACTAACAAAGTGTGGTTTCCATGCATCACTCTTACGATGAGTCTGTCTGATACACTATTATCTAACATGTATATGTGTGCTTGGTTTAATATCATATATCATGACTGATGAGATTCTATCATCAACCAACACACACTCTAGTCTTTTGTATTATTGATGTCTATGGTTATTTACGCAATAACAACTGGCTAGGGGCATTAGTGAGAATGTACATAATCTTAACATCCGTATGATCTTATTGTTCAAGTCACGTATATGAAGACAAACATCATTGAGTTTTGTCATTCTCTAGACATCTATCATGTAATACTATTACCTAAAAATAGTTGAAACATATAGATAAAAAGTTTCCTTTATTATTATTATTCAAATAATTTACAAAATATGCAATTACAATCATTACATGACTGGCTCTATGGGCATACATACCAACAGACTCCCAATTGCACTTAGAACCAATCACCCATGAACCTCAGTCCTTGTGATCTAGCATGACCATCATGCTTCTACTGTGAAAGTTCCTTAGTCAAGGGATCAAAAATATTGTCTTCGGTTGGTAGCGAATCTTCACATCTCCTCATTGTACGATCTCTCGTATGAGATGGAAGTGCCACTGTATGTGCTTGGACCGCTGATGTGATCTGGGTCTTTAGCTTGTGCAATAGCTCCATTATTGTGACAATAAAGCTCAATTGCATTGAAGATGCTAGGAACCACCCCAAGTTCATAGACGAACTTCTTGATCCACACAACCTCCTTTGTCGCATGGGGATGCAACAATATACTCAACCTCTATCGTAGAATCCACAACTATCTCTTGCTTGGAAATCTTTCATCTCACAACTCTATTGTTGAGGCAAAACACAAAGCATGACTGTGATCTGTGATAATCTTTATCAGTTTGGAAGCTTGCATCAGTGTAACCCTTTACCACCAACTCTTCCTCACCTCCGTACATGAGGAACGGATCCTTAGTCCTTCTCAAGTACTTTAGGATGTTCTTCACAAATGTCCAGTGAGTATCTTTAGGATCTGACTGGTATCTGCTTGTCATGTTGAGTGCATATGAGAGATCAGGATGAGTGCACAACATTGCGTACATGATGGATCCAATTACTAATGCATATGGAATCCCATTCATGCGTTCCCTATCTTCACAAGATTTGGGACATTGAGCTCTAGAGATGGGAACTCCATGCCTCATGGGTATGTTTACTCTCTTTGAGTGCTCCATGCTGAACCTCTTCAACACTTTATCAATGTATGTGCTTTGACTTAGTCCAAGAAGCCTTCTGGATATATCTCTACAGATCTTGATTCCTAAGATCTATGATGCTTCTCCCAAGTCTTTCATTGAGAATGTATTTCCAAGCCATGCCTTTATCTTTTGTAAAGTAGGGATGTCATTCCTCATCAATAGTATGTCATCTACATAAAATATGAGGAATGTAGTCATGCTCCCACTAAACTTCTTGTACACACAAGGTTCATGTTTATTTTGACTAAAGACAAACTCTTTGATTGCTTCGTCCAATCAAAGATTCTAGCTTCGAGATGCTTACTTCAATCCATAGGTTGACCTTTGTAGCTTACATACTTTATTTACATCCTTTAGATTTATAAAACCTTCAGGTTGTGTCATGTATACATCCTTGATAAGATTCCCATTAAGGAATGTGGTTTTAACATCTATCTGCCAAATCTCATAGTCATAGTAGGCTACAATAGCAAGCATGATCCTGACGGAATCATGCCAACTAAAGAAAATGTTTTGTCATGGTCAACACCTTGAACTTGTCTAAAACCCTTTGCAACTTATCTACCTTTATAAGTTTGCACATTGCCATCCATGTAAATTTTCTTCTTGAAGACCTACTTGCACCCTACGGATTCCATCTCAGATCTCATGGCCTCAAGCCATTTCTCAGAATTTGGTCCCTGTGTAGATTCTAGATAGGTAGTTAGCTCATCATCTATTACCAACTCACCACCTTCTTGAGTCACAAGATATCCAAATCTTTCAGGCTCAAGGCGTGTCCTACTAGATCTATGAGGTTCCTGTATTACTTGAGGAATTTGAGATTCCATAATAGTTTGTGATTCTCTATGTTCCTCTTATTCATCTATTGGTTCAATGTTTTCTTATTGGTCTCAAACCTCTGTGAGTTCTACTTTCCTCCCACTGCTTTCTTTGGAAATAAATTCCTTTTCTAGGAATACAACATTCCTGGCAACAAACACTTTTTTGTCAGCTGGGTGGTATAAGTAGTATCCCCTTATTTCTTTAGGATATCCAACAAAATAACACTTATCAGATTTGGGTCCTAGCTTTTCAAGAAATGTTTTCTTGACATAAGCTTCACACCCCCAAACTTTCATAAAAGACACATCGGGATGCTTCTCGTGCCATATCTCATTGGTGTCTTTTGAACCAATTTAGATGGTACATGGTTAAGTGTAAATGTGGTGGTTTCAAGAGCATAAACCCAGAAGGGAGTTGGAAGATCAACAAAACTCATCATAGATCACACCATGTCCAATAATGTGCAATTCCTTCTTTTTGACACACCATTGTGCTATGGTGTTCCAGGTAGAGTCCATTTTGATATAATACCACATGCTCTCAGAATGTCCTCAAACTCTTGGCTTAAGTATTGTCCACCTCAATCAGATCGAAGTGACTTAACACTTTTAACAAGTTGGTTTTGTACTTCATTCATGAAATCCTTGAACCTTTCAAGGGGTTATGATTTATGTTTCATCAAGTAAATATAAACACACCTACTAAAGTCATCACTAAAGGTAATGGAGTACTAATACCCACCTCTAGCATTTGTTCTAAAAGGCCAACATACATCAATATGTATGAGTCCTAATAGATCACTCTCTCTCACCTTTTCCTAAAAAGGGAGCCATGGTCATCTTGCCTAATAAACAAGATTCACATATATCTATTGATTCAAAATCAAAAGAGTCCAGATAACCATCTTTATGGAGTTTCGATATGCGATTCTGATTTATGTGCCCTAGACGACAATGCCAAAGGTATGTTTTGTTTGAGCCATTGAATTTTTTTCTTTTGGTGTTTACATTGTATACACTTGTCTGTAGATATATCAAATATAGACCATAAGACATTGGGGCACTGCCATAAAAGATGCCATCTTTAGAAATGGAACATTTTCCATTCTTAATAAGAAATTCAAATCCATCCTTTTCCAAACAAGATACATAAATGATATTCCTATTATGGGCAGGTACATAATAGCAGTTCTGTAACTCTATTATCAGCCCACTTGGTAGAGATAACTCATAGGTTCCTATTACATTGGTAGCAACTCTTGCTCCATTAGCAACACGTAGTTCAACCTTGCCTTTTGCTAAAGGCCAACTTCTTTTCAGATCTTTCAAATTTGAACAAATGTGTGATCCACATACAGTTTCAAGTAACCATGATGAAGAAGTAGTAAAGTTAATCTAAATTACATATACACATGAAGTAGAAATCTCAATCCCTTGCTTCATCTTCCTTTATTCCCTTAATCCTCTCCATATTTTGAGTGTAGGAGATTTGGACTTTAGCTTGGCGGGAGAATGCTTCTTTGCCTTTCCTGTGTCATTGGATACCATTCCACTGATCACTATCATGGAACTATCCTTCTTCATTTGTGCTTCAACATTTATAAAAATGTCAAGCAACTCTGACAATAGTTTAGCCATATTACACAAGTAGTAATGCTTGATGAACATGCTATATGATTTAGGCAAAGATTGCAAATCCATATCCATGGCCAACTCTTGAACCAAAGGAAATCCCAGTTTCACTAGACCTTATATATGCTCAATCATATTGAGCACACAGGGTCTAATTGGATCTCCCTCTGTTAGTTTGCATTCAAATAATGCCTTGGGCATATATAGAGTAGATTCTACAACCATTGGTATCTTAGGAATTGTAGAACACTTCTCATAGTCCTAAACCAGTTATGGAAATATCTCATTTAAATTGTTCGATTTTAACAATGATTTATTTGCCATTTGATTCTACAAGAGAAAACATTAGCAATTTGTCAAAACTCCTTTTGATTTAATTTGATTTGAATAAGGTTGATGATATTTAATTATGCCTTTAGTTAATTATCGCTCCCACTATTTTGTTCAAACTGATAGCCCTCACCATCGATTCGGAAGATTGTAGCGTACAACCTTCTAGTGAGCAAGATCCTGATTTCCTCTAAGTCATGGACCAGCTAGGGCTATCACCCACAGCTAGATTCTTTCAGGTAGGCAACTTTTGCCAATTGCATCTTATGAAACTATTGATAGATGACATGCACAACTCTTTGTCATGTACATCTGCATGCCTCAAGGTGCTTGACCCAATCAAGATCACCTAGTTAAGTCCAACCCAAATGCTAACACAATGAATATGCACCCTGCTAGGGCAGACCCACATATTCACCATCACACTTCCATGAGATAGATGGTGCACCACGCTAGGGCGTGCACACACTTAGTCGATCAAGTTTTTCATGTGTGCTTCTTTTGGAAGGCATATTAAACTTAATATTTATATAGAGGGGTTTGGTATTTATATACATATACATATCCAATCACCACATATAGTACGTATCATATACATGCTATATCCCACAATAAAACATGCGAAGCGATAAAGTGATGATTATGGCCATCCTATTTGTAATTTATTGAGCCATAAAGAATTACGATCATCTAGGTCTACATCACAAGAAACAACCTATTGTTGATGAAGATTTGTGCTTGGGTTGTTCTGGGTTGATCAGCTCATCTTATGACTGATCGGCTCGCCTCCTGGCTAGTTAGTTGAATGTCACCAACCGCACAACCAACCATCTGG
Source organism: Alisma plantago-aquatica (assembly GCA_963693085.1). Lineage (NCBI taxonomy): Eukaryota > Viridiplantae > Streptophyta > Magnoliopsida > Alismatales > Alismataceae > Alisma > Alisma plantago-aquatica. The sequence continues at coordinate 1,341,841,070 of OY856411.1, read as the reverse complement.
CTCCTCCAGCCGGTTGGTTTGTTGGGTCATCATGCTCCTTGTTAGGCCGTTGATTGCTCGTCTTACACCATCAAATGGTCGTCTCAGTCCCTTAACTGCTTGTCTGGGAACCTACCATTCTTGAACAATAGGAAATAAAACTACCCTACTTTTACAAATTTCTTTGGGAAACCCGAAGTTGCATTTGGGGGGAGCAAAGGTAGAAGAGAAGGCTCAAGTTATCTCGACTTACATCCAGAATATGAGAAAGGATTCAGTACGCAAACTGAGATGTAAACAACCACAACCAACCAAGCACACACATAGAGGTTTATAGACCATAACCACACTACACATCCACCATCAAAACCATTTAGGGACATGCATATTGATTACATATATATACCATATCATATATGTATATAGGGATCGTGGTGTTTAATCGGATATGCACATTAGCCAATTAAAGTATTCACATCACATGCAATAAGTAAATGGCAAAAATACAAATCCAATCATATCAATCAATCCTAAAGCATAGTATGTTGACGTGGCTCTGATACCACCATTGGGTTTTGTGGGACAGAATAGGCAGCAGAAACAAATTTTTTATCTAACCACGAACCCATAACCAGCTGATCGCATCAACGATTATGCAATAGGAAAGATTGTTTAGCGAGATATACCTGGTCCTAAGGCTTGCTCAGTGATAATACCTTACAGCCAGTACAATCTTCAACAACCTAGTCTTCAACGATGTCCGTGTATCTCTTGGTGTAGACCCGGACTGCAATTGACGGCCATCCTCTTGAGTGGCAGAAATCTCCTGTCTCTATAGATAGTCTACATGGACTACTGGGAACTCTAGTCATCTTGATGGTCATACTGGAATGAGTTTTCCCCTTTTGTCGGCGTACTAGTCACCGACACACTCTCCCACCACCATTCACTTTTTTGCAGTTGTCTTTCCCTCATCATTCCAACCTGGATGGGTAGAACTTACTTAGGCTCTCTCAGTTACCAAAACTAGCGAGCAAAACAAATTTGTAGAGAAGCTGATGTTTTGAGTTGTGTGTTTTTGAGAAGCCCCCTATGCCACTCTATTTATAGTAGAGGGCAGGGTTAGGGTTCCCAGTCTGTGCGGGAGTAGAAGGGTCTAGATTATCCATGAACGGATTGAGTTGCAGTAGGTCAACCGATCGATTCATAGCTGAATTGATCATTTAGGAGGTGAGCCGACTGGTTCACCAAGTGAACTGGTCATTTCACTTCCCAGACTTACCTACAATTGACTTTCACCCAAATCTAGCAATTAACCAAGAGGCCATAAAATCAATTGACAATGCAAGCATAAATAATCTAAGAGAGAGAGATCAATGTGGGTTTCAAGCAATATTAAAGAGAGGTGGGCCATTTGGGCAATGGTACTAAGATATAGTTGAGGGAAACATATCATGCAAACCTAACCAATCATTCTAGGTTGTCAAACCAAACAATTAGTCAAATGCAATAAAATCTCCCTAGATTATTGGGAGGCCATGGATAGAGTAGAGTGTGGGAAGGGAAGCTAAACCCTTGCACCCCCTATCTAACCTTACGAGGCTCAATTGGCCCAATGTTAGGAGGAATTTTAGTTGGATTTGGATAATCTTGGTTTCCAGAGTGAGATAGCTTAGGGTAATTGGGAGACAAAGGTAGGAATGGGAAGTAGAGGTAAGGATATTTCACCCCACATTACTACCCATCTAGCTTTTAGTAAACTCCTAACCAATTACACTAAACAATCTCATACTAGCTACTTTGATCTCTCACCTAGGAGTAGAGAAAGGCTATATGTGTGGGGAGATGGGGTGTTAGCTAGGGATCCACTAATTGTTCTTAGGAGCAAATCCCAAAATAGCTTCACATATCCTATCTTCTCCAAGACTTAGGTGGTTTCTAGCATAAAACCACAAACAATCTATGTTTTCAAGAATAAACTACAAGAAGGATTATGGGAAATAAGATATAAGTAGAAAAAAACCATCATAAAATAAGATTACTGAGTTTACCAGATATATTACCCCAACATGGTATCAAAGTAGCATTGTAACCCCAAACAACCCACCACAAAGGGCTTTGCTACTCATAATCAAGCAAATCAATAAAAAGGAGAGAAGAAAGAGGTAGAAGGCCATGGAGCTCATGGAAGCTTCTTGTCCTTCACCTCCTAGCTATTGTAGAATGTCCTTCCTCCTCCAAGGTGGATAAATGGCATGGAAATATAGAGGATTATGGTGGAAAACCCTAGAAAACTAGGGTTTTTTGGTGGAAATGAGGTGGAAATGGGGTATGATGATTGAAGAAGGTAGGCGGAGGTCTTGAATACAAGGAAGGGTGACAATAAATGCTAAGAGAATATACCTAGTGCAGTGTCTACCACCCATGTATATATAGGTGGTGGGGAAGCACTAGGGTAACTTGGGATAAAGTAGGAAATGTATTGGAAAAAATGACTAGTGTTGCGAGGTCACCATGGTTGTGGTGACCACCACTACCATGGCACGTGTGGACTGGTACGACTATGGGGAGTGGTATGGGCATGGTGGATATGAGTGGAGAGTAGAGTTTAAGAGAGTGGAGTTGCCAAGGCTGTGGAAAGTGCCACAGTCAGGCAGGATGGATGGCAACACAATCGTGGTGGGAAGCACAGGAGGCAGGAAGAGAGAAAGAGAACATCATCTCCACGTAGGAGGGAGGAAGGTTGACCCCTTGGAGTAGAGAACAACTATCATCACACACTTGGTTTCCTTGGTGATGAATCCTTCACTTCCCACCTTCTTTATCGATGAGAGAAAGTAGCTTGAGGATGGAGTATGGATCTTAGACCGGCAGCCTTGAGGCAATGGATGAAGGTTGAAATAGCTATGGAACAGTTGAGGCAGCCTTTGGGCGTTTAAGACTTGATGATGAATGAGGACCCCTTCGGTCCTATTTATAGGCGTCCAGGAGATCTTGAATGGTTTGGAGACCGTTTGGACTCTCTTGGTTTAGAGACCGTTTGAGTCCATTCAGTCTTGAGACCGTTTGGCCTTCATACGGTCTTGGGACCATTTGGGTTCATACGGTCTTGGGACCGTTTGACTTCATACGGTCTTGGCACCGGTTGACTTCATACTGTCTCAGGACCGGTTGACCTTCATACGGTTTTGGGACCGTTTGGCTTCATACGGTCTTGGGATCGTTTGGCTTCATACGGTCTTGGGACCGATTGACCTTCATACAGTCTTGGGACCGTTTGGGTTCATACGGTCTTGGGACCGTTTGGCCTTCATACGGTCTTGGGACCGTTTTGGGGGCTTTTGCAATTTTTTTGGGTTTTTTTGTAAGAAGAAAAGAAGAAATGTTAGTCTATTGGTATATTCACAATAAAGTGGAAAGTTAAGTATTCTATCTAATTTATCTAGGAAAGAGTATGGAAAACTAAGAAAAAATAGTAAGATAACATCACAAAATGGGAGATTATTAAAGGACAAGGAGAAAAGGAAAAAATACATAATTGGAGGAGAAAAGGAACAAGGAGGGAGAGTAAATGAATAATGAGGGGGAGCAAAGGAATAATGACGAGGATAATTGAAACAAGGAGGAGGAGAAAGGAACAAGGAGAGATATAGAAAAAATAAGAAGGGGGTGAAGGAAGGATGATATAATGAAAGAAGCTATATAGGAGGAGAAGAGGAAAAAGGATAATGAGAACAACAATAAGGAGGGAAAGGAAAGGAACGAGGAGGGGGAGTAAAGGAATATGCATTGTGGAGGAAGAGAAAAGAAAAAAAGTTACATAGGAGGAGAAAAGGAATAAGGATGAGAATAGGAACAAGGTGGGAGAGTTAAGGAAGAAGGAATGGGAGTAAAGAAAGAAGGAGGAGGTCAAAAGGAAAAAAGTTGCATAGTAGGAGGAGAAAAGGAACATGATGATAAAAAGAACAATGAGGCAGAGTAAAGGAACAAGGAGTGGGAGAAAAGGAAGAAGGAGTGGAAGTAAAGGAAGAAGGAGGAGGAGAAAAGGAAAACAATTGCATAGTAGGATGATAACAACAACAAGGATGATGGAAAAAGGAGGGGGGGTAAAGGAATAAGAAGGGGAAGAAATGGAATGAGGAGGAGGAGAAAATGAACAAGGAGCACAATGAAAGGAACAAGGAGTGGGAGTAAATGAAGGACGATGAGAATTGAAACAAGGAGAGAAAGAAAAGAATAATAATGTGTGTTCCATTATTTAATTTTAATAGTTCTATTACTTAATCTTATATGTTTCAATATTTAATTCTAAGAGTTCCAATGTTAAATCTTGTGTGTCTTACCCAATATTGGATATGTATTGTTCCATTACTCAAACATGTGAAATCCAAAATGATAATATATGTGTTCACTATTCATTAATGTCGATAACATCAACTCTTAGAAGGGGCAAGGTTATTTGCATTGGTGGTATACTAGTACAACATGCGAAAGCATGCTTTATGACCAGCAAAAGCATGCTTTATGACCTGTAAAAGCATGCTTTATTAAGTAATGGAACAAATATATTATCATTATTGGATTTCACATGTTTGAGTAATGGAACAATATCAATCTAATATTGGGGAAGACATAAGACTCAATAACAATAATGTTGTTAAAATCAACTCATAGAGGGGGCGAGGATATTTTCCCTAGCAGTCTACATGTATGACATATGAAAACTTGCTATAAGACATCATCCCTGACTTTATTATTTACTTTCTAGAAGAAGTTTGGCAGCCAAAATCCATCAAAGTGATGACAAAATTGGAGGTCCAAAGCTTGTAATTATCCTTCGAGATGCGTCCTTCCCAATGTTGCATGAATAGAATATGAAACATTACACAATTGAAATGATCTGGTTGCTCTAGAACTTCTATCTGTTGCAAATCCCATTACTTCCAATATGATATCCCTCTTGTGAATTCCAGGTAGGGAGTTACTTCTTTAATCTATTGATTTGGAAGTGGTTTTCTACCACTTCGAAGAAGCTTCATTTAGCATGCTATCGAGTACCCAAAACTTCTTTTCTAGAAAATTGATAGCGATCATGTAGAAGTGCTCCAAACTTTCTACTAGGAAGAAGTACTACACACCAATGCGGTAAATTAACAAATACTATAATATAATAAACATGTCATACTACAAAGATCAATTACTCACATAATTACATTCATAATAATCCATGTTGCTCTCCATGAAATAACCATATAGGAAGGAATCTTCCATGTGCTCGCATTCTTCTTGTACTTGAGGTTTTTCTTGTAATTAGAATTCTTCAAGTTTGTTTGATAATTATTTTATGAAAAAGAAAATACAAAATTGTAGGGTTTTAGGCAGAGAAGGCAGCGGAAACAAAAAAAAATTTCTCCCCAAAACCCAGAATGAAGGAATTGTGTCAAGGTCTATACAATGGGAAGGATGGTTTGTAGGGGCATACCTTGTCCTGAGGTTTGCTTGGCGACATTACCTCATGGCTTGTGCGGTCTTCACCTCTGGTCTTGGACGGTGTCTGTGCATCTCCTGGTCTCACAGGGACTATCGGGATTGACAACTATCCTCCGAGCGGCAGAAGTTTCCCGCATCTGAAGTAGTCCACACGGTCTACCTGGAACTCCAATATCCTTGTCCTACAAGGAATCGAAAGGAGCCATACCCTCCTATTGGCGTACTAGTCACCGACACACTCTCCTACCGCCATTCACTTTTCTACAGTTGTCTTTCCCTTACTGTGCCTCCCTTATCGGGTAGCACTTGTTCGGGCTCTCCTGGTTACCACAACCAGAGAGAATGACGACTTTACAGAGCAAATGGTGTTCTGATTTGTACTTCGAGAAGCCCCCAATACCCCTATATATAGGAGGGTCATGGGATAGGGTTCTCTACCCTGGGAAATGCGGGACTAAGCAGGAGTAGAAGGGTTCGATATTTTCCACAAATCTGACAAACTGCGCCAGTTGAACTGGTCGGTTCAGCCCTGAACCGATCGTCTAGACTCTCCAGCCGATCGTCTGGACACTCCAACTGATCGTTTGGACCCTTGAGCCAATCGGTTGACTCCTCCAATCGATCGGTTTGTGGTCCTGGTCCAACTCAAATTGATTTTCCATGTTCGTTTCCAACTAATCAATATTAGTCCTTGTCCAAATCGAATTTGACAAGTGAAGTGAAACAAGATCGATTGGTCACCTGACCAGTTCACCCATGTGAACCGATCATCTCATGACCTGAGCCGGTCAGCTCACCTACCTGAGCCGATTGGTTCATCTCATGAGATGATCTGTTGAGGTAGGAGATCAGTCAATTGCAGTTTCAATCAATCGGATACTCTAATCATCTGGTCCAACACCTAGAATACTATGATTTTGAGCTATAAATTAATTGAGTGTTTAATTGAACTACTACACCCCTTTAGTAATCAATCTAAACATCATTTGTGGATAAACTCCTCTTCCAGGTTAAATCCTATGTGTGTGACTCTACAGGTCCATTTCACGTTGGCAGTGAAAGTCCATAACACTAATGACTTCACAAGCAAAGAGCGGTGCCTAGTCACACATCAGTGCTACCCAAGTGAAATAGAAAGTTGGAGAACAACTTTCAATCCCACAATCTGTGAATGGTGTTACAGTGAATGTATAATTCCTTTGTCACTGATATCCTAAATGAACTCAAGGCATGGTACAGTCATCCTTTCAACGTTCATCCATTTCCTTGATCTCAGAGCAGACTGGGTGAGATGTGTGTGACATCAATATCACATATTGATTCACACATGCATGCGCATGCCTTTCTCAATCCTACTCATCAAGTGGCCATGGACATCAAACTCCCTTAGGAGGGACAAATCCCATATCTATCACTCACACCTCAAAAGCCCCATGTGTCAAAGCCACCCGATCATCACCTTTATAACAACACATGTTTCAGGACTGCATTTGATGATGTCAAAGTGTACTCAATGACATGTGTTGAGTGTAGTGATTTCAGGTCAAAGAATCACACTCACCACCATCACTGTGAGAGCTGACTCTGACTACCAAATCATGGTTCCATGTGTCACTCTCAGGGTGCGTCTTCCCGGTACACTTGTTCTCTAACAAGTACCTATGTGCTTGGTTTGATATCACTCTATCATGACTAATGAGATTCTGTCATCAACCAACACACAATCTAGTCTTTAGTGTTATTGATGTCTATGGTTATTTCCACAATAACAACCGACTAGGGACTAAACAAGAATGTATACTCTTAACATCCGTATGATCTCATCGTTTAGGTCCTGAACCTTAAAGCATACATCATTGAGTAAAACAATTCATTAGACATCTATCATGTTACACTATCATCTCAGAAATAGTTAAAACATATAGATCAGAAATTTCCTTTATTATTATTTAAATCATTTACAAAATATCCCATTACAATCATCACATGACTTGCTCTATGGGCATACATACCAACAGACTCCCACTTGCACTTAGAGCCAGTCACCTAGAAACCTTAGTCCTTGTGACCTTGCATGACCATCATGCTTCTGTTGAGAAAGGGCCTTTGTCAGTGGATCAGCTATTATGTCTTCAGTTGGTACTTTGTAAATCTTCCCATCTCCTCACTGTAACATCTCGCGTATGAGATGGAAGCGTCGTAGTATGTGCTTGAACCGCTGATGTGATCTGGGCTCCTTAGCTTGAGCAATATCTCCATTATTATCACAATAAAGCTCAATTGCATCACAACTACTGGGAACTACACCAAGTTTAGAGATGAACTTCTTGATCCATACAGCCTCCTTTACTGCATGTGAAGCAGCGATATACTCAACCTCTGTAGTCGAATCGACAACTATTTCTTGCCTGGAACTCTTTCAGCTCACAGCTCCATTATTGAGGCAAAATACAAATCCTAATTGCGATCTATAATCATCTTTTTCAGTTTGGAAGCTTGCATTGGTGTAACTCCTTACAACTAGTTCTTCCTCGCCGCCGTATATAAGGAACTGATCCTTAGTCCTTTGCAAGTACTTGAGGATGTTCTTTACGTCTGTCCAATGAGCATCTCTGGGATCTGTCGGGTACCTGCTCGTCATGCTGAGGGCATACGAGATATCTGGATGTGTGCATAACATAGCGTACATGATAGATCCTATGGATGATGCATATGGGATCCCATTCATACGCTCCCTATCTTCACAAGATTGAGGACATTGAGCTCTAGAGATGGTTACTCCATGTATCATGGGGACGTTGCCTCTCTTTGAGTTCTCCATGCTAACTGCTTCAACACTTTTTCAATGTACGTGCTCGGAGTTAATCCGAGAATCTTTCTAGATCTATCTCTATAGATCTTATTTCCTATAATGTAGGATGCTTCTCCTAAGTCGTTCATTGAAAAAGTATTTCCAAGCCAAGTCTTTACCTTCTCTAAGGCTGTGACATCATTTCCCATCAATAGTATGTCATCCACATACAATATGAGGAATTTGGTCGTGCTCCCACTAACCTTCTTGTACACACAAGTTCATCTTTATTTTGAATAAAGCCAAAGACTTTGACTTCCTTATCAAATCAAAGATTCTAACTCCGAGATGCTTGCTTTAATCCATAGATTGACCATTGTAGCATACAAACTTTATTGGCATTCTTTGGATCTACAAAACTCTCAAGTTGTTTCATGTACACATCCTTGCTTATATTCCCATTAAGGAATACAGTTTTAACATCCATTTACCAAATCTCATAGTCATAGTAAGCCGCAATCGCAGGCGTGATACTGATGGACTCAATCATGGCAACTGGAGAAAAAGTTTCGTCATAGTCAACACCTTGAACTTGTTGAAAACCCTTTGCAACCAGTCTGCCCTTATAAGTTTGCACATTGCCATCCATGTCGGTCTTCTTCTTGAAGACCCACTTGCACCCTATGGGTTTAACCCCTTCGGGTGGTTCCACCAAAGTCCATATTTTGTTGGAATACATGGATTCCATCTCAAATTTCATGGCCTCATGACATTTCTCAGAATCTGGTCCCTCTATAGCCTCTAGATAGGTAGTTGGATCATCATCTATGATCAACTCACCGCCTTCCTGAGTCACAAGGTATCCTAACCTCTCAGGTTCAAGGCATGTCCTACTAGATCTACGAGGTCCTTGTGTTATTTGAGAAGACTAAAATTCCACAAAACCTTATGAATATCCATGTTCCTCGTGTACATCTACTGGTTCAATGTTTTCTTATTGGGCTTGAACCTCTTCAAGCTCTATTTTCCTCCCACTATATCCTTTGGAAATAAATTCCTTTTCTAGGAACACAATTGTCCTAGCAACAAAAGATTTGTTGTCAGTAGGGTGGTATAAATAATATCCCCTCGTTTCCTTGGGGTATCCAAAAATGTAACATTTATCAGACTTGGGTCCAAGCTCATTAGGAAACATTTTCCTGACGTAAGCCTCACAACCCCAAATCTTCATAAAAGACAAATTGGGACGCTTCCCGTGCCATATCTCATATGGTGTCTTTTGAACCGTTTTAGATGGTACTCGGTTAAGTGTATATGCGGCGGTTTCAAGAGCATGACCCCAGAAGGAAATTGGAAGATTAGTAAAACTCATCATTGATCACACCATATCCAGTAATGTGTGATTCCTTCTTTCAGACACACCATTATGTTGTGGTGTTCCAGGTGGAGTCCATTGTGATACAATACCACGGGTTCATAGAAGGTCCTCAAACTCCTGGCTTAAGTATTCTCCACCTTGATCGGATCGAACTACTTTAATACTTTTACCAAGTTGGTTATGTACTTCATTCATAAAATCCTTGAACCTTTCAAGGGTTTTTGACTTATGTTTCATCAGGTACACATAGCCATACCTACTGAAATCATCAGTGAAGGTAATGAAGTACTGACGCCCATTTCTGGCATTAGTTCTAAAAGGCCCACATACATCAGTATTTATGAGTCCTAATAGATCAATAGCTCTCTCACCTTTACCTAAAAAAGGAGTCTTGGTCATCTTTCCCAAAAAACAAGATTCACATGTCTCTATTGATTCATAATCAAAAGAGTCTAGAAAACCATCTTTATGGAGTCCAGAAATGTGCTTCTCATTTATGTGCCCTAGATGAAAATGCCAAAGATACTTTTTGTTTGAGTTGTTGAGTTTTTGTCTTTTGGTGTTTATGTTGTATACACTTGTCTCTAGATATATCAAGTATATACCATAAGACATTGGGGCACTGCCATAAAAGATCCCATCTTTTGAAATGGAACACTGTCCATTCTTAATAAAAAAATCAAAACCATCCTTTTCCAAATAAGAGACAAAAATGTTATTCCTATTTATGGCAGGTACAAAATAGCAGTTCTTCAACTCTATTATTAGCCCACTAGGTAGAGTTAACTCATAGGTTCCTACGACATTGACTGTAACTCTTGCCCCATTAGCAACTTGTAGTTCAACCTCACCTTTCCCCAAAGGCCTACTTCTCTTAAGATCCTTCACATTTGAACAAATGTGAGATCCACATCCGGTATCAAGTACCCATGACAAAGAAATAGTAAAGTTAATCTCTATCACGGAAACACCAGAAGTAGAGATCTCTATCTCTCACTTCTTCTTCCATCGTTCCTTCCATCCTCTCCATGTTTTGAGTACAGAAGAATTCGGTTTGGCGAGAGAACCTTTCTCTCCTTCACCCTTCGTTCCATTGATCTCTATCAATGAATTATCCTTCTTCTTATTTGTCTCAAACAATGCATTAAGCGTACATAGAGTGGATACAAAGGCTACCAGTATATTTAGATTATGCAGAACACTTCTCACAATTCCTAACCAGTTATGGAATTTATTCTCAATTAATTTGCCCATTTTAAAAGATGATTCTTTTACCATTCTACAAGAGAAAATTGCATTTATCAAAACTCCTTTTGATTTGATTTGATTTGAATAAAATTTGACGATAGTTAATTAGGCCTTTAATTAATTACCGCTCCCACTATTTTGATTCAAATTGACAACTCTTACCATTAATTCAGAAGATTGCAACGCACAATCTTCTAGTGGGTCAAGATCCTAAAATCCTCTGAGCCATGGACCAGCTAGGGCTGTCACCCACAACTTAGATCTTCCAGGTAGGCAACTCTTGCCAATTGCATCATATGAAACTCTTAAAAGATGTCATATGCAAATCCTTTCCATGATTATCTCCATGCCTCAAGGTGCTAGATCCTATCTAGGTCACCTTGTTAAGTCTGACCCAAAGCCAACACGATGAGTATGCACCCTGCTAAGGCAGACCCACATATTCATCCTTTATGCTTCCACGAGATAGACGGTGCACCATGCTAGGGCGTGCCCACACTTGGTCGATTAAGCTTTTCACGTGTGTCACATTTGGAAGGCATCTAAAACTATAATATTTAATGAGAGATTTGGTTTTTATATACATATACATATCCAATCACCACAATATATAGTACGTATCATATACATGATATATCCCACAGAATACATGTGAAACGATAAAAGCAATGATTATGGCCATCCTAATGTGATTCCTCGAGCTAAGAGGAATCATGATCATGGGCAAACATAAGTTCGCATCTAGACTTCACCCACGTAGAGGTATGCCTATGAGATTGATGCTTCATGGAGAAAGGACCTCGGGTAGTAAGGATGGATGTGGAGTTAGCTCTAGAGAGGAAAAGTAGGACTCAAGCAAGAGGGTTGGAAGCCAAGATTCTGAGACATGAGGAATAGTGGGGAGTTGAGGATGATGCGACCTAAGTGGACGATAGTGGTTGCCTCATGCATGATCCCTGGAGGCTGATGATATCTTGGTTGCCTTTAGAGGAACCAAACCCTAGAGAGAGGATGAGTCTGTTAATACCTCTGTATCTCTGGTATAGATGAGAAGAAGAGTTCCTTAAGTCATGTAGAGGTTTAGGAGCAGGTAGTAAGGCCTTGTACCTAGTTGGTTGTCCCTGAGAAGAGGTGTTTCTCATATAAAAGGATCATGGAAGTATAGGGCATACCTTGGACATGCTTGATTCGTGGTTAAGAGGTTGAGCATGTAGTTGGATACCTAAAGGTGAACCTAGGGTTCCTGGCCGAAGAGGGGAAGCAGTGTACCCAATGCTCCTGATGAGATTTGAGCCTCTATAGTTTCGAGCATGGTACTCCTCATGTGTAAAGGTAAAAGAAACCCCTTAAGTTAAGGGTATGTTTGATGAACCCTTCCCGACTAAGTTGATCTAATGTTAAGGAAAGAGAACAAGTACGACCTAGCATGGTTTAATAGGTGGTCAGCTTGTGCCTTAGTAGCTGTTGGGTTAGGCATGCTCATGTGGATGTAAACCCTAAGGATGCTTGTGACTTGGTGGTCAAGAGTTGTAGTTTCCTCCCATCCTGGGAGAGGGACCCCTTAGTTGGGTGTATACCAGTTTTGTTGGAGTTAAGATAACCTAAAGAGGTTTTATAGGACCCCGAGAAAGCTAAGTGCAAAGTACATGGCATGAGGTTGAACCTATAGACCCATAGTTAACCATCTCTAAGTGCATATGGATGTGTTACCATGAAGGTAACCGGTATGGGCCTGACCAAGTTTGGCAGGTCGCCATGATACCTGAGAAAGGATGAAAGTCAGTCATGAATGCAGAGAGAGATGATGAAGGATTGGGTAAGGTTCTAAGTTTAACATGTACTAATCCTAAGTCTATCCAAGGGTCAGGTAGGGATAAGACCGATGGAAGAAGGAGTTGCCTAATTCCCTAGTTGCACATGACCATAGGGTCGGGAGGTAACAACTATCATTGTCTGAGGGCCATGAGTTAGGAGATTGATCACCTTCATGAACTCATGGGACCCAAAGGGCAGATGAGTAGGGCACTCTCTGGATGCATAAGGGAAGAGGGATGACCCCAAAAGTGCTGACACCCTATAGACCTAGAGGAGATGACCTAAGATTATGCTTGGACCAAGTAAGTCCGAGACCAGTCTTCCCTGGAAGTAGTGTGGATATCAAGATGTTTGTGATATAGAGACATAAGCTGCACGTTTCAACTTGGATTTGAAAGTGTACGAGCAAGGTGGGCTGTACCATCTCTACTCTTGGAACAGGAAGAACTCTGTATTTGGACTGCAGCCAAATGCTTATTTAATGGGAGTGAGAGATAGGACAATACGAATGCCTTATACCAAGGATAAAGATGATGTAAGTTGGAACGTTGCTACAAGGTATGAGGATAGAGATGATAACATACCTTTGTGGAGAGAATAATACATGGATGGTTTACAAACACTAAGAGTGTTAAGGAGATCATCTTGTGAGGATGTTTTATCTTGAACTAAGTGGATTTTTGCAAGTGTTACAAGGAATCACAAGGTTGAGTTTGATCACCATGAGGATGAGCTCAGAGTTCCTTGATGAAGACAACCTTAGAGTTTGAGATGAGATGATAAGTATAATGCATAGAGGAGTATGTCTTCGACATTAACTAACACCCAAGGATAAGGAGGGGTAATGAATGCTCTGGTTGAGATATAGCTACCTAGTTTAGTTGGAAGCTAGAAGAAGTTGAGGTTGTTCGACTAACCCTATGTTTGGAAAGAAGATGTGTTTTGGCTAACACTCAGATGTAATAAGATATGTTGAACAAGTTAATGGTTGTTTGGTTATCCAGTTTAGTCCTTGATGTAGTGAAAGGATGGTGATAGAACCTCAGATACACTTCTTTGGATAGGAAGGTAATAAAACCCTTTTGAGAGTGGTTTAGGGTTTCCGAGGTATCAAGCTTGAGGAATCATAACAATACAGGAGGTCATGATATACCTTGGTACTGCAAAGATAGTAAGTGATGGTAGCTTTCTGAATGCTTAAAACAAAGTTGAATGTAGCATGTGGCCATGCAAGCCAGGAGGTGAAGGATGAACACCATTAACCCAGTGCATGGATATAAAGTATAAAGAGTTCCCAAGAGGGAATGGGAGTTCATCATTATGGAGGATGTGAGTTTCTCCTAGGCCAAGAAGGTCAAGATACAATATGGGTTATGATAGATCGCCTTACCTAGATGACATGATAAAGGAAGAGTTCTGTCAAGGGACAGATCTGGTTGGACTACATATGAAAAGAGATGGTTCAACTACACCATGATGAGAAGGTTCTTGATGTGACCTAAAGGTTCACTTCCAAAAGGTGGAAGTAGAAGCATGCAGAACTCGATGTTAGTATCGTTTATCACCCCTTACTAATGGACAGTATGATCCGGACTAGGGGATCTGATGAGAGCATGTGTGCTCATTTAGGGTGATACATAGACACACTTCTTAAGATGTGATGTTAACCACCATAGCCTTATTTGGGATGCAAGAAGTTCTATAGGGAGGTTGTGTGAGTCACCACTTCATTATGATGATGTTGGTGAATGAGGCCTCGTGAAGGTCAGAAAAGAACCACAAGTGTGAGCAGATGAAGTCGCTTTGATCGTGCAATGGCTGAGAGAGAGCCCAGTGGTGACATGAGTCGCGAGGTGATGCAAAGCAGACTGATATGCAGTTCACTGTGGGAGAATATGAGATTTGAAAATCCGACCCCTCTAAGCTACAGCTGAGAAAGCTGAGTCCCCGATATATGGGTCCATTTGAGATGGATTGGTGGAGATGGTTGTGTTTAACCTTACCCCTCATGATAAAATGATGTGTTGCATGAGTCTGATCTAGAGCACTATGTGAGGTACCCAAGCCAGGTGTTGTGCCCTGGACCTATTCAGCTTTTGAAAGGCTGAAAAGTCTTGAGTCACCAATGATGGTACGATATACCAAGGTAAGAAAGAACTCAGATGGAAGAAAATGAGATAATGAAGGTTCTTGGGAAACACCATGGAAAGGGTGAAGCCACATGGGAGCCCTGATGGACATAAAAAGACTTATCCTGTCTGTTTGCTTGTTTGATGGAATTTTGAGGGAAAAATTCTCATAAGAGGGGAAGGATGTTACAACCCCCAAATTTTGGGTTCCTTTGGTGAGAAATGTAATTTCTCATATTAAAGATATTTGGACAAATAATGATATAATTTGTTGTGAATAAATGGATTTCGTTTAAAATAGCCTTGTTGTTTGATTTGTGGGCTTTATTGGCTATTGGGCTCAATAACAAGAAAATTCGATTAATTAATGAATAATTAAGAAATCGAGAAAAGAAAGATGTGGAAACCTCTAGAAGGCAAGGAACTTAATCCAAAGGTGGATTTTGTGCCACACGGGTTCCTTGGGTTCCAAGGAGTCCAAAGTTGCAAAGGAAAGGCAATAAGAAAAGAAAATGGTAATTAAATATTTCTTTATTAAGAAAGAAATTGAAAACAATGGTAAAATGTGGAAAATAAGTAAAAGAGGTACAATTGAGTAATCCTTAGTGGAATTTCGTATTCCAAGGATTCCTTATGTTAAAAGGAATTCCAATAGGAAAATAGAGGATAGATAAAGAGAAATCCTTAAAAAGAGAATTAAAAAGGAAAAGAAATGGATTAATAAAAAGGGAATATGAGAAATTGACTTTCAAAAGAAGATAAAGGCAAATAGGTTTTCCCCAATATGGGAATCCGTGCCTTTGGGATTCCTTGAGGTCCAAGGGACCGAAGATAACAAGATGATGAAAAAAGAAAGAGGAAATATCAATTAATTTGGTTTTATTAATGAATAACTTGCATATAAAAGAAGCACCCTTTTCCTTTGGAATTTGGGTTCCAAATTTGGTAATCGAGTAGATAATGCCAAGATAGAGTTTCCTCTAAAATTTGAGTGAAAAATAATAAACGAGGAGGGAGATATGAATTTCCCAAGTTAAAAACCCTTTTTCCTTCGTTTTTAAGATTTTAGAAATAGGGGAACGATGATAGTCGTTGGATACCCGCGTGGTCCAGAGGACCAGCGATCCAACGGCTGCTGTGCATCCTTCTCCTTGTTTCCCAGAAGGAAAGGGGGAGGAGAGATCAGGATCTTTAAATCCTAATTTTTCTTGCGTATTAGGCCATAGCCTGAGGTGTGGATGAGTCCGTCACCCTCAGGAGTTCCTTCCGAGTAGAACCAACCCAATTTGCTGGTAGTTTCATTGACAATGGAGGGAATCCCCAATCTGTTGGATACCTGCAGTCGAACCTATATATAGGGATGGCCCAGGGCATCGCAAGCCCTCCCAGTTATTCTTCCCTCGAGTTTGGGGAACGACGACGACCGCTCTGGTGCTTTCAATTCCATGTCCGGCCCTGTTCTTTCCCCTCGTCTAGCAGCCTGCCTCGCCGGAGAAGAGCTCTGCCGTACGAGTGGCTTGAGCAAGAAGACAAGCAGTTGAGGCCCTGGTCCAGTTCGGGGAAGCTAGGCGGAGGTCTTGGAGGCCTTGTCTGGTGCCGAGAGAGGTTAGAGCCCGAAGTCAACCATGCCGCTGACCATGGTTGGGCTGCGATCGCAGGAGACATGGAACGCGGGGTTGATGAAGAAGACGACCCTGCAAAGTTACCATAGTACCCTCCCATCTGCATCTATTATGGTTAGGAGTTTTCCGTCCATTGCAACCTAGATCAAAGTTAGGCGCGCAAATCTGGAGCCATCGGATCCTGCGTGGATCAGTGGACCAAGGATCCAGCGGCCTACTTTATTTTCTAAAGATAATAGATAATTCAAAAAAATGATTTACCTTATAAAATTGTATCTTGAGCTAGGGAACTCATATGGAGAAACTTAATACATGAAAAGTGATCAGAAAAATATGAGGAATTTAATAAAAATGGTTTGAGACCCTGATTCTAACTATTTTTATAAAAGTATATTTTTGGAGTAGAAAAAGGGTTAATTTGTGGATAAAAACCCTAAATGTTGATAAAAGGTATAATTAGTCTTACAATTAAGTTGATTCGAGTATGCTTAACTTATTTACTATTTTAGATGGTTGTTAACCTATTCTGATGATAGAATTACAAGTGTAGGGTTTGTAACTCCATATGTGGATTAAAATGTTTGGAAACCCTAATTTAGAAAAAGAAATGATAGAGTAATTCAAAAATTAGGGTTTAATGGACTAAGTCTGATCCTAGGAATATGGATGGATGATAAAGCAAGAACATTAGAGTTTGATGGATAATTTGATAAAAGTAAGGTAAAAGCGATAAAAGGAAATAAAACCCTAATTAAGGTCAAAACCCTAAAAAGGGCAAATAACCTAGGAAACAACTGGGATTAATGGATCAAGATGACATGATTAATGATAGAGAAATTGGATAACTTTTTCAGGATCAACCTGTGTGCACTTGTTTGATTTCTTGGTTGGTTATTTCTGCATTCAAGTCTGCTTATCAGGTATGTGGTTAATTATGAATAACCGCTTTAGTTTCCCGAAGGATTCTCGGATGTTTCCTTGCATTGAATGTAATCTAAACGGTTTGGATGTTCATACTGCAACTATAAAGTCACTATGGCTATCACAGTTATATAGACATATGTATTCTCACACCTACATGCCACCCTGATGGAAGATGCCATAAAGGTCAGGCCCAAGAGGGTAGACCCATGGGCACCATTAGAGGTGACCCGAGACACCAAGCTCAGGAATGAGAAGGTGGTCTATGATGCATGACTATGGAGCACCATGAGAGGTGACTCCCAGGCACCAAGCTCGGGATTGAGAAGGTGGCCTTAAGTCAATGGCAAAAGAGAAACCCTAGAGGGGTATGCCAGGGTTAGGGCAAAAGCGGTGGAGAATGACACATTAAAAATGTAATTTGTCTTGATAAATAATTTGATTGTGATTATTAAATTGTTAGCCATATCTGTGAAGTTTTTAGTTGTTCCCACATACCAGTATATTTCGATATACTGACCGACGTTTTGTTTGTCGGCGTTTTAGGAACAACAATTGGAAGAACAAATAGTAAAGTGACACATTGTGAAAGTAAAACATAAAGTGCAAGGAGGATTAGTTAGAGTGGATTCAATCTTGGATAGATAGATTCCCAAGGTTTTCAATGGTAAGTAAAGTTTTAATTTTATACCAGTTTTCAGTTTAGTTGGTAATGTTTATTAATTGTTATTGATTATTTATCAAACCTTCGATCCTGTTAATTGAATAACGGATCTGACCTTCGGGTCTCCCTTAATTGGGGGTTACCGAGAGGTGGGGTCGTTACAATAGTTGTCCTCTGAGTGGCAGAAGTCTCCCGCTTCTAAAGTAGTCCACACGGACCACCTGGAACTCCAATCTCCTTGTCCCATAAGGAATTGAAAGGAGTTGTACCCTCCTGTCAGTGTACTAGTCACCGACACACTCTCCTACCACCAGTCACTTTTCTGTAGTTGTCTTTCCCTTGCTGTGCCTCCCTTATCGGGTAGCACTTGCTCGGGCTCTCCTAGTTACCACAACTAGAGAGAACGCTAACTTTACAGAGCAACTGGTGTTCTGAGTTTTACTTCGAGAAGCCCCCAGTACCCCTATATATACAGGAGGGTGATGGGACAATGTTCTCTACCCCGTACAATGCGGGACTAAGTAGGAGTAGAAGGGTTCGAGATTTTCCACAAAATCTGACAAACTGCGCCAGTTGAACCGATTGGTTCAGCCCTGAACCGATCGTCTGGACTCTCCAGCCGATTGTCTGGACACTCCTGCCAATCGTTTGGACCCTTGAGCCGATCAGTTGACTCCTCCAGCCATTTGGTTTGTGGTCCTGGTCCAACTGAAAATGACTTTCCATGTTTGTTTCTAACTAATCAATATTAGTCCTTGTCCAAATTGAATTTGACAAGTGAAGCAAAACAAGATCGATTGGTCACCTGACCAGTTCACCCATGTGAACTGATCATCTCATGACCTAAGCCAGTCAGCTCATCTGCCTGATCTGATTGGTTCATCTCATGAGCTGATCAGTTGGGGCAACACATAAGTCAATTGCAATTTCAGTCAATCTGATACTCTAATCATCTGATCCAACACCTTGAATACTATGATTTTGAGCTATCAATTAATTGAGTGTTTAATTGAACTACTAAACTCCTTTAGTAATCAATGTAAAAATCATTTGTGGATAAACTCCTCTTTTAGGTTAAATTCAATGTGTGTGACCCTGTAGGTCCATTTCACATTGGCAGTGAAAGTCCATAACACTTATGACTTCACAAGTAAAGAGCGGTGCCTAGTCACACATCAGTGCTACCCATGTGAAACAGAAAGTTGGAGAACAACTTTCAATCCTACAATCCATGAATGGTGTTACAGTGAATGTATAATTCCTTTGTCACTGATATCCTGAATGAACTCAAGGCATGGTACAGTCATCCTTTCAACGTTCATCCCTTTCCTTGATCTCAGAGCAGACTGGATGAGATGTGTGTGACATCAATATCACATATTGATTCACACATGCATGCGCATGCCTTTCTCAATCCTACTCATCAAGTGGCCATGGACATCAAACTCCCTTTGGAGGGACAAATCCCATATCTATCACTCATCCCTCAAAAGCCCCATGTGTCAAAGCCATCATCACCTTTATAACAACCCATGTTTCAGGACTGCGTTTGATGATGTTAAAGTGTACTCAACGACATGTGTTGAGTGTAGTGATTTCAGGTCGAAGAATCACACTCACCACCATCACTGTGAGAATTCACTCTGACTACCAAATCATGGTTCCATGTGTCACTCTCATGGTAGGTCTGTCTGGTATACTTGTTCTCTAACAAGTACCTATGTGCTTGGTTTGATATCACTATATCATGACTAATGAGATTCTGTCATCAACCAACACACAATCTAGTTTTTAGTGTTATTGATGTCTATGGTTATTTCCACAATAACAACCGACTAGGGACTAAACAAGAATGTATACTCTTAACATCCGTATGATCTCATCATTTAGGTCCTGAACCTAAAAGCATATGTCATTGAGTAAAACAATTCTTTAGACATCTATCATGTTACACTATCATCTCAGAAATAGTTAAAACATATAGATCAGAAATTTCCTTTATTATCATTCAAATCATTTACAAAGTATCCCATTACAACCATCACGTGACTTTCTCTATGGGCATACATACCAACAGACTCCCACTTGCACTTAGAGCCAGTCACCTAGGAACCTCAGTCCTTGTGACCTAGCATGACCATCATGCTTCTGCTGAGAAAGGGCCTTTGTTAGTGGATCAACTATTATGTCTTAGTTGGTACTTTGTAAATCTTCACATCTCCTCGTTATGCGATCTGTTGTATGAGATGGAAGCATTACAGTATGTGCTTGGACCACTGATGTGATCTGGGCTCCTTAGCTTAAGCAATAGCTCCATTATTGTCAAAATAAAGCTCAATTGCATCACAACTACTAGGAACTACACCCAGTTCAGAGATGAACGTCTTGATCCATACAGCCTCCTTTATCGTATGTGAAGCAGCGATATACTCGACCTCTGTAGTTGAATTGACAATTATTTCTTGCTTGGAACTCTTCCAACTCACAGCTCCATTATTGAGGCAAAATACAAATCCTGATTGCAATCTATAACCATCTTTTTCGGTTTGGAAGCTTGGATTGGTATAATCCCTTACAACCAGTTCTTCGTCGCCACTGTATATAAGGAACTGATCCTTAGTCCTTCACAAGTACTTGAGGATGTACTTTACGGCTGTCTAGTGAGCATCCCCGAGATCTGACTGGTACCTGCTTGTCATGCTGAGGGCATACGAGACATCTGGGTGTGTGCACAACATAGCGTACATGATCGATCCTATGGCTGATGAATATGGGATCCCATTCATATGCTCCCTATATTCACAAGATTTTGGACATTAAGCTCTAGAGATGGTTACTCCATGTAGCATGGGGACGTTGCCTCTCTTTGAGTTCTCCATGCTGAACCGCTTCATCACTTTGTCAATGTACATGCTCAGAGTTAGTCTGAGAAGCTTTCTAGATCTATCTTGATAGATCTTAATTCCTAGAATGTAGGATGCTTCTCCTAATTCCTTCATTGAAAAAGTATTTCCAAGCCAAGTCTTTACCTTCTCTAAGGCTGTGACATCATTTCCCATCAATAGTATGTCATCCACATACAATATGAGGAATGTGGTCGTGCTCCCACTAACATTCTTGTACACACAAGGTTCATCTTCATTTTGAATAAAGCCAAATAATTTGACTTCCTCATCAAATCAAAGATTCCAACTCCGAGATGCTTGCTTCAATCCATAGATTGACCTTTGTAGCTTACAGACTTTATCGGTATTCTTTGGATCTAGAAAACCCTCAGGTTGTGTCATGTACACATCATCACTTATATTCCCATTAAGGAATGTTGTTTTAACATCCATTTACCAAATCTCATAGTCATAGTAAGCCGTAATAGCAAGCATGATACTGATGGACTTAATCATGGCAACTGGAGAAAAAGTTTCATCATAGTTAACACCTTGAACTTGTCGAAAACCCTTCGCAACCAGTCTGCCCTTATAAGTTTGCACATTGCCATCCATGTCGGTCTTCTTCTTGAAGACCCACTTGCACCCTATGGGTTAAACCTCTTTGGGTGGTTCCACCAAAGTCCATACTTCATTGGAATACATGGATTCCATCTCAGATTTCATGGCCTCAAGCCATTTCTCAGAATCTGGTCCCTCTATAGCCTCTAGATAGGTAGTTGGATCATCATCTATGATCAACTCACCGCCTTCCTGAGTCACAAGGAATCCTAACCTCTCAGGTTCAAGGCGTGTCCTACTAGATCTACGAGGTCCTTGTGTTATTTGAGAAGACTAAGATTCCACAACACCTTGTGAATCTCCATGTTCCTCTTGATCATCTACTGGTTCAATGTTTTCTTGTTGGGATTGAACCTCTTCAATCTCTATTTTCCTCCTACTGTTTCCTTTAGAAATAAATTCCTTTTCTAGGAACACAGTTGTCCTAGCAACAAACACTTTGTTGTGAGTAGGGTGGTATAAATAATATCCCCTCATTTCCTTGGGTTTCCAAAAATATAACATTTATCAGACTTGGGTCCAAGCTCATCAGGAAACATTTTCCTGATGTAAGCCTCACAACCCCAAATCTTCATAAAAGACAAATCGAGACGCTTCTCGTGCCATATCTCATATGGTGAACCGATTTAGATGGTACTCAGTAAAGTGTAAATGCGGCGGTTTCAAGAGCATGACCCTAGAATGAAATTGGAAGATTAGTAAAACTCATCATTGATCGCACCATATCCAATAATGTGTGATTTCTTCTTTCAGACACACCGTTATGTTGTGGTGTTCCAGGTGGAGTCCATTGTGATACAATACCGCGGGCTCGCAGAAGGTCCTCAAACTCATGGCTTAAGCATTCTCCACCTTGATCGGATCGAAGTTCTTTAATACTTTTACCAAGTTGGTTCTGTACTTCATTCATAAAATCCTTGAACTTTTCAAGGGTTTTTGACTTATGTTTCATCAGGTACACATAGCCATACCTACTGAAATCATCAGTGAAGGTAATAAAGTATTGACACCCATTTCTGGCATTAGTTCCAAAAGGTCCACATAAATCAGTATCTATGAGTCCTAATAGATCACTAGCTCTCTCACCTTTACCTGAAAAGGGAGTCTTGGTCATCTTGCCCGACAAACAAGATTGATATGTCTCTATTGATTCATAATCAAAAGAGTCCAGATAACCATCTTTATGGAGTCTAGAAATGCGCTTCTCATTTATGTGCCCTAGATGACAATGCCAAAGATACGTTTTGTTTGAGTTGTTGAGTTTTTGTCTTTTGGTGTATATGTTGTATACACTTATCTCTAGATATATTCAAAACCATCCTTTTCCAAACGAGAGACGGAAATGATATTCCTATTTATGACAGGTACAAAATATCAGTTCTTCAACTCTATTATTAGCCCACTAGGTAGAGTTAACTCATAGGTTCCTACGACACTAGCGACAACTCTTGCCCCATTAGCAACTCATAGTTCAACCTCGCCTTTCCCCAAAGGCCTACTTCTCTTAAGATCCTTCACATTTGAACAAATGTGAGATCCACATCCAGTATCAAGTACCCATGACAAAGAAGTAGTAAAGTTAATCTCTATCACGTAAACACCAGAAGTAGAGATCTCTATCTCTCACTTCTTCTTCCATCGTTACTTCCATCCTCTCCATGTTTTGAGTGCAGAATAATTCAGTTTGGGAAGAGAACCTTTCTCTACTTCACCCTTCGTTCCATTGATCTCTATCAATGAATTATCCTTCTACTTATTTGTCTCAAACAACGCATTAAGCGTACATAGAGTGGATTCAAAGGCTACCGATATATTTGGATTGTGCAGAACACTTCTCACAATTCCTAACCCGTTACGGAATTTATTCTCAATTAATTTTCCCATTTTAAAAGATGATTCTTTTACCATTCTACAAGAGAAAATTGCATTTGTCAAAACTCCTTTTGATTTGATTTGATTTGAATAAAATTTGATGATAGTTAGTTAGGCCTTTAATTAATTACCTCTCCCACTATTTTGATTCAAATTGACAACCCTCACCATCAATTCAGAAGATTACAACGCACAATCTTCTAGTGGGTCAAGATCCAAAAATCCTATGAGCTATGGACCAGCTAGGGCTGTCACCCACAACTTAGATCTTCCAGGTAGGAAATTCTTGCCAATTGTATCATATGCAACTCTTAAAGATGTCATATGCAACTCCTTTCCATGATCATCTCCATGCCTCAAGGTACTAGATCCTATCTAGGTCACCTTGTTAAGTCCAACCCAAAGCCAACACGATAAATATGCACCCTGCTAGGGTAGACCCACATATTCATCCTTCACGCTTCCACGATATAGATGGTGCACCATGCTAGGGCGTGTACATACTTGGCCGATTAAGCTTTTCATGTGTGTCGCATTTTGAAGGTATCTAAAACTTTAATATTTAATGAGGGATTTGGTTTTTATATACATATACATATCCAATCACCACAATATATAGTACGTATCATATACATGATATATCCCATAGAAAAATGTGAAATAATAAAAGCAATGATTATGGCCATCCAAATGTGATTCCTCGAGCCAAGAGGAATCATGATCATCTAGGTCTACATCACACGCAACCTGTACAAGATGAACTCTGTGCTTTGCCTTTTTGGGTTTGATCAACTTATCTCCATGATTGATCGGCTCGCCATCTGGTAGGTCGTTTGGGTGCCAACAGCTGATCGACTGGCACCTCCAGGCAATTGGTTCACTGGTCATCGTGCATCTC
Source organism: Alisma plantago-aquatica (assembly GCA_963693085.1). Classification (NCBI taxonomy): domain Eukaryota; kingdom Viridiplantae; phylum Streptophyta; class Magnoliopsida; order Alismatales; family Alismataceae; genus Alisma; species Alisma plantago-aquatica. Next base: position 1,341,816,757 of record OY856411.1, on the reverse strand, counting down.
CTTAGGTCGCCACCTACTCATCTCGCTCCTCAAATCGATCATCTAGAACGTCAACCGATCGGTTCATACCTTGAACCGATCATCTCAGCCGTCGTCAGGTCTTCCGCCGTTCTTTGACATAACAGGAAAAAAAATTATATCCTATTTACAATTGGATTGTGAAACCCCGAGTTACATTCGGGGGGAGCAAAGGTCGGAAAAAATCTCGAGTTATCTTGAGTTACATCAGGAATAGGAGATAGGGAATTGGTGCGCAGACCAAGATGCAAGAAAACACATACAACCATACACAAATATAGGTTTATTGGCCATAACCACACTATACATGCAACACGAAACTCGTTTAAGGGTGATGCGTATCGAGTGCATTAATATTACATATCATATATGTATATTGGGATTTGTGGATTGGACATGCATAAATCCAATTTTATTCGCATCGTATGCAATAAATAATGGTGACAAACCAAAATCGATCACATCGACAATCCTAAAGTACAGAGAAGTTGACGTGGCTCTGATACCACTGTCGGGTTTTACGGGAGGTAGAGAAGGTCGCGGAAACAAATTTTTTCCCCCCCAAAACCCAGATTGAAGGAATCACATCAACGTCTATACAATAGGAAGGATGGTTTGTAGAGGCATACCTTATCCTGAGGCTTGCTCGACGACGTTACCTTGCGGCTTACGTGGTCTTCACCTCCAGTCTTGGACGATGTCTGTGCAGCTCCTGGTCTCACCGAGATTGTCGGGATTAACAACTGTCCTCTGAGCGGCAGAAGTCTCCCGCCTATGAAGTAGTCCACACGGACCACCTGGAACTCCAATCTCCTTGTCCCACAAGGAATTGGAAGGAGCTGTACCATCAGTGTACTAGTCACCGACACACTCTCCTACCACCATTCACTTTTCTGTAGTTGTCTTTCCCTTGCTGTGCCTCCCTTATCGGGTAGCACTTGCTCGGGCTCTCCTGGTTACCACAACCAGAGAGAACGATAACTTTACAGAGCAACTGGTGTTCTGAGTTATACTTCGAGAAGCCCCCAATACCCCTATATATACAGGAGGGTCATGGGACATGGTTCTCTACCCCGAGCAATGCGAGACTGAGAAGGAGTAGAAGGGTTCGAGATTTTCCAAAAAATTTGACAAACTGTGCCAGTTGAACCGATCGGTTCAGCCCTGAACCGATCGTCTGGACTCTCCAGCCGATTGTTTGGACACTCCAGCCAATCATTTGGACCCTTGAGCCGATCGGTTGACTCCTCCAGCCATTTGGTTTGTGGTCCTGGTCCAACTCAAATTGACTTTCCATGTTTGTTTCTAACTAATCAATATTAGTCCTTGTCCAAATCAAATTTGGCAAGTGAAGCGAAACAAGATCGATTGGTCACCTGACCAGTTCACCCATGTAAACCGATCATCTCATGACCTGAGCCAGTCAGCTCACCTGCCTGATCCGATTGGTTCATCTCATGAGCCGATCAGTTGGGCAGCAGATCAGTCAATTGCAATTTCAATCAATTCGATACTCTAATCATCCGATCCAACACCTTGAATACTATCATTTTGAGCTATCAATTTATTGAGTGTTTAATTGAACTACTAAACTACTTTAGTAATCAATGTAAACATCATTTGTGGATAAACTCCTCTTCCAGGTTAAATCCAATGTGTGTGACCCTATAGGTCCATTTCACATTGGCAGTGAAAGTCCATAACACTTATGACTTCACAAGCAAAGAGCGGTGCCTAGTCACACATCAGTGCTACCCAAGTGAAATAGAAAGCCAGAGAAAAACTTTCAATCCTACAATCCGTGAATGGTGTTACAGTGAATGTATAATTCCTTTGTCACTAATATCCTGAATGAACTCAAGGCATGGTACAGTCATCCTTTCAACGTTCATCCATTTCCTTGATCTCAGAGCAGACTGGGTGAGATGTGTGTGACATCAATATCACATATTGATTCACACATGCATGCACATACCTTTCTCAATCCTAATAATCAAGTGTCCATGGACATCAATCTCCCTTAGGAGGGACAAATCCCATATCTATCACTCACCCCTCAAAAGCCCATGTGTCAAAGCCACCCAATCATCACCTTTATAATGTGGGCTCTGATCTCCAAATCCCGAGATAAACACGATTAAATTCAGCGGAAGCGATTCGATTAACAGCGGAATACTAAAATCACGAAAAATTAAAAACTTTTCGATACAAGACATTGAAACCATAAAACTTCCTTCATTAAAGGAGTTAAACTGTTTACATCTCTGTCAAATTACTTCTTGAGTAATTACACATAGCAAGATACAAAATCTCAAGAGTTAAATCAAAATCTCAGACCATAACTCCAAGGACCTGAGAGTACTGAGACGACATAAGACTTTCTAACTATACGACTCAGCAGTCTGAATCTCCACCTGAGATTTACTGCTGCTCCTGGTGCTGCTGCTGCTGATATTGACCACCTGAAGATTGATTTCTTCATCCTCGGTGACCACCTAAAAAGTTGAAATCTATAGGGTGAGACAATTTTAAATAATTGTCCCAGCGAGAGTTATAACTCTCTGCCAGAAACTTATTATAACAATTACTGAACAAAATGAACAATAAAAGCTCTTAAGGTAATCAACAGCAGATGATTATTAAGTAGAACAATAATATTCAAGGAATATGAAGAACATGTATACTAAACAATGTAACTTCAACCAATGTATCTCATAGTTCAACTTAAGCAGAAATGCTACGCGGTTGATTATGTTTTACAAACAATAGTATGCCCTGCGGAGATGAGGTATACCGCTCATACTCCAATCGATCACTGTTAAGTCGCATCCGTATCATACCTAGGTCATCAAAAGAGCCGGATTCTTATGACCTCATCTTCCTCAGTCAGTTTGAGGATCAACATGCAGGACATCTCGTGTCTCTGCTACTATAGATTACTAGGGTATTCTGGTACTTCGCTATTAGAGTCACAATGGCATTCTGTACTATCTTCGCCATCGAAAGATTTCTTGTTTATCTCTCATCGATGTGGTATAACAGATTCCCTCGGGAGATTTGTGTTACATCACCCCGGCATAGACATACAGTGAAGGATTGATAGATTAGATACATCTACATCAATTCCTACACTAGGATGTTAGGGCATTCACATCCAAATTCCCCACATACTCAAAAGTATGTGATCCAGGAGTTCCCTTAGGAAAACCTGTTTCACCATCATTTAACTCCTGACAATGATGGATCTATGATCAGGGCTCTACATGGTATGATTATACTTGATTAGTTAGGTACATTTCAGTATTCTTTTAACATCATACATGTTTTCAAACATTAATCATTAGCATAGCAGCTATGAAAGTATAATACTAAATGTAACAAGTCTAACTCACATCAATTATCATTTCTCAATCATCTCATCACAAGTCATCTGTGAAGCATGACCTTGATGATATTCATGGCTCTCACAGCCCATTTAATCATATAAGATGCTACTAACAAGGCATCAGAATATTTCACTATTCTTAAAGCTAAAGCATGCTTTTAATGAATATAGTATCATAATCCCTACCTAGATATGATCATCATCTCATGACAACCTGCATGATTAATTCAACTGATAACAATAAACAATTCATTATAGAAATTATACTTTCAAACTCATAGAAGAGTCAAGTTCCCCAATTTTCATCAATTTAGGGTTTACTATTCACATTGCATGACATCTCCCTAGAATTAGGTTTTACTATTCACATTGCATGACATCACCCTAGAATTAGGGTTTACTATTCTCTTCATGGTGAATTAAACTCATAACTTCATTATATATGAGAAATATCATCATTAAAGCCCTCAGATAAGATTAAGATTCATCAATTATCATAATTAGGGTTTCCATGATCTCACATAGGTGGATTATACCCTAATTATGCACATTCATGTGTATTGAAGGTACTTTACTTGAGTTTCTACCAAAAAGGATACTTTCTCTCTCCTATGATACTTTCTCTCTCCTCTTAATAGTGCATGGTGGTTACACCACTCCAAATTAGGTTGGGTCAAGTCCTTATTGACTAACATAAGCCAAAACATCACTATCATGTGATTAGGGTTTGATTAGGATAAGGTATTACTCAATTAAACCCCTCAGGGGTATTTTAAAAATTTACCCTATTGATCACCATCATGGGTCAATTCATTAGTCACTTAGTCCCTTAATGTCCTAAGTTACCATTAGGGTTTATATCAATTCATTATTGAATCAATTGCATCATTAAGTAATTAAGTACAATCACTCTTGAAAACCTTTAATTGGATTAGGGTTTAATCTTCAACCTTCAACCCATTTGGTCCTTAAACGATCTTGAACTCGTTTAAGCTCAGCCACCTTGTACTCGTTTAACCTCAAACCACCTTGAACTCGTTTAACCTCAAACGAGTGTGAGACCATTTGATCTTAAACGGGTATGAACCCATTTGAGGTCCAAACGAGTATGAACCCGTTTGAACCTAAACGAGTATGAACTCGTTTGGACTCAAACGAGTATGAACCCGTTTGGACTCAAACGAGTATGAACCCATTTGGGCTCAAACAAGTGTGTACTCGTTTGGACGCAAATGAGTGTGTACTCGTTTGGTCTCAAACAAGGGTGAACTCAATTGGGTCCAAACCGCATGGACATGAAAAGTGACTCAAGGTGATTATTGAAATGTAATTCTATGTTGAAGCCCTCATCTAGCCAAAGCCATGCTAACCACTTATAAATTGGGTCAATTAGGGTGAGCCTCAATCAATTGGACTCCAATTTGACCCTCAATTGAAAGCCAATTAGGGTTAGGTCTACTCAATTAGGGTTTCCAAATCGGTTAATCACCAATTTTCAATAATATGAAATAAAGTGTAATTGAACCCATCAATTGAACTCCAATTGGGCCCAAACTTGGCCCAAACGGTCTTGAGGTCGTTTGGATGACCTCCAAATGATCGTGAGACCGTTTTCCCAAAGTTTGACCAAAATCTAGGTTAATTTGATTAGGGTTGAACCCTAATTAGGTCTAAAATCAGCACTTTTTATCAATTCTTCAACATCTTTTGATTGGACCCTCAATTCATCAAATTCCCTTAACCCTAAACCTCCAAACGATCACGGAGTGTCACTAAACGAGTATGAGATCGTTTGGGTGAACCCCAAATGAGTTTGAACCCGTTTGGGCCCTTCAACCCAAAATTCAACAAGATCTATATTTAATTCATCAATTTTGACCCGATTAGGTTTAGGGTGTTGAAGTGCCTTCAACTCTCAATTGGTTAGAAATTAGACTATGATTCTTGGTAGAAGTGAAATTCAATATGTTATTAACAGGAATCCCAAACGGTCAATGCTTGGTAAACTCCTTCAAACGGGTTGGAACCCGTTTGGCCAAAAATTCAAGTTATTCAAATTGAAAGATCAGCATTTAATTCAAATTGATTACCTACTTGATTGGCCTATATCTCACGATTTATTTAGAGTTAATCCCTCAAATTTGGTGGGTGATTAGACTACATAATTTTGAACAGAAATACAAAACGGTCAATGCTTGGTCAACAACCTCAAATGGGTTGGAACCCGTTTGGCCAAACCGACCTAGTGAACCTGTTTGGCCTTTAAACGAGTATGAACCCGTTTGGCCTAGGACCCAAGGTCGTTTGATAAAGTGAAATTTCATGGATAAGCATAGGAACTAACTCCCTCATCTTCTAGCTCAAGAACAGCAGTAGTTCTTCACCATTTTGCTTGGGATGCAAGGGAAGATAGGGAAGAAGGAGAACTAGCAACTAAATGCATAGAAGAAAAGTATAACAAAGCTAGGAAAGAAAGTTATAAAACCCGCCTCAAAACGTGGTTCCTAGAGCTTCGAAGCTTCCAAGCTTCGAGCCTTTAATGGTAGCTTGAACTCCACAGGTTGGCCAAGGTCGATTCTTAAAGAAAAGAATGGAGATGGCCGGCTAGAACAAGAAATCTTTGTAAGAAAACCAAGAATTCAATCTTGTAAAATGATTTCCTCCATGAAACCAAGCTAGAAGGTGGTGTTCTCTTACCTAGAACAGGTTGGTCGTCCCCTTGAGCTCCTGAGATTTGCTTTGGGCATTTGAGAAAGATAAGAAGTGAGGGAGTGAAGGAAAATGTTTACTTGACTTGGGAAAGAAAGGTGCTTATATAATTTAGGCTAATTTTCACCATAAGGACCTCTAGAACATGTGATTATCATCGAAGTCCCTCCTTGTTACTAAGGCACGTCCAAGCCATCTAAACTTAAGCAAAGATAATTAAAGCTCAAGCTCTAAGGGTAGAAAACCATCATGCAAACTAAGGTACATATATAAAGGTCTCTTTACTCATACTAGGTGATTTATTCACAAAAATATTCCTTTTAATACAATTATTCAAATGAAGTGCCCCCTTCATCATTATTATTCTAAATGATGTCAAAAGCCATAAAAGATATTTTAGAAGATGGAATTTACAAGTTGCACCCCAAGTTTTGGGTAAATTGCATATTACCCCAAAACCAGGGTTTCAAGCACAGGGATTGCTTCCACAGCTGCACCTTGGTGCTCAAGCTTGGGAAATCCCTCAAACTTTATCATAATCATTCTCATGATGTCTCAACATCAGAGGAACATCTCAATATGTGAAATTTGCAAGTTAAACCCCTTACCTAGGTAATTTGCACATAGGTCCCTGTATTACCAAACAATACTACAATCATTGTTTAAAAGGGACAGAAATGAAAATGTATGTTCCTTAGGAACTTAATTACATGCCAGAAGATAATCACAAGGATTTAATTACATATTTAGGCAAAACACCTAGGGTTAGTTCATAACCCAGGTCAGGGATGTTACATATAACAACCCATGTTTTAGGACTGCGTTTGATGATGTCAAAGTGTAGTCAACGACATGTTGAGTGTAGTTGATTTCAGGTCGAAGAATCACACTCACTACTATCACTGTGAGAGCTGACTCTGACTACCAAATCATGGTTCCATGTGTCACTCTCACGGTGGGTCTGTCTGGTACACTTGTTCTCTAACAAGTACCTATGTGCTTGGTTTGATATCACTATATCATGACTAATGAGATTCTGTCATCAACCAACACACAATCTAGTCTTTAGTGTTATTGATGTCTATGGTTATTTCCACAGTAACAACCGACTAAGGACTAAACAAGAATGTATACTCTGAACATCTGTATGATCTCATCGTTTAGGTCCTGAACCTAAAAGCATACGTCATTGAGTAAAACAATTCTTTAGACATCTATCATGTTACACTATCATCTCAGAAATAGTTAAAATATATAGATCAAAAATTGCCATTGTTATTATTCAAATCATTTACAAAGTATCCCATTACCATCATCACGTGACTTGCCCTATGGGCATACATACCAACAAAAATGTGTGTTTAAGAAAATTGATGCTTAGTTGTTTGTAAAGTGGAACTAGCAATTATTTACACTTTTTCTAAATGGGAGGCGGACACGCTTGACTCTACCTAACCTTATCTTCACTCCTTATTTATTGGTTGTGCATATGCATGCTTCAACTATATTTTCTACCAACCATTCTTCTATCTGAGAGTACATAGATCTTTGCCATGTAGTTTTGTCATTCAATTCTCATATAGGATTACCTCCAGTCTACCTTCATATTCAATGCAAAATCTCATACGATCTTCACAACCTCTTTGATAGTGAGTGTGACACCCCACCATCACACGGACAACGAGATTTCACGCGAAAACCTGCAAAACCATATATTACCGAAAACACGGGTTAATTAAAACTGATTGCGAAAACATACATACAAAACATTTACAACCAGGCCTTGCAAGAAGATCATGTTACACACACACACACACACACACACACACACACACACACACACACATATATATATATATATATATATATATATATATATATATATATATATATATACACACACTCAAGATCACCTGCCAGGTATGTTCACAACTTATAGTCACCCACTGTCGCAACAACGCATATTAGTACATCACCTATTTATACATACATATCAGGCCACGTACGGCCAGCAACAGGATATACAAAAGTTACAGCTGCTAAACATCGTGAAACATTGTCAAACACCTCTGAGGACCTGAGAGTACAGGGATGACTCTAGGACTCTACTACAAAACCACCAAAATAGCAACATGTCCATCTCTTGCCATACTTACTGCTCATCTTACTGCTCGGCCGCAATCTCACGACCACCACCACATCTAGAACGATCACCTAAAAAGGGTGTAAACCAGCGGGGTGAGACACATAGTCCCAGTGAGAAACATAACACCCCGCCGCAACTATAAAACCTCAAAGGTTAAAGAAGATAACAGCAGATAACTGATAAAGCGTATAACAGGAGCATCATACTGAGCAAAGCTATCATTACCATCAAGCTTACCAAGATATCCAGAAGGCATATTACCAAGTATTTCTTCATGGAACATGATTGACAAGATAAGCTTTATAAGAACTTATCACAAGATATAAGGATCATACACGTATCTGCAAGGTGTAACTAGATCAGCTATGCAAGTAAGGCCTCAATCAATGTTCCATGTTTTGTTCTACGCAAGATATACTAGTCGACTGGATTATGTTTTATTATGCCCCGAGGAAGTGAGCCTTCCCTGCTCAAGTCCAACCATTGGCTGTGAAGCCCAATCTGGTGCCATATAAGGTCTAAGGAGATCCAGACTCCATGACCTCACCTTCCCGTGATCAGTACACGAATCATCAAGAAAGACTGCAATCTTATTCTTATAGGGCCTCAGCCTTTGGGTCAGCTCCACAAGCTACCCATATATATACATACATCCGAGCCATGAAAGCATCATGCTCATCATCTCATATCCTGAGCCATGGGTCTTTTCACCATGCTCTATATATCCTGAGTCTGCAACCACAGCTGCACTCAAACCCTCCTATTTTAGGCTAGGGGAAACCTCGCATATTCAACAATATGTGCTCTAGGTAATCCCACATGATAGACCTGTTTCACCATCACCAAATACTGACGGTAATGGATCTATGGCCATGGCAAATTACATGATATGTTTATCTATCATTGATTAGTATATTTTAAGCCAATTGTTAGAGCAAAATAGGGTATAAACATAGCCTTATAGAATTACATCGTTATTGCCATCAACATACTGTCTTGGGACCTCAATCCCTCATGATATCAACCATTGGCTCTCAAGGCATCACAAACATGCATCAGCATCCTGGGAACGCATCCATTTTCTCATCAACAGAGGATAACACCTCAACTAGGCACTCAGTCTTATATTAGGTCCTCAGACCTATCAACTTGTTATTTCATTATCAAGGATTATCATCACATTGTGCTAGTCAAAGCACATATATTTCATAGCTCTTACCAGGCTATGAATCAACATGAAATACCTGTATGGTTGGTATACACATTTATAGAGTTTACTAAAGCCATAATGGATGAACAGAATGATCATGCTATCAAGTATAAAGAAGCATCCATGAGTACATCATATGTAAGCGTTATCATTCATAGTATTATCATCAATCATAGGCATATATTCTGCCTTATACTTGTGACCATATATATGTGTCACAATATCCTGGGTAGCAACATCATACCCTTCCAAGCTTCCTGGTTCACAACCTATCATCATAACCCCTTATTAACATAGATGCAGGATACAAGGTGATTAAACCATATCATTTATTATCATTAGAGACGTGATCACATGATAAAGGACTATCAGCTATGTTTTCTGGGTTATCTGAACCCTCACTCAAAGCTCCTGCAACCCTGACTAAAGGTGTGATGGGTAGCACCAACCCTCAACATAGGTGTATTGGGTACGGTCATACCCTCACCCAAAGCCTATCAGCTAGGGTTTCCAACTCTAAGGGATGGTTACCACCATATCGGCCACAACAACACTGCACCTATCATGCACCATGGAACCACCAACTCACATGGCGTCGGGCAACCAGAGCTAGTGCTATATCGTGCACGTTACTTCAGGGTGGTATCGTCCAGGACCCTATCGGCCAAAGGTCTTACGTGCACCAAGCTAGGGTTAGAGTTAGGTTTCACTATCGGCTAACCTTCAACATGAGCCATATCGACCAAAGGGGGGGGTGTCGACCAATGAAGGTGTTGTGCATGGCAAGCATCATAACGCTCTGCATCCTAGGGATGGCATGTCGGGCATGAAACCATATCGCCCAATCTTATCAAGGATAACGGCCAAGGCCGGCTAAAGACAAGGGAGTGCATCAAGCACCCTCTCTACAAGGGGTGTCATCCAAGACTTAACCCTAAGGAGGATATCGGGCAACATCTTATCAAGGATGTATCGCCCACCCAACAACTCCACCAAGGGTATCGTTCAAGGGACCATGACGGGCACCAACTAAGCTTCAACTAGGCATATCGGCTATGGATATAAGGATCACCCAAGCAAGCTTATCAACCAAGCATTACACCTTAAGGACATGTCGTGCATGAGGGGTAAACAACTCATGTCGCCCAGAGCAGCACTAACGCCCAAGCTTGGGTATTGGCTAAGGGTACAACTCAAGACAAGAAGGTTATTGGGCAACACTATCCCCAAAGCCATATCATGCAAGACACATCCCAACAAGGCCATCTTCGACCTCAAGCACAAGGGCACCAAACCCTAGTTGATCAAGAAGGTCGGCTCACCTCTCAACAACTAAGAGAGAGGGATGTTGCCTAACCTCTTTCACAAATCGGGCAACCACAAGGATCCAACCTCAACATAGGTCATCAAAAGCTTACCTCTCAAATCCATGGTGAGGGGAGGGTATTGCCCAAGCAACTAGAATATAAGCTCACCTCTCAACTTAAACAAGAGAGGGGTATTGCCCACATTACTAGAGCTCAAACTCACTCCTCTAGACCAAAGAGAGAAAGGAGTGTTGCTACCAAGGAAAACCTCAACTATGGTTCGACCAACTAGGTGTAAAGGCATATCCCATCGACAACAACAACAACAATGCCAACATCATGCTCACAGATCAACAACATGTTCTAGAACAAGAAATATACATGCATGGCCGATTGTCAACATATATGAAACATGCAACATAGGGAAAGTAGTATAGCTAGGGTTAGAAGTTATGTAACCTGCCTTAAGCAAACTTCTCAAGCTCCAAAGCTCCAAGCTCCAAGCTCCTAGGTCCAAGCACACTACTTCAGCCACCTCAAGAAAAGGAACAAGAAGCATAACCACCATGGTCGAAGAGTAGGCAAGATGGAGAAGAAGATTCTAAGGAGAGAGGGAAGATGCTTACCAAAGAACAAGACCCACCTAGGGTTCGGCCACCAAGCTAAGAGAAGAAGAAGAAGAACTCCTTTAAGGGGATCGACCACCACTTGCTCCAAAGGGTAGGTGTATCGTACACCAAGGAAGAGAGGAGAAACAAAGAGCTAAAGGGTTCCTAAGGAAGAGAAAGGCAAGGCATATATAGATGGGGGTTAAGGTTAGACCAAGGCAAGGTGTCACCTTACCAAGGGACACTTGTCCACACATTCCACCACCTTGCAAAACACATGCACATGCCATGCCACTACTCTACCAAGGATCGGCCACATGTCCAAGCTATGGTGACACAACCAAGGCAAGAAGGTCAACAAAGGTCAAAGGCCGACACACTACTCCTCCATGGCTGACACCCCCTCATGGGCGATACCCCATGGGCGACACAAAGAAACCTTGCCCGATACAGGGCTCAACCAAGCAAGGAAAGGCCCAAACAAGGGAAAGCAAGGCCCAAAAGAGCTCAACCAAGCCCCAGACAACTCTGGCGACAGCTCTAACTTGTAAGCTACCTTGCCAACACGTGCTATTACCGAGTATGGCCCCATATACCTGAGTGCCAGTTTGCCTTTTCGGCCAAACCTTAGCATGCCTTTCCAAGGTGAGATCTTGAGATACACTTTATCTCCCACTTGGAACTCTAAAGGTCGTTAACGATTGTCTGCATAAGACTTCTGTTAGTCCTATGCCGTTTACAACTTTTGCTGTATCACTCAGATCTTTTCTGTTGTCTGCTGTACTAATTCAGGTTCCAAAAGCTGATACTCACCGGACTCATACCAGCATAAAGGGGATCTACACTTTCTTCCATATAGAGCCTCATAAGGAGCCATGTCAATGCTCCGCTGGTAACTATTGTTATAAGAGAAATCTATCAAACTGAGATGCATGTCCCAACTGCCTAGGAACTGCAAAACACAAGCTCGGAGAAGTTTCTCCAAAGTCTGAATAGTCCTTTCAGACTGTCCATCCGTCTGGGGGTGTAAAGCGGTACTGAAACTCAACTGCGTTCCCAAAGCCTTGTGCAAATGTTCCAAGAGATGACTTGTGAACTAAGGACCTCTGTCGGAAACTATTGTTGCTGGTACACCGTGCATATGCACTATCTCGTCTACATACACCTGAGCAAGCTTCTCTGCTATATACTTCATCTTTACCGATATGAAATGAGCAGATTTTGTCAACCTATCCACTATTACCCAAATGGAATCATGACTCCTAGCGGTCTTTGGTAGACCTACTACAAAGTCCATGGTTATATGATCCCATTTCCATTGTGGTATCGGAATGGGTTGCAACATACCTACAGGCTTCTGATGCTCAGCTTTAACTTGCTGACATACTGCACATTTAGCCACAAACTCAGCTACATCCTTCTTCAAGCCAGACCACCAATATAGGTCCTTCAGGTTATGATACATCTTGGTGAATCCTGGATGCATAGCATACATTGACGTGTGTGCTTCCTCAAGCACTAGCTTTCTTAAATTATCACCATCGGGAACCACCATCCTATCATGATAGCAAACTAGTCCATCCTCAGACTCATGGAACCCATCACGCTTTTCACTGCCAAGCTCTAACCTGATCAACTGTACTGTATCATCTGCCTGCTGTGCGTATTTGATATGCTGTCTCAACGTAGGTTTGACTTGCATCTATGCCAATAGTCCTGCCAACAAGGAAACTTCCAACTGCATATTCATCTGCCGTAAGGAGACAAACATATCCCGCTTATGGCATATCAAGGAACTCAACTATGCTTTCTTCATGGAGAGAGAAGAAGACTTTCTACTAAGCGCATCAGCTTCCACATTGGCCTTACCAGGATGATACTCAATGGTGCAATCATAATCATTGATTAGCTCCATCCAACGACGTTGTCGCATATTCAGCTCACTCTGCGAAAAGATTTACTTCAAGTTCTTATGATCTGTAAAGATCTGACACACTTCCCCATAAAGATAGTGTCTCCAAATCTTTAACGCATGGACCACCGCTGCCAACTCCAAATCATGTGTCGGATAGTTCTCCTCATGTTTCTTAACCTGTCGTGAAGCAAAAGAAACCACATGATCTTCCTGCATTAGTACACAACCTAAGCCTTTCTTGGAAGCATCACAGAAAACAACATAGCCCTTCCTAGGCTCTGGCAACACTAGCACTGGAGCACTAGTCAGCTTCTCCTTCAAACTTTGGAAAGCTTGCTGGCAACGATCATCCCAGACAAAAGGTACATCCTTCTTGGTCAGCTTTGTCATCAGCAACGCGATTGCACTGAAGTCCTTAATAAACCTCCGATAGTATCCAGCTAAATCCAGAAAACTACAAACTTCTATCGGCGTCTTTGGTTGCTCCCATTCTACAACTGACTCCACCCTTTTAAGGTCCACCCAGACTCCTTCTGTAGATATTATGTGACCCAAGAATGTCACTTCCAACCAGAACTCACATTTGCTGAACTTGGCATACAACTGATGTTGGCGAAGAAGAGTCAATGCTTGTTGAAGATGCTGTTCATGCTCTTGACTGTCCTGACTATAGATCATAATGTCGTCTATAAAGACTACAACAAACTGATCTAGGAACGGACGGAACACTCAGTTCATCAGGTCCATTAAAGCAGCAGGTGCATTGGTTAGCCCAAACGGCATAACCACAAACTCATAGTGACCTAAACGCTGACTTCGGTATGTCGTCCACCTTAATCCTCAATTGATGGTATCCAGACCGTAGATCGATCTTTGAGAACACTATAGCACCACACAACTGATCGAATAGATCATCTATCCTTGGCAACGGGTACTTATTCTTGATTGGAACTTTGTTCAACTGCCGGTAATCTATGCATAGCCGCATCGATCCGTCCTTCTTTTTAACGAACAACACTGGAGCACCCCAAGGCGACGTGCTTGGTCGGATGAAACCTTTCTCCAACAACTCCTGTAACTGCTTCTTCAACTCTGCCATCTCTGCTAGAGCCATTGTATATGGTGTCTGGGTAACTGGTTGTGTTCCTGGTACCAGATTGATCTCAAAATCAATCTCTTGAGGTGGGGGAACATCAGGAAACTCATCAGGAAACACATCTCCAAACTCTCGGACAACCGTTACCTCCTACAGGCTAGGACCTTTCGCCTTAGTATCCACAATGTGAGCTAAGAAAGCCTTACAACCTTGCCGCAATAGCTTTTCTGCCACCATTGCTGATACAAGACATGTCAGAAGAATCTTCCTATCTCCTTGGAAGATCCACTTCTCTCTACCGTCATCAAACACTGCCTGCTTGGAACCACAGTCCAAGACGACCCTATACTTCTCTACGGTATCCATCCCAAGGATCACATCGAATCCGTGCATATCAAGTGGTATAAGATCTACTTGTATACTGTGTCCCAAAAAAGATAGGATACAAGATGGACACACTTCTTGAAGTATCGAGGAACCATCAAGAGGGGTTTCTAACAACAGGCTATCTTTCTTACAACTAACATGTAAAGGACAACTATCAAGCATACTATGTGCGATAAAAGAGTGCGTAGCACCCAAGTCAACCAAAATAGATATAAAGCAAGAAGAAGAAAAATTAGAATGAAATAACTCCATCTGACCTGTCACCACTCGTGGGTTGACTATCGCCTCCGGCTGACTCATAGCATAGAATCGAGCCGTTGCTTGTTGTCCACGTTCTTTGTTTCCTTGAGCAGATGATCCTGCTTGCGACGCTAGACTGCGTCCTCGCCCTCTGCTAGCACTGGGCTACTATCTGTCTGGTCCTTATTGATTCTGTCTCAGTTGTTGTGTTACTTCAACATCTCTCTTTGGGCAGTTTGACTTCAAGTGCCTAGTCTGTCCAAAGTGGTAACATGACCTGCCTTCTGTCTGCGGCCTAGATGGCCCTGTCACTACCACATAAGCTGTACTATGCACCTTTGACGGCGAAGAAACATAACCTCTTCCCTTACTCGGGGACCATTGTGATGGTGCACCAAAACCTCTCATCATGGAAGGTGATGAAAACCTTGACTTCTTGAAGCCACCAGACTTCTGTCCCTGGAACTGGGTAGGCCTTTTCCTAATCATGGACTACCTTTTCTCCCTAACTGATCATTCAATCCTGCGAACGGACTCCACAAACGTGGCAAACCGCTCCCGATTCTTTAAAGTAGCAGTAGGTGTCGACAGTTCAACGCTCAAATCTTTCTCAAACCGGCTAATCCGCTCATCATCTGTCGCTGCCATGTGAGGGAAAAACTTCAGCAAGTCCATAAACTTGGCTGCATACTCGGTGATGCTCATCGTTCCTTGGCATAGACGCTCAAACTGGTTGATCTTCTCTTCCAGATACGTCTTTGTAAAGTATCTACTTACGAATTCTTGCCGGAACATCTCCCAACCGATCTCCTCAACGGGTCGCTTCTCCTCCTCGATGGCCCACCAGTGGCCAGCACTGCCCTTCTGAAGGTAGACAGCGTGCTTGACTTTGTCTACTTCAGGGATGTCAAGGATCCGAAAGGCCTTCTCAAGACCTGTCAGCCACAGATCTGCATCCGCTGGATCAGCCGTCCCAACATAATCTGATGCTCTGACTCGACAAAGCCGCTCAAAGGTCTTCCCAATACCTGATGCTTCACCATGGGGAGCCTGTGCTCTTGGTTGAGGCACTGGCAACCTTTCCACCATGTGATTCATCGTAGCCATCATCTGCCCCATAAGCTATTGGTAGGCAGGGTTCTTGAGAATGGCTGGGTCAAGTTGGGGGACCTCAGGCACCCGATCTTTATGTGCCTGCCCTTTTGCTCCATCAACTGATGCAACATCACTGCTCTCGGTAGCATGTTCTTCATGGTTTCCAGACATCTTTAAACTTTATCTTCGGCTGAGGGCAGAAGGTTATTGTAAGAAAATCTAGAAAACTCACAAGAATAGCCGCAAACCTAGTCCTAGATCCCTGTAGACTCAGCGAACCTAGAGCTCTGATACCAAACCAACTGTGACTCCCCGTTATCACACAGACAACGAGATGTCACGGGAAAATGTGCGGAACCATATATTACCGAAAACACGGGTTAATTAAAACCGATTGCGGAAACATACATAGAGAACATTTGCAACTAGGCCCTACAAGAAGATCATGTCACATATAGATATATATATACTCAAGATCACCTGCCATGTATGTTCACAACTTAAACTCACCCACTGTCGCAATAGCGCATATTAGTTCATCACCTATTTATACATACATAACAGGCCACGTACTGCCAGCAACAAGATATACAAAAGTTACAATTGCTAAACATCGTGAAACATCGTCAAACACCTCCGAGGACCCGAGAGTATAGGGATGACTCTTGGACTCTACTACAAAACCATTAAAAAAGTAGCATGTCCATCTCTTGCCTTCTACTTCTCTTCTTGCTGCTCGGCCGCAACCTCATGACCACCACCACGTCCAGAATGATCACCTAAAAAGGGTGTAAACCAATGGGGTGAGACACACAGTCCCAGTGAGAAACATAACTCCCCGCCACAACTATAAAACCTCAAAGGTTAAAGCAGATAACAACAGATAACTGATAAAGCGTATAACAGGAGCATCATACTGAGCAAAGCTATCATTACCATCAAGCTTACCAAGATATCGAGAAGGCATATTACCAAGTATTTCTTCATGGAACATGATTGACAAGATAAGCTTTATAAGAACTTATCACAAGATATAAGGATCGTACACATATCTTCAAGGTGTAACTAGATCAGCTATGCAAGCAAGGCCTCAATCGATGTTCCGTGTTTTGTTCTACGCAAGATATACTAGTCGACTGGATTACATTTTATTATACCCTGAGGAAGTGAGCCTTCCCTGCTCAAGTACAACCATTGGTTGCGAAGCCCAATCCGGTGCCATACAAGGTCTAAGGAGATCCAGACTCCATGACCTCACCTTCCCGTGGTCAGTACACAAATCATCAAGCAAGACCGTAGTCTTATGCTTATAGGGCCTCAGCCTCTAGGTCAGCTCCACAAGCTACCCATATATATACATACATCCGAGCCATGAACGCATCATGCTCATCATCTCATATCCTGAGCCATGGGTCTTTTCACCATGCTCTATATATCTTGAGTCTGCAACCACAGCTGCACACAAACCCTCCTATTTTAGGCTAGGGGAAACCTCGCATATTTAACAATATGTGCTCCAGGTAATCCCGCAGGATAAACCTATTTCACCATCACCAAATACTGATGGTAATGGATCTATGTCCATGGCAAATTACATGATATGTTTATCTATCATTGATTAGTATATTTTAAGCCAACTGTTAGAGAAAAATAGGGTATAAACATAGCCTTATAGAATTACATCATTATTGCCATCAACATACTATCTTGGGACCTCAATCCCTCATGATATCAACCATTTCCTCTCAAGGCATCACAGACATGCATCAGCATCCTGGGAACGCATCCCTTTTCTCATCAACAGAGGATAACACCTCAACTAGGCACTTAGTCTTATATCAGGTCCTCAGACCTATCATCTTGTTATTTCATTATCAAGGATTATCATCACATTATGCTAGTCAAAGCACATATACATCATAGCTCTTACCAGGCTATGAATCCACATGAAATACCTGCATGGTTAGTATACACATTTATAGAGTTTACTGAAGCCATCATGGATGAATGGAATGATCATGCTATCAAGTATAAAAAAGCATCCATGAGTACATCATATGTAAGCGTTATCATTCATAGTATTATCATCAATCATGGGCATATATTCTGCCTTATACTTGTGACCATATATATGTGTCACAATATCCTGGGTAGCAACATCATACCCTTCCAAGCATCCTGGTTCACAACCTATCATCATAACCCCTTATTAACATAGATGCAGGATACAAGGTGATTAAACCATATCATTTATTATCATTGGAGATGTGATCACATGATAAAGGACTATCATCTATGTTTTCTAGGTTATCTGAACCCTCACTCAAAGCTCCTGCAACCATGACTAAAGGTGTGACGGGTAGCACCAACCCTCAGCATAGGTGTATTGGGTACTGTCATACCCTAACCCAAAGCCTATCGGCTAGGGTTTCCAACTCTAAGGGATGGTTACCACCATATCGGCCACAACAACACTGCACCTATCGTGCACCATGGAACCACCAACTCACTTGGCGTCGGGCAACCAGAGCTAGTGCTATATCATGCCCGTTACTTTAGGGTGGTATCATCCAGGACCCTATCGGCCAAAGGTCTTACGTGCACCAAGATAGGGTTAGGGTTAGGTTTCACTATCGGTTAACCTTCAACATGAGCCATATCGACCAAAGGGGGGGTGTCGCCCAAGGAAGGTGTTGTGCATGGCCAGCATCATAACAATCTGCATCCTAGGGATGGCATGTCGGGCATGAAACCATATCGCCCAAGCTTATCAAGGATAACGGTCAAGGCCGACTAAAGACAAGGGTGTGCATCAAGCACCCTCTCTGCAAGGTGTGTCGTCTAAGACTTAACCCTAAGGAGGATATCGGGCAACATCTTATCAAGGATGTATCGCCCACCCAACAACTCCACCAAGCGTATCGTTCAAGGGACCATGACGGGCACCAACTAAGCTTCAACTAGGCATATCGGCTATTGATATAAGGATCACCCAAGTAAGCTTATCTACCAAGGATTACACCTCAAGGACATGTCGTGCATGAGGGGTAAACAACTCATGTCGCCCAGAGCAGCACTAACACCTAAGCTTGGGTATTGGCCAAGGGTACAACTCAAGACAAGAAGGTTATTGGGAAACACTATCCCCAAAGCCATATCGTGCAAGACACATCCCAACAAGGTCGTCTTCGACCTCAAGCACATGGGAACCAAACCCTAGTTGATCACGAAGGTCGTCTCACCTTTCAAAAACTAAGAGAGAGGGGTGTTGCCTAACCTCTTTCACAAATCGGGCAACCACAGGGATCCAACCTCAACATAGGTCATCAAAAGCTTACCTCTCAAATCCATGGTGAGAGGAGGGTATTGCCCAAGCAACTAGAATATAAGCTCACCTCTCAACTTAAACAAGAGAGGGGTATTGCCCAAGCAACTAGAATATAAGCTCACCTCTCAACTTAAACAAGAGAGGGGTATTGCCCACATTAGTAGAGCTCAATTTCACTCCTCTAGACCAAAGAGAGAAAGGAGTGTTGCTACCAAAGAAAACCTCAACTATGGTTCGGCCAACTAGGTGTAAAGGCATATCCCATCGAAAACAACAACAACAATGCCAACATTATGCTCATAGATCAAAAACATGTTCTAGAACCACAAACATACATGCATGGCCGATTGTCAACATATATGAAACATGCAACATGGGGAAAGTAGTATAGCTAGGGTTAGAAGTTATGTAACCCGCCTTAAGCAAACTCCTCAAGCTCCAAAGCTCTAAGCTGCGAGCTCCTAGCTCCAAGCACACTACTTCAGCCACCTCAAGAAAAGGAACAAGAAGCATAACCACCATGGTCGAAGAGTAGGCAAGATGGAGAAGAAGATTCTAAGGAGAGAGGGAAGATGCTTACCAAAGAACAAGACCCACCTAGGGTTCGGCCACCAAGCTAAGGGAAGAAGAAGAAGAACTCCTTCAAGGGGATCGGCCACCACTTGCTCCAAAGGGTAGGTGTATCGTGCACCAAGGAAGAGAGGAGCAACAAAGAGCTAAAGGGTTCCTAAGGATGAGAAAGGCAAGGCATATATAGATGGGGGGTCAGGGTTAGACCAAGGCAAGGTGTCACCTTACCAAGGGACACTTGTCCACACGTTCCATCACCTTGCAAAACACATGCACATGCCATGCCACTACTCTACCAAGGATCGGCCACATGTCCAAGCTATGGTGACACAACCAAGGCAAGAAGGTCAACAAAGGTCAAAGGCCGACACACTACTCCTCCATGGCCGACACCCCCTCATGGGAGATACCCCATGGGCGACATAAAGCAACCTTGTCCGATACAGGGCTCAACCAAGCAAGGAAAGGCCAAAACAAGGGAAAGCAAGGCCCAAAAGAGCTCAACCAAGCCCAAGACAACTCAAGGCACGAGACCAAACCTTCCTCTCAACCCTAGATGAAGAAAAGAGAGAGAAAGACACCTTTCAAGGTGACAAACTTACTCTTCAACCCTATCTCAGGTTATTTTGCAAGTAGCACCTCCAGCTCTCAACTAAGCTCAAGCAAACCCTAATCACCACTAAAGGTGATTAGCAAGAAACCAAGCACCAGGTTAGGGAAAAAAAACAGGGTAAGCCCAAAATGAAGGTCAGGGTCCTTACAAGCCATAAACCTCTACAAAAGGATTTTGTCCCCAAAATCCGAAGAGAAAAGCGAGGGATACTTCTGCCTCATCTCTTCCTCAAGCTCCCATGTGGCTTCCTCAACACCACAATGATGCCAAAGAACATTCACAAGAGCCAGGTCCTTCCTTTTCAGCTTCTTTACTCTTCTGTCAAGGATCGCCACCGGACCCTCCTCGTAGGTCACGTCTTCATCAAGCTCAATCTCAACTGGCTATAAAACTGTCCCTGTGTCTGGATGACTTTTCTTCAGCATACTGACATGGAAAACTGGATGCAACCTGTGCAACTCTGGCGGCAGCTCTAACTTGTAAGCTACCTTGCCAACACGTGCTATTACCGAGTATGGCCCCATATACCTGGGTGCCAGTTTGCCTTTTCGGCCAAACCTTAGCACGCCTTTCCATGGTGAGATCTTGAGATACACTTTATCTCCCACTTGGAACTCTAAAGGTACATCCTTCCTGGTCAGCTTTGTCATCGGCAACGCGATTGCACTGAAGTCCTTGATAAACCTCCGGTAGTATCCGGCTAAATCCAGAAAACTACAAACTTCTATCGGCGTCTTTGGTTGCTCCCATTCTGCAACTGACTCCACCCTTTTAAGGTCCACCCAGACTCCTTTTGTAGATATTATGTGACGCAAGAATGTCACTTCCAACCAGAACTCACATTTGCTGAACTTGGCATACAACTGATGTTGGCGAAGAAGAGTCAATGCTTGTTGAAGATGCTGTTCATGCTCTTGACTGTCCTGACTATAGATCAGAATGTCGTCTATAAAGACTACAACAAACTGATCCAGGAACGGACGGAACACTCGGTTCATCAGGTCCATGAAAGCAGCAGGTGCATTGGTTAGCCCAAACGACATAACCACAAACTCATAGTGACCTAAACACTGACTTCGGTATGTCGTCCACCTTAATCCTCAATTGATGGTATCCAGACCGTAGATCGATCTTTAAGAACACTATAGCACCACACAAGTGATTGAACAAATCATCTATCCTCGACAACGGGTACTTATTCTTGATTGTAACTTTGTTCAACTGCCGATAATCTATGCATAGCCGCATCGATCCGTCCTTCTTTTTAACAAACAACACTGGAGCACCCCAAGGCGACGTGCTTGGTCGGATGAAACCTTTCTCCAACAACTCCTGTAACTGCTTCTTCAACTCTGCCATCTCTGCTAGAGCCATTGTATACAATGTCTGGGCAACTGGTTGTGTTCCTGGTACCAGATTGATCTCAAAATCAATCTCTCGAGGTGGGGGAACATCAGGAAACTCATCAGGAAACACATCTCCAAACTCTCGGACAACCGTTACCTCCTACAGGCTAGGACCTTTCGCCTTAGTATCCAAAATGTGAGCTAAGAAAGCCTTACAACCTTGCTGCAATAGCTTTTCTGCCACCATTGCTGATACTAGACATGTCGGAAGAATTTTCCTATCTCCTTGGAAGATCCACTTCTCTCTACCGTCATCAAACACTGCCTGCTTGGAACCACAATTCAACACGACCCTATACTTCTCTAAGGTATCCATCCCAAGGATCACATCAAATCCGTGCATATCAAGTGGTATAAGATCTACTTGTATACTGTGTCCCAAAAAAGATAGGACACAAGATGGACACACTTCTTGAAGCATCGAGGAACCATCAAGAGGGGTTTCTAACAACATGCTATATTTCTTACAACTAACATGTAAAGGACAACTATCAAGCATACTATGTGCGATAAAAGAGTGCGTAGCACCAGAGTCAACCAAAATAGATATAAAGCAAGAAGAAGACAAATCAGAATGAAATAACTCCATCTGACCTGTCACCACTCGCGGGTTGACTATCGCCTCCGGCTGACTCATAGCATAGAATCGAGCTGTTTCTTATTGTCCACGTCCTCTGTTTCCTTGAGCAGACGATCCTACTTGCGACGCTTGACCGCGTCCTCACCCTCTACTAGCACTGGGCTGTCTGTCTGTCTGGTCCTTGTTGATTTTGTCTCAGCTGTTGTGTTACTTCAACATCTCTCTTTGGGCAGTTTGACTTCAAGTGCCTAGTCTGTCCATAGTGGTAACATGACCTGCCTTCTGTCTGCGGCTAGATGGCCCTGTCACTGCCACATAAGCTATACTATGCACCTTTGATAGCGAAGAAAAATAACCTCTTCCCTTACTCGGGGACCATTGTGACGGTGCACCAGAACCTCTCATCATGGAAGGTGATGAAAACCTTGACTTCTTGAAGCCACCAGACTTCTGTCCCTGGAACTGGGCATGCCTTTTCCTGATCATGGACTCCCTTTTCTCCCTAACTGATCATTCAATCCTACGAACAGACTCCACAAACGTGGCAAACCGCTCCCGATTCTCTAAAGTAGCAGCAGGTGTCAACAGTTCAGCACTTAAATCTTTCTCAAACTGGCTAATCCGCTCATCATCTGTCACTGCCATGTGAGGGCAAAACCTCAGCAAGTCCATAAACTTGGCTTCATACTTGGTGATGCTCATTGTTCCTTGGCGTAGACGCTCAAACTAGTTGATCTTCTCATCCAGATACGTCTTCAGAAAGTATCTACTGACGAATTCTTGTCAGAACATCTCCCAACCGATCTCCTCAACGGGTTGCTTCTCCTCCTCGATGGCCCACCAGTGGCCAACACTGCCCTTCAGAAGGTAGGTAGCGTGCTTGACTTTGTCTGCTTCGAGAATGTAAAGGATCCGGAAGGACTTCTCAAGACATGTTAGCCACAGATCTGCATCCGCTGGATCAGCCGTCCCAACATAATCTGAAGCTCTGACTTGACGAAGCCGCTCAAAGGTCTTCCCAATACCCGATGCTTCACCATGGGGAGCCTGTGCTCTTGGCTGAGGCACTGGCAACCTTTCCACCATGTGATTCATCGTAGCCATCATCTGCCCCATTATCTGTTGGTAGACAGGTTTCTTGAGAATGGTTGGGTCAAGTTGGGGGACCTCAAGCACCCGATCTCCATGTGCCTGCCCTTTTGCTCCATCAACTGATGCAGCATCACTGCTCTTGGCAACATGTTCTTCATGGTTTCCAGACATCTTTAGGCTTTATCTTCTACTGAGGGTAGAAGGTTATTGTAAGAAAATCTAGAAAACTCACAAGAACAAACGCAAACCTAGTCCTAGATCCCTGTAGACTCAGCGAACCTAGAGCTCTGATACCAAACCAACTATGACACCCTGCCATCACACAGATAACGAGATGTCACGCGAAAATGTGTGGAACCATATATTACCAAAAACACGGGTTAATTAAAACCGATTGCGGAAACATACATAGAGAACATTTGCAACCAGGCCCTACAAGAAGATCATGTCACATATAGATATATATATACTCAACATCACCTGCCAGGTATGTTCACAACTTAAACTCACCCACTGTCGCAATAGGACATATTAGTTCATCACCTATTTATACATACATAACAGGCCACGTATGGCCAACAACAGGATATACAAAAGTTACAATTGCTAAACATCGTGAAACATCGTCAAACACCTCTGAGGACCCGAGAGTACAGGGATGACTCTAGGACTCTACTACAAAACCATTAAAATAGTATCATGTCCATCTCTTGCCTTCTACTGCTCTTCTTGCTGCTCGGTCGCAACCTCACGACCACCACCATGTCTAGAATGATCACCTAAAAAGGGTGTAAACCAACGGGGTGAGACACACAGTCCCAATGAGAAACATAACTCCCCGCCACAACTATAAAACCTCAAAGGTTAAACCAGATAACAGCAGATAACTGATAAAGCGTATAACAGGAGCATCATACTGAGCAAAGCTATCATTACCATCAAGCTTACCAAGATATCCGGAAGACATATTACCAAGTATTTCTTCATGGAACATGATTGACAAGATAAGCTTTATAAGAACTTATCGTAAGATATAAGGATTGACAAGATAAGCTTTATAAGAACTTATCACAAGATATAAGGATCGTACACGTATCTGCAAGGTGTAACTAGATCAGCTATGCAAGCAAGGCCTCAATCAATGTTCCGTGTTTTGTTCTAAGCAAGATATACTAGTCGACTGGATTATGTTTTATTATGCCCTGAGGAAGTGATCCTTCCCTGCTCAAGTCCAACCATTGGCTGCGAAGCCCAATCCAGTGCCATACAAGGTCTAAGGAGATCCGAACTCCATGACCTCACCTTCCCGTGGTCAGTACATGAATCATCAAGTGAGATCATAGTCTTATGCTTATAGGGCCTCAGCCTCTGGGTCAGCTCCACAAGCTACCCATATATATACATACATCCGAGCCATGAACGCATCATGCTCATCATCTCATATCTTGAGACATGGGTCTTTTCACCATGCTCTATATATCCTGAGTCTGCAACCACAGCTACACTCAAACCCTCCTATTTTAAGCTAGGGGAAACCTCGCATATTCAACAATATGTGCTCCAGGTAATCCCGCAGGATAAACCTGTTTCACCATCACCAAATACTGATGGTAATGGATCTATGACCATGGAAAACTACATGATATGTTTATCTATCATTGATTAGGATATTTTAAGCCAATTTTTGGAGCAAAATAGGGTATAAACGTAGCCTTATAGAATTACATCATTATTGTCATCAACATACTGTCTTGGGACCTCAATCCCTCATGATATCAACCATTGCCTCTCAAGGCATCACAAACATGCATCAACATCCTGGGAACGCATCCCTTTTCTCATCAATAGAGGATAACACCTCAACTAGGCACTCAGTCTTATATCAGGTCCTCAGACCTATCAACTTGTTATTTCATTATCAAGGATCATCATCACATTGTGCTAGTCAAAGCACATATAATTCATAGCTCTTACCAGGCTATGAATCCACATGAAATACCCGCACGGTTAGTATACACATTTATAGAGTTTACTGAAGCCATCATGGATGAACAGAATGATCATGCTATCAAGTATAAAGAAGCATCCATGAGTACATCATACGTAAGCTTTATCATTCATAGTATTATCATCAATCATGGGCATATATTCTGCCTTATACTTGTGACCATATATACGTGTCACAATATCCTGGGTAGAAACATCATACCCTTCCAAGCTTCCTGGTTCACAACCTATCATCATAACCCCTTATTAACATATATGCAGGATACAAGGTGATTAAACCATATCATTTATTATCATTAGAGATGTGATCACATGATAAAGGACTATCAACTATGTTTTATGGGTTATCCGAACCCTCACTCAAATATCCTGCAACCCTGACTAAAGGTGTGATGGGTAGCACCAACCCTCACCATAGGTGTATCGGGTACGGTCATACCCTCACCCAAAGCCTATCAGCTAGGGTTTCCAACTCTAAGGGATGGTTACCACCATATCGACCACAACAGCACTGCACCTATCGTGCACCATGGAACCACCAACTCACATGGTGTCGGGAAACCAGAGCTAGTGCTATGTCGTGCACGTTACTTTAGGGTGGTATCGTCCAGGACCCTATCGGCCAAAGGTCTAACGTGCACCTAGCTAGGGTTAGGGTTAGGTTTCATTATCGGCTAACCTTCAACATGAGCCATATCGACCAAAGGGGGGTGTCGCCCAAGGAAGGTGTCATGCATGGCCAACATCATAATGGTCATCATCCTAGGGTTGGCATGTCGGGCATGAAACCATATCGTCCAGAAGCTTATCAAGGATAACGGCCAAGGCCACCTAAAGATAAGGGAGTGCATCGAGCACCCTCTCTACAATGTGTGTCGTCCAAGACTTAACCCTAAGGAGGATATCGGGCAACATCTTATCAAGGGTGTATCGCCCACCCAAAAACTCCACCAAGGGTATCGTTCAAGGGACCATGATGGGCACCAACTAAGCTTCAACTAGGCATATCGGCTAGGGATATAAGGATCACCCAAGCAAGCTTATCTACCAAGGATTACACCTCAAGGACATGTCGTGCATGAGGGGTAAACAACTCATGTTGCCTGGAGCAGCACTAACACCCAAGCTTGGGTATCGGCCAAGGGTACAACTCAAGACAAGAAGGTTATCGGGTAGCACTATCCCCAAAGCCATATCGTGCAAGACACATCCCAACAAGGTCATCTTCAACCTCAAGCACAAGGGTACCAAACCCTAGTTGATCAAGAAGGTCGGCTCACCTCTCAACAACTAAGAGAGAGGGGTGTTGCCTAACCTCTTTCACAAATCGGGAAACCACAAGGATCCAACCTCAACATAGGTCATCAAAAGCTCACCTCTCAAATCCATGGTGAGAGGAGGGTATTGCCCAAGCAACTAGAATATAAGCTCACCTCTCAACTTAAACGAGAGAGGGGTATTGCCCACATTACTAGAGCTCAAACTCACTCCTCTAGACCAAAGAGAGAAAGGAGTGTTGCTACCAAAGAAAACCTCAACTATGGTTCGACCAACTAGGTGTAAAGGCATATCCCATCGACAACAACAACAGTAACACCAACATCATGCTCAGAGATCAACAACATGTTCTAGAACTAGAAACATACATGCATGGCCGATTGTCAACATATATGAAACATGCAACATAGGGAAAGTAGTATAGCTAGGGTTAGAAGTTATGTAACCCGCCTTAAGCAAACTCCTCAAGCTCCAAAGCTCCAAGCTTCAAGCTCCTAGCTCCAAGCACACTACTTCAGCCACCTCAAGAAAAGGAACAAGAAGCATAACCACCATGGCCGAAGAGTAGGCAAGATGGAGAAGAAGATGCTAAGGAGAGAGGGAAGATGCTTACCAAAGAACAAGACCCACCTAGGGTTCGGCCACCAAGCTAAGGGAAGATGAAGAAGAACTCCTTCAAGGGAATCCACCACCACTTGCTCCAAAGGGTAGGTGTATCGTGCACCAAGGAAGAGATGAGCAACAAAGAGCTAAAGGGTTCCTAAGGAAGAGAAAGGCAAGGCATATATAGATGGAGGGGGGGTCAAGGTTAGACCAAGGCAAGGTGTCACCTTACCAAGGGACACTTGTCCACACATTCCACCACCTTGCAAAACACATGCACATGCCATGCCACTACTCTACCAAGGATCGGCCACATGTCCAACCTATGGTGACACAACCAAGGCAACAAGGTCAACAAAGGTCAAAGGCCGACACACTACTCCTCCATGGCCGACACCCCCTCATGGGAGATACCCCATGGGCGACACAAAGCAACCTTGCCCGATACTGGGCTCAACCAAGCAAGGAAAGGCCCAAACAAGGGAAAGCAAGGCCCAAAAGAGCTCAACCAAGACCAAGACAACTCAAGGCACGAGACCAAACCTTCCTCTCAACCCTAGAGGAAGTAAAGAGAGAGAAAGACACCTCTCAAGGTGACAAACTTACTCTTCAACCCTATCTCAGGTTATTTTACAAGTAGCACCTCCAAGTCTCAACTAAGCTCAAGCAAACCCTAATCACCACTAAAGGTGATTAGCAAGCAACCAAGCACTAGGTTTAGGCAAAACAAATAGGGTAAGCCCAAAATGAAGGTTAGGGTCCTTACAGTGAGGGTTGGATCTTTCATAGTGGGGGCTTGTTTTTTGCTTATTGTGGATGATTCCCTTGGCTTGTTTGATGTGTTGATAATGAAATCAAAAATATCAGTAGGTGGCTTTCTCTTAACGAGTGGATCATTTTTCATTATTTCTTTGATCCTCAAATTTCTACATACGATCAATGACCCTACACTATACTTTTTCATTCTTCTGCATGAATGTTAAAAACAACATAAGATTTACAAATAACATAATGAACTCTTGGTAATTAAGGAAAAACATGATATACAGATTTGTTAGTCTTGATCGTCAAGGTTTTTCAAGGGATGATAAGCGTCTTATCATCATCTTATTTACTCTACTCTTTTGTAGCAACATTCTTCTTCTTCTCCTATGATCAACATTGTTCCTATTCTACTCCTCATTCTTCCTTCTTCTCCTCTACAACAACTTCTTCATGTTCTCCTCCTCCTTCTTATTCTCCACCTCCTTGTACCTAGTCTCCTCCACAACAGCCTTCTTCCTATTCTCCTCCTCATCCTTATTCTTCTCCACCTCCTTCTTCTTCTTCTTCTTATTCTCCTCATCCTCCTCCTTCTTTTACACCTTCTCCTTCTTCTTGTCCTCCTATAGAGCAGCCTTCTTACAATTGTCCTCCTCTACAACAAAATTCTTCCTCTTATCCTCCTCCACAAAAATCTTCCTATTGTTATCCTCCTCCTCCTCCTTCTTCTCATCCTCCATTGCAATATTCTTTCTCTTCTCCTCCTTTGTAGAAGCCTTCTTCCTATTCTCCTCCTCTACAATAGCCTTGTTCTTGTTCTCTAGATCCTCCCTCTTACTATTATCCTCCTCTACATCTAAAATGTTCCTCTTCTCCTCCTCATCCTTGTTCCTCTTTTCTTCCTTTAGGTTCCTATTCTGGTCCTCCTTGTTCCTCTTGTCCTCCTCCTCATTGTTCCTATAATCCTCCTTCATAGAATCCACATTACTTTCCTCCTACTTCTTTCTCTTATCCTCCTCCTTGTTGTTCATCTTCTCCTCCATGTCCTTGTTCCTTCTCTCCTCCTCCTAGTTCATGTTCTCCTCCTCCTCATTCCTCTTCTCCTCATCCTCATTCGTGTTCTCCTCCTCCCCATTATTTTTATCTCCCTTCACATTATTGTTCTTCTCCTCCTCCTTATCCTTCCTCTTCTCCTCCTCCATAGAATCCATGTTATTCTCCTCCTCCTTTTTGATCATCTTCTCCTACTCTGTGGAAGCCATGTTACTCTCGTCCTCCTTAGTTTTCCCTTGTCACCTTCATGGTTCTTGTTCTCCTTTTCCTTGTTCATGTTCTCCTACTTCTCATTGTTCCTGTTCTTCTTCTCCTCATTGTTCCTCTTCTCCTACTCCATAGAAGCCATTTTATTCTCCTCCTCCTCATTGTTCCTCTTCCTCCTCCTCTATAGAAGTTGCGTCACACTCCTCCTCTGTGGAAATCTGCCATGCTATACAATATTACTCAAAACAAAAACATGATGGATCACTAATCAATCACATTACTAAATAGGTGCATAACTAAAACCAAATTAAACTTCTTAAACATGTCCAACAATACTTACAAAGAGGTCCAATATCCTGCACAAAAGTGTGTATTAACTAGGTATATATTTATCCATCTATTTAGTGGCCATTGGAACAGTATGTATACAAAAGATATTATCAGTATATATACATCATGTACAACATCAATATAGTACCAAAAACTTGACTTGACGTAGACCATCTACAAAACTTCCCTGCCTAAACATGAGAGTACATGGATGACTCTAGGACACACTAACAACTAGTCAACCTTCTTCCTGTAGAAGTATCTAAACTTCTCCTCCTCCCTACCATGGGTCTGATGATGTTGTTGATGATCACATTAGATGATGTGGTGACCCAAGAGGTGAGACCCATGTCCTAGCAAGAGATATAACTTGCAACAACATCTGTTGCTTACAGATGACTATGTAATGATACAAATGAAATAGATTAAATATAGAATTGAAATGCTAAATGTAACCTTCATAGAGATCAATCATAGCTAGAGTCTAAAATACAATTGATTTATCTTATGACGTTATAAGAGAACTACATACCAAAAGAAATAAAGTAGAGACAACATCCAATGTGACATGCCTAGTAACCCCTATAGATACTATATGTCTGAATTATATATTTTATTGAGCCCTGGGTAGTTTGAGGTGTACCACTCAAACTGCCAACTCACCACTATGAAGTTGCAATCATCTCATACAAAATCTAGGAGAACTGAATTCCTAAGATCTCTTCCCCTCAGTCAATATGAGTCGGCCATGGTGACATAATCAGTCAAACCACAATCAGCCCAGTCTGCCATGGGTACACAGGCCATGATACTAGAATCTAGGATATTCAACCCTAAAATCTAAGATATGACCCTATCCATCCTCAACCATATATATATATATCTCTGTGTGTGTGTGTATGTTTGTGTGTATCAAAATTTGGTAAATATATTCCAACTTCCCTCTAAAATTATAGAGGGTCAATAATTACATATAGCCCAACACCATACATAAAAAAGAGTAAAAACTCACACTCCTAACTAATATGCAACTTGTGTTTGACACATTTACAATTTTTTACAGCAATTGTGGTTGGATTTGTGGTTCAACATCTTTGTCTCCATGCATTCCTTTCCTCATGTATGGAAGCATAGAGAAATAAGAAAGATCCTCTTTCTATCAGTTTCCCACAACTAGACAACATTCTTTGTGGTTCTTCCTTCAACTGCATGTTCAGGCTAAATTTTCCACATATAATCTCCCATATCTCCCTTGTAAACGTGCAACAACTAAATGTGTGCATATGGGATTCATCCTCATCTTTATAGAGTAGACAAACAAAAGCAACATTTTGATACCATTCCTGCATTTTATCTAGCGTAGCTAAAGTGTTGTGCAAAATTTTTTAGACGTACATGCTCCACTTTGGAGCCTGAATACTAGCCCATACCTACTCCATGTGCCTGTCCTTAGCTGCTCTGGATCGTGTTACTTCCCATAAATTTATCTTTGTATCTTTGAGTTTCCATCCTCTCACCTCATGTTGATTAAACAAATGTCTAACCTATTGCCACATTTCCTCATAACATTGGTGGTGCGTGAATATCCTTCTCTTATTTTTGATATGGACTCTAGTCCTCTAGGATATCCTTATATCATCCATTTTACCCAAGTAGAGATGCCCTATTGATATATAATAATTCTTCTTATTGTTCCCTACTTTGCTATACCTCTTGGTTCTTTTAAGTCCAGCCCATTTCGTCTTTTGGGAGTGCCAAGCATACATTTTTCATTGGATGATGTGTACTAGCCAAAGGAAGTTTGTCATCTTCATTTCCATTCTATCAAATACTACCCTAGGAATCTCTCCTTGTTGTACCCAAAAGATTAGAAGTACATCAACTGCCTCCTTCAATAGAGTGGCTCTTGTAGCCATTGATGTTTTCTGCGTTGGCCATCTGTTGTTCATTTCCTCCAATTTGTCTATGCAATCAGTAAAGTCTTTGACATGTAGATTGCCTCCCTCCAAAAGAAATCCCAGATATTTTGTAGGAAACACCCCCAACTCTACTCCCATGGATTCATTCAGTTGGACTTCTATTAGGTAGCAATTCTTGGACAACAAAAGATGAGTCTTGTGAGCATTAACATGCAGCCCCGTCTGTTCCTTGAACCTCCTAAGAAGATCCTACAAATTCCCTAGAGTATTTTTCTTGGCTTCCACAAAGACAAGGACGTCATCTGCAAAGATTAGGGTTATCATCACATTAGTTCCATGCACTATATAAGGTTTAATCACCTTACTTCTTTCTACTTCTTGCATCTTTCAGGAAAAGTACTCCATGACAATTACAAAGAGAAAAGGAGAATGTGGGTCCCCCTAACACCGTCCATTGTCTCTTTTGAACATACCTGTAGACGTGCCATTAACTAGTATAGAGAAGCTAGTGGTCCCCACACACTATTTAATCTAGTCAATCAACTGCTCATTGAACCCCATATGCTTCATGATCCACCATAATTCATACCATCTCACTCTATTATAAGCTTTAGACACATCAAGATTTAAGAATGCCTTCCTACTCCCTCTCATAACATTGTAGTCTTGTGAGAAATAGTCTGCCAGCAAAGCATAATAACTAATGCTCCTTCCTATAAAAAATGCCCCCTAGTTCATAGAAATAATATAAGAAAGTATTTTCTTCAATCTAGCAGTCAGGATCTCTGCAATGATTTTATATTGTATCGAGCAACATGCAATAGGTCTAAAATTTGGAAGGAAAGTAGTCACTTTCTTCTTGGGAATGAGCATAAGGAAAGAGTGATTAAAATGTCTAACCATATTTTCTCCTGCTAAGAACCATCTCACATATGCCATCATGTCCTCTTAATGACATCCCATGATTTCTTATAGAAAAAAGCATTAAAACCATCTGAACCTGGTGATTTGTTGTTGACAATACTCTAGAGTGCATCTTTGACTTCCTGCTCGTTTGTTTCCCTTGTGAGGATATTATTATAAGTACTTGCCAGTTTAAACTTCCACTCCATCTCCTCCTCTTCTGGCTCATCATCAAAATCCTAATTTTATAAAGAAGAATAAAATTGGATAGCCTATTCTTCCAAGTCCTCCTTATTGACAACATCCCCATTACTATCAATAAGCTTTGAGATGATATTGCCGGCCTCTTTCCTCTTAACAATTAAATGATATTGTTTGGTATTTCTATCACCATCTTCCATCCATTTCTCTCTACTCATCTTCTAGTAGAACTTTTCCTTGAAGTTCTTTACGTCTTCTAGCATCATATTCAGCTCACTATCTTTCTTTATCAACTCTTCATTTAGTGGATCATGTAGCAGCAATCTTCTGACCTCCTTACATTTTTCTTTGGTTTCCTTCAACGTATTGAGAATGTTCACCTTCTCCTTGGCCCAACTTTTGAGGGCACACTTGGTATTAGCCAATTTCTTTGCTAACAAATACATTGGATTCCCCATCACTTTGATATTCCAACTTTCTTTAATGACACCATTGAATCCCTTCCAGCCAGCCCAATAGTTTACAAATTGGAAAGGTCTTCTCTTCTTTTTCTTTTATATGATTTGCACTGAAATTGGAGCATGGTCGCTCAACTTGGATCTACTGACTTCAACCTACACATTACAAAATATCTACAACCACTCCTCATTTACTAGAGCTCTGTCAAGCTTGCTTGCCATTTTGCCTTCTGACTTCCTCTCATTGTTTCAAGTGAACAAGTCCCCACCAACCATGGGCAATTCAAAAAGTCCAACCTTATCAATGTTATGGTTGAAAGCATTCATCACTACATTCACTGTTGGTCTTCCACCTATCTTCTTAGCTTGCAGTCGGACATTATCAAAGTCACCAATCACCAACCACATGACAAATATCTATCTAGATAAATTTTTCAGTTGCTACCATAAACTTTGTCTCTTGTTTGCATCATTATGAGCATAAAAACTGTCAACCACAAATGTAATCCACATGCATTCCTGCACTACATTGTAATATGTTGATTTGACATATGTATCATAGTAAGCTTCCATGCATTTGGTTTTCATGCAACACAAACTCTGGCCAACTAAGAACACTCTAGATTAGACACATGCTCCCATCCTTGAGGAAATAAGTATCTAATGTTGTTACTATTTTTCCTCCTTATTTTTGTTTCCACCAAAACTACCAACGAATGCCCACTAATAGCGATCCACTCCCGGATCTCCTTCTTTTTGTACCTATGACACCCACCTTTAATATTCCATAGGATCATGGACATATCAAAGGTTCTTGTTTTCCCTGGTACGCGTACCCAACTCCTTCCTCTGGTCCTTCTTCTTCACCTCCATTTCCTTCTGTTCTTTTGTTTCTCCATATTCCTTATAAAGTCAAATAGAGCTTCAAAGTTGTTTGTTGTATCTGGGATGGTTCTCACCATCACTTTCTTACAAATATCAGACTCTTGGGCCCTTTCTTCTTAGAAGTAGAGATGAATTCTCCTTCTTCCCTTGTAATTCCTCCTAGGCTATTTGGACCCATCTTTGGCATGCCACTATCATCCACAGAATCCAGGACAATATCAGTGTTAGGAGTTGCTTGCCTATCTACCTTTGTGTGTGCCTCTTCAGGTGTCCCTATTGTTCCACCAGAAGGCCTAATTTAAGTGTTTGTCACAACAACACTAGGGCCTTTCTCCTTGTAGACCTAGGTGGAAACATGTGTCTTCTTCTCCACCTTGCCGTCTATCTTCTCTTTTTTTCCTATCTTGCACTACTGGTTGTTGTGTCGAAAAGCACAACATCAACTACACTTCACTGGTGGTCCATCAGAGGAGATATCCACTAGGATTGGATGAGGATTGGATCACAACCTCAGATGTTCAGCCAAACTCTCTCTGGTTCTTTGGTCTCCACTTTCAATTCAACCAGGTATCGTGCTTCATCTGTCTCCAATGAGTGATTATCAATGTGCAACACCTTCCCACACTAGAAGTGATATTCCCCACCGCCCGATGGATCCAGGCACGACCAATCAACTTCAAGGTGATCTAGTTGGCCTACCCATCAGTGAGGCCACGTCATCATTGTAGGGAGACGACCTGTTGTCGCCTGACACCTCTCTACTAGGGCTGGGGCTTCTAGCATCACTGGTTGCTCCTACATCTTCTTGTGTGCTCAGTGGTATAGGGATGTTAGGTGGGGGTGCATTGGTGTTGAGCTGGTGGATGAAGACACCCAGAGTGGCCGTCATCGTGGGCGCCATGCCAGATACCCTAATTGCCCGAACGATTGCCTAGACAGAGCATTGAGAGCAACATTGTGTTACACATTTGTGTTGTGTGTATGTATGGGATTAAGAGAGAAAGCTGTATGGGATTAAGAGAGAAAGATTTCTCCCCCCTCTCCCATGCCCGTGGCAGAGGCCGAACGCCCGGGAGGTCGGTAAATCAAGGCGACTACTGAGATTTGAACCCAGGTCCCTTTGTTAGGGGACACTGTGCTTGACCACTTGAGCCACTCCTTGTCGGCCGTGTTGTGTGTATGTGTGTATGTATGTATGTTTGTATGTATGTATGTATGTATGTATGAATGTATGTATGTATGTGTATATATATATATATGTCTATATATATCTATATATGTATGCAGTGGCAGATCTCTAGTAAGACTGGGGGGCACGACAACCCAACATTTTCAAAAATTAATGAATATTGTTGGGTTGAAAATTTTTAATTAATCTACTTTATGTCAACTAACCATTGCTAATTTGATAAGACCCCCAAGAGTTTTTCATTGATGATTCTTTTATACTTTCCAAGTAAAACATATAATAAAAATTTCCTATTATTTTAACTCCTTTCCAAGATTTACTCACCAAATTAATGCATTTGTAGATTATTTTTTAGTTTATGCTACTTTTACAATTACGAAAAGGATTTCTTATGTTATTGCCCATTACAATTTCTATGCCATTTTGATTTTTATGAATTAATGAATACGATTTGGTTAAAAGATGTTAATTAGTCTACTTTATTGCATTGGCAATTTCTTATTTGATAAGCTTCCCCTAAACTGTTTCCATTGATGGTTCTTTTATACTTTCCAAGTTAAATAATATAATAAAAATATCTATTATTTTGACTCTTCTTTGAAAATTACTCGGTAATTTAATGCACTCATAGATTCTTTTTCAATTTAGTTTTCTTTTACGATTTCCAAGAGGTTTTCTTAGGCTTTTGTCTTTTACAAGTCCTATTCCATTTTGATTTTGAGTGTAACTTTTCTCTCTTTCCTCTAGTCTTTTGATAACTATCATTATCCAAAATAACAACATAAATAAAAAATAACAGACCTCTATAAATCTATGTATAAACTTCCAACATCGAACATGTCAAACTCCATGTTTTGTTAAACAAGCATCAACATGACCTATTAGATATGGGTAGGCATGGATATTTTCAAATAGAATTTTACATCATTGCTCAAAATTGACTTTCAATATTGTTTAATGACCAAAACAATCTTTGAAAATTGGTTGCCATTTCAAACACACACATATGTGTACACAACAACACTGATCAAAGAGAAACAAAGTCAAATCTTACGTCCAATTTTTGACTATTTTTTCATTATTCACCGTCAACGTATCATGGAATGACGGAAACATCTTGTAAATAATCTTGTCACAATTTTATTTATTTATCATATGTGTGGCTTTATATAACATGCTTATTTGCCTATATAAATTTTGAAAATTTGTTTATATCAACTTTGCATCATAGTAGAATAACTTACAAGATATAACTGTTGAAAGTTTATATTTTTTAAGTATTACTCATCTGATTTCAATGATCATGAAAAGTTTGATTTGAGATATATACTATGTCATTTCGTGGACTACCAATCCATATTTCATGAGCCTTTTGTGTGTTTCAAATTTATGTTGTGCTCTAGAAAAAACTAAAAAGAACAAAATTCACGTATTGAGACATATTGCTTGATAGATTGATCAGACTGATTTTGACTCTTCTAGTCTCCATACCCACAACAGAACACGCATTCATAGTGATGAAACTTATTAAGACAAAATTACAAAGCAAAATGCAAGATGAATTTCTCGTTGATAATCTCATTGTCCATATTAAAAGAGGGATTGTAAAGTCATTCGAAACTAATTCTATTATTGTGAACTCCAAAAATATTAAAGAGGAGATGTACTCTATTTTAAAATTTTAGAGTTATATCGTGTCATTAATTTCATTATTTTTTTTGTAATATGATTTATCATTGCACTTGACGTAAAAAAATTATTTTGTTAGTTTTTTGAAATTTTAAGATGGATTCACTTGACTACTTCATAGTATATTATGCCCCTTTGAATATTTCACTCAAAGATCCACCACTGTATTCATGTTTACGTGTATATATTTATGTATATATATAAAGATATATATGTATAAATATACATATATATATATATATATATATGTATATGTATGTGTGTGTTTATATATATGTATATATGTGTTTGTATATATATATATATATATATATATATATATGTATATATGTAAATATAAATATATATATAAATATACATATATATATAAATATATGTATATATATTTCAATATATACATATATATGTGTATATATATAATATATATGCATAGATACACACACACACACACACACACACACACACACACACATATATATATATATATATATGGGATAAAGAGAGGCATTCTCTCCCCATCTCCCACGCCCGTGACGGAGGCCGAACGTCTGGGTTGGTGGTAAACCAAGGCGACATCTGGGATCGAACCCGGGTCCCTTCGTGAGGAGATATCATGCTTGACTACTTGAGCCGCTCCTTGTCACCACACATATGGGATTAAGAGAGAAAGATTTCTCCCCCTTTTCCCATAACCCGTGGCGGAGGCCGGATGCCCAAGATGATGATAAATCAAGATATGCTTCTCCATGCGGTTTCAAACCCGGGTCCCTTCATTGGGGACCAGCAAATATATAAGACACAACCTCGACCACTTTCCAAAACCTTGGGATCAAGTTGACAAGGATATATTCTCACCACACCCCAATATATTAAATAGTATATGACTCCAAGTTCCCCCTCTGGAATACTCATTTTACTATCTAGCAAGTCCTGGACCTATAATAGTTCTATGGCTCAAGGCACTATATGATTAGGGTTCCACTTGATTAGTTAAGCCAATTGTGTGTTTTCAAAATGCGTCAACCAAGTTACATACAAACGACTAAGTTGTACCTACAGAGATTAATGGTACATGACCTATCCATATGATACAAAAATAAACATACTCCTCATTACTTCATTATAGAATATTTATCCATTGCCTTCCATAAAGAGGGATAAACCTCCACTAGATCTCAAAGCATGCCCATATGTCATTTATACCATACAACAAGTCTTCTTGCAAGAACATCATTATCATTCAATACTTTGTAGAAGGTTCAACTTGCCATTTCAGATTTAGCATAAGCATTCATCCACCATAGGAGTTATGAAACTTCCAAGAGCAACATAGAAAAGTTACTTTTAGCACTATAAGTGTAACCATTTGTGTTTACAACATTAATAGAAAATAGAGGTATTAATCCATCGTTCGGTAACCATCATAAGAAGGATTCAAAGGTGTGGATTGGATTTATAATACAAAAACAACACACATAAGTAGACCATCAATTCACTCATGTACTTTATCAAAAGCCACCGGTTCATTTATGTAATTAGTAAAGCCATCGATTCATGGCCTGTAAAACCATCAGATTATTAACAAAGTAAAACCATAGATTCTTTAGCATACAAGGAAAATCATCAGTTCATCGGTTCATTGAGAGAGTTAGCAAAAGCATTGGTTCATCCTTGTACTCAGATAAACCATTGATTCATTTATGTACTTCACTAAACCATCGGTTAATGTGCTAGGTAAACCATCATTTTATTTACCAAGCAAAAACATTGGTTTCTATACTTAGTGATACCATCATTTCATTCACTAAGTGAAAACATCAATCGAACACTAAGTAAGGGCCAACGGTTTAGATACTATATAAAACCATCGATTTATACATTGAGTAAAAGAAACATTATTCAGTATAAGTATTGCCATTGTTTCATTGACTTAGTGGGATCATCAGTTCATAGACTAAGTAACAACCATCCGTTCCTTTAATGAAATCAATTCCTTACTCTAAGTACAAGCTATCATTTCATACTTTCAAAGTTCAAGGTAGTCCATCATAGAAGAAGGAACGTTCATGTGTTATAAGGATATTTTAACAATACACAACTATAACAACATATACACAAAAAGTTCACAAAAGATCATCTTTCTTCATAATATCAAGTTTCTAGAATAAGATCTATATAGTGCAAGTTAAAAGTAGGCAAGAAATAGGGTTTAAGGTTGTACAAGTTGCATCAAGGTGAAGAAGAACGTCCAAACATCAAAGCATCTTTGAAGAAGAGAAGTTGAAACCCTAGCTTTACACTCCCAAAGCTTCAAGGTAGATCCTATCTTTAAGAAGAAGTATATCTAGGGAAAAAGAGAGAAGAAAAGAGGTTCTTCAACCACATATGAACAAGCTTCTCATCAAGAACACTATGGTTCCATCCATGGATGAAGAAAAAAGACAGAAAACAACTAGGAAAATAAATTAGAGAAGAATATCTTACTAGTATAAGGCAAGAAACTAGGGTTTGAAGGCTTGACTAGTCGTAGAGAATCTAGGTCTAACCCTAAAGAAATATGCAACCAAGATCCATACAAGCTTCTTCCCCATGTAGCTCCCTCTTCACAAAATTATGGTTTTGGGTCTCTCTAGCAACAAGAACAAGATGAGGGGTGCAAGGAGTTCGTTTGAGAGAGAGGAGAGTGGTATATATATTTAGGATGAGAGAGAAATATGGCCAAGGGTTGAATAGTGACTTGTCATGTGTTAAAATTTAAATACTTCCTTTTCCATGCATAAATAAAACTTCCATTATTTTGTTTC
Source organism: Alisma plantago-aquatica (assembly GCA_963693085.1). Taxonomy (NCBI): domain Eukaryota; kingdom Viridiplantae; phylum Streptophyta; class Magnoliopsida; order Alismatales; family Alismataceae; genus Alisma; species Alisma plantago-aquatica. Next base: position 1,341,776,764 of record OY856411.1, on the reverse strand, counting down.
TAAGGATATCCATTGGTTTGCATACTTAGAGAATAATTAATTTGTATCATCAGAGAAACCATCACATTGTGCACTATACTTAACCATTTTTGCAAACTCTAACACAACATGAGATTGTGCACACAACAATGATAACCATCTATTCTAGAGTACCAAGGGAAAACGATCAGTTCCTCCACTACAAGGAGAAACTATCAGATCATTCACGCACATGCTGGAACCATCAGATCCTCAACATAGAAGGAAAAACCATGGATTCATGAACTAGGTTAAATCATTGATTCCAACACTTAGTAAACCCATTGATTTCCACAGTTAGGTGAGAAACCTTAAGTCTTCAACCTACAAAGTAAAGGAGCAAAAAACCGATGGTGCATCTTGCATCCAAAGGTGTGAATATATAAAACATGTTATGAATAGTTATGAATCACAACATTCATGTGTTAAAATAATAGATAGAACCCTAGAAAAGGAAAAATAATTCATGTGTGACTATCAAAACATCCCCCTCCTCTCCAATGTATCATTCCTTCTATCCTCAACTGCTTGTAAAACCTTTTTCTTCTTCTCCATCTCATCTTCTTCATCTTCACAACTACTTCTTTGGCAACATTCTTTTTCTATAACAATATAACACATTCACATTCATTTTATACACATCAAGAAATATGAGCATAAATAAATGCATTTAATTACATGCATTCTAACAATAAGTGCATATAATTGTATGAAACACTGAATACATATGTTTTAATATTATCACCAATTAAAGAAAATATTGGCACAAGTGTTTTCCTTATAGAAATAGATGTTGTCTCATGCTTCTCATCATGTTTCTTACTTGCAACCTTCTTTATCCTATCCTCATTCTTCCTCTTCTTAGCCTTCTTTTTCCTCTCAACCTCTATTGTCGGCATCACCCTCATCCTCCTCTCCCTATCTCATATCAACAAAGCCTTCTTATTGACTTCTTTTTCTAACATAACAACACTGAATTCTGCTTCCTTTATAACTATAAGGATATTCATGTCCATATAGAAGGGAATATCTTGAAATGGGTGTACTTTAACTTCTTCCTGATTGTGGATGAGAATTTTTGACATTTTCATCTTCTTCTTGCTTGTTTTCAGGGTGTAGGCTGCCTCATCAAGAGTAACATCATCACTGTCCTTCAAGCTATCATAAAGAACATCCTAAAGAAGTTTTCAGATAAACTTTCTCCTTGATGTTGTTGAAGTAGCTCTTCCAGTTGACAGTGAACATCCTTCTTCTTCTAAATGAACTGAAGACCAGTCTTGATGAATACCTTCATTTTTGCATGCAACTATTATTTAGAACAATTAGAACATAACTCATACCATTGTTTTCAAAACATGCGATGATTATTTACCACCTGAGAAATCCCATCCTCTAATGATATACAACCAACACCATGTTCAACATCATATATTTTGGTGAGGGGAATGTGGTGGTCATCTTTGACCTCCTTATGATGTTCAAGAGAAACTTATTTTCCTTTGAGGATTTGTTTAGGGTTAGGTACAAAAACCACTTATATCATGTAGGTGGCAGAGCTAACCTTCCCTTGCCAAAATATAGATCTAAGTTATGCACTTAAGAGTTACAATACATGTGATGCAGTGCTATTGTTACAATATTCCTATATTACTAAATAGAAGACCTAGTATTAAAATTATTAAAATATACTCATATAATTGTTACATACCTTTATTGGCCTTCCAACAAAACTATTCTGCATGAAAGTTAGTAGATGACTCTTCAAATGTAGAAAGACATAGCCTGCCCAATTTACACTATGCATTGTAGTTAGCGAATCATAATGGGTCCCATAGTTGGTGCAAGAATGTGCCTGATTATATATAAACTATATAATTAGGTTATATCACAGGTTCACTTAACTCATATATCTTCTCATCTATATCTTTCACTTCAACAAAAAATAGCATATTTGGCTTTAGACCCATCCTTCTAGGTAATGGCAAAACTTTATTGTTGGACTTTGCATCTTTTTTAATATTGATAGGGAGGGAACTTGCATGGATGTCATAAACTTAATAGATTTCCTAATTCATTGTCTTTAATGGCTCACCATAGAGGGTTGGTGAATTCATATCCTATTGATCAAATCTGGTACACATGAAGTAGAGAACTTCCTGAGTGAGAGTGTTCATCTTCAACTAGAATATTCTAGAAAAACCTATGGCAATATTCAATTCTTCTTCACTTCTTTGAGTCTAGCTAGTGTATTCATTTTGTTTTTCAGGTTATTAACAAACATGGTCTTCATCTAGTGCGCAAATTGATACTCCATTTGAAATATGTAAGAAAATAGAGATGAAAGAGAAGATTTTTAATAAGAATTGCAAATGGTGATTGATGAGTGCTAAAAACCCTATTTTGAGAGTTTGGGAATTTCATAGCAAGTTTGTTTCTAGAAAAGGCAAGAAAAGATCTAGAAGACAAGTGTGTGCTTGGATAACATGACAAAAGTTCAAGTTTGTGCTTGGAAAGTGCAAGAAAGGAACCAAATCATTCACTAGTGTAGAAGAAGATATAGTAGTCAATTAGTTTATGACAATCTTCAACACTATATCTTTTCATGTCTGTGATACATCATTTTGTACATCAGTTAACAAGTAACCATTGGGCTAGAGGAAGTGACATAAAAGAACTATGGTACACACCCTTTCTTTAGTTATATAAAAGATGGTTAATTATCAAAATCAACACAGACATGTAACATCCTCAAAATTCGTTTTATAGAAGCAACATTTTTTGGAAATTAGATGTATTCCAGTTGCAGGATTGTATTTTAAGTTAAATTTTAACAACAATTTATTCCTCCTAATCCTTGCTCCTTTTCTCCTTATCCTTGTTCCCTTTCTCCTAATCCTTTTTCCATTCCTCCATCTCATTATTAATTTTTCCCTTTCTCCTCCTTATTCCTTTTCCACTAATACTTGTTCCTATTCTCTAGATCCTTAATCATTTTTTATTGATCATGATCGTTGTTCATTTTATTCTTATCCTTGTTCCTTTTCTCCTCCTCCTTGATCCTATTCTCCCCCTCCATGTTCCTTTTCTCCTCCTCCTTATTCCTTTTCTCTTGATCCTTGTTCCTTTTCCCCTTATTCTTTGTCCCATTCTCCTCCTCCTTCTTTAATTTCTCTCGATCTTTGTTCCTTTTCTATTGGTCTTTGTTTAGTTTTATCCTTAATAATGTTCTCCTCCTCCTTCTTCCCTTTTGTCCTCCTCTATTTTCCTATTCTCCTCCTCCTCCTCCTCCTTGACTTTTTCCCCTTCCTTGTTCCAATTTTCCTCTCCTTCCTTTTCTCCTAATTCTTGTTTTCTCCTTCTCTCATGCTTATTGATCCTTAAAGTTAACAAAATTATCACACGTACACATCACTGGAAACACTTAAACATAGAAAAACTGGCACAAATACACGTCAACAAAATCCTTTAATATAATGAACACTGGCATGTATGCTAATCAAATATGGAACATGAATTGACAAGATAAGTAAAACATTTGATTTTACACTGGTAGAGAAAACACATATTCCAAAAAATATCATACTTATATTACGTAGGGGGATATATGAATTAATAACCCCTTTCTCAGGATTCGAGCATATGCTTTTGAATTAACAAAAATTATATTTATAAGACTACAAGCTATATTTCATACCATATTCATACACATTTGGAAAACAAATTCTATGTTATTTCATCGGATGAATTTATCCCACTCAATTTTTTGATGCAATGTTTCATGATAGAATGGTAAAGATCATGCAGTATGTATGTCCCTTTGTTCAGGGAAACTGGAATATTCCATTTTCATGTGATGCAATCGACAACCCCTTTGGTGATAGTTAGAAAGGAATTGAATTACTTCACCACCTCCACACAAATTGGGTTGTGTATTGTCCACTTTTCTAGTTCCTAACTTACCTGACTATTCAGCAAGAAGATTTGTTGTTTAGGGAAGTTGAAGCAAACAACAAAGCAATGTTCCTAGTGGCATATTTGTATCATGAATGCATGTTTAAATTCAAAAATCAAGTATACATGACAATAGACACCAAAGGGTAGAGAGGATAGGATAGATTGAGAAACTATTTACATAATCACAACATCTATGATCTGCGGATTATTGATTATTGAAGTAATTTAATGAGAACATGTCATGGTGATGTGAACTTCATGTTCCTCATTAATTGTCTCAGCGGACCCCTTGGGTGGAAATAGCATTTTTTTTAAAAACAAAACATAAGGAAACATAGACCTCAAACAACTAGAACTTGAAAAATCAGAATGGGAGCAATGTAACTAGAATACATTTGTGAAGGAAAGTTGAAATTTGGATCATGGATCATGAATCCAATTATATTATGTTTGTTATATTATTCAAACACAGAGTATGAGGAGATGAAGAACAAGTATGATGAGAGTATGAACCAAGATAGGAGAATAGGGACAAGTGGAGGTGTAAAGGAAGAAGGAGGAGAAAAGGAAAAAATGATACGACTCGAAACCCACCATCCAAGGTTTAGGTTTGTTAAGGATGGATTAAGCTAGTCATTCACTTTTGTTTACTAACTCAAAATCAACCTTAAATTTGTCTTCTCTATTCTCAAATATATATAAACATTTCTTTACTAACATATAACATCTTATCAAACCATAACATGAAGATTTCAATAGAGTTTGACATTTGCATAAAAGAAAGAGTTCCCACATAATGTACATCAAGTACATCTATTTACAATCTACTATCTTTACTAACTCTCTCATCCTATGATTCAGAGGAAGGATAAGAGATCATATAACTATTCTAACTATTTCTATAAGACCTCAGTTGGTCTATTACTGATGAAAGCTAGCCTCTGACTGCTCCTGCAGAGTTAGTTCCTTTCTTGAAAAATGTTTTAGTAGATTTATAATGTACTGGCTCTATGCATACAAAATCAACAATGAACTCGGGTAGTTAATATATATGATGTGAATAAAATTCATAACTCAGATGAATATTAGCATGGTAAGTGAAGTCTATATAATCATATGACAAAACCAAAAAATGACAGTTGGATACATAAGCAAACAATTAAATCCAAACATGAATTCTTTCAACAATCATTTTACTATATGACCTGGAACCATATGAGATGTACGACAACATTTGGAAGCATCCTAGAATGCTATGATCTCACTATCCAAGACTTAGAGTAGAACCAAGACTCTAAGTCTGCTAACTAGTTATTCGATCTGTAAGGGTCTCACAACGTCTAGCCTCAAAAGTTGATGGAAGTACCCAAATTATATAGACTCCTATAAAATTATGTAATTAGGCGAAGGGTCAGAGAACTCCTCTTAAACCTCTACATTATTGGTTCTACAAGGGTTGAACAATTGATTGGTTTTTGAATTTTCTATACTGGCCGAGTTACATTGGAATCTCCAGTAAAATTTCAATACTCTACTATTTAAAGGAGTCCTTCCTAGCTAGGTTTAGACTCCCATACCCCTCTGGTACACTATGGCTACCTCATCCTGGACTCTATAGTCTCTATGCATGTTCCCTATTCCACAATGTAGATGTCTGTGATAGATTCTATAGTGTTCAGGGAATCTAAAGTCTTGTGATTCTTTATCTTGACAAGCAATAATTCATTATTTTCTACAACTTATCTTAACCCTATACTTAAGGTACATAAATTATGGAATCAAATAAAACACTAGAACTAGTAGAAAAGTAAAATTAAACTAAGAATTGATCATTCTGATATAATAACTAAAATATTGATATTACTATCCTTTTTATACTTTTAGGTAGAAATAACAATCAAGTCTTGAATTTACAATATAATTCATTACTTGTAGAAATTAGGGAAAATAAACCTCTAATTCTACCTTTTGAAGTCATCATATCCCATTAAAAATCAACATAGAGCTAATACCATATGTAATTAATCTCAAACAAGCCGTGTTGATCATTACTATAATTGAGATATAACATGTTGTACCAATATAATTTGTGATATCAATCACCAAGCAAAATAGTACAATATCTTTATGCTATTTGACATCATTATTGACAAATCAAGGTTTGGAGGTGATTTTCCACTCACTTGAATCTAATCCTAGGCTAGTTGTCTTGTATCTATGATTCCACTCTAGGTTTATAGTCTACTAGACTTTGATTTGAGCTTATAGCTTCAAAATCTACCTTATAACAACCATATTTTAGATTTACAGATCCAAGAAGGGTCTTCTATATTAAGGAGATGAAGAGGGGAGGGATGACATGACCTCTAATGAATCAAATAGTATATCTCAACCAAGGGTTAATTAGAAGAGAATAATTCTATATCCAAAAGCTACTTACTAGGATCAATATGTGGCTAGTCATTAACTTCCCCTGTTCTTCACGTTCCTCCCAAAAGTCATCCTAAAAAATTTCTCTATGTCAACATTGTTAGTGGTTCAGAGTTAGGTTTTGTGGCAAATTAAGACACAAATCTATCAAGACATATTTTGTTGAATCTAGATATGTACAACAAAAGTTATGGTCATTTTACTTATTAGTTGTCTTGGGTGGATGTGTAGTTCATTTTGCCAGTTTACATGGCCATCGAGCCCTCTCATTGACCAGCATGGCTATCGGGCCCACTCTTCAATCCGGGTGTACATTGGGCTCACACCTTGGTCTGAATGGCCATCGACCCCTCCCATCGAGCCATGTGGTCATTGGGCCCACCCATTAGTCAGTGTGTCCATTGGGTCCATAGACTAAAGCCAGATCTACACATGTTTAATAAAACTACCATAACTCTCTTATATTAACTCTAGTTTAGTTCATTATTTTTCATTGGATTCATAATTGAATTCAAAAAGGCTATAGTGTCAGTTTGATAAAATTTTCAAATTATAATTTATATAATAATTATTTCCTCAAGTATTATTAATTAACTTCCCACATACATGTGTGAGATATTTCTATATTAACTAAAACTTTGATCTTATGGAATTCTCAAGTTATGATTTTGATTACTAGAGCATAAAGTGAATGGAAAAAAAGATCGAGAGAAGCCACAAGATAATTAAGGTAACAAAAAGGCTTAATTAATAATAAGATTATCTTTAACCCTAAGATTACTAGTAAAGAAAGAAGTGAGTTGTGACAATCTCCTCATCTAATAAAAAAATTAGTCTAGAAATCCTTAGAAGAGGAAAGGATACTTGTTGCACACCTTTGACTCTACTTCCAATGTAGCTTCTTCAACAACATGTTTCCTCCTAAGGACCTTTACTAGAGGTACTTCCCTCATTTTGAGGTTCCAAATTCTAAGATCCAAAATTTTTATAGGACCTTCAACATAGGATATATCCTCTATTAACTGTACAATCTCTAGATATATCATATTCTCAATATCTAGATGACACTTCTTCAACATAGATACATGAGATAAATTATGTAAATTGATTAACTCATGAGAAAGCTCAAGCATGTATAAAATTGGGTAAATTCATTGAATTATTGGATAGAGACTCATAAATATAGGAGTTAGTTTGCCTCACTTTCCAAACCTTAGGACTCCTTTCCATGGTGACCTTTTCCAATAAATCTCATCCCTAACTTAAAATTGTTGCGGTCTATATCTTTTCTCTACATAACTTTTCAATCTATCCTATGTAGTTTTGAATTGTTGTTTGGTCATAGATATCTAATATCTTATTTCCTCCACCAATTTTGGACCTAAAATTTGCCTCTCATCAACATCATACAACAAATGGAAGATCTACACTTCCTCCCATATAAAGCTTCATAAGGGGATAAACCTAAACTAGAATGGTAACTACACTGTAAAAAAATCCATAAGAGTGAGATGATTATCCCAACTATGACTAAATTGCAATACATATGCTCTCAATATGTCCTTTCAGGCCTGAATCTTCCTTTTTGACTGTTCATCTATTTGAGGGTGAAACATTCTACTAAACCTCAAAATTGATCCCAGGACACGATGTAGAAGATTCAAAAACCCTGATGAACTTAAGATCACTATTAGATATAATAGTGATTAGTATTTCATGTAATCTAACTATTTCATCTATGTAGACCTTGGCTAGTTGGGGTTCATCCCATGTTGACATAACAGGGAGAAAATGAGCAGATTTAGTTAATCTTTCCACAATCACCCTTATTGATTCAAAATCATGACATGTTCTAGGTAAACCTACTACAATGTCCATAACAATATATTCCCACTTCCACATAGGAATGGGGAGTGGTTGTTGGGATATGTTGGTTTCAGATGTTTAGGTTTGACTTGTTGACATACACCACATGTAGTTACATACTCATTCACATCTATCTTCATACCTAGTCACCAATACAACCCCATGAGGTTTTTGTACATCTTGGAACTGCTTGGGTGCATTGCATAGTAGAAGACTGACCTTCCTCAAGAATCTACTTCTTTGAATTAATGGAATTTTGTACACACATTTTGTCCTATTGATGCAACACGCCATCATATCTATATATAAACTATATTCTCTTTCCTCTATCATATCATGCATGATATGTTGCAAATCAATATCACTCAGTTGAAACTCCTAAATCTAACGATAGAATGTATATCTAACCTGCATATGTGCAATCATCTCACCTTATTTAGACACATTCAAATCTAAATTCATCTATGCCATCTTGACCAATAACCCTCTTCTTACACATGCCATAGAAAACATTTTGGTAGATGATGGTGACTTCTTATTTAGTGCATCTACAACAACATTGGCCTTCCCAAGGTGGTAGTCAATGGTAATATCATAGTCCATAATAAGGTCTAACCATCTATGTTGTCCTAGGTTGAGATCCTTTTGTAAAAATATGTTACACCTACATCTCACATTAACTACTAATCATGATATTTGTGCATAAATTGATGAATAAACAAAAACCAAACATCACTCTTAATCTATCTTTCGATTTAAGTTCTCACATCAACGCATTCAAACACACAAACTGACCTAGCACATATATACAACCTGATTTCCTCTAAACTAAGTTTGATCATGGAGAGATACATTAAAGAATTTATACTAGTCCTTGTTACTTATAAGTACACAAGTCTAGATAACTAAATATACGCTTTAAAGTAAAGACACATCATTCTTCAAAATCATTCACAACTCTTTCTAAACAACCGAGACTGACTATTTTTACCTCAAAACAATACGAACATCCTCCATGATAGGACTCTTCTAAAAAATGTTGTTATCTCCATATCAACAGTGTTACCTAAAAATGAGTCAATGGAGTGTGAGCTCATGGCCAGTGAATGGAAATTTACCAAAATAACCAATGAATATGCATATTCTTGATTAAGCGTATATAATCAGAAATAAGCAGATTATTAAATACTAAGTAAATGAGTGCTAATGTAAAATTCATCAACATACCAAATACTGAGAATAACCAAAGAATACATTTATGAAGTTATATATTGAACAACAAATTCTGGGATCTAACTTCTTAATCATTTAATCAATTTATTTAAGCCTTGAACCCACATGATACATACCACAACATGTGGAAGCGACGTAGCAATCACAATCTCACTATATAAGACTTAGAAGTCTGTACAAGATCCTATGTCTAAAATCTCAACGATCCCATATGTAGTGGGCCTTGTCACATCTAGCTCTTGGAGGCTAATGGGAGTTGTCAGATATCTGTACTCCTCTAAACTTGGGTACTCAGGCGGTGAGACAAATCACTCTGGGTTACTCTACATCATTGGTCCTATCAAATATGACCATTGACAAGAAACTGGCTTACTCTACAACATTGGTCCTATCAAATATGACCATTGACAAGAAACTGGCTTACTCTGCAACATTGGTCCTATCAAATATGACCATTGACAGGAAACATAGGTACCACCGACTCCCCGGCTGATGTTGGATACCTCATAATCGTAAGGAGTCTTCCCACAATAGAATAAACCCTGCACCTATACCAGTATGATGTAGCATACCTTGATTTGGACTACCCCCAATCAGGAAGCATGTTTCCTCCTCACAACGCAGGCCTCCTGTGAAGGATTCTAAAGTGTTCAAGGCATCTAGATGTCTAATTGATTTCTTTAGTTTCACTAAAGAATAATCTACTAAGCTTTTCATATATTATCATGAAACCAAATCATTCTTGTTTTCTTTATATAATCAATACCATATTTCACTCTTGAAACAATAATGAATAATTCTATGAAATTCTAGTATTCTAAAAAAGAATCAAATTGAATTGTAGATTATCAATATAATACCTCACTTGAACTTAATAATATGAACTGATAGGAATATATTCAAATTCTCCATGCTTTAATGAAACTACTAAACATTCATACTAAAATCTAACAATATGATCTAACTTAACTGCACTAAATTGTTGGTGTTCAAGATTGTGAATAGCTTGAACTAGTTGAAATGATTCATTAAATAAATAAGAATGGATTCAAGCTATCCAATAACACACTCTATCATGTGTTTCATTACTAATTTATTATAAAAACCTAGATACACTAGTTCCACTTAAATATACTATGGTTGAAATACATAAAAATCATGTACTTGCACTATAGAATTGTATCCATTCAACTTCAATAATTTTTTCTAGCTATTTAGATCATATATGCCTTAAAAATCTGAATTGAGGCTTACTAATAAGAGTATACATTCATGTTCTTCATGTTTTATATTAGATATGTGAAAACCATGGCTAAAGGATAATTTCCTCTCACTTTGAGTCCTATCCACTAAAATCTTGGTACTTAAACAACCTAAAAGAATTGATTTTTAACAAGGAAAGTGATTTCAGATATATGCATCTAAATTTGGATGACCAACTATAACTTACTATAATTTAAGTCATTTTAGACTAGTTTATCGAATTTCATTAGAAAATATTGAGTTTTGAGTCATTTTCACCCTCAATGGCCAAAATCTGCCAAATTAGGGAAAAAGTTGATGATTACAAGAGATTTCGTCAAACATGATTCCATGACAAAAAGGTAGTCTTCAAATAAGTTTTAGATAAATATAATTCTATAAAATAAGTATGAATTTAGAATGTCATTATAAAAATCTCATTTTATCACAAAATCAACCAAATTCTCCAAAGCATGGATAAATTAGCCGCATAAAGCTCAAGTTGAGTTATTTTACATACTTAAATATCCAAATGGGTGTAAATCCACTCACCCTTACTATAACATTCAGGTAAAAAACATCCTATCATATTCCAAGAAATAGGATTACTTAATTCTACAAAAAGTTCCACCAGTCTTCTCTAAAAGTTGAAAATCACCACAAAATCCATAGCTTGGGATTTTTCCTAGATGATAGCATTAAAAAAGAGAGAGAAGATGTATAAATTAGGAATTCTAGCTCCAATTTCAGAAAGATTTAGGCCACAACAAGATAACTAATTTTTTTTGGAAAAAATATCAAGAGAAGAAGCATGATACATTTAACTTGAATATGGGGAAAAAGTTGAGATCGATCAACCCAAAGTCAACTTCCATTGAATTCTCCTCGAAGCCACCTCTCTACATTCCACCACAAAATTTCAAATAAGCATGGTATCTTGTAATGTATTTTAGTTCGTATTTTCTTAATAAATCTTTTTGAGGTGATTGGGTATTTTGGAATGAGATCCATCTATGAAGTTTTCCTTTAAATTTTCCTTTTTAAAACAATAATTTGGCATATCTTGTGCGTTTGACCTCCAAATCAGTATCCATAATATTTTGTAAATTTCACTTTCATTATACAATCCATGAATAAATAATATCACTTGTAGGAAGTGAAAATTCAATTATGGAATTTATTTCACATAATTCCATCATTCTAATCTATTTAAGGGAAAATTCAAGAGGAAACCTTAATTTTAGAATGTCTATGATTTTCTCTATCTAATTCTAGCTAGTCAACTAAAATTGGTATATGACATTCTAGTAAAATAATAACCAAGATAAATGTGGTTGTTAAATGTTTTTGGTAAAAGAACACTAGTAAGTAGAAAATTGTTGATTAGTGGTTAATAAGGATTTAAGGTTTGACAATTCATCCCACCTTGAGGATTTCATCCCAAGATCCAAAAGAAGGATAAAATATAACATCACATATAGATTATATATCAAACTCTCACCAAATAGCTAAAGTTGAGCTTACGATCTTGTAACCCTAATTACCTACTAAGTACAAGTTGGGTCGTTACAATCTATCCCCCTTAACAAGTTTTGTCCTCAAAACTAACATATTCAAAGAAGAAAGTGCATTTAAGTTTCATTTAGTGTTATAAGTTATAGTAGATGAATTTTTCATGTATTTCTTATTTGAATAATGTTTTATAAACTAAATTCCTTAATCTTGTAATAATAAGGCATTTCAATATCAACAAGAAAATGAATGTTTCATCATCAACTATTAATAATGCACAATCATTTAACTTGGTACATGTTGTTGATGTTTATCCTTAGCATGTATCTTTTTTTTTTCTATTGATATATCTACTCATACATTGGTTTCCCTATTATAGATATATAGCACAACTAAAAATGCTAAGGAATTTACTTTTTTATTGTGGTATCTCATTCTTGAAGCCCCCATAAGTCGCAAGATTGGAATAACCACAATTCCACTTTATGTCTGAAATTCCAATGCTTGAGTAATAATACACTTAACTAAAATACAATCATTCACAAATAAAACAATATAAACAAATTTTAATTTTGTTATTACACCTTTCACAAGCTACATATTTAGAAAAATATATGAACATTACCAAAAACAACTTTTGTCATTTCTCTATTTCTTAACCATTAGTACTTCTTATTCTTATTTATTCCTATTCCTTTGACTAGATTATGAAGAGATGATTTAGTGTGCATGTTAAATGTTTAAATCACAACATCAAATTTTTGTGATTCTTGACTTTTATGTAACTTGCATCTCATATATTTTAAATTCATCCATCATCCTCTTTAATCCTCTGCATATTGTTCACTCACATTTCTGAATTTTATCTATCATGCTTTAAAATACTTATTAATAACTATTACCTTCTTTGTATATATTTTTGTGGTTTTCTCATTTAAAGTTGTTGGAATCCAAGGTCAAGTTACTATCATTCTGCCTTGGGTTCCCAAATCCGAAAGCATGCTTACATATGTCATTCATCTACAACTTATAATCTTGAGGTTAGACTAAAATTTCATTCCTCATTATGACTGACATGTATCTTACTTCTTACTTATACTCTTATATTCTTTTCCTTGTACTTGACTTTCTCCAGCTATACATTAGAGTATTATAACTTGTTACATATCAGAACCATCCTTACATTAGATGTCTCTCATGATGTTTAAACATTAAATAACCATTACCTTATCATGTTAATGCTTAGAATTTTAATTTCATGTTGTGCCAAACCTTAGAGTTATACAATTCTTTACTAAAATCCAAAGTACTAGAATACATTCATATGCAAAACAATGCAAGCATATCAAAATATTCAACAAACAATATCTTAAGCATTGATCCTTTGATGAAATCTAAAATTTCAAATCATTTTATTTTCTTCTCTTAGAATGTGTGTCGAAAAAAAATTGTATACTTGATTTTCTATATTGTCATATTTTTCTTGTTATGATTTGAAAGTGATTTTGTCATCCATACATTACCAATATATTTCTCATCACCATTTCCTTTCTATACATGATTCCTTACATATATCATCATTAACATTTACTAATTTCATATTATTCAATTCAGATTGATATATTAATGAAAATTTAGAATTCCAAGACTTGTATAGATCTAGTTATCTCTTGCTTGTTTACATAATTTATATTTCTAGATCAATATTTTTCCTTTTCTAAATTTCAACTTTCTAAACTTTTTCAATGATATTTACTTCATTTTAGTTCATATGGATCATGTGAGGACAAAATATTTAGTATGATATTAATCTCAATTTAAATCCATGTGACTCATTCACTTGCTTAACATCTGTCTAATCCTTCTTAGAAATGACACATACAAGAAACAAATAAAGCATTCCAGAGTAAAATCATCCAATTACCTTATATATTTATCTATATAAAATGAAAACAAGGATGAATACATTATAAATATCTTGAGATGTATGTTTTCAAATATTAGTCTTATCATGTAACCGCTTCTTCTTAAACCATCAATTTTTTGTTGTTTTGTAATTTCTTATTAATTTTTTACATGAACCTCATATCGTATTGGTTTATCTTTGTTGGTAAATTTCTCTTTACTTAGATCCCTATAAGAATTATTTCTCTTTAATGAATTTTTTAGTTTGTCACACTTTTTTTCTCATTTTGCCTCAATTAAACAAGTCGTAACTTTGTGGGTTTATAATGGAAATAATTCTTCTTCATCCATTTCTTTTCTTTGATTTGTTCTATGTATTCATCTTTGATCTTATTCACCAAACAATATTGGTCATGGAGCATCTCTTTAAAGACATTTCAATCATTTTTCTTTTATTTTTATCATTACCTCTTCCTTTTAAAAAATTATTCCAAAAATTCTAAATGTATTTAAGCAAGTAAACTAGCTTCCTTCACTAGTCAATTAACATGTTGATTTCTCAATCAACTTATCATATAGTTGGAAAACTTAACAACTAGATTACAACATTTTTAATTTTTACATTGTGGTAACTTTTTAGATATAATCCAAACACAATCAAGCGCTATTACAATATGTTTTATGTATAAATAGTTATTTATATATACACAATTGTATCTTAGATGTTATCTTTTTGTGTGTACTTGAACTTAGGGTTTTTTGTCATTATTTGAAATCTTCACTTAATACCAACTACAATTGACTTATCTTAGTCATTCTAACATTTCTTTCCATATCTAGTATCTAAATATTCTCATACCCTCATATTTTTATTATTGTATCTTGTTCTTATTCAAATATTTTAGGAGTCATTAGATCCTAGTATTGTATCTTGCTAGTTTGACCAAGTCAAACATGTAGTCCTAAAGCCAGGCCTACTTAGGGTTAACCAACTTCTATTTTTGGTCAAACATATGATAATGATATTCACTTAGGAGAACCTACATAATAATAACATCAGGCCTACTTTATGTCAAGAATAACAAACAATATCTATAATAAAATTTGAATGTAGAACAATCTTAACTGAGTTGTATACACCTAAAAATTGAACATCTAGGATTTACATAGATAAGAGAATTTATATTCATTTCAAATCAAATGAATAGTATAAGGAAAAAGTCATATCATATTATATGTATATGATCTTATTCCTCTATTAATTTCTGGTCTTCCAGCCCCATTACTTCTAGGGTTTCTCTCTAGCCCATCCTCCCTCCAAATACCTAGCCAGGGTATGTAGGAAGTATGCACATAATAGCTTGATACTGACCAATCTAGGAATTTCGATACCAATCTTGGAATTTCATAGAGCTATGATTACATCAACTCTTAACTATCACATTTATGATTAATTATTTAACCTAATGATTTCTATTGATTCAGCCTAAGCTCTGATACCAAGATGTTACACCCACGTCTCACATAAACCACTAATCATGATATTATGGAATAAATAATGACTTAACAAAATCTAAACATCAATCGTAATCTTTTTCCAATTTAAATTCTTATACTAACACATTTAATCACATAAACTGACTTAGTATAGGTATACAATCTGGTTTACTCTTAACTAAGTTCAATCTTGCAAATACATGATAAAGAATTCATACTATTCCTTGTTATTTACAATTACACAAGTCTAGATAACCAAATACATGTTCTACCAGTAAAGACACAATATTCTTCAATATAATTTACAACTCTTTTTGTACAAGGACCTATAGTAGATTGGGACCAAGACTGACTATTTCTATCACAAAACACTAGGAACATCCTCTATGGTAGGAATCTTCTAAAGAACTATTGATGTCACCATATCGACAGTGTAACCTAAAAAATTATTAAATAGAGTGTGAGCTACTAGCTCAATGATTGGAAATTCACCCAAATATCCAAATAATATGAAAATTCTTGATTAAGTGGATAGAAACTTAAGTAGACATAAGAAAACTATCATATATTAAGGTAAATGAATAGTAATTTAATATTCATTAACATACCAAATAGAATAACTGAACAATACAATACAAAACTTGTATATTGAACAACAAATTCTTAGATCTGACTTATTACTCTTTTATGAATTTATTAGTTCTCTGGACCCAGATGAGGTGTACCACAATGTATGGAAGCATTATAGAAAGATATGCTCTCAATGTACAAGACTTAGAAGCATGCTTGGGATCCTAAGTCTAAAATATCAATGACCCATCTATAAAGGGCCTCAGCATGTCTGGATCTCGACGGATAATGGGAGAGGCCTAAAATCTATACTCCTCCTCTAAACCTAGGTACTCAGGTGGAGAATCAAAACATTCTAGCTTACTCTACAATAATGGTCCTACTGAAGATTACCACTGGCAACAAACATAGGTACCACATGCTCCCCGGTTGATGGTGGATACCTCACAATCACAAGGAGACTTTCCACAATAGCCTACACTACCTCACTCTTGTGATACGTTTCATCTTACCTCATTTTGGATTACCTCCAATCATGAATCACGTTTCCTCCTCACAGCACGAGCCTTCCATGAAGGATTTTGTAGTGTTTAGGGAATGTAGATGTCTACTTAATGTATTTAGTTTCACTGAACAATACTAAGATTTTCTTAGCATTAGCTTGCAACTTGATAATTCCTTTTTTCCTATAATCATCATTATACCTTTTATTGAAACAATGTCGAACAATTCTATTAAATTCTGATACTTTTAAAAATAATACATCATTAATGCAAATTCTCAATATAATATCTCACTTGAACTTATTAATCCTGATAGGAATATACTAAAGTGATAAGTGCTTTAATGAAAGTACTAAGATTTCATACTAACTACTACTGATTTAATCTAAATGAGTTACAATAAACTATTAGTGTTTAATATAGTGAATAGCTCGAACTAGCTGAAATGACTCATTGAATAAAAAAGATTGGATTCAAGTTATATAATATCACACTCTAGCATGTGTTTAACTACCATGAATTGGGAAAAAATAGATACACGAGTTCCTCTGTAATATATCCCTCTTGAAACTCATAAAATCATGTACATGCACTATATACTTGATGTCACACTCTAGAATGTGTTTCACTACTATGGATTGGGAAAACCTAGATACATTAGTGCCTTTGTTATATATCCTTTGTGAAAATCATAAAAATCATGTACATGCAACATATAATTGAAATCATTCACCTTCAATAATAATATATGCTGTAAAAAATCTGAATTGAGGCTCACTAAGAAAAATGGTTAAACTAGAAGAATATATAATCAATTCTTCATGGTTTGAATTAGAAATCTAAAAACCATGGAAAAAGATTAATTTCCTCTCACTTTGAATCTAATCCACCAAAATCTTGGCACATAAACAACCTAAAAGATTTTATTTTGAACAAGGAAAATGATTTAGATCTATTCAACTAAATTTTGATAAACAACAAAAATTTCTTTGAATATGAGTCATTTTATACTAGTGCATCATATATCATTGCAAAATATTAACTTTTAAACCATTTTCACCCTAAATGGCCAAAACCCGCCAAATTAGGGTAATAGTTGATTAAAACATGAGAATTAATAAAAAATGATTCCATGACACCAAGGTAGTGTTCAAACAAGTTTGAGATAGCTATAATCTTGAAAAATAATCATGAATTCTTGATTTTAAAAAAAGATTATCATTTCATCACAAAATCAACCAGATTCTCTAAATTGGGCTAAATTAGCATCTTAAAGCTCAAATTGAGATTATTTCATACTTAAATGTCTAAATGGGTATAAATAAACCCATCCTTTTTGTTAAAAGAATGTGAAAAACGTCCTACCATACTCAAATATGGTGGATTTCATAATTCTACAAAAATTTCACCAATCTTCTCCAAAGTTGAAAGTCACCACAAAATCCCTAGCTTGGGATTGTGACTAGATGATAGCATAAGAAAAGAGAGAGAATATGGATAGATTAGGGTTTCAACCTTCACTTTTAGAAATATCTGGCCCAAAACAAGATTATTAAGAAAACATGGAAGAAATAAGAAGCGAAGTAATGAACTTACCAGATTCAACTTGAATTTTGGGAAGAACTTGAGATAAATCAACGCTAGTTCAATTTACACTAAAATCTCCTCAAATTCACCTCTCTACACTCCACCACATTTCCAAGAAGAATGGTGGCTTAAGAGATGTGTCAGGTCGTATTCTCCTGACAAGGCTATTTGAGGTGCTTGGGTATTTTGCAAAGAGGTCCATCTATGAAGTTTTCCTTTAAATTTGCTTGCAAAACAAATAGTTAGCATATCTTGAACATTTGAACTCCAAAATATCATTAAAATTATATAAATTCAAATTTCATTCTAGACTCAACTAGTAACCATATATTACTTATAGGAGTGAGATTAGTTTATGGAATTTATTTTCCATAATTCCACTATTTTAACCTATTTCAGGACAAATCCAAAACAAGAACCCTAATTTCATCCTTTCAAGGGTTTTGTGTATCCAAGTTATTTATAGTCAATAAAAATTGGTATATGAAATGTTTATAAATAAAAAAAAGATAAACATGATTGCTACACATATTTGGCAAAAGAACACTATTAAGCATAAATATGTGAAGTAAAGGTTAGAATGAATTTGGGGTTTGACAAAGCATTGCCCCTTTTAGGATTTCACCCAGAAATCTAAGATAAGGATGAAAGATAACATCACATGTAGATTATATATCAAATTGACACCAAACAACTAATATTCAACATAGGGTCTTATAACCCTCAATTTCCTACTAAGTAGGGGTAGGTTCATTAAAATTATGTAGTTTAAACTCTTGTGGTTTGCAAAAATTAGACATGACTCATTATAGAGAATTATCCCGCCCTCACTTACCCCAGGGATGTTTCCATCCCCACGTCATAGGTTTGGTAGTTATATTCATTCCTCTTGATTTTAGAGAAGTATAGGCGACCACATTTCATTTCTTTATAAGAACACATCTGAAACCTCATCTGGATGCATCATAGAATAACACATAACCCTTTCCTACTTTTGGTAAAATAAAAATGGGTGATGTATTTAACTTCTTATTTAGTGATTGAAAAATTTTCTCACAAGTTTCAAACAAAACAAAAGGAATATATTTCCTTCTTAAACGTGTAAGAGGCGTCGCTAATACAATGAAGTTCCTTATAAACCTCCTATAATATCTATACAACCCTAAAAAATTATGATCTTAGTAGGATTCATGGGTTTCTCCCATTAAAGAATAATTTCCACCTCTTGAGGGTCTACACTGACTCCATCTCTTGAAATGACATGTCTAAGGAAAGAAACTTCAACCAACTAAAGTTCATATTTGTTGAACTTAGCATAAAGTTGATGTTGCTGTAACAACTAGAATGGTATCCTCAAATATGTCTCATGTTGTTCTCCATCTCAAGAATTTATAATATTTTCTTCTATGAACACTACTATGAATTGATCTAAGTAGGGTTTGAAAATTTTATTCATCATGTCAATGAAAGTTGGCGGGACATTTTCCAGTCCAAAAGACATAACTATAGAATCATAATGCCCATACCTTATTCTAAATGTTGACTTATCTATGTTTGATGTCTTTATTTTCAAATGATGATAACCTAACCTAAGATACATGTTTGAAAAGATTTTCTCTTTGTGTAAATTATCAAATAGATCATCAATCATAGGTAGAGGATATTTTTTCTTATTGTTTATCTTATTCAACTGATAATGGTCTATGCACAATCACATAGTTCCATACTTCCTCTTCACAAAAATCATTGGATCTCCCCCCAAGGTGATGTACTAGATTGAATGAAACCCTTATCTAGTAAGGATTTTAATTACTTTAACTTTGCATGTGCCATTCTAATTGGTAATTCGATAAGGTGCTACCAGGTAAAATCTATATGTCAAAGTCAACACTCTGTTGGGTGGTAAACCTGATAACTCATCAAGAAAGACATTTGGGAACTCACATACTACAAGAACATTCTCAATGTTGGTAGTTCATTTCTCTATCCTAGCATCTACCACATGTTGTAGAAAGGCCTAACACCCCTTTCTTATCATCTTATTAGCTGATATACATAAATAAGACCTTTCTATATCCAGTAAGGCCACATGAAATGGATTTCTAAAAGATAGCTTCTATCTTCCAACAATCCAACTAGATATGATATGTCTCAAGGCAGTCCATACCCAATATAATTTGACAAGAATTAATATCTAAGGGTATGAGATTAACTACTATGGTATTCCTACTAAAACTCTACAAACATCCCTGACATTCTTCTCTTAAAACTATTGGTTCACCAAAAGGCACTCTTAGTAGTAAGTCATATGATCAATCTGGAGTTAAAAGATTTAATCTACTAACTAAGGATAATGGGAACTACCAAAATTGTAACTAAAATACTATTAAAGAGATGCAGATCATCTATAACTACTTTGGGCGAGAGTACTTTTACTGATTGAGATGTAGACAAGAAACGCCATACAACTCTCCCTCTACCAAGATGTTCATGTTGTCCATAATTAGTACTAGATGCCCCCCTCTAGAACCTGAAGCCACTAAAGAACTTGCTCCACTGACTGGGACCTACAGGTACAGAGTTTGATATTACGGCTTGATGTGTATGATTTATATAGTCTTTTTTCTTAATATCATGCATTTTCAATTCATTTTCTACCTCAAGTTGCCTCCAATCATGCTATATACCCCACTTTGTTGTTTTCTTTAATTGTTCCATGGTTTTGATTACATGTATAATATTTTGATGATAAAAATTGGGATGATTAGATCACAAATCAACTATATTCATATTCTTAACTTTAAAGATATTCTTAGAGATTCTAATAGAGATATGTCGTGTGTTTTAAGCAAAGGTTTTCCACAAACTGAAATTTGGCCGTAGAAGGAACAAATTGTATCCAAAGAACAAGGAAATATAAAAAATTAATAAGAGAGGCACACAAACCAATCAATCATATCAGTAGTATTCTTGAATTTGGAATCAAAAGAAGAATAATGCTTCCTAGCACGGGGTACAGAATAAGACCACTTAGATTGAAATATAATTCATAGAATAGTGTGTCAATAGCCAGCTTAGGAACATTCTCATAGATATGCAAAAACATGGTGTGTTGGCAAACCAACAAGTCATGTTCCCTCATTCTAGGAAATCACCAAGTTCCCTAACTTGAAGCAAAATGTTGTGCTGGCCAAACGACACGATGCGTCTCCTCAATCCATTTGGTGTCAAGGACTTCTAAAATGCAACAACTCAGTGTGTCATCATGTATACATGCTGCGTCATCTTCGGTCTCAGCAGTTCAACTCCAGTTACCAAAATTGACACGCTGTGTTGGCCAACTAACATGCTATTTTACCTACAATTTGATTCAAAATTTAAATGAAAATTGTCCCCCAGTTTTATTTATGAACACAACTCAATCAAGACAGTTATCAAGCATCATTTGAATCCACATACATCTAAGGTAGAGCTAAGGGAAAGGAGGTGGATTTTGGAGAAGAAAGGGTAGTTTCTCGAGAGAGGACCTCCTTCTTCTCTAGTTCTACTTTAGCAGTTGTAGCAGGAGACTCGATTCTCCTTTCAAGATTCTCAAGAGAGATGTTTTTCACAGAAAGAGCTTCAAGGAGGATGAAATTGTTAGTCTTAGTCGAAGTTCTACTTTTTTACTAGTACTTGACAGATTCTTCTAGTTTTCCCTTTTCGAGTATGTTATGTACCTTGATCTAATGCGTGTATCTACTTTATACAGTCATGGACATGCATATCTCTTTGTTATTGGGCATGGGGGAGTAACTCCCATGTCATAACTTTGATGAAGAAAAATTTCATATATTATGTTAGTTGTTTGTACTATTCTAAGGTTCATTGGTGTAGCTTTTGTCTTTCATTCTTTGTTGCCCACTTAGTATGTTTGATATATGCTCATTGTATGATCTAGGAAGATGTGCACATGATTAGGGAGATGTTCCTTAGAAACACTACCTTGACCACAAGGGGTGGGACATGTTGAGAAGAAAGGTTTTTTAGTAAAAGAACAAGAGTGCTATATAAAATTAGGACTGCCCTACACTACCGAGAGGTGTGTGCAGGATTCAAACCTCCTATTTTTGGTTCCTAACATGCTTCATATTGTTGTGATATTGTTATGAAATGACATTCTCAGTACCATTCTAATAAAATGAAGTCTTTGATTCAAGTGATAGCTATTTCAATTCATTCTATCTAATTTACTTGGTCTATTAGTATAAATACCAAATCATCCATTTGAATAAATCTATATTGTTAAAAGTCAATAATATTGTGACTAATAGTACCTTTCTCCTTGGTAGACCTTGATAATACTGCAAGCATATGTATACTTATGCGGTGGTGTTTGATTTTATTAATACTAAGACTTACGCACAGTTCTAACAAATTTATGGCATTATTTTCAGGGGCATTGGTATTTTTGTTAGAGTAAGAAGTGTTGATTCATAAGCGAGACTAGATCACTCCTTCATTTCATCATTTCATCACCATCTTTACCATCTACCATATCGTTGGTTGTTTTGAAGGTTTTTCTTACTTGTGAATTTGCAAGATTGTATGTGGAATTTTAAATGGGGTATTCAACCATCTATATTTCTTCCAAGAGATTGAACGTACCTTCAACAACCATAGAAGAACAAGGATGGAAAAAATCTCTTCAAAATTGGAATATTCAAAGGTATGAACACCTTCGTCATCACCAACATCTTCACCCGATCACCAAGATCCCATCACAGAAGTTGACCATCCTATTAAGGACTTTGTTGTTCCTACTTCCATAAACATCAATAGGGCTATCAACAACCCACAAATCAAGGTGAACCATTTCTCAATCAGCCCAATGATCATATAATGACTTAGTAAAATTGGTTTGGAGGAATTCTCATTGAGGACCTCAATCTCCACATTGTGGAATTCCTACACTACTTGAGCACTTTCAAGATCAATGGATTTACTCCTTGGTATTCACCTACTTCTATTTCCATTCTCCTTAAGGGATAGATCCAAGCCGTGACTCTCATCATTGCCAAGAAATTCTATAAATAGTTGGGAGGAGCTATTGAAAGCTTTTATAGCTCAGTATATCCCACCAAACTAGACTTCTTAGCTAAGAAAACAACTTACTAACTTCTATCAAAGGTATGGAGAAACTCTCTATGAGACATGGGATAGATTTAAAGACCTCTAAAGTCTTTGACCTCACCAGATTCTCAGCAACTGGATACTTCTCCAAACCTTCTACAATGTGTTTGTTACAACACCAGAATGTCCCTAGATGTTGCATCAAATGGGGCTTTAATGAACAAGTCCTATAGGGAAACCTATGAAATTATTGAAGACACAAAAATTTACCATTGCCAATGGAGCACCGAGAGGAAAAACTAGTCATCTTCATCTTCTATTGTTTTTGGAAGCAAGTCAACATACATGTTAGTGATGTTGTGGACTTGATTGCAGCCAAGTTGGATGCTCTTACCTAAAAGTTTGAGAGGTTAAGTACTCTACCGCTGAATTTCATTTGTGATGTAACTTAAGTTCTGGGCAAGTAGCCTCTTCAAGATTACCCTTCTTTCATTCTAGAAGAGGAAAATATGGAGCAATGCAACATGATAGGAAACTATGGGTACATATTGTTTTATAACCCATACTCCAATTCCTACAATCTATTCTGGAGAGACCATCCAATTTTTCCTACCTTAACAATAACACTCAAAATTGTCAATATCTATAAATCCAACAAAGAACAATTCCATACGACGTGTTTGTGGCAGTCAAATAGGGTTTCTTGACCTAAATTCAAATTTCATTCTCATTTATTGTTTGATGCCATTGCAAAGATCTCGACACCACTGCCAACTACTCTCATCTGCATCAGTTACAACCAGTCTCAACTAATCATAACTGTCATCTCTATCATTGGTGATGCTCACTCAGTCGACCATCTTCCCCTTCATCGGTTAGCTTCTAGTCTAGCTGTCACCATGGTCTGGAACCCCACTACAGCATCACCCAAAAACTTTAGCGACATCATCATTGAGTATCACATGTAAGTGCCTTGAGAAACCTACCAATTCTCCATCGTTGTTTCTCGACTCACTACAAGCTCACCTCTGAGTTCATCATCAAGTAGAGTTCTGAGCCGCAAAACTTTGTCGATCTCTTAGATGGTGTATCCCATCATTAACAAAGCCATGTGGATAACCACCATATTTGAGCCACTACTACAAAGCCAAACACTACAAAGGGATTGTCTTTACTTCCAATAGCTCAACTTAGGGTTCAAGTAAAGCCTAGCTACACGTCATAGAGGATCCATCCCTGTTGTGTGGCACCCCCTTCTTCCTCACCTCTGATATTACAACATGATGTGCTTTTCCTTAAGAACATACTCTTTCTATTATATCACCTCCTCTATTAAGAAATGTCTCTTATCAAGAAAGCATCAAAGTGCCACATAGGTGACAGCTCTTCCTCATCCACTTCCTATGTCTCTTCAACTCAATTCAACATCACAACTGAAGAAGATGAAATTTATCAAAAAATGTTTAGGTAAACGGTTCTTCCCACTCACTTTTCTTTTGATGAGATAATGGATGCATTGGGTTTATTTGAGGAAGTTCAAGGAGTTATTAAAGAACTCAACCCACTACATGTTTGTTCCAATGTCTGCTTCACATGCCTAAGTCTGACTTATTAATTTCTGACTACTCTAATAGAGGGGAAGACTAGAGGAAGCCAACTAAGCCATTTAGTGGAATTTCTTTCTGACTCCCTAGAAAAGGATAAAAATTAAATTTCAAAAATTATGGGATGTATATTAGTGTATGTATGGAGGCAATACATTTATTCCTGATCTTTTTAACAATGATAATTTCTAGAGACAATTGAAAATATAATTTATGAATCCACTTCTGCCAGAGCAGCACATATTCACAATCCCTTCTTCTGCTACATTATAGCCTCCTTGGCACTTGTGTTTTTTCTAGTAAGAAAGAACAAGGTGTACATGGGAAGTAGGACTTATTTTTCTTATGTGCATGCTACATAACAAAAAGATCAATGCCAAATAGTACATCCTCCAATGTTTCTTTAAAATAAAAAAAATAGATCAGGTGATATCATGATTGGAGGATTAATAACCCACATTGCTTAAAAGGTGAATGAAAACCTCACAAGATTGAAGGTATCACATGAAATAAAAAAGTTGACGTCCATTTTATTATTTACACTAGAAGGATTGTTAGGAACTCTTTTGATGACATCAAGTCTAGACAATACTTCCATGTGCATGAAGAATACATTGAGTTTTGTCATCTAAAAGGAATCACTCTGACAAATCTTGACAATTTCAAGTTCACCTTTGATGATGAGGATGATTCTAGAGATAGAGATGAGACTTCCACTTCATCTGAGGCATCTTTGTTGGATCTAGGGCTCTTGAGGGGGGTGAATAGATTTTAAAAATTCTCAGAAGAATAGTTAGACCTTCAAATTATATCAATTGAAACTAAATGCTTCAACTCAATTTGAAATGCTAACTAAATAAGAATAGCAAGGATGAGAGAGATTGAAAAAAACACTTGGACAAGGTGGTTAGAGTGGTTCCAATCTCCAAACTAAGAGACTGCCAATCCACTACCTAGAGAGGTCAACCTCTAGGACTTTGCAACCATGTATACTTATATTTCATTATAAGAGATACAAGAATACTACCATACATCCAAGGACTTACCTATTCAAAAAAAGAGCCTTTCACCTACACAAGGACTTAACCACTTGATCAAGATGTCTTTAGCCTTCACCAAGGACTTACCCACACTTGCATCAAGTCTTTGGCCTTGAAGGAATTACCCACTCTTCTTGAATATTCCTCCTTGTATTTCTCTTGCACATGGAGAAGACCTTCACACATTCTTCAACCTTAAAGAAGAACAACAACTACTCCTTCACTTGGAGAAGATCACTTCAACCTTTGATGTTTGAGAATGGGGATCGGGAAGATGGAAGTATTGCGAGATTTATAAGATAACATGAAGGTATCTCTATTACAACATGCCTAACTCACTCATAATCACCAAATGCTTTGTAATGAGAGAGATAAATGAGCTCAAAGGGTTGTAGCACACTCAACTATAGCAAGGACCTTGTATAGCATGAATGAGAAACCATGGAATGGACTCCAAGAGGTCCTATTTATAGATGGGGTTGTTCCTTTGAGTATGGGATCCCTTAAGAACTAAAAATAGAAATTTTACAACTTGCAATGGATCTATATTTTGTTTCTAACAACTCTCCAATAGGTTGAAACACTTTTTCTATGTTTTCCCTACAATACATTCAGATGAGTTTCAATAAAGATAACTCGACCAATCTACTAACTGAAAAAGCCAAATTTTAAACTATCGGTCGTGTTTGTCCTACAAAATCAATTTTGTCTAGTGAGTCGGTCGTTCGAGTTCTGTGAGTGTATAACTCGATCAATTGATCCATTTCTAAAAATCCATAATTGGTCGGTTGTGATCCAAACTCGACCGAAAAAGTTGTTGTGACAAATTTTCCAAAATGATTTTTGAGTGATGAAATTTTGTAATTAAGTGTCCCTAATTTTTTCTCATCTTAGTCTCAAGTCATATCAGGAATACCAATGATTACAAAAATATTCTAAGGTGGTTGGGAGTGATTTCCCAAATTGTACATTCACATTTCTTTTGACTTGACCTTGAACAAGCTAGGGATTTTGTAATTTGATCCTTTTCATGTACCTAAAGCTTGAAATCATCTTAAACAAACATATTAGATACATATGAATGGAATAGTTAAGTCATTATCAAAATATGGACAATATATAACTCTCATGTCAACATTCTCCCCCTTTTTGACAATGACAAACCGTTCCTCAAATAGAAAAGGATATGTAAATTTATATCTTAGCCTTGTGAATTGCAAGGGGATTCATAATATAAAAAATGTGAATTACTCCCCCTAAATATATGCTCACTCTTACCTGCCTAGTTAGTCTTTCTACACAGAGAAATATGACATATATACTATATGGTCCTTTAGCAAGTCACATGGTAAAAGATATGTTAGACAAAAAAAAGGATCACATAGGCAATAAAGTCAATATGGAAGAGCTACAAAACATAGAACTTCTCTCCCCATTTTGGCATTATTAAAAAAATAAGGGGGTAGAAGAGCATAAAAACATGTCTTCTATAAGAACAACCACAAGATAAAACATGCAACCTCATAACACACATAAAAAAAAGATGAGAGAGGGACAAGCAAGCTATGTCATATTCAAAATGTGGGTAACATACCACAAACTCATGAGATATAGTCAAATAGAGATTAAGGGTATATATGATTACCATTACAAAACTGAAAGCATCTCCTCAAAACAACTTCAAGCCAATATGATGAAAACAACATGAGAAATAGAAATAGTACATCTCATATAATGTGCCCATATGTTTTTAGTACAAAATAGTCTTTGTGTGTGTGGGTGTGTGTGTGTGTGTGTGTGTATATATATATATATATATATATATATATATATATATATATATATATATATATCGAAAGACTAAAAACTAAAACATGTAAACATCTAGGATAACTAAGTCTAGAGGATCATCATCATCGACATCATCAACAGAAGCTTCGGGGTCGTAGTCATCATCTCTATCTGAAGGTGCAACTGAGGTAGCAGCTTCACCTTCATCACCAGATGCACCAACAAAGCCATCATCAGAACCATTTGAACCATCCTCTTCATCATCCTTAGATGCCTCCTCATTAATAGTAGCAACTTCCTCATCAACCTGGTTGGGCATCCCCTCATCGGAAGAAGGATCAAAACCACGATTGGGCCACATGTCATTCTACTCAGCACAAGACATACCAAGGTCATGCAACTCCTTGGCTTGAGGAAAAGTGGGAGCGTAGGTACCAAGTCCTACAAGTAAGGTATCTATAGGACCAATAGGGAGAGGTAGCACTCTAGGAGTAGATCTAACCACAAAAGAGGGTGTAGCAGTGGAAGCAGCAAATGGAGGGGCTAGGTAAAAGTGATTATATGCATAGGATGCATAATCACCACCTGGGTAGGTCTGGTAGGTAGGATAACGATGGGTACATGATAGGTTCATGGCAGACACGATAGCACAAATCTTGATGGAGATGCTCTCGAATGAACATGTTTTCGGGAATTTTATCTTCAGAAAAGTTGGTTTGAAATTTTGACTCAACTGATTGCTTCAGTTGTTTCAACAAAACCTATTTACTTAAAGTGAGGGGAGACATGGTTCTTGTTGTGTGCTTTCCACATCAACTTCTTGTATGATTTCACACACAAATTTAGTTCATTTTGTTTTCCTTTAGCCTCTATTCATATTATTCTTGCCACCTTTTTGTTATTTTGCTTATCGCGTGATGTGTATTGTAAATATGCTTAAAAAGGATCAAATTGGAGAGATCCCAACTCAACTCCGACATCATTGGGACTTCTACATGCCTTGCAAGAATTCAAAGTTTTATTTCTAATGAAACAACATTGCACATGGCATGTCTAAATTAAGACACGGCGTGCACGACTCTAGTTAGCCATGCATCCAACTAAAGAAAAATAATACACTGTGAGTTCACCAAAGACACGACATGGACTTGGAAATTCATAGTCGATTGTATGTTTCTGGTAACGTACACAATGTGTTTTAATTTAGACACATCTGCACCTTACACTTGGAGCAACTGTCAAAGACTAGAACACGACGTGTCCGAAGGAACACACGTCGTGTCTCTATCAGTTTCAACAAATTTGAAAAAGGATGTCTCTCATTTTTAAAGACAAAACCAACTTATGGGATAGTTATCACTAGTCATAACTTGAAGGTCTTTCATCCAAGAATAGGTCTAGAGCAAAGGAGGGAAATTTTGGGTGGAAGAAGGTGGTTTCTTACCAAAGAACCTCCATTCTTCTTCTCTTCTTCTCTATTTTCTTCTCCGAAGGTGCATCAGAGCTTCTTCTCTCTACCAAGCTTCTCCGGAGGGAAGTTTGTCTGGTTTGGAGCAGCTGTAGGAGTGGAATTTCATCTCCAAATTAGAATTCTACTTTTCTTGGGTTACACCTTTGGATTCTCTTATCTTTTCCTTCTCCAAACAATGTTAAACTCAAAAAAATTTACATCTTTGTTTTACATCATCATGGATAAGTAGGCTCTTTTTCTTAGACATGGGAGAGTAACACCCATGCCATAGAATGTATGGAACATGATAATTTTATACGAAATGCTAAGTTGTTTGTTTTTCTATATTGTGATCTGAGAGGATAGGTAGGAGAGTAAGGAGGTACACTCTTGGCAACTCCTCTTTTATCACAAGATTGGAAGATATGGAGTTGAGGAGTAGGTTTGTGATCCAGAACAAAATACATACATGAGAGTGTTGTATGGAGTTAGGATCATTGTATTTACACTGGGAGGTGAAGTATAACATACAACTCTCCTTTAAATCAAGTGCCTAGTATGCTTAATTTTCATTCTCCATTCTTCATGCTTTGATGTGCTAGTGAAATCCTAAGTCTAAGATTGTTTCTTATCTGAAATCAAATCCCTTTTAGTAATCCTTTTACTATTTAGTTTAATTCCAAGAATTTAGTTAAATCAACCAAATCATTCTTGAAAAAGATCTAGATTATTGAAACTTAGCACTTTTGCATTTAATTTGTTACGAGGCTCCTTGTGTTCAATCTTGACTACAACTACTCCCGTATACTTGTGGGAATTGTCTGGTTGAGTAAAAGATCATTTATATGATTGAAATTCATTAGTGTAACACCCAACCATTTTTTGGCACTGTTGTCGGGGATCTACGGTTAATTTAATTAGAATAAAAAGGGCTAACTAGTATTTGAGACTAGATCACCACTTCCATTTTTAAATTTTCATACACCTTTTAGTCCTGTTCTCAATATCTCTTGCTTCTTTTCAGGTTGTATGTGTCACTCACAGAGGGGTCTTCAACCATATGTGTTTCTAGATCCTACAATTGTGCAAACTCTTTCAAGTTTGAGAAGAGCAAGAAGAGTAAATCAATCACTGCTAGAGGGTGTTCCATCATCACCATCACCATCTTCTTCATCCTTTGAAGAAGCCGCATGAGAAGATCCAACAACGGAGGATGATCGTCCTTTGAAAGACTTCGCCATGCCGGTTGCCACAAACATTTGTGGAGCCATTGATCTACCTGCAATGGGAGAAAACAACTTCTATATTGCTCCTTCAATGATGTAGATGATCTAGTAGAACCGTTTTGGGGGTAATGTTAATGAAGATGTAAATCTTCATATAGCTAAATTCTTGGAGTATATGAACAATTTCAAAATCAATGGTGTATCTACCAATGGAATAGGGTACTGCTTTTCCTTTCACCTTGAGAGATACAACCAAGGTGTGGCTTTTATCTCTTCCGAAGAAGTCTATCAAAAGTTGGGACCAACTGTTACATGATTTCCTTACAAAGTATTTCTAGCCAAGGAAAACAGCCCAACTAAGGAACCAACTCACAAACTTTTCTCAGTTGGATGGAGAGACTCTTTATGACACATGGGAGAGGTTCAAGGACCTACAACGCCTTTGCCCTCACCATGGATTGACCAATTGGCTGCTACTTCAAACATTTTACAATGTACTATTCTACAATACCCGTATGACATTGGATGCCGCAGCTAATGGAGATTTAATGAATAATTCTTACAGAGAGTCTTATGATATCATTGAAGATATAGCACTCAACCATTTCCAATGGGGGTCAGATAGAAAAGCACAATCATCTTCTACACTGGGTTCTTCAATTGGGAAGCAAGGAGGAAAGCATAGTGTTGATGCATTTGATTTGATTGTAGCCAAGCTTGATGTCCTTACAAAAAAGTTTGAGAAGATGACTACACAAAAGTTTGAGAAGATGACTACCATGTAGATCCAAGCAGATGAGGTCATTTGTGAAGCTTGCGGATTTGTCAAACATACTTCTTCTACTTATTTTTCTCCTAATGTGAATCAAGACAACCAAGAGCAAGTGAATGCCATTAGGATATAGGGAAATAAGTAATACAATCCCTATTCCAACACCTACAATCCGGGATGGAGAGATCATACTAATTTCTCTTATCAGAACACAAGCAATGCTCAGAACTTTCAACAAGGACATCAGCAACCGCAACAGCAACAAAATTTCAACCGGCAAAACAATGGGAATCCACTGGGTTTCAATAACAATAGGGGTTACAAATAGAAACAACAACTCTAAAGTCTTTCCTTGGAGGTCATGATGGATAAATTTATTTCCACTCAGGCGTAGAAAAATGAAGAGTTTAGGGGAAATGACAAGCTTTTGAAGGATGTAATTGCCCAACTCTCTACAAAAGTGGATGGAATTTCTACTCATACAAGGATGTTGGAGAACCAAATTGCCCAGTAGGCCTTAGCATAGCAAAAGAACACTCAATCAGGTTCTCTTCCAAGACAACTAGAGGTGAATCCAAGATAGCAGGTGAATACTATCACCTTGAGGAGTGGAGTTGAAATCCGAAGACCTTCTCCACCAAAGGAGAAGACTATTGAAGTCACTGATGGAGATAAGTTTGACACCCCTATTGGTGATAAAGGAAAAGGTACAGCTGAGGTACCACCTTCTTACAAAGCAAATGCACCATTCCTTCAAAGACTTACAAATAAGGAGGATTCAAAGTTCAGGAAATTCATGGACATCCTAAAAAAACTCCATGTCAACCTTTCGCTGGCCGAGATTATAGCTGAGATACCACCGTACGTAATGTTTCTGAAAGACATACTCACCAAGAGGAGGAATATGGACCGGTTTGAAACCATCATGCTTTTTGAAAGAATAAGTTTAATTATTCAAAACAGACTTCCCGAGAAGCTAGATGACTTTGGAGCTTTCACTCTACCTTGCAAGATTAGCAAAACCACATTTGACAAATGTCTTGTCAACATTGGAGCTAGCATTAGTCTCATTCTGTCTACCTTGTGGCAAGAGCTAGATCTTGGAGATCGAAACCTACAAATATGGTCGTTGAACTAGTCGATCATTCCATCAAATATCCCAAAGGTATTGTGGAGGATGTGTTAGTACAAATTGGTAAATTCTACATTCCATGTGATTTTGTTGTGTTAGACATTGTAGAAACTCCTTCCAATCCTATTCTCTTTGGGAGACCCTTTTTGAGAATTGTCGGATGCCTTGTTGATGTCTAAGAAGGAAAGCTTACACTCCAAGTTGGTAAAGAAACCATGGAGTTTCCTATGTATGATGTCATGACACTAGTACAGAAACATTATTCAATGTCACTTTTTTGGGCGTCGGTTATTTAGGAAATCCGACGCCTATAACATTCCACATCGGAGATATAGGTAAACCGACGTCTATAGTCAAGACACGGGTACCGCTTTGTATTCAGTGTCGGCTTGGTAACAGAAAATCGACGCCTAATATCACCCGCAAAATCCAATTTTCGAGTGCAAAAAAATTGGCCCCAAAGTGTCACATACAGCGTCGGTTTTTTAACATCTAACCGACGCCTATATAAGATGAAAATTTGTGCAAAAAGTTCCAACTTAGGTGTCAGTTATCGTTTGATAACTGACGCCGATAATGGTTCCCGCCAAATTTTTTAGGGCAAAACTTGTCTAATTGGACGTCGGTTTTTAAAGAACAACCGACGCCGAAGAGTTTAGGTGTCATTTGTTTTAGATAACTGACGTCGTTTACCAACTTAATATACCCACGAACAGCAAATGTTCCCCTTTCTTCTGTTTCATCGCGAAGCAACTGTTCCCCTTTCTCTGCTCTTACTCCGTCGCCACCTGCCAGCCAGCTGCTGCTCGCCACCTGCTGCTTCTCGCTCGCCATCGACGCTGTCTGCTTCTTTCTCGCCGTCGACGTCGGACGCCGCTGCTGCTGCTCTGTGTCGCCACCGTCGTCCTCTTTGCCGCCTCCCACCGTCCTCTTTGCCGTCGTCGCTTCCTGCTCCGTGCTCACCGCCGTCCTCCCTGCCGTGCCGCCTGCCTACCTGCTGCCCGTCGTAGCCTCCAGGTAGCTGTAGCCTCTGTTCTTCCTTCTCCCTAGCTCCTTACCTACAGCAAACACGACTGTGGCTGTGTTGGCCTACCACGGCCGTGTTTGCTGTTGGTAAGGATATGAACAAATCTTTATGTAATGCTTTATATAAATTCTAGGATACGAACAAATCTTTTGCTTGCATATATTTGTGCTTCTAATCCTAATGCTTGACCTAATTTAGTAAATTTTGATGCATGTTGAAATAAGATTTAAACTTGTCCATTCTAGCATCCTAATTTGATTTGATTAAACCCTAACATTGATGAAACCCTAACATCAATTGTGATGAAACCCTAACATGTACATATCTATTATTGTGTTTGTTGTCCTAGAAACCTGTCCAAGATTTACTCAATAGGAGTAAATCTTAGATAGTCCCCGGTTTGGGACTGTTCTTGAACACCTAATCTCACTTAGGATGTAAATGTATAATGTGTATTGAGTTTTCGAGAAAATTTTGGTAGCATTTCCCCGTTTGTTCTCTAAGTACATATGTACTTAGAGAACATCGGGGAAATGCTGCCGATTTTTTTTTGAAAACCCAATACACATTATACACTTACTAGTGCGATTAGGTGTTCAAGGATGGGATAGGTGGTACACATTTATTATATATAAGAATGACATCACATGTGTTTGTTGGTATAGAAAGTGAACAATCATTGTTCTTTATATTACTTATACATTGGTATAAATTAGAATGAACAATCACTAAATTATATACTGTTTGTATGGAGTCCGACTTCATTGTACCTCCTAATCTGACAATATTTTCCATGTAGTGCATCACATTCTAGCCGCAGGCCCAATCGTTATTTCATGTCCCACACTGTCTACTTCAACATCGGATGGGTCTAGATAATATACAGTTAGCGTGGCTGGGATGATTACCATCAGAATCCAGTGTCTACCCCTAATTGCAAATAAGTGAAACAAATAGAAAACCGGATGGGTCTAGATAATAGGAGATTAGGTGTTCCCCAGTTTGGGACTTTTCTTGAACACCTAATCTCACTTAGAATGTAAGTGTATACCCTAATCTTGTCCTAATATATATTTGTTTTCTCTTTGATCATAGAATGGATAGATCATGGATGTCGATTCGCAATCGCTGCACCCTAGAGTTTATATATGGTCTTGATCAGTTTATTAGATTTGCCGAGGAACATAGGAAAGAACCAGCATATAGGTTCTACTGTCCATGTAGGCATTGCGGTAACAAATTGAAAATCAGCACTGGTGAGGAAATCAAAAGTCATGTCATGTGCAACGGGATTGTACAATGCTATACAAAATGGAGAGATTTCAAACTCAAAACCAGTGGATGTCGATAGCAGTGCTTGGGTGGAAGAAGAAATTGCCTCCGATGACGTAGATGTGAACGAACCAGTTCCAGTAGACATTGTTGATGCGATGCTGGATAGTTGTAGGGTAGAGCACACCGATCCACCTCCTATCTTTAGAAACATTGTGCATGATGCTGAGATACCATTATACATAGGCTGTGCTAAGTTTACGAAGCTTAGCGCTGTGTTGAGATTGTATAAGTTGAAAGCGAACAATAGATGGAGCGACAAAAGCTTCACTTCATTGTTGACTTAGTTGAAAGAAATGCTTCCGGAAGGAAACGAGCTGCCAATCTCAACATACCGGGTAAAGAAAATGTTGTGCCCAATGGGAATGGAGGCCAAGAAGATACACGCATGCCCGAATGATTGTGTATTATTTCAAAAGGACAATGTGGATTTGAAAGATTGTCCAAAATGTGGCGCGTCACGGTATAAATTGACGATTTCGAGGGAGTCTAAAATTGGTTCTCCTGCCAAGGTTTTGTGGTATCTACCTATAATATCACAGTTTCAACGCTTGTTTGCAAATCTGAAAGATGCGAAGAATTTGAGGTGGCATGCAGATGTTAAGAAAAATAATGATGGGATCCCACGACATGCGCCTGATTCCTCACAGTGGAAGAAGATTGATCTATTGTACCCCAAATTTGGTGAAGAAGATAGGAATCTAAGACTTGGTCTTTGTACAGATGGGATGAATCCGTACAAGACATTGAGCAGCCAACATAGCACTTGGCCAATCATGCTTGTTATATACAATCTTCCTCCCTGACTGTGTATGAAAAATAAGTACGTTATGTTGTCGTTGTTGATATCGGGCCCTAAACAACCCAGAAATGATATCGATGTTTATCTTGAACCTCTGATTGATGACTTAAAGAAACTTTGGGTTGAAGGTGTGATGACCTATGATGCTTCAGGAAGAGAGACATTTCGTTTGCACGCTATGTTGTTTTGCACTATTAATGACTTTCCAGCATATGGGAATTTGTCTGGATATAGTGTCAAAGGAGCTAAAGCGTGTCCTATATGTGAAGAAAACACTGATTCAATAAGACTAAAACATGGCTGCAAGACTATATATCTTGGTCATCGAAGGTTTCTTTCAAAATTCCATCCGTATCGTAGGAAGCGCAAAGCATTCAATGGATGGAATGATGAATGGAGTGCACCTAAACCTATACCAGGGGATGTTGTTTATGAAAGAGTAAAAGACATTGTCAATGAATTTGGTAAGAAATCACAATGTAGTATGGCCACACTGAGTGACAATTCTTCATTCAAGAAGAAATCAATATTTTGGGATCTTCCTTATTGGAGTTCTTTGACAGTCAGGCATTGTATCGATGTAATGCACGTTGAGAAAAAAATCTGTGATAGCATCATTGGTACTCTGTTAAATATACCAGGTAAGACTAAAGATGGGATAAAATCCAGACTGGACCTATGTGAAATGGGAATAAGGTCAGAATTAATAGAATTACATGAAATGGTAATAAAAGAACATACTTACCACTCGCTTGTTACACATTGTCTAGAAAGGAGAAGAAAGCTTTTTGTGAATGCTTGGTAAATGTTAAGGTGCCACATGGTTACTCATCCAACATCTGTAGATTGGTATCAATGAAAGATCTGAAGTTGATAGGTCTTAAATCTCATGATTGTCACACTCTAATGCAACAAATATTGCCCGTGGCAATTCGATCTATATTGCCGAAGCATGTAAGGTTTGCAATCACCAGACTTTGTTTCTTTTTCAACAGTCTATGCAGTAAAGTTATTGACCCTGATACACTCGATAATTTTCAAAGAGAAGTGGTTGTTACCCTATGTCAGCTTGAGATGTATTTCCCTCCTTCGTTCTTTGATATCATGGTACATCTTGTTGTCCACATGACTAGGGAAGTGAAAATGTTGGGACCAGTTTTCTTGCATTGGATGTATCCCTTTGAATGATACATGAGCATTTTTAAAGGTGATGTTCGAAACCTTTATCGGTCTGAAGGGAGTATTATTGAAGGTTATGTGGCAAGAGAGGTTATGGATTTTTGCAATGACTTTCTGAGTGGTAATAACACTCCTGTTAATGATAAGAATATTGAGGAGGGCAAAGGAATTTTGGGATCATGGGTGAAAGCAATCAGCCGTGAGCAGTTTGAACAAGCTCACTTGTATATTTTACACAACATGGATGAAGTGAGTGTTTATATCGAGGAACATACCAATTTCATCAATAGACAACATCCTCGAGCAAGTTCAATGTGGCTTGATAGAGAGCATAATAAGACTTTTACTAAGTGGTTTGAAGATAAAGTCTTACATCAACTATCTCAAACACCAAATGATATTACGAAAACTATCAAATGCCTCGCCTTTAAACCAAAACTGAATGTTATGTCTTATGAAGGGTTTGACATTAATGGGTTCACATATTACACAAAGCACCAAGATGATAAGAGTGTCGTCCAAAATAGTGGGGTCACTCTTCAAGCGTCGACTATGTATTTTGCAAGTGCAAAGGATAAGAGTCCACGTGAAGCTAAAATGTCATATTACGGTGTCTTTGAAGACATATGGGAGTTTGACTACATAGATTTTAGAATTCCACTCTTTAAATGTAATTGGGTTGATAACACCAAAGTAGTTATAGTGGATGAATTGGGTTTCACTTTAGTGAACTTTGAAAAGATTGGCGAGAAGGGTGAACCATTCATATTGGCATCACAGGAGAAACAAATATTCTATATCGATGATCCTGCAAATGATAAATGGTCGGTTGTTCTTCATGGTAAAAGACAGTTCATTGAAGATCCTATAGATGAAGAAGAGTACTATGATAAGTATGATGACTCCAGTCCATTCTCAGTTGGGTTTCCAACTCCACAAAATATTGAAGCTAATGATGACTTATATGTGCGTGAAGATCACAATTAAGGATTGTTAATTGATAAAAGATAACAATTTTAGAGGCATGTATGTTTATATTTTTTATTGAAGCTAAATGTTTGCTTTTTTAATATCAATATAATTTTAAGATTTGATGTTTCATTATCTTCTAGTTAATACAAATGCTAAATGTTTGCCTTTTTAATGACATTTTTAGATGGCTGACCATGATGAGCATGATGTCCATGATGAGCATGAAGTCCATGATGAGCATGTTGTCCATGATGAGCATGGCGAGGATACCAATGTAAGTTCTAAACACATATCCTGTATTAATATAAAATTCATTATCTTCTAGTTATGTCATATATCCCACATTTCTATATTGGGCTAATTCAGTGTGTTTATTTTTGTCAAATTTTAGGTTGATGATGCACATGTACCCATTGAAGCACTGGAGGAACTTGATGCGCATCACCAAAAACTTAACAAGAAAAGGGGCATCACTTTGTTGAAGAAGTTAATAGAGCTAAGTGGAAGTGGATCCAGATTGGTTGTGGAGTTTGATAACGGAGGAAATGCAATTGGAGTGAACCACAATAATTTTGTAAACTATCTTGGGGTTGTCACTCGAAGCCATTATGGTGTTAAGTATGATAATTGGCATAAAGTTCCTCAGGCGAAGAAAGACATGATATGGAAGGATTTATGCGTGAGTTATTACTTTTTGCAATTCTATTTTATAGATTACAAATTCTATTATTTGCAATTCTATTTTTGGATACTAGTTAATAAGAATTCTATTTTACAGAATCTGTTTGCATTGGATGAGAAGCTGCATCGTAAAAGTGTGATGCAACACGCTGGAAAGATGCTTAGGAACTATAGGACAAATCTCAACAGAGAATACATAAAATATGGTGATAAGAAGAAGAAGTCATCCCTTGAACAGTGGAACTTCTTGGACAAAGAAGATTGGGACAATTTTGTTGCTTCAAGAAAATATGAAGAATTCAAGGTATTAGGCGTCACTCCCAATTTAATTAATATATGTTGTATTCACATGTTCAAGATTAACATTTAGTGCTACTAACCAAATTATTAATGTGCATACTAACTAGGCCCTTAGTGAGGTGCAAAAAGCAAGGCGTGCACTGAATGTGCATGACCACACTATGGGTCCAAAGGGCTATGCAAGTGTTCGCCAAAGACTATAGGCAGAGTCTGCTGCTACTCAGGAGTCCTCTACTATAGGTAGCACACCTCTGCCTTGCCATGATGTTTGGATAGCTGGGAGGAAAAATAAGAAGGGAGAAATAAGGAAGCCCGCAACTGCTGAGGCGGCTGCAAACATGGTAAAATACAACTCTTAGAGCAATCGTTTGAATATTGATTATTTGTGTGTTAACTTACCAATTTCTATTGATGGTGATTAGCGGGAGTTGCACGAGCAGAGGAAACAAGGCACGTTCATCCCTCAGGGCACAAGGGATGAATTGACAGTTGCTCTAGGTAACCTAGAGCATCCTGGATGTGTTAGGGGTGCAGGCGCTGGTGTGGGCATCAAAGCATTCTTTGGGCCATCCCAGCGCAAACCCAGAGCGGGACTTTCACAAGAAGAGGTAACCAATTCTTTTTTTAGAATGTTACTTCAAAAGGGAATTCAATAATAAGAGGCTAATGTTTCTTTTATGCATGTATAGGAGAATAAGATAGTCGAGGATATAGTTGCTAAGAAGGTCAATGATATATTTGCTGAGAAGGTCAAGGAAGAAATAGTGCGGTGGCAGGCATCTCAGGCTTCCAATCAGCCTATGGCGACCTACTCTTCTCTTGATGTACAGACTGAGAGTAATCCTGTAGACCCACCACCGCCTAACACTTCTACTGTAAGTATTGTTTATGACATTGTAGCTAGTCTTTTCAAGATGATATGTTTTCAAGATGATATGTATATATGTATAATATTCTTTACATAAATTTGTAGGCATTGAAGCCATGCCGATTAAGAATGCAAGACTATGTTGTTGCAGAGGCGCAGGCTTACCCGTCCCTTCCTGGGGAAATGTTTCAAGGGACTCCAATGTCACAGGGCTACATTCGTGTGAGACCGATACGTGTGTTACCCGATTGGAGGAAAGCTACATTGCCATATCCCCACCCAGATATTGATACACTTGATGAGGCAGAAGGCGGGGTGATATTGTGGCCCAAAGCAAATGTCGTCTACACTACTGAAATTGTAAGATAAATTTACATTACTTTAGATTGTTAATGTGTATATATGAGGTCATCTGATTTGAAATTATATATACAAGTTAAAAAGAAGACACCCAGAGCACCTAGGCCTCCACCTCCACTTCCTGCATTACCAAGTTGGGTTCCAACTGACCTAAAATACCCGTTAGGTCCTGCTTATAGGGGAATGGCATGTTGGCTACGGGCACATAATATACATTGCCCTATAATTGTTTCTTTAGAAAGAGATTATGCAGGTCAATCATATGATAGCTCTTTATTTATACAAGATATTATTGATCTATTTATGTATGATTGGCTGAATACATCAATGATAGAGACATGGATAAGGTGAGATCTTGTTTATACATCCATATACCTTGTGTAAGATCCGGTGATCTGGTTTCTTATATATTAATGCATACGTAATACATGTTTTACAGCTACTTAGTCGAAGATCAATGCAAACAATTTACATTTGATCATGTGGGATTTTTGATTCCATCATTGATTAGTATGGTAGCTAAAGACCCTGATAGTGTTCAACAATACTGTATAGATGCTTTTACAATTTTCGGTCAGTAAAAGAAGACAATAATAATAGCTCCACTCAATGTCAAGTAAGTTTACTTTATTTATAATTTGGACTTAAGAAAATTCCATTTTTATTGTGCATTTTGAGTTAATAATTTTTAACTTTTTTACCTCTAGCGGTAGGCATTGGGAGTTATTAGTTATTGTCCCCGGGACGTTCACTGTTTATTATCTAGATCCTGTGGGGAGTACATTGAACACTAAAATTGGACACGTAATGAGAATGCCATTATTTTGGTGAGAAATATTTTATTTTTATATCTGTTAACATCTGTTATTACATTACTATTTAATTATGCAATGTACTGTGTTACAATAACATGTAGGGGTTTAGATGCATTCAAAAAGGCTGGAGGAACGGTCCCAAGGAGAAAGAACCAGCCAATAATTTGTGAGAACATAAAAGTAAGTTCCCGACTCCAATGTATATATTATTGATGTGAACTGTGCTTAGTTGTATTTTTTAATATTTTGTATGTTTCAATTAATAGTACGCTACACAAGACAACAGCTGGGCATGCACATACTATGTGATGCGATTTATGCAGATGATTATCAAACATGCTGCATTGGACATCAATACCATACATGAGGTATTATATATAGTCTCATTAATTAGTATGAAATATATCAATCTTATTTTTATATTATTACTTATATATATACATCATTCTATTTGCAGGTGTTTAAAACTGACCACACTATAGGTAAACGCTTAAAAAATGTACATGTTCCATATACGATGGAAGTATTAAATGAAGTAAGAGAAGATTGGGCAAAAGCCATACAAGTAGTGGAGATTGTAAGATATAATTGGGATGCTAATAGCGTGTTGAATGATATTTTGTAAATGAATATTTCTGAATGTTTATACATGTCTGAATGTTTCTACATGTATTTGAATGTTTCTACATGTGTGAATGTGAGAATTGAATTGATGTCTGAATGTATCTACTTGTGTGAAAAAATATATGTTGATTTTACAGGTTTGTGGCCTATTTGTAGGCTAATATCAATGGATGTCATAAACCTACAGTTCAGAAAATTGAACTGTAGGTTCTCATCCTGCTGACCAGCCACAGTAGGCCTGCAAACTGATAAGAAAAAAAAAATTAAAACATAGGTGTCGGTTATTTATAGAAAACCGTCATCAAAGGCTTACAACATCGGTTATTGGATAAAAACCGCCGCCTATTATGACAAACAACCCGACCGTGCAGGAAAGCATGGCCGTGGCAGAAAAAGTGTCGGTGATTAGTACAAAACTGACGCCTATAGTACTGAACACGGCCGTGCAGGGAAGCACGGCCGTGGCGTCTAGAACTATGGCGTCGGTAATTTAGTTGAAAAGCGACGCAGAAAGTGTCCTAGATGGAACCCTTTTTGTGGCGCGAACCATTTTGGCATCGTCTTGCTATTTATAACTGACGCATATAGGTTATATAGGCATCGGTTATAAAACCAACGCCGAAGGGTTCGACCTTTAGCGGCGCCCACATAGGCGTCGCTTGAAAACCGTCGCTAAAAGGGGTTAAACAACCGACGCCAAAGGCGTGTTCTCTAGTAGTGTGAAGGCACCTTCAAGGGTAGAAGATATCTATTTTATAGACTCTATTGATTCCGTTGTGGAGAACGATCATGATGTTGCTAATTTCATACTAAATTACTGTGATGATGATGAGGGTACAAATAATAAACCTAAAAATTTTGTAGTACTTTCTATTGCTCAATCAGAAGCTATTAATGAAGACACTTCACTTGTTGATGACAAAGCTAAGGAAAATGCAGCTGGGAGAAAGGTAGAACTCAAAGCCCTTCCACTAGGGCTGAGGTATGCATTTCTTGACTCTGATTCTACTTGTCCTATCATAATCAATGATGAGTTAACTAATGAACAAGAAAATAAACTACTTACTGAATTGCATTTGTATAAAGATGTCATTGGTTACTCTATTGATGATTTAAAGGGCATTCATCCCTCCATTTGCATGCATAGAATAAACATGGAGGACAATGCTAAACCTATCGTTGAACCACCTAGAGGTTTAAATCAAAACATGCTTGAAGTGGTTAAAAAGGAAATTCTTAAATTGGTTGATGCTGGTATCATTTATCCTATAAGTGACAGCCCTTGAGTTAGTGCCATTCATGTGGTACCCAAGAAGGGGGGTGCAACTATCATTAAGAGAGATAATGATGAGTTAATACAAACATGTATAGTCACAGGTTGGTGTATGTGTATTGACTACCAGATTTTGAACAAAACAACTCGCAAAAATCATTTTTCCTTGTCATTTATTGACTTGATGCTTGAATGACTTTCAAAACATTCTTACTTTTGCTACTTTGACAGGTTTTTCTGGATTCCTATCTACCCTCCCGACCAAGAGAAAACTACTTTTACATGCACCTATGGAACCTATGCTTACTTTCACATGCCCGTTGGTCTTTGTAATGCCCAAACGATGTTTCAGCAATGCATGATCGCTATTTTCTTTGATTTTATTGAAAACATAATGGAAATACTCATGGATGATTTTAGCATTTATGGAGATTCCTTTGATCAATGTTTATTTAATTTGCCACTAGTCTTAGCTCGTTGCAAAAAGGTTAACCTAGTACTACACTGGGCGAAGTGCTATTTCATGGTACCATCCGGTGTAGTACTAGGCCATATCGTATCTAATAAGGGTATTGAAGTTGACATGGCTAAGGTGAAAGCTATTGAGAAGATGTCTATTCCTTCTTTAGTCAAGGACATCTGTAGTTTCCTTGGACATGCAGGGTTCTATAGAAGATTCATTAAGGAATTCTCTAAGATTGCAAACCCATTATATTCCTTACTTGTAAAGGATGTTGAATTCATATTTAATGATGACTGCCATACAACTTTCAACAAGCTCGAAGAAGATCTTATTTCAGCCCCAATCATCCAACCACTGGACTGGAGTGCTCCTTTCAAACTGATGTGTGATGCGAGTGACTATGCAGTAGGGGCAGTTCTTGGACAAAGGAAAGTTAAGAAGCGTCATGCCATATACTATGCAAGCAAGACTTTAGATGAGGCACAAATCAATTATACAACCACCGAGAAAGAGATGCTTGCTATAGTATACACTTTTGACAAATTTAGAAAATACTTGGTAGGATCCAAGGTAATCGTGT
Organism: Alisma plantago-aquatica; assembly: GCA_963693085.1. NCBI lineage: Eukaryota > Viridiplantae > Streptophyta > Magnoliopsida > Alismatales > Alismataceae > Alisma > Alisma plantago-aquatica. The sequence continues at coordinate 1,341,733,044 of OY856411.1, read as the reverse complement.
ATACAAATCTTGCTTCCATAAAGTATTTGCTCAACAAGAAAGATGACAAACCTCATCTCATCTGCTGGATATTGCTTCTACAAGAGTTTAATCTTGAAATATGAGATAAGAAGGGGACAGAGAACAATGTTGTTGATCATCTATCTAGGTTGACTATAGATGCCGGAGATTTATTGCCTATCTAAGACCAATTGCCTATTGAGAAACTTTATGATTTATCGTCCACACAAGCACCTTGGTTTATAAACATTGCAAATTTTCTTGCTATAGGATAGCTGCCCCCGAACTTGACATATCAATAGAAGAAGAAGTTTTTCCATGATGTAAAGTTATACTACTGGGACGATCCTTTATTGTTCAAATATGGGAGTGATGGACTCATCTGGAGGTGTGTTGCTAAAGAAGAAGTTTCCACAATCATTTCTGAATGTCATGCCTCTCCTTACAGAGGTCACTTTGAAGGAGAGAAGGCTGCAACAAAGATTCTCCAGGCTGATTTCTATTGGCCAACCATGTTCAAAGATGTCAACCATTTCGTCAAAGTTTGTGATAAATGCCAAAGGACTAGAGGAATATTTAGACGTGATGATACACCTCTTAACTCCATCTTGGAGATCGAGGTATTCGGTGTGTGTGGATTTGATTATATGGGACCCTTCCCATCTTCTTGTGGCTATCAATATATCCTAGTTGCTTGTGATTACATTTCTAAATGGGTTGAGGCCATCCCAACCCAAGCACCAGATGCAAAATAAGTGATCAAGCTATTATAGAAAATCATTTTCCCTCAGTTTGGAGTTCCTAGAGCTATAATTTCTGATGGAGGCACACACTTTGTTGACAAACACTTCAATTATCTTCTATCTAAGTATGGAGTCACTCATAAAGTCTCTACGCCCTACCATCCTCAAACTTCTGGGCAGGTAGAAGTCTCCAACCGACAGTTGAAGAGCATTCTAGAAAATACCATATCTAGCTCAAGGAAGGATTGTACCTTGAATATAGATGATGCATTATGGGCATATCAAACAACTTACAAAACTATCATAGGCACAACTCCATTCAAGCTAATATATGGTAAATCTTGTCATCTTCTACTGGAGATACAACACCGTGCTTTATGGGCTATCATGTTCCTAAACTTTGACATGAAGAAGGCTGGTGAGAAAAGAGCTAGAGGAACTCCAGCTAGATGCATATGAGTATGTAAAGTTCTTTAAGGAAAGAACAAAGGTTTGGCATGACAAAAGAATCCACAGGCCAGATTTCAAGGAAGGGAACAAAGTGTTGTTGTTTAACTCTAGACTCAAGCTATTCCCAGAAAAACTGAAGTCCAAGTGGTCGGGTCCTTTTCTTGTAATGAAGATAATTCCATATGGAGATATTTATCTACAAGGCAAAGATGGATCTTTCAAATTCAATGGGCAACATTGCAAGTTATGCACTTCTGGAGATGAAGTTGACAAGGTAGCCTCTTGCTCCCTCCAAGATGCATAATGGACAGATTGAAGAGTCTCACTCTGGACTCTAAATGGAGGACCTCGTGGGAGTTGAAATCATGTTAGGATATATTTCCTTTCTATTATTTGAGTGAAGAACACTTTTTATTTTCATAAATATGCTTGTCATGGATTAATATAATAACTTAAACAATATCTATCACTATTATTGTGCTGATGAGAAGCTATTTTTCACAGAAACTACAGAAGACATGATGTGTCTTTATTTGACACGGTGTGTCATAGATCCCAGAAGCACAACAGTCGAGCCATATCTCCAAGTACACGATGTGTTAGAAAAAGACACACTGTGTCATTATCTAGCATATTCAAGGTAATACTCGATCTGGAAAAGAACACATCGTGTCCTCATTTAGACATGGAGTATATTTTAGCGGTAAAGGGAAGCATAAGTTATCTGGAAAATAACACGACGTGCCTTTATTTGAACACGTCGTGTAGTTATCAGTGAAAAAAGGGCACAATTTGAATTTTTGGATTCGGACACGCCATGTACTTAGTAGAACAAGACGTGTCTAGTAATACACAAAGGAAGTTCTTTCAAAAGACATGCCATTTCATACACAGGACACATCATTTCTTTTGTCAAAGATACGAGTTTTTAACCTAGCACATCATCTGCCTTTCTCACTCACATCTCCATTCAAGTCGTGTGAGATCTCTACAGCCATTGTGTGCCCTAGCACCCTTGCCCCCTTGCTCCCTAGCCACCATGTGCCCTAGCACACCTTGCATCACCGCCACCATGTGATTGAGCGTGTCTTCTTCAAGCTTGAGCCAGCCCATGTCCTCCCTTTCTCACACCGTATTCTTCTCCAAGCTCAAGAAAAGGATGCCCTACTCTAGACGCCACCATTCTCCACCATACAAGACACCACTGAGTCATCTTATTCAAGCTACAGCTGCATCTTCATCATCTATGCCGAGCCACACCGCTATCGTTTCACCAACCGCCATCTCCATCTTCCTAAAGCGCCTCCATCCCCAATTTCAGATTGGAGAACTTCTCCAGGTACGCACGTGTCTAGCAAAGCACACACCATGTGCTTCACAGATTCAGTTAGAGTTCCTGCAACAACACATGTCGTGTCCCTTTCTGCACACGTCGTGTCTCAGGCTGTCAGCAACGATGGCACCTGTTAAGCAAACATCCAATCACAAGCACGGTGCTAGCTACTCTTCCACAGCGACATACATCTCCATGACTCAATTTTGGGCCACTCCTGAGGAAGACCTGATGTACCAATTTCTCATTGCAAGGAGGTTGCTTCCTACGTGGTTTGCTTGCGAGCAAACTCACACGACCCTCAGTTTCAAGGATGAAGTCTTCATGTGCCTGCAAGATATGGGACGATGCGACATTTGCTGCACAATAACAAACACTTAACCCTGCTTGGTTTATGAGTTTTTGATGATGCTCACTATAGATCAAGACCCACAAAAGAATTTGGAACCTTATGATATTATCTGTTCTGGCTTTTGGGTCGTAGTTTTAAGCTTACCTTTAGGCATTTATGTGAGATGTTGGAGTTCCAATACGACGGGGCAATTAGTTATCTGCCTATTTTTCACAGTGATGAATTTTGGATTGAGATATCAGGTGAGGAACACCATGAAGCAAATCAAGCTAGGGTGTCCTCCATTCACAACCCTATTTTTCATTACATGAACTGCCTTCTTATTACCGAAGTGTTTGCTAAGAAAGAAACTCAAGGGGTTGTTGGAAAATAGGATCTTTTCTTTCTGTGGGGAATGATGTATGATTATCAGATCAATGTTGCTTATTATATTCTTACATGTTTCCTAGACATTAAGAAAGTGAAGAAGAGGACGTTGGTGACATAATGTGTGGTGGTTTGATCACTTTGATAGCACAGTAGTTAAATGTTGATCTGACAGGTCTTGAGGCTGCACCAGGTAGAAACCTGCTAGACATTCAGTACCTTCTTTTTGTAGGGTTGATCTCAAGGGTTTCCAATAGTGATACCAAATTTTGGCAATTCTTTGATGATGATCAATACATTGACATTCGAGATCTGAGCATATCACATTAGAAAACAAAGATAACTGGAAAGTCATACTGAACACTAAAGAAGATGTTGATGCAGCTAGAGCTGTTGATGATACTAAGGCATCCCCTTCTGCTCCACCAACACACATACAGAATACTCCTGGGCCATGCCTGATGTCATACATCTATATGGCTATGTGCAATAGCATTTTGATCTTATTGATGGCCGCCTGGATCAGCTGGGTACACAGTATACTGTGATGCATGATATGGTCCACCTCACAAATTTGTGGCACATTTCACAGGGCCACTATTCCATCCCGCAGCTGTATCAACTACTGCCACCTCAGCAGCCTGAGTTCATTTCACATCTCATGCCAATGGATGTCCTTGATGATGAGTTTGTTAGCCAGTTCTTTCCGCCAGACCATGGGGGTGCTGGCCCACCTTTTTTATTTCATCCATGACATGTATCCATTTTTTTCCTGCACAAGTTTGATTGATGCAGTGAGGACACTACAAATTTCAAGCTTCGGGGGGACGCAACCAGCCCGTAATGTTGTTTTTTCTTTCATTTTCTTTTTATTAGTTATGTCAGTCTTTTATTTCATCTCATTTAAGGTTTTGTATTTCTTTTCATGTCAAGTTTAATATGAAATGAGCCTATTATGATGAAGTGAAGTCTTTTACCTTGTACCCTTGAACAATCTCATCCCTTGTACTTCATTTAGCCATATGAGAGAATTAGTAAAGAGCATGCATGAATCAAATGAAAAATAAAATTCCCCATGTACATGATCTTGGTTTATAATTATAGCTTGAACTTTCAATTTTCACACCTTTGATTGCTCAATACATGTAACGGTCTCAAATTTTAGCGAATAAATCAACTCTAAAACACTATTTAGAATACAAGATACTCTTGCCAAACCCTTAGTGCATATATAATCGATTTTTCAGTGTAAATTTTGCAAAATGATGAATGGAATCTTGTTAACTTAACATTCTAGTTGAATCTCTTGTGTTGTGCAAAAATTGTTTTTATCCTTTTCTCCCTTTACCCAAAAAAAGATGGCTTTCAACCCACATATCATGCTAGCCTAGTGTGAGTCTGATCTGACAATGATGGTTAGGTGGTATAAAATCATAAGAGGGTAAAAATAACACCCAAACCTACACTCCATGTGGCATAAGCCTAAATCAGCAGTTGAGTGCCGAAATTCCAAAAATCCATTGTCATATCTTTTTGAGAAAAGAACACAACTGAGATTGTTAAAGTTAGCTAAGATTTCATCATTTGTATCCATAATAGCCGAATTTTTTTGTGTGTTGTACATCCACTAGTTGTTTGGCTTGATTATCCAAATTCTGTTTAGTGTTGTTTAGTTGATTGATTCACTTAGTTTGTGACCACCCATGTTGAACTAAAACCTTTCTCTCTTGGATGTTTAGATTGAGGTGATGTCTATGTATATAAACCTAATGTACATGGTTGGTTGAGTTTATGGTGCATTTGCATTTCATTTAATCCATGCATGAGCTTGAATATTCCTTCATTTATGTGGTTGTGCTCTTTTTTCTTGAGGACAAGCAATGGTTCAAGCTTAGGAGGATTTGTTGTGTGCTTTCCACATCAACTTCTTATATGATTTCACACACAAATTTAGTTCATTTTGTTTTCATTTAGCCTCTATTCATATTATTATTGCCACCTTTTTGTTATTTTGTTTATCGCCTAATGTGTATTGTAGATATGCTTAAAAAGGATCAAATTGGAGAGAGCCCAACTCAACTCCGACATCATTGGGGCTTCTCCATGCCTTGTAGACATTCATATTTTTATTTCTACTAAAATAGCATCACACACGATGTGTCTAAATTAAGACACGATGTGTGTGACTCTAGTTAGCCATGCATCCAGCTGAATAGAAATAGTACACAATGTATTCACCAAAGACACAATGTGTACTGGGAATTCAGAGTCGATTGTATGTTTATGGTAATGCACGCGACGTGTTTTAACTTAGACACATCGTGTGCCTTGCACTTGGAGCAATTGTTGAAGACCAAAACACGACGTGTCTGAAGGAAGACATGTCGTGTCTCTATCAGTTTCAGTAAATTTCAAAAACAACGTCTTAACTTGTTTAAGACAAAACCAACTTATAAAATGGTTATCACTGGTCATAACTCAAAGGTCTTTCATCCAAGAACAGGTCTAGTGCAAAGTAGGGCGATTCTGGGTGGAAGAAGGTGGTTTCTTGCTAAAGAACCTTCATTCTTCTTCTCTTCTTCTCTATTTTCTTCTCTGAAGGTGCAATAGAGCTTCTTCTCTCCACCAAGCTTCTCGGAAGGGAAGTTTGTCTAGTTTGGAGCAACCGTAGGAGTGGAATTTTTTCCCCAAGATGGAATTCTACTTTTCTTTGGGCTACACCTTTGGATTCTCTTAGCTTTTCCTCCTCTAAACCATGTTAAACTCTAAAAATTTTGCATCTTTCTATTTTACATCATCATGGATGAGTAGGCTCTTTTTCTTGGACATGGGAGAGTAACTCTCATGTCATAGCATGTATGGAACATGATAATTTTATACTAAATGCTAAGTTACTTGTTTTTCTACCTTATGAGTACCAGTTCTTGCTTCTTGCATGTATGGTTGGCCACTATGTATGCATGTTTTTATGCTTTCTTGTTTGATCTGAGAAGATAGGTAGGAGAGTAAGGATGTACTCTCTTGGCAACTCCTCTTTTACCACAAGAGTGGAAGATATGGAGTTGAGGAGTAGGTTTGTGATCCAGAACAAAATACATACACGAGAGTGTTGTATGGACTTAGGATCGTTGTATTTGCACCGAGAGGTGAAGTATAACATACAACTCTCCTTTAAATCAAGTGCTTAGTATGTTTAAATTTCATGATCCATTCTTCATGCTATGATGTGCTAGTGAAATCCTAAGTCCAAGATTGTTTCACACCTGAAATCAAACCCCTTTTAGTAATCCTTTTACTATTTAATTTAATTCTAAAAATTTAGTGAAATCAACTGAATCATTCTTGAAAATGATCTAGATTGTTGAAAATTAGCACTTTTGCATTTAATTGGTTACCAGGCTCCTTGTGTTTGATCTCAAATACAACTACTCCTGTATACTTGTGGGAATTGGCTAGTTGAGTAAAAGATCATTTATATGATTGACACTCGTTAGTGTAACACCCAACAGTTCTTGTTGAAAAGAAACATAATCACTTTCGAATTTAGTGAACAGACCTACCCCATAATTTAAGATATATTGAAGTTTATACACCTACTTATGCATCATGTGACCCTTGAGGGTTTCATTTGATACATAAGAATGAGGCGTGGGCATGTCAGGGGGTTGAGGAGGTGGAGGTTCCTGGAGCTAGAGGCTCCAAGTGTGGTAGAAGAAGATGGAGACAAGATTTTCTTGAGGGTGGTCTTACTAATACAAGCTCCTTTTCGGGTAGGTTTGTAATGAAGAACATGAAAAAGAGACTTTCCAGTGGAAGATTGAAAGAGACCATAGATTAAGGCTGGGTAGGGTACGTGGATACCTTAGGTGTTCTTCCTGGAGTCAAAGCAGGTCATGTAATGGAGAACACATCTATACCCCTTGACTCTGATGTTCTTTAGAAGGAAAAACATAATCACTGCGATATTCTCTACAATTTGAATTTGATTTTTCTTGGGGTGAATATTGGAGTTGACTACTAGAGTGACAATGCAGTTTTTTAGGTATGAGGCAGAAGATATTCAAGGTATCTTCTGAGATGTTGAACTTCTTACAGGAAATCATAGAAGTAAGCATGACTTGAGTATTAGGTGGGGGTACAAGAGTGTCATAACTCCATGACAAATTCGCATAGAATTCATGAACATCCTTGGTGCTTATGACAAAGTTGTTATAGCACTAGCATTCGACACTCAGGGCTGATAGGTGGTGGTCATACAACAACTCGACTACCTCATGTATGTGCTTTATCTATGTGGATGAGGCTCAAACAAGGCATGAAAAGGGAAGAGTTTCCTAGGAAGGAGATCCTTGTACCTATTTAGAGCTTCATTAGAGGCAAAGAAGGTATCATCAAAAGGAATGAGGCGAGAGTTGGATGAACAGGATTGTGCTCCGAAAGGAACTGCTCTCTTTCTCCTATTGGAAGCCATGAAGGCAGTAAGAAGAAGATTGAGAGGTTAGAAATGAAGGAAACACCACCAAAAGACAACCAAACACTTAGGGATGATGTTCAAGAGAGGTAGGAAGATCAAGAAAGGGCTAGCTAGGGCAAGGAAACAGAAGGTAGAGGCTAGGGTTGAGAGCTCAACTTCAACTCCTACTGGTGCATTTCCTTCTCATGGTGGTAGAAGTGGAGAAAATCATGCAAGGGATACTACAAAAGAAATCATTCAACGCTTGAAGAATTTTCAACAATTTACAATCGAGTTTTTAAGTGCCGTGAAACTTCACAATTCCTTGGTTATAGATAGTATTTAGAAAATGTGTATGAATTTTATTTACATTGTTATTTTTTTAATTATCCATGTCACAAATTACATTTTGTCCATATGTCAACTCATTTTTTGATAAAGTTTAAATTTAATTGACTTGGGAGTAGTTGGAAACTCCATATGATATTTAAGAGATATTTATATATATTGATAAAGTTTAAATTTAATTGACTTGGGAGTAGTTGAACAAATGTGAGTTTAATAGAATCTATAATAGGTACAATCCTCTCTTTAGAATCTTGACTTTCATTTTGTTTAATAATATTTCCATGGATACACGCATAGACAGTCTTGTTATATGATAGGAAATCTGATCTTGACCTTTTTGTGATAGTTTTTGTGAGGACATGGGTGCTTAGACCCAGATCATGGGCAATTGATGCTTTTGGATAAAGGCTGCATCAGATTTGAACATGTAAGAAGCTATACCTATGTCTTATTATATTATAGAGACTGTTCTATATGTATTTCATTGCCTCATATACTATTTCAACAATTCTAAAAAAATGTTGCTACTACTAAAATGTATTTACAAAGGGTGTCTTGGTTTTATAATGTCTACGTAATAAAGAAGAATTAGTGTCTAGTCTAGTTCATCACTGAGTTTATTTTGATTTCTTTTAGTAAAATGAAGTTGTATCCCCTCATGAAAAAACTTTAGAATACGAGTTAAATAATTTGCCACTTTTTCCATCTCTCTAATCTTTCTTAAGCTTGGCCACCAATAAATGTATCAGCCAATCACTGTAAGTCTATAATTCACTACTGTCATAGCAACCAGTTCCTTGAAGCCACACCAAGAATAGAGTTCTAGATATACCTTCTATTATTTAATTGGAACCATATATTAGTCTAGGCAGCCCTCATCCATAAAGTTTTGCCTCTTGGTTGTAGTACCCCTACAACAAATCTGGAGGAAGTTATTTGTTAAGATAATTAGTATGAATGCATAATAATCAAGTTGAACTGAAGTTATTTCTACTCTTTGCAGTTACGCAGCCACCAAATTCACAATTTTAGCCTATGGTAATAATATATTTTTGGTATTGATGGATTAGCAACACTGATTTTGTTTTTTTAGAATGACTTTGCTTGTTTTGTTTGAATGTATATTATAGGGCATGCTACATAACATACTCAAATGTTCTTATATCATTTGAGTATACATCAGCCAGGAAACGTGCAAAATGCTATTGTGAAATGATCCTCGATATTTTTAGAGTTGATTTGGCATCACTGGCAAACAAATGGATCCTGAGCGCTATGGTCTGCAACAAAGATGGGATCGTAAATGCAATTTTCTACTTTGTTAGCTATCCAGGATGATTACCACAAAACTTGGGGCTTGGGTACATCTTTGTTTGTAGACAGTAGGTACCATCTAATCATATACTAACCACAAATAGCAACCATTTGGATTTTGGATAGAAAATGGATTCCACAACCCCGTTCTGTTGACTTGCTTGTAAGTTTCTTATCTGTTGAATCTACAGACTTTGGAGGGGTATGGCATTCCAAGTGAGGCTGATCTCAAGTAAGTTAGTATTGCTTTTTGCTTGATTGGCTACAACTTTCTCACTATGTTATTCCCCCTTTGTATTATTTTTAGGGCCTTTGTTGATTAGAAATGATCATGTTTGAAATTAATCAGTGGCACTATTTTTTTCCTTGTTGCACAGATAAACCTATGCGTTGATATTTTGCCATGTTTTTCTTTTTGTTAGTGTAGCTTTGGTACCATCACAATATTTCTAAACTTTTGCAGATTGAGCGGATCATATAGGGGAAGAAGGCTTTTAGATGAACAATTTTCAGGTGATGCTATCCATCCTAAAGGTGCTCTATCCCATGAATTACATGAGAGGGACGTCTATTCACATCATATTTGGCCTTGTCTGGAAAACCACTCTCCTGGCATTCCCTATCATACGCTTGGCACTTTTCCAGCATGCACAACAATGTGCCATAACGGCTTGCCTTTTCATTTCCTTACGGTCTATGGCAGGGTATGTGATGAGTCTGGTGACAAAGAAAGCTTAATCGTCTGATTCCACGACATAAGGATCTCAAACACACAGCTAATAAATGGTCGTCTCTTGTCAATGCTTAAGTTCTCCATTCTCCTGTTGATTTTTCCCAATTGGTACTTTTTTTTTGATAAAGGGCGCCTGTCATTTTATTAAGTGATCAAATCATTTACAACAAGTGCACAGATCTGATCCTCAAACCCCTCTCCACGAGAGATGGGGTTAACAAAATGACAAGCGGGTGAGGCCAAGGCATGCGCTACCCTATTACCTTGCCTCCTAACAAAACAGAAATTGAAAGACAAAAAAAGAGAAGAGAGCTCGGAGATGTCCCTGACGATAAAGTGCTCGTAACCACGTCCACCATATCCCTTTTTCACGGCCTCTACCAGAATAAGGCAATCTGTCTCCACAATGACGTCCGTAAAACCCATCCCAAGCGCGAGCTGCATGCCTTTCAGGACAGCCACACCCTCCGCACTAAGCACCGAGTATGGCTGTTCTAATCGGCACTGGGAAGTCCACAACAGACGTCCGTGATCATCCCGTATAGCTGCACCACAACCACCGTCACCTGCCAGAGAGATGGAGGCATCCGTGTTGATCTTAACGCAGCCTGGTGGAGGACGGCGCCAAGCTACACTGTCTGAAGAAGGCGGGGAATCCGCTACGCTGCTCACGGCTGCATGGTACTATGCATATCTCCTAACAATGTCGATGAAGCTCGCTGCTAAGCCTGGGAGGAATGGAGGATGCTCGTCAAAGATGTATTTGTTCCTTGTTGTCCACGTAACCCATAGAAGAGCCGCCCCCTCTTCCTTGCATCTATCGTTCTCCTCATCTAGAAGGCTGTCCACAAAACTCCCTATATCATGAAGGTCCATCTGTCCCAACCAATCGAACTCGCTGGTAGCCCAGATCCTCCTTGCTATCTCGCACTGGAGTAAAACATGCGTCGAGTCCTCACGCTGTCCGCAATGGTGGCAGCCCTCATCCGAAGTCACCTGCTTTTTCTGCAGCTCCGTCATAGTAGGAAGGATATTTCGCAAAGCTCTCCAGATGAAATGTTTTAATTTCGGTGTCCATCTTTCTTTCCACAGCCTTCTCCATCTCTCCCCTTGCTCCCCTTCCCACAGGTCCTCCCCCGCCCTTAAGAACTGGTAAGCACTCCTGACCGAAAAAATCCCATTACTTTCCTTGTCCCAAAAAACACTATCTTCCACACGCCACCATGGAAGTGGAATGTTTAGGACAACCCTCGCAAGGTGACTGGGAAAGCACTCCTCCACCGCCTCCCTCCTCCATTTTTTCATCACCGGGCAAATCAAATCACTCACCCAGTTGTACTCCTCTGGGCCACTCACCAAGTATCTATGTACCGTGCCACCCAAATGGGGGATCCACCTATCTCTGTAAATGTGAATGTCCTTCCCATCGCCCACTCTCCATCTCATACCTTCCTTGACCAGCTGCAGCACCCCCCATATGCTCCTCCATGTGTAACTGGGACTACCTCCTATCCTTGCATGCAATACAGAAGAGGACATGTAGTATTTTGCCTTCAAAATCCAGGCTGCCAGAGACTCACCATGGACCGCCAATCTCCATCCCTGTTTGGCTAACAAGGCTTGGTTGAACACCTTCATTTCTCTAAAGCCCATCCCTCCACTCTCCTTAGGCTTGCATAACCTCTCCCAACTCATCCAGTGTATCTTCCTCTCCCCTTCCTTCGACCCCCACCAAAACCGAGCCATCATCGCCTGGATCTCATCAATCAGTCCATCCGGTATCTTGAAGACACTCATTAGATATGTGGGAATAGCTTGGATAACCGCCTTAATCAGCACCTTCTTCCCTGGCCTTGAAAGAAACTTCTCTTTCCACCCCTGAACCTTCTTCCACACTCTATCCTTTATCGCAGTAAAAACAGCTTTCTTGGATCTCCCAATGACTGTAGGGAGTCCAAGATACTTCTCATGCCTATCCACCTCTCTAACCTGTAGTCGGTCCTTAATCAGTTCCCATCTCTCCGCAGAAACATTCGCACTAAAGGAAACCTCCATCTTCTCATAGTTAATTTTCTGTCCAGATGCCCTCTCGTATTGGCTGAAAATTTCAGCTAAAGCGGAGCATTCTTCTGAGGTTGCCCTTGTGAAAATAATACTGTCTTCTGCAAAGAAAAGGTGAGTGACCCTCTGCGCCCTTCTGCAAATTCTCGTGCCATGGATTTTATACTCCTGTGCTGCTTTGGAAAGGGAGAAAGAGAGAGCTTCAGCGCAAAAAAGAAAAAGATAGGGAGAGATGGGATCACCTTGGCAAAGACCTCTAGTGGGGGTTGCAGTGCCTCTCCTTTTGCCATTGACGATGAACTTGTGGGATACACTAGACACACACTCCATCACCTTATTCCTCCAAACATCTGGGAGCCCCATTCTCTTCATAACCTTCTCAAGAAAAGCCCACTCCACCCGGTCATATGCCTTGCTCATGTCGAGCTTGAGAGCCATCAAGCCTTCTCTTCCTCGCTTCTTGTACTTCATCATGTTGAACATCTCGTAGGCAATAAGGGCATTGTCTGTTATCATCCGCCCCCTCACAAAGGCACTTTGGTTCTCTAAAATAATGTCATTCAAGAGCGGCTTGATTCTATTCGCCAACACCTTCGTGATAATTTTGTACGAAACATTACATAGGCTTATAGGGCGAAACTCAGAAATCCGAACCGGGTTGCTCGTTTTGGGAATCAACACAATATCAGTATCATTCATATCATCCATAGTTTCCTCCCCTTTCCACCATCTACTAATAAAAGACAACAAGCTGGATTTGATCACCTCCCAAAAATTCTGATAGAAAATAGCCTTCATTCCGTCTGGACCTGGAGCCTTGTTGGGGTGCATTTGGTGAAGAGCCTGCCAGACTTCTATCTCCGTCGGGGCCTAATTAAGACGAGGGAAATTATCTTCATAAATAACACCCGGCATATCATCAATGAACTCCTCCATTCCAGATGGGACCGATCTGGCGAAAAGCGAATTGAAGTACGAGGAAATAATTTCAGCAATAGATTCCTGTTCTGTATGCCAACTACCGTCCTCCTTGAAGAGACCATGGATCATATTGCGCCGCTTCAGTTGGCTAGCTTTGTGATGGAAATACTTTGTGTTCTTGTCGTCGTCTCTCATCTCATTAGTTCTAGCCCTTGCTAACCAATAGCTTTCCTCCAGGCGCTGTAATTCCTGCAACTCATTTACTATCTCTGTACATTCTTTCAACATGTCATTGGAAGGTGGCCGATTTTGAGCACTAACGGGTTTCTTCTCCGTCTCTGCCAGTCTCCTCTTGATGTTTCCAAACTTCCCTTCTGCCCATTTAGAAAGCCTCTCTGTGCAGCTATCAGTCTGACCACTGAGACCCAAGTCCGCATTGCTGTCCCATGCTTGTTGCACCACCTCTTTACACTCCGGGGAAGATAACCAGAAAGTTTCAAATCTGAATTTTTTCTCATAAGAACCACTGCCCGTACCTCTTCTTTCCGCCCACAAAAGAACCTGTCCATGATCAGAATTGAGAATAGGATAATTCTTGACCCACCTTACGTTAAAGATCTCACACCATTGCCTGTCAGCCAAAAAACGATCAAGCCTTTCCAGAATGAGATTCTCCTCATGTAGACCACGCTTCCAAGTAAACTTGCAACCCGTAGATCCCAGGTCCGTTAGAAGGCAATTGTCAATCGCCTCCCTAAAATTGCGCATCTAACATTCATTCCTCGGCTGTCCTCCCTTCTTTTCTTCATGAGATAAAATTTCGTTAAAGTCACCTCCTAAAAGAATAGGACCCCTAGCCTGAGCACAAACCTCCTCCATTAACTCCCAAGTACGTCGCCTCTCCTGTGTAGCAGCCCACCCATACATCCCCACAAAAAGGAAACAGTCCGGATTGCCTTCCACTCCCACCTCTGCTGCAATGTAGTGGTCAGAAAAAGACTTTATCCTCACGTCATCTCCTCTCCACCATAAACCCAAACCCCCCGCCCTGCCTCTACTATCAACACTAAACCCTGCATCAAAACCACACTTCCTTCTCACCACCTCCTGATCTCCTCCTCTACACATAGTCTCCATGACAAAGACTATATCGGGCAATTCTCTCCAAGACCGCCTTCTCAGAGAGTCAATCGTCCCAGGGCTGCCCAAGCCCTGGACGTTCCAACATAGAATTTTCATGGCTATTCACGGGTCTGGTCCTCGCCAGTACCCACTACTGAAAAAGAGGTAGGAACTCCCAGACCCTCCTGCTTCCTTCTTTTTTCCCAATGCAACTCCACCTCCTCTGTCCCTTCAAGGACCCCATCCACTTCCCTTCTATTCCTTTCCCCCCCATCTGATGTCTATCATCACATGTCCCCATCCCCCTCCCTTTACTAATAATTTGTTCCATCCTATCAAGTTTCCCCATGCTTCTCCCCCTCCCCCTCCCTATCTTCTTCCTTCCTCCCTTAGCCCCCTTAAGGATTTCAGACCTCCTTCTCCCCACGCATGTGGTCCCAGGTGCAAAACAGCCCCCCCACCTCTCCAACTCCATCTACCGCCTCCCCCAACGCACCCATGGCACCCCCTCCATAGTCACAGACAGAAGTAGGTGGACCGGCAGATGTATCTACCAATTCCGGCTCCGCGTCGTCGATCATGGGTTGTTCGCTAATCTTCACCACACCCAACTCCTGCATTGGTGCTCGATCATCACCGTCCCTTGGCCTCGCAATAGTCGCAGTGGCTTGCATCTCTCGGACCTCCCCTGCAGCAGCTGTGTTAGTACCAGACACTTCCTTTCCGCGACCCCCATCAGTGCTGCTGCTGTCGACAACGACTCCCCTGGTCTGTGTATGCTGGTTGCCCATTTTTCCTTGTCCAGTCCGGCCATCGCCGGTGCCCTTCCCTCCGCCGCCGTTACCTTCTTGCTCAGTCGCCCATTTGGTGACGACCAGCTCAAGGTCCTCCGCCGACAGTGATCGTTCTTTGTCCCTCGCCTCCATTATCTGACCTTTGCCTCAATTGCACCACGCAATGGCGACGCTGCTGTCTGACGCACGCCCCCCCATCTTTGGCTTCAAGACGAAGCGCAACTCCTTCTCCGATCTGCCCAACAGTTCTTCTTTCATCGACGTCGCCCATCGCTTAGTAGGTGACGCCTTGATCCAGGGCCCCCATAGCCTCGGTGGCACCCCATCTTCGTCCTCCCCGTCTTCGGTGCAATCTTTCTCAAGATGCCCGATCAGTCCGCAAAGATAGAAGTAAGAAGGCATCCTCTCATATCGGATTTCCACATCAACAATTCGTCCGCCGCCGTCCTTGATTTTCTACTTCTGTCGTATGGGCTTCGACACATCTATCTCCACCCTAGCTCGGCACGAAGGCCCCCAGCCTAGGTCACGCAAGTCGACCGCCGTGACCCGACCAATCTTCGACGCCACCGCCCTGATCGCTCCCTCTGACCCGAACCCTAGAGGAAGGTTGTATAGTCGAATCCAGAAGAAGCTTAGGTTCAGCGTCAACGCCGTTGGGACGTCATCCGGCCGGATGTCCCTGACCACCAGTAAATGATTGTCGAAATTCCAAGGTCCGTCCTCGATGACATTTTCCTTGTCTTTCCAGTGCACGAATTGGATTACGAAAAGGTTTCCTGCTAGTTGCCAAAACCCCACCTCACGTCGCAGCGCCCATGCACTGGTCATCGTGCGCTTCAGCGCGGGGAAGTTGTATGGCCTGCTTGTCATCAATCTGCCCACTAGAGCCAGGTCTAGGTGTTCCCTTCTCTCCCCATCCGCCGTCCCTCCCAGGTCAAGAACATCAGTTTCCTCCTCCTCCCTCACCCTGAGTGCAGCGTACCGTTCCACGAGATCATCATCCGCCATGGCGCGGAGAAGCCCTGCAACCTGCAAGAGAGAAACGCCTCAGTGGCAAGAAGACCCCGCGTGCGTCGTCCAGAGGAAAACCCTAGGAGCGCCGACCAGGGAGTATCATTTGATATTACTTTGAAAGCACAAGATGAATCTATTATAGACTAGGTACATTGGTTCCCAATTGGTACTTGATATAGTGGTAGTGGTTCTAATGATCAACGTGACTTTGAGTGACGTGACTTTAGCGTATGAGATACACATAGTAGGATTTCTAAAAGACTTGACAAAGCATACACTGATCCTTTTCTTGGAACAGATTACGCCCACGAGGCTGACAGATATTGTGGTGGATTTGGTGATTATCAGGAAATAGTTGTTTGTTAGTGGACCGGAGGGAATTTGTAGTTAGGTGGACAAGCACACGAAGACAATTGAGAAGGAATTGGCTAGAAGATGAATATGAACGCAGTAGATTTGTGCTGCTGAACTTCTCGCAGCTTTGTGGTTGTGTATTCCCCCTTTTATTGAATTGAAAAACACAGAACTAGGGACACGATCTTGGTCACGATCCGCTATTCTCGTATCATCCCACGAGCGGGAAAACGTGCCATGATCGGCGCCCACTTATGTTAAGGACTCGGTCTTACGGCAAACAGCGCCGAGCAAAAAAACCAGAGACATGTGCGGCGTGCACATGTTGCAGCTCGTGCTTAGCTAAAAAATAGATTAGACTGAAACAGAACTAAGGAAAACATGCACGAGTTTATCTAACAATCACTCCCTCAACTCGTGCACCTACAACACCTCGACCATGCCGATCTTTGCCCGCAGCTCATGGAACTTGCCACACCCCAAGGCCTTGGTAAGAATGTCTGCAAGTTGGCTGTGGGTGCTGATGAACTCGACCTCCACCTTGCCGGTCTCCACGCACTCGCGGATAAAATGGAACCTCGTGTCAATGTACTTGCTCCGGTCATGGAAGACGGGATTCTTCGTCAAAGATATGGCAGACTTGTTGTCCACTTTAAGTACGATGGCGTCGGTGTTCTCTTGCTTCAGCTCGCCGAGAAACCGTGCCAGCCATACCCCTTGACACACAGCGGTGGTGGCCGTGATGTACTCAGCCTCGCAGGACGATAGGGACACCACTTTCTATTTTTGTGATTGCTAGCTCACCGGACTGCTACCGAGGAAGAAGAGAACTCCAGTGGTGCTCTTCCGGGTGTCAATGTCGCCCGCCGTGTCGCTATCGCTATAGCCAATCAGCTGTGGCGTTCCAGTGTTCCTTACATACCGACAGCCGAATTGAAGTGTGTCGGCGACATAGCGTAGAATCTACTTCACGACAGCGAGGTGCTCGGTCGTAGGATTCTCCATGAACCTCAACACATACCCCACCGAGTAGGTGTGGTCTGGCCGATTGTGCACAAGGTAGCATAGACTGCCAACAATGCTCCTGTATGATGTGGCATCAGTTGGACGGGCAGTGCTAGTCTTGCTCAACTTGAATCTTGGCTCCATCGGGACATGACAAGGGTTGCAACCTGTCATGCCGCTCTTCTCCAGTAGCTTTGCTGCATAGGCGGCTTGGTGAATTACAATGCCGTCATCTTTTTGGCGCACCTCAATGCCAAGATAATAGCTCAACTTCTCGAGATCGCTCATTTTGAAGAGCTTATTCATCTCCTCTTTGAATTTGCCGATCTCTTGAGAGTTGTTGCCGGTGATGATCAAGTTGTCGACGTACACGCCAACAAGAAGTTGAGACACTGCATCTCTGTGTGCATACACAACATGTTCTGTCACGCTCCGCAGAAAGCCGAGTGACACCAAGCAATTGTCGAGCTTTGTATTCCTTGCCCTCGGCGCTTGCCGGAGGCCATACAGTGCTTTGTTGAGACGAAGCACCTTGTTCTCCTTGCCGTTGACAAAGAAACCCGGTGGTTGTTCCACATACACCTCTTCCACGAGCTCGCGTTGAGGAAGGCTGATTTGACGTCCATGTGGTGCACTGACCAGCCGTCACGAGCAGCCAGAGCAAGAATTAATCTCACTGACTCCAGGCGCGGCACGGGAGCAAAGACCTCGTCAAAGTCCACTCCCTGACGCTGGATGTAGCCTTTCACCACCAAACGCACCTTGTGTTTCACCACTTCACCGTCAGCGTTCTTCTTGACCTTATAAACCCATTTAAGACCTATTGGTCGGTGTCCGGGCGGAAGGTCGACGAGGTGCCAAGTCTTGTTCTCCTCAATTGAGGGCATCTCCTCTAACATTGTGTGCCTCCAGTTCTTGTCTCGCTCAGCCTGAGTGAAAGTGGCCGGTTCCTCGGTGGCCATGAGGTGGAGTTCCTCGGCATATGGTTCATGTGCGGCCCCAACATCATAGATGTTTTCCATGGTGCGGAAGCGGCGTGGCCCGTCTCCATCATCGTCGCCATCCAGTGAGCCCATGCCTTGCGTAGGAGGAGAGGCAAACTTCACCCGTGTTGAAATTTCTGTTGCTTTAGGTTTGGCTGGTGGCGAGTCCATGCATGTCGAGATCTCATGAGGCATAACACTCCCGTCTTCTGGTATATTAGCCTTCATGGGAACATGGCACACCGTCATCCCAACATTGAACTCTTTCCCATGTCCGTCAATCTTCCCAGCTACGTCCACTACCTCCCAATTCCATTTAGTGGCCTCATCCTATACAATGTCAAGTGATACGTGCACACACCGAGCCACAGGGTCGTACACCCGAAACGCCTTGCTCCCGGGTTTGTAACCGATGAAGACATTAGGCTTGCTACGATCCTTTAGCTTCTTCAGGTTTGGCCTTGCCGTTTTGATGTGAGTGACACAAACAACCAAATGTATGAAGAAAGTGGACATCGGGACGCTTGCCATATCATGCTTCGTACGGCATCATGTGTTTGACACTTGTTGTGGGTACGCGGTTGAGTAGGTACACCGCCGTGGTCACCGCCTCGCCCCAGAACACCGCCGGCATGCCCTTTATCTTCAATAAGCTTCGTGCCGTTACCAAAATTGTTTGGTTACGACGCTCCACGATGCCATTTTGCTATGGCAAGTATGACGCCGTGAGATGTCGCTTGATGCCAAGTTGTGCACAGTAGTCGCCAAAGTCAGTGGATGTGAATTCTCCTCCGTGATCTGTATGCAATGTACGAAGCTTGCACCGTGACTCCACCTCTGCTCCAGCCTTGACACGTTTGATGGCGCCCGCCGCCTCATCTTTGGTGGCGAGGAGTGTGAGCCACATGAAACGACTGTAGTCGTCGACGAGGAACAGGAAATAGAGCTTGCCTCCCGGAGTCGGTGGTGAGATCGGCCCACGTAGATCACCATGCACCAGATCCAAGTGCTCGGCAACACAGTACTTGGCCTGTTTGGGAAATGATGCACGTCTTTGTTTGCCTGCAAGATAGCTATCACATACTTGATCTACGTGATTAATTAGTGGTAAGCCATGAACCATCTTCTTTTGTGCCATCTTCTGAAGAGCATCAAAGTGTAAGTGCCCATAGAGTGCATGCCAACGCCATGCATCCTCTGCACATCTTGTCGTGAGGCATATTGGTCGTGCTATGTTGAGATGGAGCACGTACAATCTATTTGACAACCATTTCACCTTAGCTAGCAGGCGATGCCGCTGATCATGCACACTCATGGCGCCACCCTTGACAAGTGTCTCACAACCTGTCTCGTCTAGTTGGTCGATGCTCACGATGTTGCTATGAAGACGTGGAATGTAGTAGACTCCGTCCAATGCGACGTGGCCGCCGCCGTTTGTGGCAAACAACACCATACCACGACCATAAATGCCTACAATAGAGTCATCACCAAACTTCACAGAGCGAGTGACTATGGCGTCGATGTCAGCAAAGTTCTCCTTCACTCCAGTCATATGATTCGACGCCCCAGTGTCGAGGTACCAGCTCGTGTCCCTTGAGTCGGTGTCGTCGTCGTCCTTGCGGAGAGTCACACGTGCACGCTCTTCATTTAGAAAGACCTTGGCACCAACACACTCAGGATCATGTTTGGGCTCTGAAGATAGGGTGATCACTTGAGCCATGAGCAAAGCAGGCTCATTCTCCCCGGCGTTGACCATTGCGAGATGAGCCTCATCCTTTTCTTCTTCAGGCACTCTCGGGCCCAGTGTCCCTGCTTGCCACAGTAGCGGCATCGATCAACCTTGGTGGCGGTGGAGCTACTGTTGTTGCTGCTACCAGAGGGTGGCTGATCCCTGGCGTTGTGTACATCAGCGTCCTTGCCTCGCTTGCTGCCCTTTCCACTATAACGACTCCGAATTTTCACCTTCTCAAAACCCCATGGGATGAGAAGACAAAATTCGAAAACGTTAACCAATTGTATCAGAGTGCATTGCGAAAGCATATGCAAATACATGAACGTTCAATAGTACAAACACCATAACATTTCTCAGCATTCAACATGTACATTATTACAACATGATTTACAATTATATATTGAAAGAGAATTTTACACAAGACTAAACATGTATCCTAACTAGGATCTTAGATGACAAGTACAACCTGTACAACTTGCTCACATCCTAAACCTTTATCCCATTCTAGCTCTGGACCTAGAAAAGAGCTATACTATGCTGGCATATTGAAAATACTTGAAAAAGAAGAAAGAGAGAAAGAAACATTATTTAATGGAGGAAAATTAGGTAAACCCATGTTATTAATCATATTTCAATGGACATGTATTACTATGGTGGACTTAGCACAAACATATATTATTGGGCTCTATCCCCGCGTACCTTGTACCATTAGGGATCTCCCTGCGTACCTTGTACCATTAGGGATGTGCTAGTCAACATTAATACTTTCCCTCTCTAATAGGGAGATTAATGAACCATCAGTAACTACATTCCATTTTCTTTTCTTAGTGATCTTAGTGTTCAAGGCGGAACAACAATACATATAGATGTACATCCAACAAGATATTCAAATACATGGAAGCAACTACTCATAATTATCACCCAGCGAAAACTAGTCATATACTTATATCCACGTACCTGAGTTCAGATATTCCTCACATATCCATGATCATCTAGATAATCTGGTCAGCACCAGATTAATAACAAATATTCATCATTAATACAAGGTCCACCATTATTAATGGCATTTAGGTCCAGATTAGGGTTTTGGTCAAATCTAGATCAATATGATGTAAGAGAGGGTTTTTCATATTTTTAGTCAGATATATATGTCATTATTAAGGTCTGGTACAAATTTCATATTTTTCTGAGGCTTTTCCTATTTTCTAGAATTAATATGAGGTTAAAACGATCTAATTATGTGTTAACAGAGAAAGACCTATTATTTATTTTATTACTCTGATCATAGTTTAAAGATAGATTTAAGTCATCAGTAGGGTTCTAGGAGAATTTTATGAGAATTTAATCTCATCTGGATATTATTTATTATATTTAACAAACCCAAAATAGGAGTATTATCCTCTAAATTAGAAATCATCGATAATGAAGCTTCAAGAGTCTGTCCTACTTGCGTCATAATAAAGTAAATACTTTTCTGAGTCCAGGGATAGTTTTGGGGCATTTATAGGCCAAAGTAGCTATTTATAATGTATTCCAAGATTTGCATATATTTGAGGGCAAAATACCTTTGGTGGATCAACATGGGTCATCAGATCTGCTTGTTGCTGGCCTGGATTCTTGCCATGTTTCCCTCAAAGGGAGTGGGGGTGCGTGGTTCTTTGGTTCCCGTTGACCGAGTGAACCGATTGGTCAAGTCACCGCTAGACTGGATGGTCTGTTGGTTTCACTGACTGGACCCCTCAGTCTTCTCCTCCTCTCACATTCCACTAGTCGTCATCTGCTGTATGAGAAACCTGATCTCCGTGAGCGGGCCTCTGGTGGGAAGGCTAGACGCGGTGTGATGATGACCGAGCAACAGACCTCTAGACAAAGATTTGGTGCTCGCTCCTCCTCATCCACTAAAGCTTCACGGAGGTTCTTACAGCCTAGAGTTGTTGACCCCATCTCCCATGGCCGTCGTAGGAGGACTCGGAAGGGGGAAAAGGATCCTCGACTGCCTTTGACATCAATCGAGGCTTACATGGGTACTGAGGGACCTCCATGACTCTGAAATAGTCTCGATCACACTGGAGACACCTGTAGTATGATCCCAGAACCAAACTCCCTACTTGACCAAAGCAAGCTTGCTTTTTGTAAATCCTATTTTGACACCGCTTAGGGAACGAGTTAGGTTCCATTCTCCCTTTCTCGGGCTTGAGGTGACAGGATTCTCCACGAGGCTTCCCAAAGGATGAAGCTGCTTCAAGACGCTGAGTGTTGGTTGGGAAGATAGCCTACGAGCCCTTCCATTGCCTGGATCCGGATCACCGGCAAGGAAGATGTAGGATTTTGGAGCTCCTTCAAGCAGGGAAAAAGTCGAGAGAGTTGTTTGAGGCATCCCTCATGCCTTCGACACCTCAGATTCTCAGAGGAAGCTCAACATGCCGATCTCGCTAGGCCAGCCACTTCCGTCGCCGCCACAGGGAAGGAGGGAAGGGGAAAAGGAGCTCTGCCTTATCTCTTGAGACCTCATGGAGTTTTGTAGATTCGTGAACACTATAGGAACCTTTACATGTGAAGAAGATACGCATCCCTGAGATTGATCCCTTCCTTCATCCTCTGCTAGTTGGAAAGATAAAGGATTAACTGGATGAACTCCTCTGATCAAAACCTCTCTTTTTAGATCTTACTCTTCCTCTATCGTCCTTTCTGCCCTCACCCTCCTTCCTCTTCGTGCAACCAATTGTGTATGACATTGCGGTAGTGGAGAGGTGAGTAGAACGAGATGTTGATATCTCTCTTCTCTCTACCCCAAGACTCTTGTGAGGGGTTGTTTTGATCCAGAGAGTACAACAGACTGAGCCCCCACCTTAGATAGTCTCCCAGATTCATCGCCTAGACTACTTCCTTAAGAGCCTATATTTTGGCCTCCTATTCCTCAAATTTCGAAGTAGGGACATTTCGAACCAAGCGCCTTGTGACCAGTTAATAAAATTGTCGACCATATTTCTAAGTCCTATTTAATTAAAACATCTAGCATCATAAATCTTCAATAACATCTAACTAGAATCTCAACTAGAATTGAAATTTCAAACATATACTCTTCTTGACCAAAAGATGCTCTCCTCCAAATAACATCATATCTAGATATAGAGTGATCAAAGACAATTATCATTTGATCCATTACTATAATCAAACAACTTCAACTCACTTAGTACTATCATGCTAGAGCCTCATAATCTTTCTTCAACCATTTGGATTCATGTATATCACTACAACATGTTTAAACTCATAAAAGTTGTAATTAGATAATAAAAGACATCATCCTAGTTGAACGCAATTACATGTCACAATCATATGCCGCATATCTAATCAACCATTATCGGTGTCTAAGAATGCATAGTCAAATAATGGATTCCTCAAATCAAGTTAACCACCTATACAACATGTATGGTCTTAAAATGATATAATGTGTATCAAAAACCCTAAATTTATAGGTTATCACATTCACTCCACCTTATATGGAATTTCATCCTCAAAATTCAACTAATGCCATGCTTAAGATGATATCAAAGTGTTAAACTTCATAAAGGTCACCATTTCTAGGTACCAAAGTTCTCTTATTTCTATATGTATCCCAATTTGACATGTTCGCAATCATCTAGGGTGTACCCACCCCACCTTATATAGGTTGAAGCAATACACCTTTTTTTTTGAATTAAAAAAAATCATTTAATGGCTTAGTCATAACTTGATATTCTATCATTCTAGAGTTTACATCCCTTATTACCCTAATAATTAGGGATTTATTTACTCATATAGAGTTGAGAAAGTATTAATAAGGGTTTCATCTTTCATGCCATTAAAGTGTGCAAGGTGATATCAAGACTCTATGTCATCTAATAATAGAACATTCACACTTAACATCACCATGTGGTTTATGATCAACATCATATTAAGATTTCATCATTAAGGGAAGGGTTTTTTTAATGCTTAAATGTTATGGTTTCACCCCATTATGAGGGTTGTTGTCAAACTAGGATCTTAGATTCAGAAGACTTGAGGTTAAGAACTTTATTTGTGATCCTTTAATATGTGATCCAAAAATATCTTTATTTCAAGATCAAATTGTATATTTCATGTATGATATGAAGGGAAAGAAAATATACTAAGTCAGGCTTATCATGATTTAGAACTTGAACAATACAGGTATGATATAGGATGGGAATATAATAGGTCAAGCTTATACGAGTCACTCCTCATATACAAATCATCTATATAGCTCAAGTGAGGTTTCTAGTATCATTTTTTAAGGAAGAGAAGTGGAAGGAACAACATTTATGAGTATCTTATGCACAAGGCATTTTACTCTCAGAACCAGAGTTCATATATTACCTCACTTGCAGCTAATGATGAGATTCACACACATATGTCACTCAAGATAGGACCTAACTCAATCAAAAGAATTGTTTTCTCATTATGAGTCACCTACCCATAATTTCTACCCAACTCTCACATATAGGATTGAATCATGCAAAAGGACTCATCTCATCTACTTAGGAGTAACCCAGCTTAGGACACATCATTTCACATATATCTCAGGGTAGGTCCTACGACCCTCTCCTTGTGGGTCTCACTCTCTCTAGAGTTTGCCTCATATCTTGTCCAAACATTAGAGGTCCTCCTTTGTAAAAGATCTTGAGGCTCATGCATATTCAACTTTATCTTAAACTTAGCTCATCTTAAGTGGAAAAACCAACATACTTTCATTATCAAGACTTAGCCCATATTTCTTTGAAATGGATCAGAACTAATATACAACTTGAACCAATATAACACAACATATATCATCAGTATGAAACTTATCTTAATCATCCTTGCTCATATCGTCTATCAACATATCATCTACTCTAACTATCAAACATCTGATAAGGCTCTAGACATCTAATCTAGACTACTCTCTCTTCTAGACTGATGTCACTCCCTTTCACTTAGGTCGCATGAACACTAACTACTCTGCAGTGTGAGGGACACATTTTTATATTTACATATATAGTAAAACATTATATATTTTTTTATCCGAGAAAGAAGATGTCAGAGAAAACTGTCAAGGCTCGAGCCGATTGGGAAACAAAACTAAATCAGCAAAATGAGTGTCCCACACACAATAGATAGTCCAGTGCCATGTCATCTAGTGAAATTGTGAGAACATGGTGTAGTTTAGTGTAGATACCCCATACATGCGAGCTCTATATGGAAAGGGTCTCAAACACTTGTCTAAACCTAGTTCTCAAACATCTAGGTTCTAACCTAGAGGCAAAGTCAGAAATTATTCCTATAGAACAACTTACTAAGTTTCAAGGGTTTAAAGTGAAAGGTGAAATTATGTTTTATGTTTCATGGTGAGTAATTGTTAGGTGTAGCTATTGTTCATGCTCTGATACCAACTATGACATCCCCAGATTTTGGCTTCTCCATACCCTATTGGGAATGAGAGGTCAGAATCTAAAAACATCATCCAATCATATCAGAGAGCGATGCAGAAGCAAAATGTGCATACATGAACGTTCATTAGTACAAACACCATAACATTTCTCAGCATTCAACATGTACATTATTGCAACATGATTTACAATTGTATATTGAAAGAGAATTTTACACAAGACTAAACATGTATGCTAACTTGGATCTTAGACGATAGGTACAACCTGTACAACTTGCTCACATCCTAATCCTTTGTCCCATTCTAGCTCTGGACCTAGAAAATACGAGAAACAAAAACATCAACAAAAGTTGGTACGTGGAATTAAAGAGCTATACTATGCTGGCATATTGAAAATACTTGAAAAATAAGAAAGAGAGAAAGAAACATTATTTAATGGAGGAAAATAAGGTAAACCCAACTTATTAATTATATTTCAATGGAAATGTATTACTATGGTGGACTTAGCACAAACATATATTATTGGGCCCTATCCCCGTGTACCTTGTACCATTAGGGATCTCCCTACGTACCTTGTACCATTAGGGAAGTGCTAGTCAACATTAATACTTTCCCTCTCTAATAGGGAGATTAATGAACCATCAGTAACTATATTTCATTTTCTTTTCTTAGTGATCTTATTATTCAAGGCAGAACAATAATACATATAGATGTACATCCAACAAGACATTCAAATACATGCAAGCAATTACTCATAATTATCACCCAGAAAAAACTAGTCATATACTTATATCCATGTACCTGAGTTCAGATATTCCTCACATATCCATGATCATCTAGATAATCTGGTCAGCACCTGATTAATAACAAATATTCATCATTAATACAAGGTCCACCATTATTAATGGTATTTAGGTCCAGATTAGGGTTTTGGTCAAATCTAGATCAATATGATGTAAGAGAGGGTTTTTGGTATTTTTAGTCTGATATATATGTCATTATTGAGGTCTGGAACGAATTTCATATTTTTCTGAGGCTTTTCCTATTTTCTAGAATTAATATGAGGTTAAAACGATCTAATTATGTGTTAAGAGAGAAAGACCTATTATTTATTTTATTGCTCTGATCATAGTTTAAAGATAGATTTAAGTCATCAGTAGGGTTCTAGGAGAATTTTATGAGAATTTAATCTCATCTGGATATTATTTATTATATTTAACAAACCCAAAATAGGAGTATTATCCTCTAAATTAGAAATCATCAATAATGAAGCTTCAAGAGTCTGTCCTACTTGCGTCATAATAAAGTAAATACTTTTTTGAGTCCAGGGATAGTTTTGGGGCATTTATAGGCCAAAGTAGCTATTTATAATGTATTCCAAGATCTGCATATATTTGAGGGCAAAATACCTTTGGTCGATCAACATGGGTCGTCATATCTGCTTGTTGCTGGCCTGGATTCTCGCCATGCTGCCCTTAAAGGGAGTGGGGGTGCGTGGTTCTTTGGTTCCTATTGGCTGAGTGAACCGACTAGTCAAGTCACCGCTAGACCGGATGGTCTGTTGGTTTCACTGACTGGACCCCTCAATCTTCTCCTCCTCTCACATTCCACTAGTCGTCGTCTGCTGTATGAGAAACTTGATCTCCATAAGAGGGCCTCCGGTGGGAAGGCTGGACGCAATGTGATGATGACCGAGCAACAGACCTCCAAACAAAGATTTGGTCCTCGCTCCTCCTCATTCACTAAAGCTTCATGGAGGTGCTAATAGCCTGGAGTTAATGACCCCATCGCCCATGGCCATCGTAGGAGGACTCGGATGGGGGAAAAGGATCTTCAATTGCCTTCGACATCAATCGAGGCTTACATGGGTACCGAGGGACCTCCATGACTCTAAAATAGTCTCGATCACACTGGAGACACCTATAGTATGATCCCAGAACCAAACTCCCTAATTGACCAAAGCAAGCTTGCTTTCTGTAAATCCTATTTTGACGCCGCTTAGGGAACGGGTTAGGTTTCGTTCTCCCTTTCTCGGGCTTGAGGTGATAGGATTCTCCATGAGGCTTCCCAAAGGCTGAAGCTACCTCAAGACATTGAGTGTTGGTTGGGAAGATGGCCTACGAGCCCTTCGATTTCCTGGATCCGGATCACCGGCAAGGAAGATGTAGGATTTTGGAGCTCCGTCGCAAGTAGGGAAAAAGTCGAGAGAGTTGTTCGAGGCATCCCTCATGCCTTCAACACCTCAGATTCTTAGAGGAAACTGAACAGGCCGATCTCGCTAGGCCATCCACTTCCATCGCTGCCCCAGGGAAGGAGGGAAGGGGAAAAGGAGTTCTACCTAATCTCTCGAGACCTTAGGGAGATTTGCAGATTTGTGAACACTGTAGGAACCTTTACATGTAAAGAAGATACACATCCCTGAGATTGATCCCTTCCTTCATCCTCTGCTAGTCAGAAAGCTAAAGGATTAACTGGATGAACTCCTCTGACCAAAACCTCTCTTTTTAGATCTTACTCTTCCTCTATCGTCCTTTCTGCCCTCACCCTCCTTCCTCTTCGTGCAACCAGCTGTGTATGACGTTGTGGTAGTGGAGAGGTGAGTAGAACGAGATGTTGATATCTCTCTTCTCTCTACCCCAAGACTCTTGTGAGGGGTTGTTTAGATCGAGAGAGTACGGCGGACTGAGCCCCCACCTTAGATAGTCTCACAGATTCATTGCCTAGACTACTTCCTTAAGAGCCTAAATTTCGGCCTCCTGTTCCTCAGATTTCGGAGCAGGGACATTTCGAACCAAGCGCCTTGTGACAAGTTAATAAAATTGTCAACCATATTTCTAAGTCCTATTTAATTAAAACATCTAGCATCATAAATCTTCAATAAAATCTAACTAGAATCTCAACTAGAATTGAAATTTCAAACATACACTTGTCTTGACCGAAAGATTCTCTCCTCCAATTAACATCATATCTAGATATAGAGTGATCAAAGACAATTATCATTTGATCTATTACTATGATCAAACAACTTCAACTCACTTAGTACTATTATGCTAGAGCCTCATAATCTTTCTTCAACCATTTGGATTCATGTATATCACTACAACATGTTTAATCTCATTAAAGTTGTAATTAGATAATAAAAGACATCATCCTAGTTGAATGAAATTACATGTCACAATCATATGTCACATATCTGATCAACCATTATCAGTGTCTAAGAATGAATAGTCAAATAATCAATTCCTCAAATCAAGTTAACCACCTATACAACATGTATGGTCTTAAAATGCTATAATGTGTATCAAAAACCCTAAATTTATAGGTTATCACATCCACACTTCTAATTGTTGGAGCTGCTGCCCGCATTAGACGTGACGCTTTGGTCACGACGCTTCATCCGAGCAGACCATTCCTCCTCGGTGAGGAGAAGTTTGCTGCCTGTTGTTTCTTCAGAAACTACGCCATGGCGCTCCTCTGCCGCCTTGAGCTGGACGGCGAGCTCTTCGATCGTCATGGTGTCAAGGTCGACCAAGGTCTCAATTGCTAGAGCGATCTGTGAGTATTTCTTAGGGACGACAGCTAGTAGTTTGAGTACTACCTTGTCATCCGCAATGGTGTAGCTGACTGCTGCTAGGTTGCTGACAAGACTGGTGAGGCGCATGACAAACTCGTCGACGCCCTCAGTGTCCTTCCATTTCAACGCCTTGTACTGCTTACGCAGTGATTGTGCCTTTGCCTTGCGTACCCGATCCACACCGAGTCGCATCGTCTTCAACGTATCCCACGCCACCTTGGCCGTAGGCTTGACCGCAAGAGTCGAGATCATCTCCGGTGGAACACCACGAAGGATGGCCTCGAGTGCCATACGGTCCTGCTCGTGCTCTGTCATTTCAGAACTCACTACAGCCCATAGGCCGCGTGCCTCGAGCATCACCTGCATCAATAGGGCCCAGTCTCCATGGTTCATCCTGGTGAGCACCAGGAGTAGTGGACCATTGGATTCTCTCATCTGCTGCATGGCTAGGTCTGAAGATGAGATGAGCTTCTTTCCATCCAAGTCTGACATCTCCAAGGATTGAGCACGCGGGCTCTGATACCACGTATTAGTAGAGCCGAGGTAATTTGTAATTAGGTGGACAAGCACACGAAGACAATTGAGAAGGAATTGTCTAGAAGATGAATATGAACACAGTAGATTTGTGCTGCTGAACTTCTCACAACTTTTTTGGTTGTGTATTCCCCCTTTTATTGAATTGAAAAACACAGAACTAGGGGCATGATCTTGGTCACGATCCGCTATTCTCGTATCATCCCACGAGCTGGAATACGTGCCATGATCGACTCCCACTTATGCTAAGGACTTGGTCTTACCACAAACAGCGCCGAGCAAAAAAACCAGAGACATGTACGCCATGCACATGTTGCAGCTCGTGCTTAGCTAAATATAGATTAGACTGAAACAGAACTAAGGAAAACATGCACGAGTTTATCTAACATTGTTTACCAAAATGTTGACAGCTACTGCAATGTTGGTAAGGAACAATGCTCTAATTATTGCCATGAGGATGGTTGGTAATGTTTAGTCTACCAATATAAGACAAAATAGTGCTAGCAAAAGCAGCTAAAGATGACCCATCATGTACTGAAGATGCCATACACACTAGACAACTGCAGCTAGTGCAGTAGAAACATAGAGCTATTAAAAAACTTATACAGTCTCTACTTGTCCGTATAGGAAGAGGTCATCCACAGGTTGGTGATCCTGGAGCCTACACTTTTCATCCTTGGTTTTAAGTCTTCTGACAATGATTTCTCTTTCCAGGGTTTAGGCACTCTTCTAACTATAATTGGTTCTGTGTTTGCATGTTTATTTGTGTGCTATCAAGGTTTAGGCGCTCTTATATATGGAGAGGGTTACTTCTAGATGGATAAGGAAAACCAATGATTGGAAAGGATGGTCCAAAAACTAAAGATCATTGATATCTCGTTGAATGCAAAGAAATTGGCTCTAAGTCATTCTTTGATGGTATTACTGGAATCATTACCCAAGAAATTTGTTGGAGATGGCAATAATTGCCTTCTCATCAAAGATTATTGGAGGAAATATGTTCATAACCACTACTCTTCCTCTCAACATTCTCAAAGATGGCCATTGGCTAAATGAGTGATAAAGTCAAAATGTAGATATATATTTATATTGAAATTTGTATCGATTAAGTGAAAAGGCCCATGTCCTTCCCTATGTGATGATCACTTTTTCTATGTGAAATAAAAAGGAATGTCTCAAAAGAGTGATTTGTTATGTTTTTTGTGTCTTATTAACTAAATTATTTTATTAAAATATCATTTGGGCCTGATAAAAGCCACAAATATATCACTTCATGAAATATAAGAAGGCTAAAACCTAATTGACAAACAAATAAACGTACATCACAATTGTAATTCATGGGAAATTAAGTGTATTTGTGAAGGCCCTAGAACCTCATTGAAAGTTGTGAAATTAGCCTTCAGAAATGTATTTGGGAGGCCTAGGAAGTCTTTTTGTAAAGATCAAATAGTCCTTCGAAATAGTATTTGTGAAGGCTAGAGTCTCTCATCAAAATATTTGTGAAGAGGCTTTTAGAGTAGGACTTTTTGTGAAGGAATGTCCTTCAACCAAATTTTTTTTGAAGGTCATTTGTGAAGGACCAAATCCCTTAAAGAATATTGAGTTTTTGTGAAGGGATGTCCTACACAAATGAACTAGTTTCCTTCAGTCGATGTTTATATGGAAGAGACAATTAGTGAAGGTCTAAAATCCTACTAGAATGCAAAAATTCCGTCACTAGGGTTCCCACCAAAAATTTCCACCCCACTAATTAGTAATTAGAACTTAACTAGTTCGATTAGTGGAAACTGTTTCCTCCCCTTGCGCTCCCCCCAACCCTCGCATTGCCCTGTTTGATTGTCGCTTGAGCAACGACCGTGAGGTAGGGCTTCCTGCTTCAACTGTGAGGATGTCATCTCCCCTACTTGACAACTCACATTAGGCCCCATATTAGATTACGGGTACGTTTGTATTTATTCCAACTCCTTCCAAGTTACCTTCTGGCACCGGTCTAGTGGCAGAAGAATAGGATGATAAATAACGGCAATTTTGATCACAATGTATAGCGAAACCCTGACCAGTAGTTAAGGTTGTGGTTCCCTTAATTTGTGGTGGTGATTTAATTATCAGAACATAATAAATATATGTATTGTTGCTTCATGAACTACATACCCCTTCTTCATTTTGATGGCAGTGCAGCTTACACTGACTGCCATCTTACATGATACTTTTGCTCTAGGTTTATTCTAATTTTGGTGAAATCAATAGCATGGGACGGGTTAAGTCCATAGGATTGTGTATCAAGATACTACACGTACAAATACTTATCGGAACCATTTTTTCTACTGTTAGTGTATTAGAATCTAATATGTGATCTATCGCTTCTCTACCTCTAATATAAGATTCTTCTTTTGATCTAATACTCTGCATAAACATGACCTTGATTTCTTAGGACATTTACAAAAGAACGAGATCTACATTATTAAAAGAATCACGATCCTTAAAACTAACACTTCTCTTCATTCTTTGCTCTTCGCAATGACTAATAAGAGCAGATGTTCTCTTGTTTCAGAATGATAAATGCCATACGAACAAATCGGTGACTTCTACTACTTTCTTCTTTTCATATATTTGATTATCTCTTTCGTGAGTTCATATCATTTTTTGTGCATGTTAATACTGATTTCCAACTCTATGAAAGTATTCTAAAATTTTGTTGGGTATACTTGGGAAGTTATTCACTTTTCCAGTATGCCTTTTCGTGGTGTAAACTGATATACTAATGTTAATCCTTTGCGCAATGAAGCTTTATGTATATAAAATCATCATATTAAATCACACCTCATTAGATTATTAAACACTCATTTTGAATTAGTGACAACACTCCAAATTCATCCCTTTAAATGAGAGTTTGAGGCATTACATCCAAACATCAAGGACAATGAGGAAAGCGTATACATAAATTAGTAGTTCACTAATGTATCTCTTTCTTGATGACATGACTATGCTGCTACTCTGAAATAAGTGATTTAAGTAATTTCAAAAAGTCTTACAAAACAATCGGATTGGACCTCAAGCTGTCCTAACTTGCATTAGAAACACTTCTATATTTATCGTATAGTAAGTGCGTCACTAAACAATTGAAAAAGAAAATTCGTCATTTATTACGCACCCCCTCTCAACATTAGATGGCTGGCTTCTCCCCCACACCAATCCTTTTCTCTCTGCAGTAATGCTTTCACCTGCCAAAAATAGAGCTTGTCAGTAATGCTTTCAGTTGCTAGAATTTCCATAATGCTTTCACCTATTACAATTTCACTTTGGCTGATATGAAAACACTGACCAACTAAGGTTGTTTAGTCATTTTTAGTTTCGACCGGACATTCAATTCATAGTGCAGAAGGGAATATACTATACAATAATAAACTAGGATGTCTTAAGATCTGAATCTTAGAATGCTCGTTGAATATGTAGAGGGTGTGTAATATTGATAATATATGAATCAATGATACTATAAAGTATAGATATGATGTGGAGGGGCTAGAAAACATCATGAAAATTATAGCAAAAATATATTGATAATCCTTGAATCTGATTACAGTCATTGAAAATATATTGCATCAAAATGATTATACATTTAAGTCCAAGACGTGTCCATGGTGTGTCAAGCTGGAAAATTAAAAAAATGAAGTTGGACACTCCAAAACCATGTCCGCTGCGTGTTCAGGCGTGTCCATGTTGGACACGTGTCGAAAACGGACACGACAACCTTTGGGAAGTGTCTGTGCTTCCTAGGTCTGGACTCTTAATGTATAGCATATGATAAAGTCAAAAGAAAGATTGGATTTATAGTATTATGAACAATCGTGCTTGTAATATTTTAGTTGCTAGGGAGCCTTAGGAATAAAGTTATTTAAATTAGTTGTTGCAAATCTTAGTGAATGATCGTGTTTGTAATAATTTTCTTTGTGGATTATTATGTATTGGTGCAAGGATATTTCCTTGTCATTTGTCCCTTTTTTGATCTTATGTAGGATGAGGAATATTTTGTGTTGATGCAATATATTTCTTTATGGATTATTATGTGTTGGTGCAGAGATATTGCCATGTCATTTGTCCCTTTTTCTTTGTGGATTATTATGTGCTTACAATGTTGTACATTTATTTTATATATGGTTGCATTGCTACAATTTTTATGTTTTCATCTTATGTCGAATGAGGAATACAAGGTCAAGTATGAGAGCTTCTACAACTCCACCACAACCCACTGCTATTTCAGCTATAGTCTCCTCTCCTTCAACTGAAGTAGGAGATGAGCATGAGGAACTTGAGGATGAACGTGACCAACATAGAAATGGCAGGGGCTCTGCAAGTGAGGTCAATCTAATTCTGAAACCAGGAGAGCAATGACACAAGGTGGAATGGAATGAAACAAGTAATGCAGTTGGAAAGAACAATATAAAGTTGAACAGTTACTGTGGCAAATTAGCTAGAAAACCACAAATATGGAGTTTATATCTAAAATGGAGAGAGCAACCACAACTAACATTTGAAGATAGAAAATCATGCATTGAGGTACTTAAGTAATTACAAAATTTCTTTTAGTCTAGATTTAGTGTATATTTTCACTACTACAGAAATTGCTTATAATGTCACATTTACGGGCGTCGGTTTTAAACAATGAACCAACGCCTGAACCCTACAATGTCATTTGAATACACAAATCGACATATATCTGTGAGGAGTGGCCATATACGGGTATCACTTTTTATTTAGTGTCGGTTCCTCAATAAGCAACCGACGCCTAAAATCGACCGCCAAATCCATATTTTCCAATGAAAAAATTACCTCCAAAATTTAACATACTGCTTCAGTTGTTAACAAATCAACCGACGACTAAAGGTTTTTTATGAGACAGAAATTGGGCGTATTTTTATCGTCAGTTTTCTTACAATAACCGACACTGATGTGTTTTCGCGCGCTGTCCCCACAAAAATTTTCACCCCCCTTTGGCGTCAGTTTTCTACGGCAACCGACGACTTTGGTCAGAAT
Source organism: Alisma plantago-aquatica (assembly GCA_963693085.1). Classification (NCBI taxonomy): domain Eukaryota; kingdom Viridiplantae; phylum Streptophyta; class Magnoliopsida; order Alismatales; family Alismataceae; genus Alisma; species Alisma plantago-aquatica. The sequence goes on along the minus strand of OY856411.1, from coordinate 1,341,698,402 downwards.
TCGAGAACATTTTTTTTGTCGGCATATGTTGATAGACATCAATTTTTCTAGTTGAAACCGACGACTATCATTGAGAATAGGTGTCAGTTTTTTTGGTAACTGACACCTATTGTTATAAGAGTCAGTTTTTTTAATAACTGACACTGATGGTTAACTTAATAGCACCCACACAAAGTCAACTCTTCCCCTTTCTCTATCTGATTTCCGATTGAAGGTTAGGTCTGGAGATTCCGCCCCCTGCTCCCTCCTCCTTGCACGCCACCGCCTACCGCTCCTTGCTGCTCCCTGCTCGCCGCCGCCACGCCACTCCTTCGCCCTTCTCACCACCACTCCTTCTCCCTTCTTGCCGCCGTCACCACTGTTCCCTACACGCCAGCTCCCTGCTCACCATCACCGCTCCTCCCAGTTGTGACCTACTCGCCTACTCGTCGCCGTCGCACCGCTCATCTTCTTGATCAAAAGGTATGCTTCCTCCACTGCCACTGCCTACTTCTCCACTGTTGTCGCTGTCTAGTTAGGCCTCTGGGTGGCCTAGGTGGACTGGGTGGATGCTTGGGCGGCACCAAGGCACGCCTAGATTGTTATTGGGTGTTTTATTATTATTTCTAATAAAGTTATTTACTGAATTGTGTTTATTTATGTACTGATTTTGTTATTATTTAATCATCTACTTATTTAACTTTATTTTTCAATTGATTTAACTTTATTTATCAATTGATCTGTATTTATTCATCTACTATTGTATTTATTTATGTATTGATTCAGAAATTAATTGATCATCTCTACTGATGTATATTAGTTTATCAACAGATTTGTATTTATTCATCTACTTATTTGTATTTTTTATGTACTATTTTTTATTCTGTTATCTACTCATTTGAATTTATTTGTGTACTGCTTTTGAAATTATATAATCATCTAGTGGTGTAACTTTATCATAGGCTCATTATGAACCATTAGATCTATATCTTAGGGTATCTCTACCGTCCTATTTATGAAATTGGTAACTTGTTTCCTTGTTGAGTATATTGAGAATCCTAATTACCCTTCTTGCTTAATGATGAAATCTAATGCACACACGTGACATGCTTGGAATGTAAATGATGAGCTTTTTCCTAGATTGCCAATCATGCTTCTAAAGACATCAATAATCACCCTAACTTGAAGAACTAGGATATGAATGATGAAACTTGGATTGTCGGTATAAGAATGAAAGCACATGTATTTGTTGGCCTAGAAACCCGTCCAAGATTTACTCATTAGGAGTGAATGTTGGATAGTCCCTGGTTTGAGACTGTTCTTGAACATCTAATCTCAGTTAGGATGTAAGTGTATAATGTGTATTGGGTTTTAAAGAAAATTTTGATAGCATTTCCCCATTTGTTCTTTAAGTACATATGTACTTGGAGAATAGTGAGGAAATGCTGCCAAAATTTTCTTGAAAACCCAATACACATTATACACTTACTAGTGAGATTAGGTGTTCAAGAATGGGATAGGTGGTACACATTTATTATATATAAGAATGACAACACATGTATTTGTTGGCCTAGAAACCCATCCAAGATTTACTCATTAGGAGTAAATCTTGGATAGTCCCCGATTTGGGATTGTTTGTGAACACCTAATCTCACTTAGGATGTAAGTGTATAATGTGTAGTGGATTTTTAAGAAAATTTTGGTAGCCTTTCCCCATTTGTTCTCTAAGTACACATGTAGAACAGTGGGGAAATGCCACCGAAATTTTCTTAAAAACCCAATACACATTATACACTTACTAGTGAGATTAGGTGTTCAAGAATGGGATAGGTGGCAGATTTATTATATATAAGAATGACAACACATGCATTTGTTGGCTTAGAAACCCATGCAAGATTTACTCATTAGGAGTAAATCTTGGATAGTCCCCGATTTGGGACTGCTCTTGAACACTTAATCTCACTTTGGATGTTTTAACCATTTATTATATATAAGACCTTAAACCCTAAAGTTTTAACCATAAACTCTAATCTTTTAACCCTAGACCCTAATCTTATTCTAATACATACTTGTTTTCTCTTTGATCATAGAATGGATAGATCATGGATGTCCATTCCAAATCGCTGCACCCAAGAGTTTATTTCTGGTCTTGATCAATTTATTAGATTTTTGAGGAACATAGAAAACAACCTGGAGATAGGTTCTACTATCCATGTAGGCATTGCGGTAACAACTTGAAAGTTAGCACTGGTGACAAAATTAAAAGTCATGTCATGTGCAACAGGATTGTACAAGACTATACAGAATGGCACTGGCATGGAGAGATTTCAAACCTAAAATCAGTGGATGTCGATAGCAGTGCTTGTGTGGAAGAAGAATTTGCCTCTGATGACGTAGATGTGAACGAACCAGTTCCAATACACATCATTGATGTGATGCTGCATAGTTGTGGGGTAGAGCACACTGATCCATCTCCCATGTTTAGAAACATTGTGCATGATGCTGAGATACCGTTATACATAGGTTGTAAGTTTATGAAGCTTAGTACTGTGTTGAGATTGTATAAGATGAAAGCTAACAATAGATGGAGCGATAAACGCTTCACGTCATTGTTGTCTTTGTTGAAAGAAATTCTTCCTGAAGGAAACAAGCTGCCAATCTCAACATACCAGTTAAAGAAATTGTTGTGCCCAATGGGAATGGAGGCCAAGAAGATACACGCATGCCTGAATGATTGTGTATTATTTCAAAAGGACTATGTGGATTTGAAAGATTGTCCGAAATGTGGTGCGTCAAGATTGACGACTTCGGGGGAGTCCAAATCTGGTTCTCCTACCAAGGTGATGTGGTATCTACCTATAATACCACGGTTTCAACGCTTGTTTGCCAATCCGATAGATGCGAAGAATTTGAGGTGGCATGCAGATGTTAAGAAAAATAATGATGTGATCCTATGACATGTGTCTGATTCCCCACATTAGAAGAAGATTGATTTATTGTACCCTGAATTCGGTGAAGAAGTTAGGAATCTAAGACTTGGGCTTTGTACAGATGGGATGAATCCATACGGGACATTGAGCAGCCAACATAGCACTTGGCCAGTTATGCTTGTAATATACAATCTTCCCCCTAGTTGTATATGAAAAATAAGTATGTTATGCTGTCGTTGTTGATATCGGACCCTAAACAACCTGGAAATGATATCGACGTTTATCTTGAACCTCTAATTGACGACTTGAAGAAGCTCTAGGGTGAAGGTGTGATGACGTATGATGCTTCACGAAGAGAGACATTTCGTTTGCACGCTATGTTGTTTTGCACTATGAATGACTTTCCAGCATATGGGAATTTGTCTGGATATAGTGTCAAAGGATCTAAAGTGTGTCCTATATGTGAAGAGAACGTTGATTCCATACGACCAAAACACGGAGGCAAGACTGTATATCTTAGTCATCGAAGGTTTCTTCCAAATTTCCATCTGTATTGTAGGTTGCGCAAAGCATTCAATGGACATAATGAGGAATGGAGTGCACCTAAACCTATACCAGGGGAGGATGTTTATGAAAGAGTAAAAGACATTGTCAATGAATTTGGTAAGAGATCACAATGTATGATGGCCACACAGAGTGACAAATCTTTATTCAAGAAGAAGTCAATATTTTTGGATCTTCCTTATTGGAGTTCTTTGGCAGTCAGGCATTGTATCGATGTCATGCACGTTGAGAAAAATGTATGTGATAGCGTCATCAGTACTCTATTGAATATAGTAGGTAAGATTAAAGATGGGATAAAATCTAGAATGGAACTATGTGAAATGGGAATAAGGACAGAATTAACAGAAGTAGTTAGTAGCGATCAGAGAACATACTTACCTCCTGCTTGTTACACATTGTCTAGAAAGGAGATGAAAGCTTTTTGTGAACGCTTGGTAAATGTTAACATGCCACAAGGTTACTCATCCAACATCTGTAGATTGGTATCAATGAAAGATATGAAGTTGATAGGTCTTAAATCTCATGATTGTCACATTCTAATGCAACAAATATTTCCCGTGGAAATTCGATCTATATTGCCGAAGCATGTAAGGTTTGTAATCACCAGACTTTGTTTTTTTTTTCAACAGTCTGTGCAACAAAGTTATTGACCCTGATACTCTCGATAAATTGCAAAGAGACGTGGTTGTTACCCTATGTTAGCTTGAGATGTATTTTCCTCCTTCGTTCTTTGATATCATGGTACATCTTGTTATCCACTTGACTAGGGAAGTCAAAATGTTGAGACCCATTTTCTTGCATTGGAAGTATCCCTTTGAATGATACCTGAGCATTTTTAAAGGTGATGTTTGAAACCGTTATCAGCCTGAAGGGAGTATTATTGAGGGTTATGTGGCGAGAGAGATTATGGAATTTTGCAATGACTTTCTGAGTGGTAATGACGCTCTTGTTAATGACAAGAATATTGAGGAGCATTTTGACAAATGAATTTTGGGATCACAGATGAAAGTAATCAGCCATGAACAGTTAGATCAAGGTCTCTTGTATATTCTACACAACATCGACGAAGTGAGTGTTTATATCGAGGAACATACCAATTTCATCAAGAGACAATATTCTCGAGCCAATTCAATGTGGCTTGCTAGAGAGCATAACAAGATATTTATTAAGTGGTTTGAAGATAAAGTCTTACATCAACTATCTCAAACACCAGATAATCTTACTGAAACTATCAAATGCCTCACCTTTAAACCAAAGTTGAATGTTATGTCTTATGAAGGATTTGACATAAATGGATTCTCATATTACACAAAGCGTCAAGATGATAAGAGTGTCATCCAAAATAGTGGGGTCACCCTTCAAGCGTCTTCATTATTTTTTCCAAGTGCAAAGGATAAGAGTCCACATGAAGTTAATATGTCATATTACGATGTCATTGAAGACATATGGGAGTTTGACTACGTAGATTTCAAAATTTTGCTCTTTAAATGTAATTGGGTTTATAACACTAAAGGAGTTATAATGGATGAATTGGGTTTCACATTAGTGAACTTTGAAAAGATTGGCAAGAAGGGAGAATCCACTAGTACAGAACCGACCTTTGGTGTCAGTTATTTAAGGCCTTTGGCAACGGTTTCAAAGCGACGCATATGTGGGCGACGCTAAAAGGCACACCTTTAGGCGTTGGTTTGAAAACCGATGCCAGAGCCCCTCGCGTCACCAAAAACGCGCAAGCAAGGGCACTATAGGCGTCGGTTATTAGTAGGGAAACTGATGCCAGAACTCTTCCCGCCACAAAAAGGGTGCCATCTAGGACACCATTGACGTCGGTTATTAGTAGGGAAACTGATGCCAGAACCCTTCATGCCACAAAAGGGCACCATCTCAGACACCATCGACGTCAGTTTCTTAATAATAACCAACACCATATCCCCTGCCAACATGGCCGTGCTGGGACCTAGCCAGTAGGGACAAAGATGTCGGTTTTTTTGCTAATAACCTACGCATTTCCATTGCCAACACGACCGTGCTTCCCAGTACGGCCGTGGTATCTGGCCACAGAGATGTTGGTTTTTTTTCTTCTAAAAACTGACGCCGTATGTCTTTGTTGTCGATTTTCCACCAATAACCGACGCCTATGTTTTGATTTTTTTCTTATCAGTTTGCAGGCCTGCTATGGCTAGTCGCAGGATGCAGAAACCTACTGTTCACTGGAATTGAACTGTAGGTTTACGACATCCATTGATATTAGCCAACAACAGGCCACAAACCTACAAAATTAAAAAGATTCATTTTCACACATTTAGCAACCTGCAGTTCCATTCAACTTTCACACATGTAGAAACATTCAGACACATGTAGAAACATTCATGTAACAACCTACAGTTCCTTTCATTTTCACATTCAAACATGTAGAAACATTTAGACACATGAAGAAACATTCATGTAGCAACCTGCAGTTCCATTCATTTTCACATTCACACATGTATAAATATTAATACACATGTAGAAACATTCAGACATGTAGAAACATTCACACATATGACAATTCAGGAAAATTCATTCATAAAATATCATTCTTTAGTCATTATCGCTATCAACATCCCAATTATATTTTAAAATCCCCACTACTTGTATGGCTTTTTGTTGGGTTTTACGGGAGGCAGAGAAGCAGCAAAAACAAAAAAAATTCTCCCAAAACCCAGAACAAAAGGAATCGCATCAACGTCTATACAGTAGGAAGATGGTTTGCAGAAGGCATACCTTGTCCTGAGGCTTGCTCGGCGATAAAACCCCGTGTCTTGCGCGGTCTTCACCTATGGTCTTGTACGGTCTCTGTACAGCTCCTGGTCGCACCAGGACTGACGACTCCTGGTCTCACTAGGACTGTCGGGATTGAAGTTGTCCTCCGAGCGACAGAGGTCTCCCGCCTCTGCAGTCGTCCACACAGACTGCTTGGAACTCCGATCTCCTTGTCCCACAAAGAATAGGAAGGAGTCGCACCCTCCTGTCGGCGTACTAGTCACCGACACACTCTCCTGCAACTAGTTGTCTTTCTACAGTTGTCTTTCCCTTGCCGTGCCTCCCTTATCGGGTAGCACTTGCTCGGGCTCTCTCTCGGTTACCACAACCAGAGAAAATGCCAACTTTATAGAGAAACTGGCACTCTGAGTTGTACATTGAGAACCCCCAATACCCCTATATATAGGAGGGTCATGGGATATGGTTCTCTATCCTGGGCAATGCGGGACTAAGAAGGAGCAGAAGGGTTCGAGATTTCTACAAAATCTGACAAACTACGTCAGTTGAACTGATCGCTTCAGCCCTGAAACGATCGTTTGGACACTCTAGCCGATTGGTTGGACACCCCAGCCGATCGTTTGGACCCCTGAGCCGATCGGTTGGACACTCCAGCCGATTGGTTCGTGGTCCTGGTCCAACTCAAATTGACTTTCCATGTTTGTTTCCAACTAATCAATATTAGTTCTTGTCTAAATCAAATTTGACAAGTGAAACAAAATGATTGTCTGGTCACCCGACCAGTCCACCACCATGAACCAATCGTCTGGTGATCTGAGCCGCTCGACTCACCTACCTAAGATGATCGGTTCATCTCATGAGTCAATCGGTTGGGGGTAGTAGAACAGTCAATTTCAGTTTCAATCAATCTGATACTCTAATCACCTGATCCAACACCTTGAATACTATGATTTTGAGCTATCAATTAATGGTGTGTTTAATTGAACTACTAAACTCATTTAGTAATCAATCTAAACATCATTTTGTGGATAAACTCCTCTTCTAGGTTAAATCCTATGTGTGTGACCCTACAGGTCCATTTCACGTTGGCAGTGAGAGTCCATAACACATATGGCTTCACAAGCAAAGAGCGGTGCCTAGTCACACATCAGTGCCATCCAAGTGAAATAGAAAGTTGGAAAACAACTTTCCATCCTACAAAATGTGAATAGTGTTACATTGAATGTATAATTCTTTTGTCACTGATATCCTGAATGAACTCGAGGCATGGAACAGTTATCCTTTCAACATTCATTCATTTCCTTGATCTCAGAGCAGACTGGGTGAGATGTGTGTGACATCAATATCACATATTGATTCACACGTGCATGCACATGACTTTCTCAATCCTACTCATCAAGTGGCCAAGGATATCAAACTCCCTCAGGAGGGACAAATCCCATATCTATCACTCACTCCTCAAAAGCACCATGTGTCAAAGCCACCCAATCATCACCTTTATAACAACCCATGTTTCAGGACTGCGTTCGAAGATGTCAAAGTGAACCCAACGACATGTGTTGAGTGTAGTGATTTCAGGTCTAAGAATCACACTCACCACCATCACTGTGAAAGTTGACTGTGACTACCAAATCATGGTTCCATGTGTCACTCTCACGATGGGTCTACCCGGTACACTGTTCTCTAACAAGTACCTATGTGCTTGGTTTGATATCACTATATCATGACTAATGAGATTCTGTCATCAACCAACACACAATCTAGTCTTTAGTGTTATTGATGTCTATGGTTATTTTCACAATAACAACCGACTAGGGACTAAACAAGAATGTATACTCTTAACATCTGTATGATCTCATCATTTAGGTCCTCAACCCAAAAGCATATGTCATTGAGTAAAACCATTCTTTAGACATCTATCATGTTACACTATCATCTCAGAAATAGTTTAAACATGTAGATTGGAAATTGTCTTTATTATTATTCAAATCATTTAAATAGTATGCCATTACAATCATCACATGACTTGCTCTATGGGCATACATACCAATAGACTCCCACTTGCACTTAAGGCCAGTCACCTAGGAACCTCAGTCCTTGTGACCTAGCATGACCATCATGCTTCTGTTGAGAAAGGGCCTTCGTCAGTGGATCAGTTATGTTGTCTTCAGTTGGTACTTTGCAAATCTTCACATCTCCTCATTGTACGATCTCTCGTATGAGATGGAAGCTCGCAGTATGTGCTTGAACCGCTGATGTGATCTGGGTTCCCTAGCTTGAGAAATAGCTCCATTATTGTCACAATAAAGTCCAATTGCATCACAGCTACTAGGAACTACACCAAGCTCAGAGATGAACTTCCTGATCTACACAACCTCCTTTACTTCATGTGAAGCATCAATATACTTGGCCTCTATAGTAGAATTGCCAATTGTTTCTTGCTTGGAACTCTTCCAGCTCACAGCTCCATTGTTTAGGCAAAACACAAATCGTGACTGTGATTTGTAATCATCTTTATAGGTTTTGAAGCTTGCATCGGTGTAACCCTTTACAACCAATTCTTCCTCTCCGCCTTAAACAAGAAATTGATCCTTAGTCCTTTGCAAGTACTTAAGGATGTTCTTTATGGCTGTCCAGTGAGCATCCCCGGGATCTGACTGGTACCTACTCATCATGCTGAGATCACACAAGACATCTAGGTGTGTGCACAACATAGCGTACATGATGGATCCGATGGCTGATGCATATGGGATCCCATTCATACGCTCCCTCTCTTCACAAGATTGGGGATATTGATCTCTAGAGACGGTGATTCCATGTAGCATGTGGATGTTGCCTCTCTTTAAGTTCTCCATGCTGAACCGCTTCAGCACTTTGTCAATGTACGTGCTCTGACTTAGTCCGAGAAGCTTTCTAGATCTATCTCTATAGATCTTAATTCCTAGAATGTAGGATGCTTCTCCTAAGTCATTCATTGAGAAAGTATTCCCAAACCAAGTCTTTACCTTCTCTAAGGCTGAGACATCATTCCCCATCAATAGTATGTCATCCACATACAATATGAGGAATGTGGTCGAGCTCCCACTAACCTTCTTGTACACACAAGGTTCGTCTTCATTTTGAATAAAGCCAAACACTTTGACTTCCTCATCAAATCCAAGATTCCAACTCCGAGATGCTTGCTTCAATCCATAGATTGACCTTTGCAGTTTACAGACTTTATTGGCATTCTTTGGATCTACAAAACCTTCAGGTTGTGTCATATACACATCCTCATTTATATTCCCGTTAAGAATGCAATTTTAACATCCATCTGCCAAATCTCATAGTCATAGTAAGCCAAAATAGTAAGCATGATCCTGATGGACTTAATCATGGAAACTGGAGAAAAGGCTTCGTCATAGTCAACACCTTGGACTTGTCGAAATCCCTTAGCAACCAATCTGCCTTTATAAGTTTGCACATTTCCATCCATGTCGGTCTTCTTCTTAAAGACCCACTTGCACCCTATGGGGTTTACTCCTTCGGGTGGTTCCACCAAAGTCCATACTTTGTTGGAGTACATGGATTCCATCTCAGATCTCATGGATTCAAGCCATTTCTCAGAATCTGGACCCTCCATAGCTCTACGTAGGTAGTTGGATCATCATCTATGATCAACTCACTGCCTTCCTGAGTCACAAGGTATCCAAACCTCTCAGGTTCAAGGTGTGTCCTACTAGATCTACGAGGTCCTTGTGTTACTTGAGGAGAATGAGATTCCAAAATACCTTATGAATCTCCATGTTCCTCTGGTACATCTACTGGTTCAATGTTTTCTTGTTGGGCTTGAACCTCTTCAAGCTCTATTTTCCTCCCACTACTTCCTTTGAAAATAAATTCCCTCTCAAGGAATACAACATCCCCGACAATAAACACTTTGTTGTCAGTAGGGTAGTATAGATAATATCCCCTCGTTTCCTTGGGATATCCAACAAAGTAACATTTATCGGACTTGGGTCCAAGCTTATTAGGAAACATTTTTCTGACTTAAGCCTCACATCCCCAAATCTTCATAAAAGATAAATTGGGACGCTTCCCATGCCTTATCTCATATGGTGTCTTTTGAACTGACATAGATGGTACTCGGTTAAGTGTAAATGCGGCGGTTTCAATAGCATGACCCCAGAAGGAAATCAGAAGATCAACAAAACTCATCATTGATCGCACCATATCCAGTAATGTGTGATTCCTTCTTTCAGACACACCATTATGCTGTGGTGTTCCAGGCGGAGTCCATTGTGATACAATACCATGGGCTCGTAGAAGGTCCTTAAACTCCTAGCTTAAGTATTCTCCACATCGATCGGATCGAAGTGCCTTAATACTTTTACCAAGTTAGTTTTGTACTTGATTCATGAAATCCTTGAACCTTTCAAGGGTTTCTGACTTATGTTTCATCAGGTACACAAAGCCATACCTACTAAAGTCATCACTAAAGGTAATGAAGTACTAAAACCCACCTCTGGCATTAGTTCTAAAAGGCCCACATACATCAGTATGTATGACTCCTAATAGATCACTAGCTCTCTCACCTTTACCTGAAAAAGGAGTCTTGGTCATCTTGCCCAACAAACAAGATTCACATGTCTCTATTGATTCACAATCAAAAGAGTCTAGATAACCATCTTTATGGAGTCTAGAAATGCGCTTCTCATTTATGTTCCCTAGACGACAATGCTAAAGATATGTTTTGTTTGAATCGTTGAGTTTTTTTATTTTTGATGTTTATGTTGTATACACTTGTCTCTTGATCTATCAAGTATAGACCATAAAACATTGGGGCTCTACCATAAAAGATCCCATCTTTAGAAATGGAACACTTTCCATTGTTAATAAGAAATTCAAATCCATCCTTGTCCAAACAAGAGACGGAAATGATATTCCTATTTATGGCAGGTACATAATAGCTTTTCTTTAACTCTATTATTATCCCACTAGGTAGAGTTAACTCATAGGTTCCTACGGCACTGGCAGCAACTCTTGCTCCATTGGCAACACGTAGCTCAACCTCACCTTTCCCCAAAGGCCTACTTCTCTTAAGATCCTTCACATTTGAACAAATGTGAGATCTGCATTCGGTATCAAGTACTCATGACAAAGAAGTAGTAAAGTTAATCTGTATCATGTATACACCAAAAGTAGAGATCTCTATCTCTGGCTTCTTCTTCCATCGTTCCTTCCATCCTCTCCATGTAGAAGAAATCAGTTTGGCGAGAGAACCCTTCTCTCCCTCACCTTTCATTCCATTGATCTCTACCAATGAACTTTCTTTCTTCTTCACCAATGCATTAAGCTTACATAGAGTGGATTCAAAGCCTACCGGTATATCTGGATTGTGCAGAACACTTCTCGTAGTCCTCAACCAGTTATGGAATTTATTCTCAATTATTTTCCCATTTTAAAAGATGATTCTTTTGCCATTCTATAAGAGAAAATGCATTTGTCAAAACCTTTTTGATTTGATTTGAATAAAATTTGACGATAGTTAATTTGGCCATTAATTAATTACCGCTCCTACTATTTTGATTCAACTTGACAGCCCTCACCATCAATTCGGAAGATTGCAACGTACAATCTTCTAGTAGGTCAAGATCCTGAAATCCTCTGAGCCATGGACCAACTAGGGCTGTCACCCACAACTCAGATCTTCCAAGTAGGCAACTCTTGCCAATTGCATCATATGCAACTTTTGAAAGATGTCATATGCAACTCCTTGCCATGATCATCTCCATGCATCAAGGTACTAGATCCTATCTAGATCACCTTGTTAAGTCCAACCCAAAGCCAACACGATGAATATGCACCCTGCTAGGGAAGACCCACATATTCGTCCTTCACACTTCCATGAGATAGACGTTGCACCACGCTAGGGCTGCCCACACTTGGCCGATCAAGCTTTTCACATGTGTCGCATTTCGAAGGCATCTAAAACTTAATATTTAACGAGGGATTTGGTTTTTACATACATATACATATCTAATCACCACAATATATAATACATATCATATACATGCTATATCCCATAGAAAACATGTGAAATGATAAAAGCAATGATTATGGCCATCCTATTGTGATTCCTCGAGCCAAGACGAATCACGGTCATCTAAGTATACATCACATGCAACCTGTACAAGATGAAATCTGTGCTTTGCCTTTCTGGGTTTGATCAACTCATCTCCATGACTGATCGGCTCGCCATCAGCTTGGTCATTTGGGTGCCACCAGCCGATCGACTGGCGCCTCTAGCCGATCAGTTCACCGGTCTTCATGCATCTCCTCAGGTCACCACCCGCTCATCTCGCTCCTCGAACTGGTCGTTTGGAATGCCAACCAATCGGTTCACGCCTTGAACCGATCGTCTCAGTCGTCATCAAGTCATCCACCGTGATTTGACATAACATGAAATAAAAATCTATCCTATTTATAATTGAATTGTGAAACCCTGAGTTACATTCAGGGGGAGAAAAGATAGGAAAGAAATCTCAAATTTTTTCGAGTTACATCAAGAATAGGAGATAGGGAATCGGTGCGCAGATTGAGATGCAAGCAACTACATACAACCATACACAAATATAGGGTTTATAGGCCATAACCATGCTACACATCCACCACTAAACTCATTTAAGGGTGACATGTATCGAGTGCATTAATATTACATATCATATATGTATATTTGGGAAAGCCAATTTTATTCGCATCGTATGCAATAAATAAAGGCGACAAACCAAAATTGATCATATCGATAATCCTAAAGTACAAAATAGTTGATGTGGCTCTGATACCACTGTTGGGTTTTACAGGAGGTAGTGAAGCAGTAGAAATAAAAAAATTTCTCCCAAAACCCAGAACAGAAGGAATCGCGTTAACGTCTATGCAATAGGAAAGATGGTTTGCAGAAGGCATACCTTATCCTGAGGCTTGCTCGGCGACAAAACCTCACACCTTGCGTGGTCTTCACCTCCAGTCTTGGACGGTGTCTGTGCAGCTCCTGGTCGCACCGGGACTGACGACTCCTGGTCTCACTGGGTCTATTGGGATTGACAATTGTCCTCGGAGCGGCAGAGGTCTCCCGCCTCTACAGTCATCCACACAGACTGCCTGGAACTCCGATCTACTTGTCCCACAAGGAACCGAAAGGAGTCGCACCCTCCTATCAACGTACTAGTCACTGGCACACTCTCCTACAACCAGTTGCCTTTCTGTATTTGTCTTTCCCTTACTGTGCCTCCCTTATCAGGTAGCACTAACTCGGGCTCTCTCTCAGTTACCACAACCAGAGAGAACGACAACTTTGCAGAGCAACTGACACTCTAAGTTGTACATTGAGAAGTCCCCAATACCCCTATATATAGGAGGGTCATGGGACAGGGTTCTCTATCCCTGGAAATGCGGGACTATGCAGGAGTAGAAGGGTTCGAGATTTCCACAAAATCTAACAAACTGCGTCAGTTGAACCGATCGTTTCAGCCCTGAAACGACCGTCTGGACACTCCAGCCGATCAGTTGGACACCCCAACCGATCGTTTGGACCCCTGAGCCGATTATTTGGACACTCCAGCCGATCCGTTCGTGGTCCTGGTCCAACTCAAATTGACTTTCCATATTTGTTTCCAACTAATCAATATTAGTTCTTGTCCAAATCAAATTTGACAAGTGAAACAAAACGATTGTCTAGTCACCCGACCAGTCCACCACCGTGAACCGATCGTCTGGTGATCTGAGCCACTCGGCTCACCTGCCTGAGCCGATCCATTCATCTCATGAGCCGATCGGTTGGGGCAGTAGAGCAGTCAATTGTATTTTCAATCAATCCGATACTCTAATCACCTGATCCAACACCTTGAATACTATGATTTTGAGCTATCAATTAATTGTGTGTTTAATTGAACTACTAAACTCCTTTAGTAATCAATCTAAATATCATTTTGTGGATAAACTCCTCTTCCAGGTTAAATCCTATGTGTGTGACCCTGCAGGTCCATTTCACGTTGGTAGTGAGAGTCGATAACACTTATGACTTCACAAGCAAAGAGTAGTGCCTAGTCACACATCATTGCTACCCAAGTGAAATAGAAAGTTGCAAAATAACTTTCAATCCTACAAACCGTGAATGGTGTTATAGTGAATGCATAATTCTTTTGTCACTAATATCCTGAATGAACTCGAGGCATGGAACAGTCATCATTTCAACGTTCATTCATTTCCTTGAACTCAGAGAAGACTAGGTGAGATGTGTGTGACATAAATATCACATATTGATTCAAACGTGCGTGCACATGCCTTTCTCAATCCTACTCATCAAGTGGCCAAGTATATCAAACTCCCTTAGAAGGGACAAATCCCATATCTATCACTCACCCCTTAAAAGCCCCATGTGTCAAAGCCACCCAATCATCACCTTTATAACAACCCATGTTTCAGGATTGTGTTTGATGATGTCAAAGTGACCCCAATGACATGTGTTGAGTGTAGTGATTTTAGGTCTAAGAATCACACTCACCACCATCACTGTGAAAGCTAACTGTGACTACCAAATCATGGTTCCATGTGTCACTCTCACAGTGGGTCTGTCTGGTACACTATTCTCTAACAAGTACCTATGTACTTGGTTTGATATCACTATATCATGACTAATGAGATTCTGTCATCAACCAACACACAATCTAGTCTTTACATAGTATCCCATTACAATCATCACATGACTTGCTCTATGGGCATACATACCAACACTTTTGCCCATTCTTCTCTTGCATCATTTAATTCTTCCGTCGTATAGGGAGCATGTACATCTAATAAGGCCTTACCTGTAATGGGGTCAGTTTTAAACACCTGTAAAGAGAATGATGTATATATATAATTAATAATATATAAATAAGATTGACATATTTCATATTATCTAATGAGAATATATATTATACTTTATGTATGGTATCGATGTCCACTGTGTCATATTTGATAATCATGTGCATAAATCGCATCACATAGTATGCACATGCCCAGCCATTGTCTTGTGTAGCACACTATAAATTGAAACATACAAAATATAAAAAAATACAACTAAGCACAATTCACATAAATAATATATATATTGGAGTCGGGAACTTACTTCCACATTCTCCCAAATTATTGGATGATTCTTTTTCCTAGGGACCTTTCCTATAGCCTTTTTCAACTCATGTAAACCCCTACATGTTAATGTAACATAGTAAATTGCATCACTAAATAGTAATGTAATAATAGATGTTAACGGATATAAAAATAAAATCTTTCTCACCGGAATAATGCCATTTTCATTGTGTGTCCATATGTTGGATTCAATTTAGTCCCCTTAGGATCTAGATAATAGATAGTGAACATCCCGGGGATAATAACTAGTAACTCCCAATGCGTACCCCTAGAGGTAAAAAAGTTAAAAATTAATAACTTGAAATCCACAATAAAAATGTAATTTTCATAAGTCCAAATTATAAGCAAAGTAAACTTACTCCACGTTGAATGGAGCTATTATCACCATCTTCTTATTTTGACCAAAATTTGTAAAGGCATCACAGTAGTATTGTTGAACTGACGAAGGGTCTTTAGCTACTAGACTAATAAAAGATGGAATAAAAAATCCTACATGTTCAAATGAAAAATCTGCACATATCTTATCTAAGTAGCTGCAAAACATGTATTACGTAAGAAACCAGATCACCAGATCCTACCCAAGGTATAGAGATGTATAAACAAGATCTCACCTTATCCATGGATCTATCACAGATGTATTCAGCCAATCATATCCAAACAACTCCAAAATATCTTGTACAAATAGTTTGTTTTTGTATGATTGACCTCTAACATCCGCATCTATACAAACAGTTATAGGTAAATTTATATCATGTTCGCCTAATCATACTACCATACCCCTATAATTAGGACCTAACCTGGTAGGTAGGTCCTGTGGAACCCAACTTGGTAATGTTGGAGGTGGAGGTGGAGGCCTAAATGCTCTGGGTGTCTTCGTTTTAACCTGTATATATAATTTCAGATCAAATGACCTCATATATGCACACTAACAATTTAACGTAATGTAAATTTACCATACAATTTCATTATATACGACATCCTCTTTCAGCCACAATATCACTCCGCCTTCTACCTCACTAAGCGTTTCACAATCTGGGTGGGCATATGGCAATGGAAGATCCATCCAACTGGGGAATATACATAGTGGGCTCACACGAACCCAACCATCTAGTAATGAAGACCCATGCAACTTTTCCCCTGGAAGGGATGGGTAAGCCGACGTCTCTGCAATGACATATTCTTTACTTTTTAGATGGCATGGCTTCAACCCCTACAAATTTACATAAAGAATGTTATATACATATATACATATCATCTTGAAAACATATCATCTTGAAAAGACTAGCTACTATGTCATAAAAATACTTACAGTGGATGTGCTAGGTGGTGGGTCTACAAGATTACTCCCAACCTCTACAGTAGGAGTAGAGCGGGACGCCATATGTACTGTCTGAGTAGCAGTCAGAGATGCCTGCCACTTGCTCTTTGCTTCATGGAGTGTCTTATCAACTACTTCCTTGACTCTCTTATCAACTACTTCATCGATTCTCCTATCAACTATCTTATCTACCTATACATGGATAAAAGAAGCATTAGCTTCTGATTATTGAATCACCTTTTACAGTAACATTCTAAAAAAAGAATAGGTTACCTCTTCTTGTGAAATTCCCAGTTTTGGTATATGTTTGCACTGGGATGGATCAAAGAACGCTTTGATGCCCACACCAGTGCCTACACCCCTAACACATACACGATGCTCTGGGTTACCTAGAGCAACTATCAATTCATCCCTTGAGCCCTCAGGGATGAACTTGCCTTGTTTTCTCAGCTCGTGCAGCTCCCGCTAATCATCATCAATAGAAATTGGTAAGAAAGTAAACACCATAAATAATCAATATTCAAACGATTGCTCTAAGAGTTGTATTTTACTATTTTTGCAGCCGCCTCAGCAGTTGCGGGCTTCTTTATTTCTCCCTTCTTGTTTTACCTCCCAGCTATCCAGACATCATGGCGAGGCAGAGGTGCGGTACATATAGTAGAGGAAGCTTTTGTCATTTCCTTCAGGATGCATTTCTTGTAACAAAGGCAACAATGACGTGAAGCTTTTGTCGCTCCATCTATTGTTAGCTTTCAACTTATACAATCTCAACACAGTTCTAAGCTTCGTAAACTTAGTACAACCTATGTATAATGGTATCTCAACATCATGCACAATGTTTCTAAACATGGGAGATGGATCGGTTTCGGTGTGCTCTACCCCACAACTATCCAGCATCGCATCAACGATGTCTACTGGAACTAGTTCATTCACATCTACATCATTAGAGGCAATAACTTATTCCACACATGCACTACTATCGACATCCACTGGTTTTGGGTTTGAAATCTCTCCATGCCAGTGCTATTCTGTATAGCCTTGTACAATCCCGTTGCACATGACATGACTTTTGATTTCGTCACCAGTGCTAACTTTCAAGTTGTTACCAAAATGCCTACATGGACAGCAGAACCTATCTCCAGGTTGTTTCCTATGTTCCTCAGCAAATCTAATAAACTGATCAAGACCAGAAATAAACTCTGGGGTGCAACGATTGCGAATGGACATCCATGATCTATCCATTATATGATCAAAGAGAAAACAAGTATATATTATAACAAGATTAGGGTCTAGGGTTAACAGATTGGAGTTTATGGTTAAAACTTTAGGGTTTAAGGTCTTATATATAATTAATGGTTAAAACATCCTAAGTGAGATTAGGTGTTCAATAAGAGTCCCAAACTGGGGACTATCCAAGATTTACTCCTAATGAGTAAATCTTCGACGGGTTTCTAGGCCAACAAATACATGTGCTGTCATTCCTATATATAATAAATGTGTACCACCTATCCCATTCTTGAAAACCTAATCTCACTAGTAAGTGTATAATGTGTATTGGGTTTTCAAGAAAATTTTAGCAGCATTTCCTCGTTGTTCTCCAATTACATATATACTTAGAGAACAAACGGGGAAATGCTACTGAAATTTTCTTGAAAACCCAATACACATTATACACTTACATCCTAATTGAGAATAGGTGTTCAAGAACAGTCCCAAACCAGGGACTATCAGTGATTTACTCCTTATGAGTAAATCTTGGATGGGTTTCTAGGCCAACAAATACATGTGTTGTCATTCTTATATATAATAAATGTGTACCACCTATCCCATTCTTAAACACCTAATCTCACTAATAAGTGTATAATGTGTATTGGGTTTTCAAGAAAATTTTGGCAGCATTTCCCCGTTGTTCTCCAAGTACATATGTACTTAGAGAACAAACGGGGAAATGTTGTCAAAATTTTCTTGAAAACCCAATACACACTATACACTTACATCCTAAGTGAGATTAGGTGTTCAAGAACATTCCCAAATTGGGGACTATCCAAGATTTAATCCTAATGAGTAAATCTTGGACGTATTTCTAGGACAACATAATATAACACGAGTCTGTTGTTCACAACCCCATTCAAAGCACAATTCTCTTATAAAAACACTTGTGGACAGTCATAACAACATATCAATACTTCCTAAATTAATCAATGTATTATTTTATAACACAAATCGTGGTGGGTATAACATAGTGAAAAACTCAACATGTCACAATAGAAACATGTCATTAACCTAATATATAGATATTTGTAACAAAACTCGTGGTAGCTATACCATAGAAAATTAAGTAGCATGCCCAATATATAACAAAAGTAACATTTTTCTAGATTGTTATAACGATAAAAACTCTTAACATTTTTCCGTTCTAATAGCCTTATTAGCATTTACCCTTATCCAAACCTACAACTAGCATGAGCAAAGGTTATTCATAACAACATATGTAGTGGAGGAAACTTTGGTAGGCTTCATTCTCTTCTTTAGATTTCGCAAACTCCATGATGGACGGGGACGGATGGATGAGTGATGGTTTAAAATTTTGGCCTAATCTTTGTGTAGGTCTGGATGTGATTTGACTAGGGGATAAACTGATATGTTTCTAAGGTTGTGATAATTTAACTAATATTTAAGTCCAAAGCTAGATTGATTGATTATTCTGAGGTTGTGATTAATAAAAGGGTTGAATTAAATATTGATTATTCTAAAGTTGTGATTAATAGAAGGGTTGAACTAAATTATCATATGAAAGTAACACAGGGTGGAATGTATTTCACCATCGCTACCTATCATTCAATGTCTTACTGTATCACATTAAGCATGAACATATATGTTGAGGTCGGGTTAATCCACTTTTGGTGTTAATTAGGGTTAAAACATATAAAGCACCTATCTGAAGTTGTCACCAAGGGTTTAACAAAAAATGATTGATATGTTAGATCTAGAGTATCTATGAGAAGAATGGAGAGGTAAAGAATAATGACCCCTTTTCAAAGAAGCAAATAGGCATGTAACCTTGTAGAGAACCAGCCAAGAAGCAAGCTCAGAAAAGACTCGACCATCACTCATCGAGTGAGAGGGGAGCATCAGCAAAGGAAAAAACAAACAACCAGTAAAGAGAAGCCAAATGTAGCTAGCAGATTCTACTACTGCCATATGTAGGAATACCCTAGAGGAAGAAGAGGAGGAAGAAGGGTACCTCGACGACGGCGGAGGAAGAAGAGGAGAAGGCGATCGACGGCGAGCAGCAAGCAGGAGGCCGGCGGCGAGCAGAAGTAGGTGGTGGCAAGCAGAGAAGAAGGTGTCGGAGCAGAGGAGAAGGTGTCGGAGTAGAAGTTGGTAGTGGCGGCTGGAGCAATGAATGGCAGAGGCGGCAGTTGGAGCAATGAGTGGTGGCCAGAGCAGAATCTATCGCCAGACCTAAGTGTAGAGTCGATGAAATAGAGAAAGGGGAAAGAGCCTGGCTCGTGCAGTTGCATTAAGTTAACAATAGGTGTCGGTTATTCAAAATAGCCGACACTTAAAATAATTAGTGTCAACTGTCGTAAAAAAGCGACGTCTAAGGGGGGTGAAAATTTTCGCGGGGACAGCGCGCAAAAATACATCGGCGTCAATTATTTCAAGAAAACTGACGATAACAATGGGCCCAATTTCTGTCTCATGAAGAACCATTATTTGTTGGTTGATTATCTAAAAATGACGTCGTATGATAAATTTTTGAGGTAATTTTTTTGCTGGAAAATTTAGATTTGGCTGTCGATTTTAGGCATTAGTTGGTTATTAAGGAACTGACGCTAAATAAAAAGCGATACCTGTGTCTGGCTGCTCTTCACAGATAGTTGTCGGTTTGTGTAATCAACCGACGCTGTATGGTTTAGGCATCAGTTTCTTGTATGCAACTGACGCCTGTAAATGTGACTTTATAAGCCATTTATGTAGTAGTGACCATTCATATTGGCATCACAGGCAAAACACGTATTTTATATCGATGATCCTACAAATGATAAATGGGCAGTTGTTCTTCATGGTAAAAGACAGTTCATTGAAGATCCTATAGATGAAGCATAGTACAATGATAAGTATGATGACTCCAGTCCATTCTCAGTTGGGTTGCCAACACCAGCAAATATTGAATATAATGATGACTTATATGTGAGCGGAGATCACAATGAAGGATTGTTAATTGATAAAAGATCGCAATATTAGAGGCATGCATGTTTATAACTTTTTATATGTTTTATTTTTTCTGAATGTGAACTTTACAATGTGAATGCGGACTTTATAATGTGAATTACTTTACAATGTGAGTGTGAACTTTACAATGTGAATTACTTTACAATGTGAACTTTACAATCTGAATGTGAACTTTTAGATGGTTGAGCATTCATATGATGACTGTGCTGATGATTACCGTGAGGGTGAGGATGTCAATGTGCCACCTCACAATGTAAGTTTTAAAAATATATCCCTGAGGTTTCTATCTATATGTTCATTTATAGTTATATCCTGTAAGTGTTTTTTTGGTCAAAATTTAGGTTGGTGATGTACCCCCTGAAGAAATTGGGGCACTTGATGAGCAGCAAAAAAATTGAGAAAGTGAGGGGCATCAAAATGATGAGAAAGTTACAACAACAAAGGGGCAATGGACCCAAATTGGCTGTGGATTTCAATCATGCAGGAAATCCAGTTGAAGTGAACCGCAACTCATTTATTTCATATCTTGGGGTCCTCAATCGTAGCCATTGTAGTCCTAACGTAGAATCCTGGCATAAAATTCCTAAGGGGAAAAAAGACTTAGTATGGAAGGAACTATGCATGAGTTATTATTATTTGCAATTCTATTTTTGTAGATTACTAATTTTTAGGATACTAGTTAATAGCAATTCTATTTTGCAGAGTATATTTGATTTGGATGAAAATTTGCATCATAAATGTGTGATGCAACGCTGTGCGAGGGTCCTAATGAACTATAGGACAAATCTCACCCGAGATTACATACGTGATGCTGAGAAGAGGTTCTTAATTGATTTCTAATTCTAGACATTGATCACTTTTTGACTAACTCTACACTAGTAATTTTTCTTTGTGCTCTCTTTAAAAAATAAATTTAGGAAGAAGGCAGCCCTTGAGCAATGGAACTACCTGGACCCCAAAGACTAGGAGGAGTTTGTTACCCAAAGAAAAATGGATGAATTCAAGGTATTAAGCGCCACTCCCAATTTAATTAATATGAGTTGTTATGTATTCACCAATTCAATATTAACCTTTAGTGTTGCTAACCAAATCAATGTGCTTACTAATAAGGCTATCAGTGATGCTGAAAGAGCAAGGCGTTCACTGAATGTGCATGACCACACAATGGGTCCAAGAGGCTATGCAGGTGTTCGCCAAAGACTACAGGCTAAGTCTACTGCTCAGTCTGCTGCTACTCAGGAGACTACAGAGTTCACCACTATTGGTCCTACACCTCTGCCTCGCCATGCTATGTGGATAGCTAGGAGGCAAAACAAAAAGGGAGATATAAGGAAGCCCGCAACTGTTGAGGTGGCTATAAAAATGGTAAAATTCAACTCTTAGAGCAATCGATCGATATTGATTTTTGTTATTTTTACTTACTAATTTCTGTTGATGGCGATTAGCAGGAGCTGCACGAGAAGAGGGAGGAAGGCAAGTTCATCCCTGAGGGTACAAGGGATGAATTGACAGTTTCTCCGGGTAACCCATAGCATCCTAGACGTGTTAGGGGTGCAGGCATTGGTGTGGGCATCAAAGTATTCTTTTGGCCATCCCAATGCAAACCTGTCCCAAATGAGGGACTTTTACAAGCTGAGGTAACCTATTCTTTTTTAGAATGTTATTACGAAAGGGAATTCAATAATCAGAAGCTAGCATTTCTTTTATCCATGTATAGGTAGATCGTTAATTGATAAGAGAATCCAAGAAGTAATGGTGAAGTGGCAGGTGTCTCAGACTGCCACTCAGACAGTACCTGTGATGGGCCTCTCTTCTCCTACTGTAGAGGTTGGGAGTAATCCTGTAGACTCACCACCTACCACATCCATTGTAAGTATTTTTATGACATAGTAGCTAGTCTTTTCAAGATTATATGTTTATGTATATATGTATATAACATTCTTTAAAAATATTTGCAGGGGTTGAAGTCATGCCATCTAAAAAGTCAAGAATATGTCATTGCAGAGGCGTCGACTTACTCACCCCTTCCAGGGGAAATGTTTCATGGGACTCTGGTACCAGATGGTGCGGTTCATGTGAGTCCAATACGTGTACTCCCTAAATGGTGGGATCTTACATTGCCATATGCCCACCCAGATTCTGAAATGCTTGGTGAGGAAGAAGGCCGAGTGATATTGTGGCCAAAGAGGATGTAATCTATACTAATATTGTATGATAAATTTATATTACGTTAATTTGTTAGTGTGTACATATATATGAGTCAATTGATCTGAAATTATATATACAGGTCAAAAAAAAGACACCTGCTACATCTCGGCCTCCACCTCCACCTCCACCTCTTGAAGTACCAAGTTGGATTCCAAGGGACCTACATGCCTTGTTGGGTCCTAATTGTAGGGGTATGGAAGATTGGATAGGCGAACATGATCCAAATTGCCCTATAAATGTTACTATTCTGGAGGAAGTTGCATGTCAATCATACGATAACAAGCTATTTATATAAGATATTTTGGAGATGTTTCGTTATGCTTGGTTGAATACATCTATAATAGAGCTATAGATATGGTGAGATCTTGTTTATACATCCATATACCTTGTTTTATATATGGCGATCTGGTTTCTTATATATTAATGCATACGTAATACATGTTTTGCGGCCACTTACACACGATATGTACATATTTTTCATTTCTCCATGTGGGATTTTTGGTTCCGTCTTTGATTAGTCTTGTAGGTAAAAACCCTAGGTCAGTTACTTCATACTACTGTGATGTTTTTAAATATTTTGGTAAAAACAAGAAGATGGTGATAATAGCTCCATTCAATGTCAGGTAAGTTTACTTTGCTTATAATTTGGACTTAAGAAAATTACATTTTTATTGTGACTTTTGAGTTATTAATTGTTAACTTTCTTACCTCTAGTGGTAAGCATTGGGAGTTACTAGTTATTGTCTCTGAGACGTTCACTGTCTATTATCTAGATCCTGTGGAGAAGGAATTGAATATACGGACACCCAATGAAAAGGCCATTATTCCCGTGAGAAATATTTCATATTTTTATATCCTTTAACATATATTATTACATTACTATTTAATTATGCAATTTAATGTGTTACATTAACATGTAGGGCTTTAGAAGAGTTCAAAAAAGCTGGAGGAAAGGTCCCCGAGAAAAAGAAATAACCACTAATTTGGGAGAATGTGAAAGTAATTTCCTGACTCCAATGTATATATTATTTATGTGAACTGTGCTTATTTGTATTTTTGAATATTTTGTATGTTTCAATTTATAGTGTGCTACAAAAGACAACGACTGGGCATGTGGATACTATGTGATGCGATTTATGAGCATAATTATTGAACATGCCGTAATGGAAATCAATACCATGCATCATGTATTATATGTAGTCTCATTAGTTAATATGAAATATATCAATCTTATTATATATTATTAATTATATATACATCATTCTCTTTGCAGGTGTTTAAAACTGACATCACTACATGTGAAAAGTTATTATATGTACATACTCCCTATCCGATGGATGAGTTAAATGATGTAAGAGAATAATGGGAACAAGCCCTACAGGTAGTGGGAATTTTTAAATATAATTGGGATATTCATGGAGATAATGCCGATGATGAATAAAGAATTATATTTCTAAACTTTGTTCTCATAATTATTTTTGCATGAATGTGAATGAATTTTTCTGAATTGTCATATGTGTGAATGTGAAGATGATCAATACATGAATGTTTCTACATGTGTCTGAATGTGAAAAGAGATGAAATGAATGGAACTGTAGGTTGCTAAATGTGTGTGAGGATGGAGGAAATTTGAAATGGAACTACTGGTTTTTACATGTGTGTGATGAAAAATAATATGAATTAAATGTGCTTATACATGTGTGTGAATCACATGATAAACATATAATATTGTCCATCTTGTTAAATTTGCAGGTTTGTGGCCTGTTGTTGGCTGATATCAATGGATGTTGTAAACCTACAGTTCAAAACTGAACTGTAGGTTTTGCATCCTACTGACCAGCCATACAGCAGGCCTGCAAACTGATAAGAAAAAAAAATCAGAATATAGGTGTCGGTTATTTGTAAAAACTAACAACATATAGTTATAGTGTCAGTTATATATATAAAACTGATGTCGATGGTTCCCTTGCTGGTGCCTTTTTTTATGGAGGGAAGGGGTATGGCATCGGTTGTTAATTAATAACCGACGTCTTTAATCAGGTCATAGTGTCGGTTTTCATTAAGAACCGACACCTATATTCCCCTTGCTGGCACATTTTTGGTGGTGGGAAGGATTATGACGTCAGTTGTTAATTAATAACCGACGTCTTTAATCAGGTTATAGTGTCAATTTTCTATAAGAACCGACACCTATAGTCCCCTTGCTTGTGCATTTTTTATGACGGGAAGGTTTATGGCGTTGGTTGGGGGACTGACGCTGAAGGTGTCGACTTTTAGCGGTGCCCACTTGGGTGTCGCTTAAAAACCGACGCCTTAGGCCTTAAATAACTGACGTCGAAGGCCATTTCTGTAGTAGCATTTAAAAGTTTTTTGTTGTTTCTTAACATCTCCACATATTTTTTAGATATTCTTTGATTTGGGAGATCATCCAAATGCATGGAGCTATGTAGACACTCACATTCACAAATCTTTACAAAGTTGGAAGACACGGGTAAGAAAGATTACTATCCAAAGTATAAGGATGATCCAGATTTGATGAGGAAAAAGGTTGAGGAAAATGCAGCATCAGATATTCGTCAGTTTGACAATCTTGTGAAATGATGGTCTTCTGAGAAGTCTGAGGTAATATCAAATTGATACATAATCATTTATCTTTCATTTATAGTGTTAAGTAAGTAATTTTTTTTATATAGAAAATTGCTACCACAAATAAGGTTAACAGGTCAAAAAAAACAAATGCATCATATTACAGGATCCAAACCATGAGTTGTTATAGGGAGGAAATGGTATCAACTTTCACTTTTTATTTATTTTTAATGAGTTCTAAATAACAAATTATCTAGTTAGTATTAATAATTCTATTATTTGATTTATGAAAATAAACTGCAGAAGGGGAGCCAACTCAAAAAGAATTTTTGAAGAAAGTATATGAGAACAACCCGTTGGTAGTAATTTATTCAATAGTTTAAATCAATAGTATATTAAATTTTCAAATAGAAATTGTCTAATTTGCACATTGACTTTGTTTAAATAATGACCGGACGAGATAACTGATATTGTTGAAAATGAAGTTACAAATGGTGAAGTAACTGATCCAACACAAATTGATGAGGTGACATGTCATGATTTTTTGCATGTAGTCAACCCCGCCAAAAAGAATAGGGTTCGTGGTATTGGACTCAGACATGCCACAGAAGGGAATACTGGGAAATCCGCCAAAATTCGATATGAAATGTTATTGTGAGAAAGTATTGCAAAAGATGTAAGTAATCTAATAAATTTGTAAGCATCATATTATATTGCAATTATTGTCTTCTAAAAATAAATTTCATTGTAGGATAAATTAAACTAGGCTGCTCAGAAATGAAAAATATGCAAAAATGTTGGTCCCAATTTATAACATGGGTGCAGCAAAATCAGATTATTTGATGTCAACAATTGAGTATCAGATCAAACTTATTGATATAATATTGCAACATAAATATAATTTGTTTTATTCTCTTCTATATTTTGAATAGGCCGAATTTGTGCGTGTTTCCAAATCTATCCCCTTCGGGAGTATTTCAAACTAGTGTTGGTACAACATCGGCAAATTTTGGAACACATGTACTTATTCAAAAAATTAAAGAATTTTTAAATTTTATAAATAACAAAAGTTGAAAATGAGAATCTTGTTTTAAAGGCTCAAATGTTTCCAAACGGGACTTCTCCTGGTGTGTTTTCTACTCAAGCTACCACAAATGGTGTCAATGGGCCAATGTTTACATTTCAATCATAGGTATGATATTACATACATTGTTTATAACGGATTATCTAAAATAAACTCCTTCTCATGCTATCAATTTTTTTTAAAGCCATATTTTTTTTCCAAATGGACCTCCTACTATTCCATTTATCGCTCAAGGTGGTGCAAGTGGATCCCAGGTATAAATATTAAATATATTACTGGTATTTTCCTATTCATGTCCAACTTTATTGAAAAATTAAATTCTTTTCAAGCATTAATATTTCCCAAATGGTCATCCTGTTGGTGCATTTCCCACTCATGGAGGTACAAGTGGATCACATGTATATATATAAATGTATTCTCAAATGTGTGGTTATTCATGTTCATCTTAAATTGAAAATTTAAATTATTTGTCAGCGTCAATATTTTCCAACTTCAAATCCTATTGGTGTGTTTCCTACTCATGTTGGTACAAATGGAGAAAGTCATGCAAGGGATACTACAACGGAAGTCATTCATAACGCTTGAAGAATTTTCAACAATTTACAATAGAGTTTTTCTGTGTCATGAAACTTCACAATTTTATTTACATTGTCATTTTTTAATTATCCAAGTCACAAATTACATTTTGTCCATATGTTAACTCATTATTGATAAAGTTTAAATTTAATCTACTTGGGAGTAGTTGGACACTCCATATGAGACTTAAGAGATATTTATATATATTAATAATGTTTAAATTTAATTGACTTGGGAGTAATTGGACAAATGTGAGTTTAATAGAATCTGTAACGGGTACAATCCTCTCTTTAGTATCTTGACTTTCATTTTGTTCAATAATATTTTCATGGATACACACATAGACAGTCTTGTTATTTGATAGGAAATCTGATCTTGGCCTTTTTGTGATAGTTTTTGTGAGGACATGGGTGCTTAGACCCAGATAATGGGCAACTGATGCTTTTTGATAAAGGATGCATCAAATTTGAGCATGTAAGAAGCTATACCTATGTCTTATTATATTATAGAGACTGTTCAATATGTGTTTCATTTCCTCGTATACTACTTCAACGATTCTGAAAAAAATTGTTACTACTACTAAAATGTATTTACAAAGGGTGTCTTGGTTTTATAATGTGTGCGTAACAAAGAAGAAATAGCATCTAGTCTAGTTCATCACTGAGTTTATTTGGATTTCTTTTAGTAAAATGAAGTTGTCTCCCCTCATGAAAAAACTTTAGAATATGAGTTAAACAATTTGCCACTTTTTTTCGTCTCTCTAATCTTTCTTAAGCTTGGCCACTAGTAAATGTATCAACCAATCACTGTAAGTCTATAATTCACTGTTGTCATGGCAACCAGTGCCTTGAAGCCGCACCAAGAATAGAGGTCTAGATATACCTTCTATTATTTAATTGGAACCATATATTAGTCTAGGCAGCCCTCATCCCTAAAGTTTTGCCTCTTGGTTGTAGTTCCCCTACAACAAATCTGGAGGAAGTTATTTGTTAAGATAATTAGTATGAATGTATAATAATGAAGGGGAACTGAAGTTATTTCTACTCTTTGTAGTTACAAAGCCACTAAATTCACAGTTTTGGCCAATGGTTATAATATATTTTTGGTATTGATGGATTAACAACACTGATTTTGTTTATCTAGAATGACTTTGCTTGTTTTGTTTGAATGTATATTACAGGGCATTCTACATACATCTGCCAGACAACGTGCAAAACACTATTGTGAAATGATCCTTGATATTTTTAGAGTTGATTTGGCATCACTTGCAAATAAATGGATCTTGGGTGCTATGGTTTGCAACAAAGATGGGATCATAACAATGTAAATGCAGCTTTCTATTTTGTTAACTATCCTGGATGATTACCACAAAAATTGGGGCTTGGGTACATCTTTGTTTGTAGATTGTAAGTACCATCTAATCATATACTAACCACAAACAACAACCATCTATATTTTTTGATATAAAATGGATTCCACAACCCTGTCCTATTGACTTGCTTCTGACTTTCTTATATGTTGAATCTATAGGCTTTGGAGGGGTATGGTATTCCAAGTGAGGCTGATCTCAGGTAAGTTAGTATTGCTTTTTGCTTTATTGGCTACAACTTTCTCACTATGTTAGTCCCCCTTTGTATTATTTTTAGGGCCTTTGTTGATTAGAAAATGATCTTGTTTGAAATTAATCAGTGGCACTATTTTTTTCCTTGTTTCACAGATAAACCTATGCATTGACATTTTGCCACGTTTTCCTTTTTGTTAGAGTATCTTTGGTATCATCACAATATTTCTAAACTTTTGTAGATTGAGCATATCATATAGGGGTAGAAGGCATCTAGATGAACAATTTTCAGGTGATGCTATCCATCCTAAAGGTTCTCTATCCCATGACTTACATGAGAGGGACGTCTATTCACATCATGTTTGGCCTTGTCTAGAAAACCACTCTCTTGGCTTTCCTTATCATACGCTTGGTACTTTTTCATCATGCGCAACAACGTGCCATAACGGCTTGCCCTTTCATTACCTTGCAGTCTATAGTAGGGTATGTGGTGAGTTTGGTGACAAAGATAGCTTAATCGTTTGATTCCATGGCATAAGGATCTCAAACGCATAGCTATTAAATGGTTCTCTCTTGTCAATGCTTAAGTGCTCCATTCTCCTATTGATTTTCCCCAATCGGTACTTTATATATTGGTAGTGGTTCTAATGAATAAGTGACTTGAGTGACATGACTTTAGCGTATGAGATATACATAGTAGGATTTCTAAAAGACTTGACAAAGCATACACTGATCCTTTTCTTGGAACAGATTACACCCACGAGGCTGACAGATATTGTGGTGGATCTCGAGATGTTGGTGATTATATGGGAATAGTTGGTTACCAAAATGTTGACAGCTACTACGATGTTGGTAAGGAACAATGCTCTAATTATTACCATGAGGATGGTTGGTAATGTTTAGTATACCAATATTAGGCAAATTGGCACTATCAAAAGCAGCTGAGATGACCCATCATGTACTAAAGATGCCATACACACTAGACAACTGTAGCAAGTGCAGTAGAAACATAGAGCTATTAAAAAACATATACAGTCTCTACTTTCCCAGATAGGAAGAGGTCATCCACAGGTTGGTGATCCTGGAACCTGCACTTTTCATCCTTGGTTTTAAGTCTTCTGACAATGATTTCTCTTTCCAAGGTTTAGGCACTCTTCTAACTGTAATTGGTTCTGTGTTTGTAGGTTTATTGGTATGCTATCAGAGTTTAGGAACACTTATATATGGAGAGGATTACTTCTAGATGGATAAGGAAAACCCAATGATTGGAAAGGATGGTCCAAAAAGTAAAGGTCATTGATATCCCGTTGAATGCAAAGATGTTGGCTCTAAGTCATTCTTTGATGGCTATTACTGGAATCATTACCCAAGAAATTTTTTGGACATGGCAGTAATTACCTTCTCATCAAAGAATTTTGGAGGAAATCTGTTCATAACCACTATGCTTCCTCTCAACATTCTCAAAGAAGGTCATTGGCTAAATGAGTGATAAAGTCAAAATGTAGATATATATTTATATTGAAATTTGTATCGATTAAGGGAAAAGGCCCATGTCCTTCCCTATGTGATGATCAATTTTTCTATGTGAAATAAAAAGGAATGTTTCAAAAGAGTGATTTGTTATGGTTTTTGTGTCTTATTAACTAAATTAGTTTATTAAAATATCATTTGGGCCTAATAAAAGCCACAAATATATCACTTCATGAAATATAAGAAGGCTAAAACCTCCTTGACAAATAGATAAACGTACATCACAATTGTAATTCATGGGAAATTAAGTATATATGTGAAGGCCCTAGAACCTTATTGAAAGTTGTGAAATTACCCTTCACAAATGTATTTCGGAGGCCTGGAAAGTCTTTTTGTGAAGGTCAAATAGTCCTTCAAAATAGTATTTGTGAAGGCTAGAGTCTCTCATCAAAGTATTTTTGAAGAGGCTTTTAGAGTAGAACTTTTTGTGAAGGAATGGCCTTAGACCGATTTTTTTTGAAGGAATTAATGTACATTTTTGAAGGAATCATCCTTCACAAATTGATAATTTTCTTGTAGTGATTCAGCTTTCTGTAGTACACACACATTCTCCATCTAGATTGTTCCCTCATTGGCACTAACTCTCATCCTCATTTTCAGTTATGGTGATCCCACCCTTCATGATCACAACTTGGATGGGACTCACCCATAGTCTACCAAAAATTGGATAGATAATCCCAACACCTAGCAACTTCACCACTTCTTATGTCCCAACCTCTTTCAACTTTGGATTCAATATTCTTTACATCTGTCGAGTCAATCTAGCATCATCTTCAAGGTAAATTTTATGAACATAGATGGAGGGGTAGACACCCCTCAAATCGGCAATAGACCATCCTATGGCCTGAATATTTTTCATCAACACAACAATAAGATCATCTTCTTGCTTCAAAGAGAGAACAGAATAGATGAAAACCATGAGGGTATTTTTAGAACCTAGAAAAGCATACTTGAAGCCTTCAGGAAGGGACTTAAGCTGATGGACTAGAAATTCTTCTAGGGAGTTCTTTAGAGGTTTTTTAGAAATGGATAGGAGGTTTACACTTGCAGCCACTAAGGCTAGGTCATCTTCCTCCTACTCATCATCATCCAAGAACTCCAAAATGGTCTCTAAACCCCTACCTTGGGTGGCCATTTTAATCCAAGAAGGCAAACATTCTTCCACAATCTCCTAAAGGCAATCAATCATATAACAATCCTCTTCAATAGCACGTATTACGTCGACCTTAGTAGAAGACTTGAAAATGTTTAACCGGATCATCATGTGCAAAACTGTTACATACATGGTGCCATCCCTCACATGAATCACTACATCAATAGTATCTAGGAAGGGTGTCTCCAAGATAATGGACACTTTCCTCGAGTCTTTCTCCATGTTGAGAACAATAATATCAAAAGGAAAGAATGTAGAGGTGTTATCATCAATCTTCACCAAAACATCATCAACTCTCCCTCGAGGCATTTTCATAGAAAGATCAGTCAATTGCAAGGTGCAATTTGCTTATTGTGATTGTTCCAAGTTTAATTCGGCATAAACATCATATGGCATCAGATTCACCCTACACCCTAAGTCAAGAAGTGCTTGGTCTGTATGGTGCGTTACAAAATAGAAAGAAAGATGGGCGCACTGAGATGCCTTCTCTTTTGTGGTGTGGAATGTTGCAAAATAGAGCTCACTTACTCAGTGAGCTTGACTCTCCTTAGTGTCCTTCCCATTTTCCTCCTCTTGAATGTACACAAATCTTTCAAAAAATTTGCATAAGTTGGAATTTGTTTTATGGAATCAAGCAATGGAATGTTAACCCTCACTTGTTTGAAAGTATCCATGATGTCCTCGGTGTGCTTCTTCTTCCTTTTCTCAGTGGATGGTTCCTCTGGTTCATCATGGAGGGGAGGGAGTTGTGCTCCTGAGTGTCTCAAATCAACTAAAGTATCAAGCGGTATCATAAGAATCACGGTATTAGTAGTCTGGCTCACAGTATCAGCTCGGCTTCCCATCACGATATCATCACCCTAAATCTCAACATCATTACCTTGAATCATGGTATCAAATCTAGCTTCATCATCTGCTATCAACTGCTATATCTCTTAGCTTCTCCAAAGTCCTCCCACTTCTCAACACCATCACAACCTTTACTTATTCATGGGTGGTAGAAGGGGGGCTTGTGGTTGTTGTAGTGGTTGTTGAGGTGGTGGTGGCCTTTAGTGTGGGGGATTCAGGTTTGAGAGAATGAAAGTTGGTTGAGATAGTGGTGATTGTGGATGGAGGTGATATTGTGGAGGGGTTTGTTGGTAAGAGTGTGGTGGAGGTGGTGTATTGGTAGTTGAATGGAGTTTGCTAAGGTGGATGAGCATAGGGGTTAGGCGGTCCTTAGTTTTGTTGAAGAGTGGATACATGGTTTTGTGGTGGGACACATGCACCTTGAGTAGTTCTCATATAACCAGCATCACTATTTGGGTTGGCCAAGGGTTGAGAAGGAAGTCTTCCCTCTTGACGACTGACAAGTGAAAGTGAGATTTGATCTAATATTTGCTCGAGGTGGCTAATTGTTTGTCTGTGGGAGGACACATCCTTCTTCACCTCATCAAGGCTTCTTAGCCTTCCAAGAACCTCATCTTCAAACTTTGAACTATACCTTGGGCTTTGGTGTTGCCCTTTCCCTTCCTCTCGTTGTTGCTTCCATGAAACGTTCGAGTGATTCCTCCACTCTAAAGTGTAGGAGTTTGAAATAGGGTCTTGATTGTTCCTATTCCCAAAAGATTGCAAGGCTTGCACTTCTTCAAAGATGGCCTCCATGGCATTGCTAGAGTGACTAGAGGACCCTCCAACTTGATTCTTCATCAAGTTCATCATATCAGTAAGGATCTTTATCACTTGAGGAGTGGTATCTTCTTTGACAGGGGCTGGAGGAGGAAGAGGAGGAACCCATTTCCTGTCATAGTGATCTCCCTTGCTTGAAGCTCAGTGATGAGAGTTGACAACAAGGTGCTCAAAGAGTAGCCACGACTCTTCAGGAGGTCTAACCAAGAATGTTCCTCCGCAAGAAGAATCAACTGTAGTGTGGCTCAATTCAACAAGTCTAGTGTAATAGGTTTGAACTAGCTGCCATAGAGGAACTTCATGGTGGGGCAATCTTGCAGGAGATTTTGGAACCTTTCCCAAGCTTCATGGGTGACAAGCCTTAAACGTGGGTCCAAGATTGGAATCATGTCTAGGTTATTGGACTTTAGAAATTTATAATACCCGAATGTTTAAGACACCTGCACTAGCATAAGGTCAAAGTAGTTTGGGGTCAAACACAGGGATAGGAAGAACGTCGCTTCGGAACTCAAGTTTTACTTGTCTAAGCACATAAAAAAGGTCGAAGGATAAAGTTTGTTGTAGCAAGAAAGAAACACAAAGAATTAAACTAAAAGTCTATCTCCAACTGGAGTTACTAGAAAGATTAAAGTTTTAGGGTTTAGCAATTTTTATAGGGGTTTTGAATACAGAAATTGAGGAGATAAAACTATCATTGAGGTAAAGCATGAAGGAAGAAGACTTAGGCGTAACAAGAGGAAGCGGAATATGGCCTGCACCCTCTTCTCTCAAACAGGATGCACCTAACTATGCA
Organism: Alisma plantago-aquatica; assembly: GCA_963693085.1. Classification (NCBI taxonomy): domain Eukaryota; kingdom Viridiplantae; phylum Streptophyta; class Magnoliopsida; order Alismatales; family Alismataceae; genus Alisma; species Alisma plantago-aquatica. The sequence continues at coordinate 1,341,664,285 of OY856411.1, read as the reverse complement.
CCAACTCTCTCTCTCAAGAGTATTGGACGTAGACTAGAGTGGAAAGATATGCCGGCGCAACTCTGATCCTGGGTACTCTCATACCCCAAATCAGACGAAGCTCTAGAGTTTATGACTTCCTTCTCTCAAAGGAGTCAAAATGAGAAAATACGATTCGGTAGCTAGTCAAAAGCGTGATTCAAATAGAAGAGACTAGAGCTTAGATGCTACAAAGCAATCATCCAACAAAAAGGAACCATACACAGAATAATATGAGATAAACTCCATAGATTCCAATAAGCAAAGATATGTAAAGAGGTTTTAGTTACAATGCATTAGTAAATGAAAGTAAAATGATGAAAAACGGAAGATAGGTATCTGTCTCCTTGATGTAGGAGGTCGATATACAGCAGCGGACCCCTAAGGTGTTGCTAATCCGGTACCAGTCAGGAGCCCTATCGGGATACGCCCGTGTCAGGCTCTTGACTGTGTCGGGTCTTGAGCCGCGACGGCTAGGGGCGTATCAAGAAAGGACTCCCTACCCGATATGGTCATGTCTGGTTGTGGCCATGTCGGGCGACATGCCTTGACGGATGATCCATATCAGGTTCAGAATCGTGTCGTGTTAGGACATGAGGCGGGTTAGCGTTCACTTAGGTTCTTAGGTTCCTTGTATCGGGTGTAGAGGGTGAGCCGTCTCAGGTTGAGGCCCATCTAGGAACCCGACACATTAAGGCTGCCTGGACATTCATGTTGTGCTTCTGTGACTACCGAGATGGGTTCTAAGTGAACTCCTCCCGCATCTTTCGGGTTGGGGGTGTACTCACCTAGTATCTCCTGACATGCCTGGGAACTCGATGCACTAGCTCCTTTAGCTCTCGAAGTTATCTCTCGTAGGCTTCTGACCCATCCCATCGAAGCCCTATAGCTACAATTTATAGGTAGAGACTGGTAGGGATTACGGTCCTCGTTGGGCCACGTGGCCTTTGTCAGCTCCGTTGACATGGCTTTGGGAGATGGTCGACACGTCTGTCGCCTGACATGACTGGCGGGGGCTGTTACGTGTCGGGTTGCGAGTAAGTCACGCTCGATCGTGTCAAGTAAAGGCTATGGCATGCTGCTGCTATGAAAGGTGGCCATGTCGCAAGATAGACTCCATCACACTGACGAGTCATGGCGGGCAAGGCTCCATGTCGGGTAAATAATGTGTCGTTCGTTAGAGTCTCCCCGTGTGACACACCTGTGCCGGGTTGCTGCCATATCGGGCAGTGACCACAATGGGTAAAGGGGTGTGTCGCACGCCATTAGATGGGTCGGGGCAGTTAGTTTGTTGTGGATGGGTCGGGACGGGCCCATTAGCATTCTATGGGTGGAAAAATGAGGGAAACTCTGCAAAAGATAGGAAATATTGTTAGGATCATAGTATGCGTTATTTTTATACAATAAAAAAGATAAAATAGAGAGGAAGATAGTTTAGGAGGCAGGTTGGATATGAGGGCTCATTCTATACAATAAAAAGAATGGGAGGGCTCATTCTTTTTGTGGGTGAATGAGGTGATGCATCTTCTCATTTGAGTCAGCTTGGAGATGAGGCAGAACTTCTTTAGGAACTTGTTCTTCACTCCCATCTAGGTAACCAACTCAGGCTTGGACATGTAGCATTTCTTAGATTTCTCTTTAAGGGAGAAGTGGAAGAGGATCCTTCTTATTGAATTATCAGTAGTTACAGGCATGCAGAAGGTGGAGTAGGTTTCTAGGAAGGCATGAATGTGGTGGTAGGAGTTCTCATTCTCCATCCCATAGAAAGTGGGTATGAATCCAAGAAGGGTTGATGGGATAGAAAATTTTTGACCCGACATTTGGTCAACAAGGGTGGTGATGTGCGAGGATAGTTTCTAGGAGTGAAGTAGTCATGGAGGGGGTGGTTGAGTTTTTGTGGATTTCCCTGAGGAGGATTTTGTGGGACACCCCCAAGATGGTTTTTAGAACACCCCTAGGAGGGTTTTGGACATTTGGGCCTTCCATTTTAGCTTCTCAGTGTTGTTTGTGGCATTGCTAACGTCTTCTTCTACCTATCTCAGGATTGAAGGGAATCGAGGTAGTAGAGGTCGAACATCTACCAAGCATGCATATATGTCACCTACATAATACACAAACAAACAACAAGAGCTAAGTTAAAAGACAAGTATGCAAAAGTAAATAAAGAAGAAATAATAGAAATGGTGACAGTAGTAGGAAAGGCTAACCTACACTAACTAGATAGGCCGAACTCCCCTATCCCCAGCAACGGTGCCAGAAATCTTGGTGCGTTCTTCCTACCTTGAGTTACACCTAACTAATTGGATTTTATTAGATGTGAACATAAGGATCGACCACACATGGATCTTTCAAACTTATATTGGACCTTGTCTGACACACTTACTTCTTCCAAACACACATTACCCGCAAGCGCATGGGGTCATGATGTAGTATAGGAAAATGGTAAGAGAAGGGTCAATTCACATGGAGAGTGGGGGAACTAGAGATAGGTTAGGGTGAGATATGTTCCTAATGTAGAGTGTAGAATTTTTAAGGTTTTTTGGTGGTTATGATTGGTTAAGCTAATGATTCAAGAAATTAAAGGCAAGGAAGTAAACTAGACTACAAGAAAGCCTGAGCTACCCTAAACAAGTTAAGTCTAATAAAAAAGTGAGACAACTAACTAAGCAAGAGTAAGGAATTACACAAAGTTATACTAGCAATTAATAATATAAAGCAATTAGAGACCAAAATTACAACTAGCTACATTGAGCAAGTGCAAAAGAGAAACAAGCTACCATGACAAGATTAACTAAACAAATTTATCAATTAACTAAGAGGAAATAAAAACAATTGACTGTGTTGGCATTAACAACCTAAGAGAGAGCAATGGGGTTTTTAAGCAATATTAGAGAGAGTTGGGGTGTTTGGGAAATGGTACTAAGATATTAGTTTGGGGAAACAAATCATTCAAACCTAACCAATAATTCTAGGTTGTCAAACCAAACAATCAGTCAAATGTAACAAAATTGATCTAGACTATTGGGTGTCCATGGATAGAGTAGAATATGGGAAGGGAAGCTAAACCCTTACACCCCCTGTCTAGCCTTATAAGGCTCAATTGACCCAAGGTAGGTGAGATTTTTGTTGGATATGGATAATCTTGGTTTCTAGAGTGAGATAGCTTAGGGTAATTGGGAGCCAAAGGTAGGAATTGGAAGTAGAGGTAAGGATATTTCACACCACATTACTCCCCATATAGCTTTTAGTAAACTCCTTGGCAATTACACTAAACAATCTCACAATAGCTACTTAGATATCACACGTAGGAGTAGAGAAAGGGATATCTGTGTGGGGAGATGGGGTGCTAGCTAGAGATCCACTAATTGGTCATAGGAGAAAATCCCAAAATAGCCTCACATATGCTATCTTTTCCTAGACTTAGGTGGTTTCTAGCATAAAACCACAAGCAATCTACATTTTCAAGAACAAAACACAAGAAGGATTACACAAAATAAGACAGATATAGAAAACAACCATCATAAAATGAGATTGTATAGTTACAAGATATATTCCCCCGAAATGGTATCAAAGTAAATTGTATCCCCTAACAGCCCACCACAAAGGGCTTAGCTACTCATAATCAAGCAAAAGAGTAATAAAGACGGAAGAAAAAGGTATAAGGACATGGAGATCGTGTAAGCTTCTTCTCCTTCACGTGATAGCTAATGTAGAACGTCCTTCCTCTTCCAAGGTGGATGAATGACATGGAAATATAGAGGATTACAGTGGAAAACCTTAGAAAACTAGGGTTTTGGGTGGAAATGTGGTGGAAATGGGGTATGGTGGTAGAAGAAGGTAGGTGGAGGTCTTGAATGCAAGGAAGGGTGGCAATGAATGCTAAGAGAAACTAACCTAGTGATGTGGCCGCCACCCATGTATATATAGGTGGTAGGGAAGCACTAGAGCAAGTGGGGGTAAAGTAGGAAATGCAGTGGTAAAAATGACTAGGGTTGTGAGGTCACCACGAACACCATGGACGTGGTCGATAAGGACTAGTATGACTGTGGGGAGTGGATGAACATGGCGGATATGAATGGAGAGTGGAGGTTAAGAGAGTGGAGTGGACATGGCCGTGTCAGGTGGCACAGTCATGCGGGATGGATGGAGACATGGACATGGTGGGGAGCAGGGCCATGCTGGAGGGGAGGTGCCTCAGTCATTCTCCATTCTTACCTGTGTTGTCTTGTGCTAACCACTATTGTGGCAGTTGCCATGGTCATGGTGATTCTTACTGGATAAGGCTGTGGTAAAGGCCACACTCATGCTAACACCCTCATTGTAGCTTGATTTCTACTATGATCTTAAGAAACTTGGCCATGGTCGTGGCAGGATACCATGAGTGTGTTGGTAATTTTAGGCCACAAGGATGCTGAAGGATACGACCATGTGGGTCACGAGGTGCAACATCCATTGTAAACTTCATGGTCATGGTGGATGTTTGATTTTCTTGGCATTATCTCTATGATAGTTGGCGAGAAGGCCACAACCGTGGTAGAATACCATGGCCCATGGTGAGGGCCCAACTACTTCAAGTTGCTTCACACTTCCTCAAACAACTGCTAATTGCTTTGAAGCAATTTTTGTCCACTCAAGGGTTGCTTGGGGAAGATCTAGGTCCAGTCTCATGGTGTAGAAATCTAAGGTCCCCATCACTCTCTCTCCTTTGCATCCCATGCATGTACAAAATTCAGAAAAACATGCAAAAAGCATCCATAAGTGCATTTTATATGATAGTTCATATTGGGGGAGTTTATTTGTAATATACCATGTTTAGATGTGATTATAACACAAAAAGACACAAGATGAAGCCCTAAATTAGGGTTGCATCGATCCTTCTCATCAACTCTTTCCAACCTAGAATAATCAATTTGCCACCACATTCTTTGTCCCTGCTTTATCCTTGATTTCTATATCAAACTCCTATAGTAGCAAAATCCATCTTATCAACCTAGGTTTAACATCTTTCTTATGTAGAAAATACTTTATTGTTGCATGGTCATTCCAAACAATAACCCTTGTCCTATCAAATATTGGAGCAATTTCTCAAAAGTAGATACTACTTCTAGAAAGCCCTTTTTCAGTTTTCGTGTAATTATGTTGGGCATCATTAAGGGTTTTTGACACATAATAAATAATGATCGGGGTTTTATCCTTTAGTTATACTTGAACAAAACCTATCACATGATCCTATGCGTAACACATGAGCTCAGATGGTTAGCTCCAAAATGGAGCCTGTACCACAGGTGTCGAAACCAATTTCTCCTTGAAATTAAACTCGATGTCTTTCTCTAACAATTCAGAAAGAGGATTTGCAACCTTCCAAAAATCCTTTATGAAACGTCAATAAAATTGGCATGTTCTAGAAAAATCTTACCCTCCTTCAATGATGATGGTAGAGGCAACTTAGAGATGACTTCAATTTTAACTGGAGCGACATCCATTCCTCTATTGGAAACCTTGTGTCTCAAAACTATTCTTCACTCATCATCATATGGAACTTATCCCAATTCAACACTAGGTGAGTGTCCTCACACCTTTGTAAAACTTTATCACGGCACACTTCAAAAGACTATCCATAAACTGAGAAATCATCAATAAATACCTCGAAACAACACTCTATCATAAGAGAAAAATAGCAAACATACATCTCTATAAAGTAGTGGATGCATTGCAATGACCAAAGGGCATCTGATGGTAAGCAAATGTGACATAAGGACAAGTGAAAGTAGTTTTCTCTTGGTCTTGTGGCTCGATAGAAATTTGATTATACCCAGAATACCCATCCAAAAAACAAAAATGAGAACGTCAGTGAGTCGCTCGAGGATCTGATCAATGAACGGAAGTAGAAAATGATGTTTAAGTGTGGTGGCATTGAAACAGTGATAATCGATACATACATGCCACCTTGTCACCAATCTAGTAGAAATCAATTCACTTATTGAATTTGCTGAGACCATTATTCCCCCTTTCTTAGGAACCACTTGGGTTGTACTAACCCAATTTAAATGAAAAATAGCATAGATAATACATGTCGATAGAAGCTTCACTGCCTCTTTCTTTACTACCTCAATCATGATTGGATTGAGACGCCATTGAGGTTGTACTATCATGTTGGCTCCTTCTTTAGTTTGGATCTTATGTTGGCAAAAGCTAGGGAATATCCCTTGATATTTGCAACAGACCACTCAAATGCTGCCCGATGGTTCTTTAGTACTACAAACAATTTGTCCTCCTTATGGATGCTCAATGAGGCTAAAATGATGACTAAAAGCTTCTCATTTGTTTCCAAGAAAATGTACTTTAGGTGCGGTGAGAGTGGTTTCAACTCAAGATCTGGAGGACTTTGCATCAATGGAATCAACAGTGGCAGGGGTAGATCTTCATAGTGCCTGGTGTAGAAAGATGGCAATGATTTTAAAAAAATAAGAGATACTCCTCCAAAGAATGACAAAGAGTGTAGTCATCCACCAAATTCATGATACATACCTCCAATGGTAGTTTTGGGTATGCTTGAGTGAGAGCGGAAGATGCTTTCTCTTCAATTGTCACTGGACATACCTCCTCCTATCATCATTGGGATACTGCACTGCCTTTGTCAAAGAAAGCTCCTTAGTATGATGCATGATATCTACTGTCAAAGTGCCTTTCTACACCTTTGTCATGACACAAGGCATGTATAGAAATGTCTTCCCTAGAAATAGAGACACCTCTCCTTGTAACTACTGCAACATGTGACATTGTGCCTTATCACCTGTTGATTGTTGAGAGTCCCACGTCTTTATTTCAAAACAGTCATCCTAAATGCCCAGTGTCAATCTTTATCTTCCCATCTCTAGGATCATGTCTTCAATAGTTGGAAATGGCCTCCCTAAAAGTAGTTCATTGCCATGATTGTCCTACGTATCCATAACTACAAAGTCCGCTGGAAAAACAAATTTGTTAACCTTGACTAACACATCTTCAGATATACCATAAGGCCTAACACTGAATTGTCTACTAGCTATATGGTCATGTTGCTCTTCCTAGATTCCTTCAATACTAATTTCTTGAGCATGGTCAAGGGTGTGAGATTAATGCTTGCCCCTAAGTCGCATAAAGCCTGTTCAAACTAGGTTTGACAAATGCAACCTGGTGCATTGAAACATCATGCATCTTGCCTCTTCTGTGGCAATCTCCTTTGGATAAGTACACTGACTTCCTCTTTCAAAACCACTACATTTGAATCAACTATCCTCCTCTTTTTATTGATGATGTCCTTCAAAAAATTTCCATAGGACGGGATATGATCTATTACATCTATAAAAGGGACGTTGACATGAAGTTTTGTGAACATGTCTTGAAATTTTTTGAATTGCTGGTCAACCTTCTTCGCTTTCAAACTGTTTGGGAGTGGCACTGGAGTCACCAACTTCCTTTGGTGAGGCAGAACATATGCTTCCTTCCTGGTCTCCTTTGGTTATTCAACTGCCTCTTCAACTTCCTTAACCTGTGATGTGGTATCTGGCTAAGGTGGATCAATAGTCAACACTAGTTCCGTGTCACCTGGGTTGTTGTTTGATTCTGGATTGGTCTTTTGTTCATTCAACTTCTTCCCACTGTAGAGTAACAATGCCTTCACCTACTGAGTGCTAGATGGTATGTCAGTACTAGTTGGGCATCTGTGTTGGCCTGGGTTCCTCGAGGATGCTACTTTTGCAACCAAATGAGAAATTTGGGTTTCAATGCTGTGTATCTATGCTCGTTGGTTCTGCAAGTCTCTCTGCATTTGGTGAATGATTGTTTCATTTTGACTAACCCACTTGCCTAGCATGTCTTCTATGTAGTGTATCTTGCTAGGGGCCCTGTCTTGCTGTTGTGCACTGCCCTGTTGTGGCTTAGCCTATTGTGCTTTAGAAGGGTCCTTCTAGAAGTTGTTGGGATCCTTCAATGAGAAGTTAGGATACTTCCTCCATGAATATACATTCTTGACCCTGTAGTTCTATTGCTACATATACATGCACTCTTCTTCCTTACCTCCAGATGAATTTCCTGACTTCTGATCTAACTTCTTGGCAGCCTTGTCCAACTTGTCACTCAGTTCTATTATGACTTTTTGGACTACCCAATGATTTTAACTAATGCTAGAGCTTCTCTTTCCTCACCACATGACTGATTTTTAGCCATGTTATTTAGGATTTCATGACACCTATACACTTTATTATTGAGGGAAAATCCTAATCATGCATTGTCGAGTGAGGTTCTCTCTCCCATATGTAGCCCATAGTAGAAAGTATTTTCTTGGTCATAAAGGCCAATCCCATGATGAGGGACATGTTCTGGAATCACTCCCATGCCTCAATATACGTTTCCTATACTTACTGTTTGGAATTATAGATTTTTCCAACTAGTTCATTTGTCTTCTGGGGCAGAAAATAATGCTCTATTGACTCTAACAGAAGGCTAAGGAACCATGACTTTGCATTATCTGACAACTAGGAGGGAAACAAGTTCAAGTATATTACTGTGGCTGGAACCCTGCCAATCTTCACCATGTCACATCGTTTACAAAGTTGTTGATGTGTGCCATGTGGTCCTTCATACTGTTGCCACATAATGCTTATGATTTAAGCAACGCCACCAAACCAAGGTCTATCTTGTAACTGCCCACATTGATAACCTACCTTTTGATTGGCTCCAACTGAGCTATAGCAGAAGATGCATTTATCTTCTCCCAGGCAGTCTGCTCTCCAACTTTTGCATCATTCATCTCTACTTGTTCTGATTGTGTTAATGGAGCTAGTGGAGTTTGAACAAGTCATCCTGAAGAATCACTGTACTCACTCACTCTGCGTAAGATTTCCTCTTGGATAAAGCTCTGAGGAGTTGATTCTCCATAGTCATTGGCTCTGGTATAAACCATATGTTGGCGGTAAAACACCAGGTGTAGAGGAAGCCCCCAATCCACTTTGGAGGGCTCATTACACCGATAGCCATGCACCTCAGCCTCGACCTCTCCACCTCCAACCCCTTGAGGTCCTCTACCAAGCTGGATTTCAAGCACTTCTAGAAGTCCCACCTCATCAACAACGACCAAGGAAAGTTGTATGCCTGTTGCAAAATCAATGACCAATGATAGGAGAGGGCTCTGCCTGGCCCCATCTTCAACCTACAACGGGTGCGAATGATGAACAAATATTCATCCCATTTTTATTGCATGTCTTATGTTAATTTTGCATCCTTATGTCACATTTTATCCATAAATTAGTTCATGCAACCTTGCACTCCAATAATTGCTAACATTTTGGTTTTCCCATCTTTTCAGACAATTAATGGGATGTTTTAATTAAATCCGAATTTGTACCAAGTTTGTCGTGAATATAATTATTCTATTAATGACATTACTTTTGTTTTGTGCAGGTTGTGTTGCAAAGTCAAAGATTTATTCATGCCAATCACAATCATCACTTTGGTTTATCATGAAAAAGAATTCATTTATGTGTCATCAAGTCATTGTTTTGACCGGGTGCCAAGGAAACTATTAAATGGTTTCCTGAATATGCAATCCGTGACCCTTGATTCGTATAAAAATGTCACATTATTACTTTCCATATCAGTCATTCGGTTAGCAAAGGATTCCTTTTCTTCATCCGGAAGGTAATGTATTACAAGCTGTTAAGGTTGGAGCAAAAGGGCATTTTCCAATTTTTTAATTGCCCATTCCGAACAGCCATTAGATACGTGAGTAGCAATTCACGACCTTGCCAATACTATTGATGCCTTCTGGTTTACTGCTGATCATGACCAAAGTCAATCGATCAAATGATTTAAATATCGTATCGAGCACATGGAACTAAAGCTGTCGACGAAGAGCAATTAGAGATGTTGAACCGTCAAAGGAAAAGCAAATGAATTTCATCATCTATTTAAAGCTATCGAGCTCTGGCTATTCCAAAAAGCCATCAACGAAAAGCAACTGCATGGAAACAACGTAGCGTGCAATATCTTTTGCATGGCTATCGATGCAATTATAAAAAGGCACTTAATATATTAACAAAAAAGGTAATCGAGATGCGTCTTGAAATCTGCTGTACCGGCCTCCGCTGTTATGAGTGTGTTCCAGTAAATCCTTGCCATTCATTCACCCAAAAACCACCCCTATAAAAAAATTATTGAGGTGTGCGTATAACCGAGATCAAATGGGACACGTTGGGACAGCATGTTCGGGACAGTGGATCTGAACCCATATGATGACTATCTCTTTCATTTTTCTTATTGTTTATTCTGACCTCGCTATGAGTTGCGAGTAGTCCCTTACGCTAGGACGTGGGGAGTAACCTCACTATTTTCTTTTGTTCTTTTATTGCATCCATACATGTATAAACTCTTTTCATGTTAAATCAGTCACTCTATTTCTTGTATTCTTGTTTGGCCAGCAAGTTTACATATTTATCATGATCTTGGGTGTAGAGAACTTCGAACACAAGATCTAGGATATTGATGGGTTTTTGCTAGATTCTTAATGAGACGTCGGATAAATGTTTTCCGAGATGATGGATACATAATCTTCGGATAATACAACAATAAACCTAGAGAGATATCGGTCTAGGCTTAATTCTAACGCCGAAATGGGGATTTATCTGGCCTCCATGATATTGTTTATATGTGTCTGTGATGCAATAAGAGAATAATTATAGGTAGTAGTGGTGAAACTTACTCATCCTAGTGTATCCATCCATCTGATAATCTTAGATTTTATTTCAGTCTTTTATTCTTGCATGTTAGTTGTTATCAATCAAATTCCAATTTTGTGTTAAATACTATTCCTAGTTTATTAAACTGATCAATCAGTTCTTAAAAATGTTGTCATTTGAGTTCGATCCTTAACTATACTGCGAGCGATAAGACCCGTCTGCTTACGGGTGATAATTATTGTATGTTTGTTTTAGTAAACTCTAGAAATTTCATTCCTAGTGAACTTGTAGTGCGATAATATCCAAATCAAATTTTAGCGTTGTTGCCGGGGACAACAAAATATTTTTGATTGATATATTTCAATTGAGATTAGTTAGGATTTTTTCTCTATTTTAAAAATATTGAAATTTTTTTTAACATATTTTTTTATTGAATATCTACTTGATAAAATTTTCTTTCAGCCTGATAAATAATTTCCACATTTTTCAGGTAACATAAAAATGGATTGTGTAGCACAACATTGTTTACCATGTCAGTCATGTGATTTTTATTATCATACATCAAAAGACTGCCCCAATATAGCCTTGCTGATCACATTAGCACTCCATAGAAGCATTGATAAGCAAGATGCCACGTCGATGTCACAGTGCATACAATGCCAGATGTTTGGCTATTATGACCATATATCTCTAAACTGTCCCAATACCTCCCCAGAACTGAGAGCATCAATGCAGAAGATCCATGACCACCATAGTGCCATGAACTAACAATGTGGATATAATGACAACTTTAGTCCACAGTACTTGGGAGGACACAATGAGGAGCCATGCTACACGAGCCAATCATATAATAAAGGAAGCCTCAATCAAAAATATTTTGGAAACTTCTATGATCCATCATGGCACAAAGCTCAATATGACGGGAGTTGTAGGCTACATGCACAAATTATAGAGTTCGTGTAGCCCACCATAATAACTAAGGAGCAAGAAAGTTACCAAGGATAGATAGACCATTCAAAGGTGATGATTATTGACGACGATGAAGATGATACCATCTTAGTGTCAACAATGCCAGATTCATCCACAACCGCACAGATTGAGAAACTACATCCAGAATGTGATACTTCATCCTTTTCTATGACTGAGACTTTAGTACATCAGTATGAAAAGTCACATCAAGAGGACGGTCCCTTCATAGTTGCAGAACCTGAAACTCCACTATCCTTCCCTATTGTAGATCCTAATCTAGATGTTACCAATGATCCACCGGCCATGGTTGATAATATCTTAGAAGGAGAACAACCAACATTAGTTCCATATCCGGTTGTCTTATATGAATAAGGATCATTACAAAAAGATTTCTATGCTCCATCTTAGCCACCTTTTATCTCATATTAGGCTATTACAGATGTGGAGAGTTTACCACAACAAGAGGTTTGCATGTCTCGGCCATTATTTACCAATAGTGCTGATTTTTCAGAGTCCGTTGACGAGTTGGGAGCACCCTGCATGGAGGAACTAGAGCAACATGTTGATTCTATGCCCCCATTGACTCCAATATTAACTACATAATTTTTTAGGAGGTTGTACAACCACATAAAAATATTTATGATGCTGATTTTACTATTGAGATGCTCCCTCGATGTCGACACCACTACTCCTATATGCAGATCCAAGTGATGAAGGGACCCAGATCCAGACCCTCCTCCTGATCCACCAAACTACAGATGGTGGATTCATCACCTACTACCATCATCTTCAAAGGTGATTCACCACGTTCCTTCAAGTATGAACCACTCCTGAAGAAGCCAGACATGCATCACTCATATTATGTGCCTCATCTTGCTAATCCTCACACAAATACAAGAGTTCCTCTACTCAGGGAGGAAGATTCGTTGATCCTTCTGGATGGGCTCTGAGGAGAAAATAAATATTATTTTACTCATCTAGAAAGGCCCTTTGAGCTTCCAAGACTACCCAATAATTGGGTGATTCATGATGCTCCTCCTATTAAAGTTCCAGCCCATCCCATTTAGCTGGACCTTCTTTGAGCTTTCAAGACTACCTAGTTGAGCTTTGTAGATTTCTTCCCCTCTATTTCAAATTTAGTATTTGCTGGGGGATGAGCAAATATTTAAGTTTGGAGTGGAGGGTGGGTGATACATCTTTTACTCCACTCACACCTTCTATTTTCAATTTCTACAATTTTTATTTTAGAATCATATCATTGCATACACGCATCACATTTAGCTAAATTTTATCAAAATTTTCCTTTTTTTCTTAGAATAATTAAATCCATTACCTAGTCGGCTTAGATTTAAATTTCTTATTTGGATATATGTTCACATCATTTAACTCCACTTATTCAAAGTAAATCCTCCAAAAGACTGGTTTGTGAAAATAACCAATGGCTAAAAGTTATCCTATGTGGCCGAAGAATCCGAATATTACGTTTCATTGAAAAATATGGTAAGTAGAAAGAAAATGAGAGGGATCAAACACATTGTACTTCCTACTGACTAGTGACACAATTTCATGGAATTTCCATTTAATCTCCCATCTTGTCATTATTTTAGTGTAGTGTGATAAGGGGAGAACAAACTGATGCACTAAATTGTAATCAAGTTGTATTTTGATCCGAACTCTGTTCAGCACTTCTTCCTCCATCTTCTTACCTTCCATTCCACCAAAAAGGAAATAGAAAGCCACAAAAATGTGCCAAACTCTAAGTAAGGTGACACATCCACTTCCCCCTTTACCGCTTCTTCCATATCCCTCATAAATTTAATAGGGGTGTACCACCAAGAAAAGATGCCAAAGTGCACAAATGAAAAAAAATACAATCAATGCAACCACAACAAAAAAAGATCTCGAGTCGAATAGAAGAGAGATTGTTTCCTTCCATACATCCATTCACTTTCTTATTCTACCTACAGGCACAATGAATGTCTTAAAATTTTACCATTCTATTGACATATACCAGTGTCCGATCAAGTGCATACTAGTTGTTCTGCGGGTCTCTTTAAACTCTTATGAAACTTTTAGACACGATTGATATTGGGGATGATGGTGAGGAAGTATTTTTGGAAACAAAATCAGGAAAGAAGATATAAAAAGTTGTGTTATGTGATCTCATGAATTTTGGGTGCTTGGCTATATTTGATGGTAAGGAAAATTACATAATACGAGGATGAGACAATCATACAGGTTGAAATTATTAACTTGGTGAATGTTTAAATTTTGTGTTACTCGAGGACGAGTAATGTTTAAGTTCATGGTATTTTGATGAACAAATATTCGTCCCATTTTTACTGCATTTCTTAGGCTAATTTTGCATCCTTATGTCACATTTTATCCATAAATTAGTTCATGCAGCCTTGCACTCTAACATTTTGGTTTTCCCATCTCTTTAGACAATTTATTAGATGTTTTAATTAAATCCGAATTTGTACCAATTTTTTCGTGAATATAATTATTCTGTTAATGACAATAAAATTTGTTTTGTGCATGTTGTGTTTCAAAGTCAAGGATTTATTCATGGACAATCACAATCATCTCTTTGGTTTATCAAGAAAAGGTATTCATTTATGAGCCATCAAGTCATTGTTTAGACCGGGTGCCGAGACAACTATTAAATGGTTTCTTGAATATGCAATTTGTGACCCTTGATTTATATGAAAATGTCACATTATTGCTTTCCATATCAGTCATTCGGTTAGCAAAGGATTCCTTTTCTTCATCCGGAAGGTAATGGATTAAAAGCTATCGAGGAGAGTTGCCATTAAGATTGGAGCCGATGGGTATTTTCCAATTTATTTAATTGCCCTTTCCGAACAGCCATTAAAGACACGTGAATAGCAATTCACGACCTTGCCAATACTATCGAGGCTTTTTGGTTTACTGCTGATCATGACCAAAGTCAAACGATCAAATGATTTAGATATAGTATCGAGCACATGGAATTAAAGTTGTCGATGAAAAGCAATTAGAGATGTTGAACCGTCCAAGGAAAAACAAATGAATTCATCTTCTATTAAAGGCTTTCGAGTTTTGGCTATTCCAAAAATCCATCGACCAAAAGCAACCGCATGGAACCAACGTAGCGTGCAATATCTTTTGCATGGCTATCAATGCAATTATAAAAGGCACTTAATATATTAACAAAAAAGGTTATCGAAATGCATGTCTCTCGCTCTTCCCTCTCCTGGTACTGCAAGTCGACAATGCAAAGTGTCGACCACGCGATGGACTATGAATCCTTGCCCACGAAGCAACAAGGTTCTCGACACTCATGAGGATTTATAGCTATCGACCTTTCAAGTAAAGGTGTAGATTTGACAATAAGGAAAAGGCAATCGACCATGCGATTAAACAAGGAACAACCACAATTCAATCCTGTACAAGTTATCGAGGCACTAAGATGTCGACCCGGCCTTCGATCAACCAGGACATGTCGACCTGCACCCTTTGACCGAGCTGTCGACCTGAACCTATCGACTCGAACCCGTCGACCATCCTGTCTACCGGCACCCGTCGACATGCCCATGTGCACATGTTAATCTCCTATATTGACAACTGAAACTTCAGGATTCAAACACAAGTGCTCAACAACCATATCCCATAAATAGGACCCCAAGGCATCAGCTAAAAGGGATCCACTTTTCCCGGTCGAAAGACTGCCACACTTCATAACTCTTTTCTGGCCAACAGGCTGCCGCTCTACTGCTCTACCAAGGCCTGATCCTCTTTCCTCAGAGGAAGCCGGACGACACCTCCATCCATCCGTTCATTTTTTCTTCCTCATCTACAGACTAGATCCAAGCAAGGAGGATGACGAAGAAGAAGGGTCACCCGACAACAGTCCTGGGCGGATCCTATTGCTACATCTCTTCCACCCGTCGAGATGAAGGTTGTCTCTTTCCTTTATCTTATTGTTTATTCTGATCTCGCTATGAGTCGCGAGTAGTCCCTTACACTAGGACGTGAGGAGTAACTCCACTATTTACTTTCGTTCTTTTATCACATCCATGCATGCATGAACCTATTTCATGTTAAATCAGTCATTTTATTTCTTGTATTTTTTTTTGTCCAGTAGGTTTACATGTTTGTCATGATCATGGGTGTAGAGAACTTCGAACCTAAGATCTAGGATATCGATTGATTTTTATTAGATTCTTGATGAGACATCGGATAGATGTTTTCTGTGACAATGGATATGTGATCTTTGGGTTACATGACAACGAGCCTAGAGGGATATCTTCCTAGGCTTAATCCTAATGCCGAAACAAGGATTTACATGGCCTCCATGATATTGTATATGTGTGTTTGCGATGCAGTGAGAGAATAATTCTAGGTTGTGATGGGGAAACTTACTCATCCTAGTGTATCCAAATATATGATAATCTTACATTTTATTTCTATTTTTTATTCTTGCAAGTTAGTTATAATCAATAAAATTCCAACTTTTGTGTTAAATACTATTCCTAGTTTAATCAAACCAAACAATCAATTCTTAAAAATGTTGTCTTTTGAGTTCGATCCTTAACTATACTGCGATAAAACCCGTCCGCTTGTGGGTGGTAATCATTGCACGTTTGATTTATTAAACTCTAGGAATTCCATACGTCGTGAATGTGTAGTACGATAATATCCACATCAACGACACATGAGGTGGCCACCAAAGGATGGCGAGGAGGACGAGGAGGAACAAGATGCCCATGAGGAACAAGATGCCAAGAAGGAAAAAGCAACCATGTTGTTCACATAGTGGTGGTACATCTATAGGCCTTCATAAAGATATTGAGCTTCAAGCTCCTTTGCACAACCACCTACACAACAAGAAGACCCATATTCTATGGTAAGTATGTATGGGATGCTGCAATCAATTCAAGAAGGGCATCAACAATAGTCAACTACATTGGCAACGATCCAAAACATTTTGGGATGACTTCTACTGCAACAACGGACCATCTATGATAATGTGTGTCTTCTCCTGACCAACCAGGAGAAAATGCACACTCGCTCACAATGGATTGAGCACTACCAATAGTTGTTCTATGATCATTACTGGAGTCAGGGGCAGTTTGGCAAGTACCAACAACCTCCAGAGATACCACAACATCCACCTAGATTCACTAGCACTTTTTACTCGCCAGATCCAAACATGCCACCACCACCATTCTGATTTGGTACCAATGTTCCACCTCTTTGATTGAATTCTGGCTATGAGGACATAGTCTAGTTCAAGGTTAGGGGGGTGTTGGAACTACTCTATCTTTATTTGCTTTTTAGTTTTTATCATTCTGATTTTGTAGGATCCACATCTATCTAGTGTAATCGTGGAACAATATCATTATGATTTCATCCTTTACAATTGATTCTGTTCTTCTCTATCTTTGTAAATAAAATCTTAAAATTTGAAAAGAAATAAAATTGTCATATCTTAGAAAGCTTAATTGCATACTCTAAAGGCAAAAATAGGTAAAGGAAGTGTATGGGTTAGTAAGCTTAAGGACATAAAATGTGAACGGAAAACTTATTTATCCATGAATTGTGAATGTCGATGGGGTTTGAGCCTGAACCGACCAAAATGGAAGTTTTTTAGAAAGAAATCCTAAGGTTACCCTATACACAAGGTCAATAGGAGAGGGACATATCATAGTTTAAGAAAGACATTGTATCTTATTCTTGTGATTCCATCTGCTTTTTATACATTTGATCAACCACCTTAGGATGATCAAGTAATCTGAATCATTTCCTCTTGAATGCATTGCATAGAACGATAAGTGACATGATAGTTAGTTTCCTTTTATTGCATTAGTTACAAAAATAAAAGAAAAAAGATCTTTTTCTTAGATCATATCATTTAGTTGCATAACAAATCTATGTAGATTGCCTATCTTTTGCATCATACATTCTTTCATCATGTACCCATGTTTTTTTCTCTATGAAATTAAAGTGTAGGGATACACATCCATACCGCTCATAATAAAATGAACTTTTTTTTGAATAAGATGTTACAGTGAAGCCCGAGCATACTCTTCAATCATGCTACAATAGTGTGCCAATGAAAAAAAGAAAATTATTTTATGAAATAAAGGGGGATAAAAGGATGCCCTGAGTTCAATGTTGAATCTTTCTTAAAAAAAAGAGAGATGAAAACAACTACGTAATGTATTCTTTTTCTTTACTCTTATCAATCTAATGAGATTTTCAGTGCATGCATCATTCCACCAATAAAAGTAGGTATTAGGATTCATGCATTTAGTCACCTTCCTTATATTTTATGTACATGATATTATGCCTAAATGATTTGAAGTTACTTGTGATTCTTCATAAGCCACCTACTTCAATCCATCCATTGCTCTTATTGGTAGGCCACAAATATGATTGATCTCTTCATTCATTCTTATAAGGAGAATTTCTCCCCATTAGTTGGTAGTTAGGAAAAGAGCAATGTAGATAGGAAATCACATGATGTACCAATCGAATGTCTGATTGACTATGATATTAACTACTGTATTGATAATGTTTCAATGATCTAAGGGAGGACATCTTTAATGAATATTTTTGGCCACTTGATAGTAGCTAATTGTTCAGTGGTCAGTAAGGGCCGGTTTGGGACCACTAAGTGAAGATAGTTGAGAAATGAGTTTGTATTATTTGTCCTTTTACTGACTTGTCTCAAACATATTCAAGGGTAGTGTTGCTCGAGGATGAGAACCATTTAAGTTTAGGGGATTTTAATGCAGTGATTATTGGTTTCTTTTCACAATCTATTTTATGAAGTATTTTGTGCACTTTTGCTCAATTTTGATGTTATTAGTGCTTGGTTTATCATTATTAGCCTGTGACATACATTTGCATCATATATTTATTACTTCTATCATTTCATAGTGATTATCATCATTTATGGGACTTATGTTCTTTCTTGTTAAATTTCAGGTAAAATTGACAAGTATTGAATTAACTCAGTTCTACCGACAACTCTATCGGTGGTTTCGACAATTAAAGAGAAGAACAAACACGAGTCAAGGAGAATCATTGGTACCACAAAAGAATCGGTGCCACTGACTTGATCAATAATAACTCATCCGAAGAGTCTCGGTGCCACCACCATCAACTCTGTGATATCAACTTCTATTTGGAAAATTGTCAAGAGACGTTATGGAAAAACTCAATGCTACCGACACACAGTCGATAGTACCGACACTTCAGAGGAAATCAAAATCCTAAAAAGATCTTGGCACCAACGACACCCTGTCAATGGTACTAACTTGTCATGATCATATGAGATTACAAATTTTGTTTAATCTAATGGCTACGACTTAATGATGCCCTAAGTCAATCCTATGACTAGGCAAGATTATGACAAGATCTAAGAATCACATTCTATTCTGTTGCACAATATCGGAGAGCCTTGAGAAGATAAATAAGAAGAGAAAGCCATGTTCCTAGTGGTTCGAACACTTTCAGTGGACAAATTTGCAACCGAAAGACAACAAAATGCCGCATTTGTCAGAGGGAGTCATTCAGATTGTCTTCTCTAGGAGTTTCATTGATTCTTTGATGTTTTCCCCATCTTTTCCATCCACATGTATTTGTATGGCTACTGAAATCATGTGGGGCTAATCCCCTAATTCCTTAGGAAACTGGAGTAGTTCGGTTATGTATTGTAATTGAAAACTATGAGTTAGTATTTATGTTTTCATAATTTCTGTGCATATCTCTATGATTGCTTAATGAATTATCTGTGCTTGATCACCATAGGTGATTTTTTAGACCATTAATTACTTCGAGAGAGGGATTAAGACTAGATAGGTAATAGATTTACATATCCTAAATTGTGCTTCGAGAGATGGCTTACAGTTGTGAAGGGTATCATTAAAGCAGCCAACGTATAATTAAATTGCTAAGAGAGTGAGATTTGTATCAAATTCAGTAGTGAATTATACTACAAGAGCGGGTGATTTTTTCTACAGGTCCCTTCATCTAGGGTTAGGAGAACTAAATATTGATCAATAATGTTAATTATAGTATAAACCATGGCAAAATTGTATTCCCGGGGAATCCATTCCATTTTTTATCACAACCTCAGTAACTTAGTTTAAATTCATACAATTAGTCAATTAATCAACCAATCTCTATTTCAATAGGTCTAGAAGATTGAGTCATAGTTGGTAGTAGTCTCTGTATTGATGTTTCCCTATGTTTGATATCCATGCCTCTTTTGGCCTATATTACATTGATATGTGCACTTGTGTTTTATACATATAGTAAACACGCATCAGGGCTCCATCTACATGATCAACATATTAAGATAGAGTGCATGCTATTGCCTCATTTATTTAGACTTTTTATAAAGTTAACCAAATATCTTTCCTAAGAATTTATGAGAATATATTTTATAGACCAATCTATCTTGGTTCCTTTCTATTGTTAATGTGATGCATATCGTGTTTGTGATACTCCCAAGATGAAAAAAAATTAGCTTCCACTCATGTGATATGAAATTCAATGTGTCACAATATAGTATCAGGCTGATAATGTAGATGAGATCATGCAAATTCTCATATTCTTAGTCTAGATCCTTCCAGTAGAATCCTATGTAGATGATATAATAGAGTTAAGTTGATAGTTAGTAGCTTATGTTTTAGAAGAAATTTGGTAAAGATATCAGAGTCCAAGTTGGATGTCTAGTCCATGATAGAAGTTTTTTTTGGTCGGCTAAAAATCATGTTGCTATATTAAACCAAAACGTTGGGCTTATGTACAAAAACAAACCCCTAGATAGCAAAGCCTATATATGATAACATAACCACACAGGGAAGCATCATACCAACTAACCCCAGGAGCAAGGACCAATAAGGACCAATAATCCTCCAAGGGACAGATACAAAATGACCACCCTCAAGCTTTAAATACAGTAGAAAGAAAGCATTAAGAATAAGACCACCTAGAATTTGCCTCCTTAGACGCTAATCTAGAGCTAATCAGATCATTCCATGATTGAAGTTGAGATACAAATTGAAGTTAGGTATCTCTTTCCTTTAGATCTTAAGTGTTAACTGAAGATCTACCGATACCACGGCCTCTCTATTTTCAATGATATGTGGTCATGAACACACACAATATGTAATTGTACATGAAATGTTATGAAATCAAAATATTTGTGATGTTTGTATCACCCTTTATGAGTGCATATGGTATGGTACATGTGCACTAATGAGGTGTAAATATAACTATAGGACATCTTCAAGTGTATATGTGGTTGGGATATATTCAGAGATGCCCAAGGACATAGTTGATGCTAAGGGCCCAAATAGATAGTTAGATGAACCAATGACAATAGAAGTATGTAGAGGTCCACTATCATAAAAGTGTTGACATCAGATGAAAGATAATAAAACAAATATATTATTTGTGATGTTAGAAGATAATAGAAGCACATGATAATGCATATGAGAAGTAATGTTTAGACATGTAGAACCTCATAACTTATGTTATTGACGTATCTTCTGAAGGAAATAGGTGGGTATACCTATAAATTTTTTATTACCACTAAGATTAAGCAGAATAGATTTCTTAAAAAATACATCATAGTTAACTTAGAGTAAGTTGTATTCAAAGCTGAATCTTGAACTATATCGACTAATAGCATATCCTAGAAGAAGATTTTGTTTGAACTGCTTGATCCTCTCTACTATATGTCCTGCTGGTTATTGATATCCTTTGACCAAAAAGTCATGCTTAGAACCTTCATTGTAAATTATGTGACTTATTTCAAGCGACGTTGAGAAAATACTAACACCTTAGTTGATAAAGAATATTTATGTGAAGGATTTTCTTTTTCAATAAGTGCCTAGAAAACTCAAGATAGTAAGATTGTCCACAATAACTAGTTACATTGAAGGAATTTTAGTGGACTTCGAATATTTTTTAATGAGTTTGAATCAGAATAGAATATATAAGATGAACCGTGTAGTATGAATAAGTTCATAAGTATGTCCAACATAGTGAGGACCCTTATAGTATAATATTCTCCTTAGTGCTGATATTTCAAAAAATAATAGGAGGGTTTGAGATCATCATGGGGTCAAAAATAAGTATTACATAAAGATGAAGGTCGATAAGGTTCAAACTATGAACTTCAGAATTGGTGTAAAAGGATGAAGTATAAGTGTTTGAATGCTATACATAAAATGAAAGTAGTTATAGTTATTATTAGTGATAGTGAAACCTTAAGGTGGATAGCCTCACATTTATCCTAAATGAATTTCTAAGACAAAATCCCTAAAAAGGTGGGTAGAAATTTAACATCCAAAATTCTAAGTGATCTAATGCATATAATTTTATCTTTGTGAGTCCCAAGACAAATATACGACTGTAAAATACCGAAACTTGGACATATTCTCTTTTTGCTCCTTTTCCAAACTTTTCCTTTCCATTATATCCTTTTTGGCCTTAAAGTTTAAAATATGGAATTATAGTGGCTTGGTGAATATTTGTTCAACAATTACACAAATGGAAGTGTTTATGCACAAATACCTCATTGAAAGATTATTAAAGGATCTAAAACGCAAAATCACCACTTAAGTGGAACAATGGTAAATAAATCTATGCCAGAATTGTAAGGCCACAAACATGGATTAATGTATTGAACAAGCTTAATTACCATAATTAAGTGCTCTAAAACTTAATCTAACTTCATTATGTGTTTTCAAATCATAAGATGAACCTAAGTTTCAAATTTGGTTCAATTTGGATGTTTTTGTTCACGTTATGCAATTTTAGGTACATTCTAGACTTTTATGCAATTTACCCAATTGGGAAATTTTATTTGCAAATTAGCACATGCATTATAAACCTTAGATATTCCCTTACCATTTTCGATATTTTTAGCCATGGGTCAACTAGTTGCACCTTAGTTTGAAGGTGTTTCTCTCCAAGGGCATTTTAGGATTACCCTCTTTATAGTGAGCTTATCTTTAAAAGCTATCAACCATTGGGGTTATTTCTTTGATTGTAGGATGGTGGGGATGACCTAGAAGTCTCCATGGGCTTTTATGACTGAAATTTGATATACAAGAAGTCTCTATGAGATGTCATCTTGCATGGCCATGAAGCCCTAGGCTAAGGACACATGGAAAGTCTCATAGACACCTCATGCTTGCCCCCTTCTTTATAAAGCCATGTCTACCTCTTCCCGCCTCCCAATTAGAAAAATCTTAGTCTCCTTCTCTTTCCCCAACTTAGAGCATCCTTCCTACTCTATTTGTCCATGAAGGTTCTGTCCCAAGGTAAATGAGAGTGCTTACCTTGGTAAAGAGGGCTCCTAGGGTTCCAAATTTGCTTTATTTAGGGTCTCTAAAGCTCCTTCGTGGTCATTTCAACAAAAAATAGTAAGTTTCCTCCTTTTGTTCCCTATTTTCATACTGTTAGTGTTCCTACCACTTTCTCTCAGGTCAGAACCATGGCCTTCCATGGTGAAACCTCTCCTAGAGCCCTTAAACACCTCAGCTCCATGTTCTTTTGCTAGAATTTTTCACCTCTAAAGTGGAGAAGGTGCTTCTTGATCGCGATAGGAGCTTTGTCGAAGAAAACAGCCCCTCTAGCTCGGGAACCTTGATTGTCACGCCCCAATCTCACATTATCCACAAACCACGAAATTAAGACGCGACAGGATGGGATTTACACGTAAGCCAACCACTCTTCACTTTTTAAAACATTTTAAAGACATTAATAGGAAAATCTGATTTATGCTGTAAAATGAAACTAAACAAACTGCGGAAGCATCTTTATTAAACTGACTAGCAATATAAACAGAGTCTACAGCATATTACATTGTTCGACATAAAATAAAGCATAACAGTTAATTTACATCTTTATACTCATTCACTCTCTCACTCACACCTTGTCCCAAAGATCGAGGGGAAAGGACTAAGAGACCTCTAACTACTATCTACGAACCTTCTATTGACTAGGCGTAAGGATAAAACGATCCTTCTGATTTCCTGCTGCTGATGATAACCTGAAAATGTTTTGAGTAGAGGTATGAGCCTACTCGCTCAGTGAATAGCATTTCACTTAGCTATCACTAAACAACTCATCAGGTTTATAAACTGAAATTAAACATAAATGCAGAACTAAGCAAGGCAGTTCTAATAACATAACATATTTACAAAATATAATCACATTTCCAAGCATCAACAGGTAATTCAGATAAATAAACAGTTATATAAATTTACTGTGAACCTACTTGATTATTTATTCATTTTATTATTATGCCCTAAATATATGCAGTGTACTCTGCATATAAAGATCCGCAGCAAGTTCATGCTACGGCCCCACCGTACAAGACTTAGCGACACACCCGGGGAGTGCTAAGTCTAACTCCAGTCCTGCTCTGCCACAGGACTTCAGGCTCATCGGCCTCATTGCACTACTCAGAGTGCTCCAGACTCCTCCTCTAACCTGAGTACACCGGCGGAGAGTCTCACGGGGTTACCTCCATGACATCGCACGGATCTTGTTGCAATAACCCACAATTTTCTCCAGTGCCACCGTGACATCGCACGCGTTGTTGTTGGACACTGCTCTCTCTGTCCTCGTGTCTCCATGACATCGCACGGATAATGTTGCAACACGAGTTTCACCCCTAAGTTGCAGATACCTCTTAGGGGTTCTACGGTGTTAGGGCATCTAGGTCTATACTTGATTAACAAATAAACATATAAACAGGAAAATTACATTCCATACATAATGCACAATCTGAACATCACAAGAAACGCATATATATCTTTTATCGTAATTAAACATGAATCAGAATCATTTATCCAGCTTCTATGTTAAACGTCTATTTTATAATCAGTAAATACATTGTAACTATAACACAGGAAATTGCATCATTTTCACCAAGCATATTAAGTAATTCAAATCCAATGAATTTAATTTACTCTATTTTATGTACTACACTGTTTAAAAGTTATATCAATTGATACAGAAGCAATTAAGCATTTAAATTGAGTTAAATACTGATTTCTAAATGAACTACTACTCACCGCAATTTGGGATGTCTGGATTCGTCCGGATCCGTCCAGGAACGCGTCCAGAGATCAGTTTTCGGGCAAATTGGTTGTCTTCTACCTTTGGTCTTTTCCAATTCATGTTGCACTAGAACCACATTCTCCATTTCAATTGTGACAACCACCCTTTTGACTGCAACCTGGTGCCGGCATCTCGGAGGTGCTGAGGAGGATGAAGACGCTGATGAGGAGAAAGATCCACCAGAGAGCACATCAGTCCTTGTCTCCTGCCCTGCCCTCAGCCCTTCACAAATTTTCTTTAGTAGCTTGAGGTTGTGGCGGACGCCCAAGTCAATACCGGTACCTGAGCTGCTGCTAGAGCAGCAGTCAGAGATTGGGATTCTGGACTGACGCCTACAAGATTGTCGCATATACCGCCCCCCAAAGAAATCATCTTCATCGTCGTTGAAACCACCATAAGGATTGTCATCATAGCCATCCTCTTCAGCAATATTGTCATCTTCGTCCTATTGGTAGGATGGCGGCAACGGGGCAGATGAGGGTGGTATTAGTCGAGTTTTTGAACATCTAATTCAAGCACGCCTTACAGAATCCATGACCACAGTGGAGGAGGAGTAGAGCTCTATCCTCCTCATCATACCTGGAATGGCAAATCGAACAACAAGGGACCTTCATCCCTTTTTTGACCCTGACACTCGCTTAGATTGGCCACCCCTTTTCGTTTAACACGGACTCATCCAACCGCTTCAAAATAAGGACAACGACACAGGGAGGTCTTTGGTCCTGCTGAGGGCATGAAGAAGCCTCAGCATCAGCACCAGCTGAACACCGCGCCACGGACGGCTTGGCCACTTCACCCGGACGGATTTACGCTATCCTACCTCGGTGGAACCGCACTACCAACCCTTCACGAACTGCCCGAAATTATGTCCAGTCTCATGGTCGGAGTCGGAGGCGTTGTTCCCTGGTGCTTAGCGCCCAAGCGGAATCCTGGTCGGCGCCCTGCTGCAATTGCAGCTACTGGCCGCCGGCCGCCCAAGTTGCTAGGGCCGCAGGTGGCTGGTAGCGCCGCTAGGGCATGGTAGAGAGGAGGGAGAAGGGTAGTGGAAGGATGGAGAAGGTGGCGTCACTGCTAGATCGGAGCTATGGGCGCCAAATCGCCCATGCGATCCCCCCCTTTTTCTGTTGTTCTATCGGCGCCGCTTCCAAGCGGTTGCCCTGTTTCGATCGGGAAGACAACGAAATAAAAGGGGAATAGATAGTCGGTCCACTAAAGGGGGTAAGGAAATAAATAGCCAAATACAGGAAAAAAATTTGCATCCTAGGTCCAAGTTTCTAAGAAATGTTATAAGTCTCGCCTCGAGTAATTGATTGAGATGATTTCTCTTGCAAAATTTCAAGCGTGAGATCCTCTACACCCTCAGTGTAAGAAATCATGCTATTTAGCTTGTCTCAGCTAATCAAAACTCTAATCGCATCTGTGATCACTTAACTTTACTTAATCATCTTAATTAAGCACCAATTGTATCTTATATATTTAATTCAACTTAATCAACTTAATGATGCACTAATCATTATACTTACTAATTAATCACGGAGTGGGTCATAACAATCTCCCTCCCTTATAAGAATTTCGTCCCGAAATTCCTAAAAGAGAAAAGGAAACTTATTACATATCTCGGACTCAAGCTCCCACGTGGCTTCCTCTAGGTTATGGTTCCTCCACAGAACTTTTATTAATGGTATCTCGTAATTATTGAGTTTCTTGATCCTTCGATCAACTATTTGAATTGGTCCCTCAACATAGGACACATCTGATCTAAGTTGTACAGGTTCTGGGTACATTATCTTTTCTGTACTAGGATAGCATTTCTTCAACATAGATACATGAAACACATCATGTAGATTTGACAACTCAGATGGCAATTCTAACCTATAGGCTATAGGTCCAATCCTCTCAATGATAGGATACGGGCCCATAAACCTAGGAGTCAGTTTGCCTCTCTTACCAAATCTCAGCACTCCTTTCCATGGTGAAACATTTCAAGTATACTCCATCACCAACCTCAAACTCAAGAGGTCAACGCCTTTTTCTCAGCATAGCTTTTTTTTTTGCCTGTCCTGTGAAGCTTTCAACTGTTCTTTAATCACAATAATCTTTTCAGTGGTCAAATCTACTATCTCGGGTCCAAGAATCTGCTTTTCACCTACCTCATACCAACATATGGGTGATTTACACTTTCTGCCACTCAGATCTTCATACTGAGCCATACCAAGACTGAAATGGTGACTATTATTGTATGCAAATTCTATAAGGCTCAAGTGTTCTTCCCAACTTCCCCATAAATGCAAGACACATGCTCTCAGCATGTCCTCAAGAGTCTGAATGGCCCTCTCAAATTGACCATCCGTCAGCGGGTGAAAGGTTGTACCGCATCTCAACTTTGTGCCCAAAGCACGATGCAACTGATTCCAAAATCTGGATGTGAACTTAGGATCTCTATCTGATATAGTTGAAACCGGAATACCATGCAACCTGACTATCTCATCCACATATATCTTGGCCAACTTTGGGACATCAAAGGTTGACTTAATATGAAGAAAGTGAGCAGACTTAGTCAGTCTATCCACAATCACCATATCGAGTCACAACCTTTAGGTGTCCTGGGAAACCCTATCACAAAATATATTGTGATATGTTCCCATTTCCACTCAGGTATAGGAAGTGATTGCAAAGTACATGTAGGTTTCTGGTGCTCAGCCTAAACCTACTGACACACATTACACCTAACCACATACTCAGCTACATTCTTTCCACGACAGGCCACCAATACAACTCCTTGAGATTCATATACATCTTAGTGTTGCCTGGATGCATAGCATACATCGATGCATGCGCTTCCACGAGAATCTTTTCTTTCAAATCATTATCTCGAGGTACATGTAACATGTCATGCTGATACAACACATCATCATCTGAACACCTAAACTCTGGTCTCTATCCCCTGTCATGTCATGCATGATCTACTGTAACTCACTGTCACCCTACTGTAGTTCCTTGATCTGATCGTAAAAAGTAGGCTTGACTTGCATTTGTGCAAATCAACCACTCTGCTCTGACACTCCCAAGTCTAAGTTCAACCTTCGCATATCTACAAGCAAGTCTCTCTTGAAACATGCCATAGAGTATACATCAGCTGTTGAACTTGACTTCCTGCTCAAAGCATCAGCTACTACATTCACATTTCCAGGATGATAATCAATCGTCACATCATAAGATAGTGACACCATGTCTTAAAAACATGAACTACATCAGCTATCTGCATATCATATATCGGGTAATACTCCGCTTTCTATGCTACTTTCTTATTGTTACATTTTAGGTTTATGTTTTACCCTTTTCTCTAAGTCATTTCATGTTGTTCATGTACTGTTCATATTATCTACTTCAAAACCCTAGATTGCTTTCAAAGCCAGTTTACTTTTCATAGAACATATCTCAAAATCTTATTTTTACGAAGTTACTAGTATTCAAGGTTGCATCACTAATGATATCCCTTAATCTGCTTTAACTCTAATCATTCTAGGGTTTTGGTCCATATCAGTAACATATCATTATTGTGTGTATGTGTGATCGATCATATAGATCAAATTGAGTTGCTTGGGTCAATAACATATTAACCCAACACTCAATTTTAATTATATTGGCTGAAAATTCAGTTTTCAGAATAGTTTCTGTAATTCGTTTATTAAACAGCTAACAGAAGCTCCAAAAATTCTGAAAATTTTATATGTTGTACCTAATGAAGTTTTAGACTTCCAGTAAAAATTTGAGATCATTTCAAGTTATCAATAAATAATTAAAAATCAAACAGTGCACTGCTATATTGCAGTCTGCAGCAGGTTCGGCTGAGTTACAAACTCGGCCGACACCCTTACTGTAGAGGTCAAAAGTCATTCAAAAATTATGCCAATTTAACAAAGTGTCTAAAATTGTATTTTTCAAGCACAGTTAAAATTTGAGATCAATTGGATATACCAATAAAAAGATAAAATTCAATTACCACACTACTATATCATTCAGAAAATGTGATCGTATGATTGTAAATACTGAGAAATTCTTATATCATGCATTCATTTTCTAAGTTATGTGTTTGTTCTTTATTTTAAAAACTAATTTGTTAGTTTATAAAGACTTAGAATCCAAAGGTAATATGTGTGAATGTATTTAACTTTATAATAAAGATATGCATTCCATACTCTCAATTATGTCTTATAATTCTCGTTCCTTAATCAAGTCATCATTTTTAACATTTCCTTTAATCCAACTAGGTTTCTTGTCTTGATCTTATGATTTTCATAAGACTCTTTATTTCTATGTACTTATTGTATGCTCAACTTATTTTCTTCTATTTTCCTTTGTTTTGAAGTACATAAAAATTATTTTACTCTATTACATGATCCATTCCATGGTTAATTCTTACTACCTTGTCCCTTGCATACTTTTCTTATATCTTCTCCATATTCTCATATGTAGGGTTCATATAATACTAATCATTAAAGTTAATCTGAACCATATATCGTGTTCCTTCATTTCCAACTAAGGATTGCTCATATGAGGTTCCAACATTGGCCTCTGATATCATTTCCAGTAAATTCTTAGCTGTTCTAATCTTTCTCTTACATCTCAACGTCTTATCGTATGTACATTTTTACTATGATTCAGGTCTAAATAATTCAGAGTCTACTCTAATTATACTGTTAATAGGAGTCATTAGATCCCAGTAACGTATCCTGCCATCCGGACCAGGCCGAACCTGTAGTCCTGAAGCCAGGAGCTACTCAGGATTAACCAACTCCTATTGAATTCAAACATGTGGAATGAATATCCACTTAAGGCAAACTCATTTAAACAAAATTTCGGGTCTACTTTAATACAAAAAAAAAACAAACATTAAACAATTCACTTCATGTCACAACATTATAAAAGAATCATACTTATTGCACAAACTGAAAGTCTAAATTCATGCATATAAGAGCGTTTCTAATGATCTTTAATCAAATAAGCAATATAAAGTAGGAGTTATATCACATCCTTTATTTAACCTCTTACTCCTACATTAATTTCTGATTTCTTAACCCTAAGATTTCTAGGGTTTTCTCTCTAGCCTATCCTTCCTCTGCATACCTAGCCAGGGCATCCAGAGAAGAACAGACAGAGTAGCTTGATACTGGTCAATCTAAGTATTCAGACACCTGGCCAGGGTATCTAAACACTCAGACCTCCCAGAGCTAAGACACATCATTTATTATTCGCCTTACTTATAACTTTATCTTTTGACCTTAATGATTCTTAACGACTCAACTTAAGCTTATTACTTGATTCTCGTGACCACATCCTCTTCCTGCTATCTGTAATAGTGTAACAGAACACTTCCTGTTAGAAAATTACATATAGAAGGAAGACACCTATACCTTAATCCTATTGGTCTCTTATCGTCCCCTGACCTTGAGTAACTATGTACTCAAACCAAAGCTCTGATACCAAAAATTGTCACGCCCCAATCTCACATTATCCACAAACCACGAAATTAAGACGCGACAGGATGGGATTTACACGTAAGCCAACCACTCTTCACTTTTTAAAACATTTTAAAGACATTAATAGGAAAATCTGATTTATGCTGTAAAATGAAACTAAACAAACTGCGGAAGCATCTTTATTAAACTGACTAGCAATATAAACAGAGTCTACAGCATATTATATTGTTCGACATAAAATAAAGCATAACAGTTAATTTACATCTTTATACTCATTCACTCTCTCACTCACACCTTGTCCCAAAGATCGAGGGGAAAGGACTAAGAGACCTCTAACTACTATCTACGAACCTTCTATTGACTAGGCGTAAGGATAAAACGATCCTTCTGATTTCCTGCTGCTGATGATAACCTGAAAATGTTTTGAGTAGAGGTATGAGCCTACTCGCTCAGTGAATAGCATTTCACTTAGCTATCACTAAACAACTCATCAGGTTTATAAACTGAAATTAAACATAAATGCAGAACTAAGCAAGGCAGTTCTAATAACATAACAGATTTACAGAATATAATCACATTTCCAAGCATCAACAGGTAATTCAGATAAATGAACAGTTATATAAATTTACTGTGAACCTACTTGATTATTTATTCATTTTATTATTATGCCCTAAATATATGCAGTGTACTCTGCATATAAAGATCCGCAGCAAGTTCATGCTACGGCCCCACCGTACAAGACTTAGCGACACACCCGAGGAGTGCTAAGTCTAACTCCAGTCCTGCTCTGCCACAGGACTCCAGGCTCATCGGCCTCATTGCACTACTCAGAGTGCTCCAGACTCCTCCTCTAACCTGAGTACACCGGCGGAGAGTCTCACGGGGTTACCTCCATGACATCGCACGGATCTTGTTGCAATAACCCACAATTTTCTCCAGTGCCACCGTGACATCGCACGCGTTGTTGTTGGACACTGCTCTCTCTGTCCTCGTGTCTCCATGACATCGCACGGATAATGTTGCAACACGAGTTTCACCCCTAAGTTGCAGATACCTCTTAGGGGTTCTACGGTGTTAGGGCATCTAGGTCTATACTTGATTAACAAATAAACATATAAATAGGAAAATTACATTCCATACATAATGCACAATCTGAACATCACAAGAAACGCATATATATCTTTTATCGTAATTAAACATGAATCAGAATCATTTATCCAGCTTCTATGTTAAACGTCTATTTTATAATCAGTAAATACATTGTAACTATAACACAGGAAATTGCATCATTTTCACCAAGCATATTAAGTAATTCAAATCCAATGAATTTAATTTACTCTATTTTATGTACTACACTGTTTAAAAGTTATATCAATTGATACAGAAGCAATTAAGCATTTAAATTGAGTTAAATACTGATTTCTAAATGAACTACTACTCACCGCAATTTGGGATGTCTGGATTCGTCCGGATCCGTCCAGGAACGCGTCCAGAGATCAGTTTTCGGGCAAATTGGTTGTCTTCTACCTTTGGTCTTTTCCAATTCATGTTGCACTAGAACCACATTCTCCATTTCAATTGTGACAACCACCCTTTTGACTGCAACCTGGTGCCGGCATCTCGGAGGTGCTGAGGAGGATGAAGACGCTGATGAGGAGAAAGATCCACCAGAGAGCACATCAGTCCTTGTCTCCTGCCCTGCCCTCAGCCCTTCACAAATTTTCTTTAGTAGCTTGAGGTTGTGGTGGACGCCCAAGTCAATACCGGTACCTGAGCTGCTGCTAGAGCAGCAGTCAGAGATTGGGATTCTGGACTGACGCCCACAAGATTGTCGCATATACCGCCCCCCAAAGAAATCATCTTCATCGTCGTTGAAACCACCATAAGGATTGTCATCATAGCCATCCTCTTCAGCAATATCGTCATCTTCGTCCTATTGGTAGGATGGCGGCAACGGGGCAGATGAGGGTGGTATTAGTCGAGTTTTTGAACATCTAATTCAAGCACGCCTTACAGAATCCATGACCACAGTGGAGGAGGAGTAGAGCTCTATCCTCCTCATCATACCTGGAATGGCAAATCGAACAACAAGGGACCTTCATCCCTTTTTTGACCCTGACACTCGCTTAGATTGGCCACCCCTTTTCGTTTAACACGGACTCATCCAACCGCTTCAAAATAAGGACAACGACACAGGGAGGTCTTTGGTCCTGCTGAGGGCATGAAGAAGCCTCAGCATCAGCACCAGCTGAACACCGCGCCACGGACGGCTTGGCCACTTCACCCGGACGGATTTACGCTATCCTACCTCGGTGGAACCGCACTACCAACCCTTCACGAACTGCCTGAAATTATGTCCAGTCTCATGGTCGGAGTCGGAGGCGTTGTTCCCTGGTGCTTAGCGCCCAAGCGGAATCCTGGTCGGCGCCCTGCTGCAATTGCAGCTACTGGCCGCCGGCCGCCCAAGTTGCTAGGGCCGCAGGTGGCTGGTAGCGCCGCTAGGGCATGGTAGAGAGGAGGGAGAAGGGTAGTGGAAGGATGGAGAAGGTGGCGTCACTGCTAGATCGGAGCTATGGGCGCCAAATCGCCCATGCGATCCCCCCCTTTTTCTGTTGTTCTATCGGCGCCGCTTCCAAGCGGTTGCCCTGTTTTGATCGGGAAGACAACGAAATAAAAGGGGAATAGATAGTCGGTCCACTAAAGGGGGTAAGGAAATAAATAGCCAAATACAGGAAAAAAATTTGCATCCTAGGTCCAAGTTTCTAAGAAATGTTATAAGTCTCGCCTCGAGTAATTGATTGAGATGATTTCTCTTGCAAAATTTCAAGCGTGAGATCCTCTACACCCTCAGTGCAAGAAATCATGCTATTTAGCTTGTCTCAGCTAATCAAAACTCTAATCGCATCTGTGATCACTTAACTTTACTTAATCATCTTAATTAAGCACCAATTGTATCTTATATATTTAATTCAACTTAATCAACTTAATGATGCACTAATCATTATACTTACTAATTAATCACGGAGTGGGTCATAACATTGATGCTTGAACCTGTCCACCTTCCATAGAGGTGTGTTTTATAACCCCCTTCTCATATATTTCTTACTACATGCTTAAAACCCATGCTTCTATGTTTAAAATCGATGATCTCCATCTCTATTTAACATGTTCTTCTAGGGTTTTTGTTTCTTGTTGTTTTACCTTCTCTTGAAGATCTAGTTTGGTTACCTATCATATACAAACCTGATCTTGGGATAAATGGTGTTTTCTTCCTCTCCATCTCTCTCTTCGCTTATCTCGATCGGTTTGTTGGCAATTTCCTATTGGTTAGTTTTGAGAAATTCATAACTATTAGTTCCCTTATCCAAAAGTAAAAAGAAAATATGTTCTGAACTCAAAAAAATGGCTCTTTATAATACAAATAGTTCCAAGGCTTTTTTTGAGTTTTTTTTAAAAGAGTTTTTAAAAAATGAATGAAATACCTAAAAATCACCAAAAATACACTTTAACTACAAAAATGCAAAATTATATGTATTCTTAATCGGAAGAACCTAACTAGAGAAGTGGTGATGTTTTCAAAGTGTAAATAAACATTTTATGCAAAAGGGGTTTTGTTTATATTAATGCATATGTTCTACCCTTATACATGGTTATATATTGAAAATAGGAAAAGTGGACCCTGAACTCAACTAAAGTGTTGAAAGTGTTAATAGTAAAGAGAAATATGTGCAAACCCTATTTATGTATGTGCATTCTTACACCCTAAGTTGGAATATTTGCAAACCAACCCCAATATTTCCCTGATGAGGATTTAATGAACCCTATTCCCTTTATTCATGATTCTTTTTTTAAATTGCCTCAAAATCAATAATGATATTCTTTTTCTTGGATCTTGTACCCCACTACCATGTTTCAAATATATTGTGCTTTTACTTGCCATGATTTATTTTCTAGCATGTTGATTTTATTGACTTTTTATATATAGTAGTGGTACTTATGTACAACCACCCATAGATAGGACATGTATTAATTTGACTTGGGAAATGTCTTATTCTCTTCTATAGAAATATGTTTAGGTGATTGGGAATGTATTAATTTTCCCTCGCCTATAGGTTGATATCCGGTAGGTTCCACAACCTACTTAGTTAATAGTCAATATTAATGATGCATGCAAATCTTTTACTATTTTCTTGTTATGGCAAACATCTATTTGATTATGCCTCATACTCTTGAAATCATCATCTTATGATGAAATATTATCATTTACTTTCATGTTATTTCCTTATCTTTTGTTCTTGTTCATTAATTGACACATACCTTATTTTTCTCTCTTTTGATGGGTAATTTCCCAACCACCCACATTTAGATCGAGGTGTTGAACATGATTATGGAGAACATAGATTCCAACATGGACCTAGCTCTTGGAGATGTTGTTTGGAGATAGATTTGAAGTAGTTTAGACTTCCCTCTACTTAGATACTTATGTTGTATCATACATGTAGTACCTTATGGAAGATTATGATGTAACTTTGAAATTTTTTTTGAAAATTGAAAATAGTCATTCTTTTAATTCTGCTGTTACACTTTGGTTGTTTTGAATACCATTTATTGGATTTTGAAAATTTTACACCTATTCCAGCATACCTTTGAGTGTGTTTGGAATGGATGTTTTATTATTCAATTTTTCTTTTAGTAGGGAGTGGATATCCTCTCAGGCATCCACTCATTACAGAATGGTATCAGAGCCCAGGTAGTCAGAATCTGACTATTTCAAATTTGTCTCCCTAATTAGAAATGTTGCCTCATATAGTTCCTCTTTAAGTAACATGGTTGTCCTAGAATTGATCTATGCTAATCTTGTGATGATGAGAGGATTGATTTAGTATCATAAGAGTTTCACACTAGAAACATGTTTAGTTAACCATAATGTGATGAGCTTGTTTGGTAGCTACTAGGAAATGATGTTGAAAGCAAAGGTGTCTAGAAAGGATCAAGATTCAGGGCTGGCAAGATTTTCCTCTGCACCACTGGCTTGGTTACGAGGACTCTTAGATCCATATGATACTTACCTGACCTGAGCTGATACTGACTATCCAAAATAGCATGCCTATAGACAGTAGTAGCCTTAGGCACATAAGTTGGATAATCCTAAGAACCTAATAGGTTGACCTTGTATTTCAGGTGTAATGACTTGTTTGAGGATGGATACCCAATATAGTTCTCTTATGTCCCCTAGAACCACATGTTTGAATAGTCTATCCCTAATAACCTAGATTTTGAAGTTTGGTGTTTAGTAAGCAATCAGAGTACACAATGGAAGTGTGATGGATCTTATACATGGATTAGTAAGACTCACCCTTTTACCTATAGATTAGTTTGTTTTGGTAGGTCAAACCCTGCCAGGGTGGAGAGTACGTAGTTGGTTTGATGATATTTGGGTAGCTAGATTTCAAGGATGAAATCCTTTTAGAGGGGATGGAGTCATGTAACATATTGAAATCTAGCTACACTAACTCTAGAAACCCTAACTCCATGGTTAGGATGATAGTTTGCTTGGATCCTTAGTTTTGACCAAACAAGTTATAGTTGTAACCCTACATGCTTGTTGTTACCCTGAAGAACATATTATGGTCATATAATGAATATTCACATGTTTGAACCCTAACGAATATCTAATGCACATAATATGATTAACTCACATATAATACTAATAGTGGGTACACATGAGGCTAAACATTTCTTGTACCGATAAACCCTAATGAAATGATGAGCAAGATAATTGTAATCTAATCTTCTATTTAATGCATACTAAGAATGTATAGATGAAGAATAATGATCATATTGACCTAAACCCTCAGTTGTAATCATCTAACCTTAACCTATACATCCTTAATGAAATTCTTGATACATTAGGAACATTAGGTGTCATAATCAAATAACATAATTTAATACACATAAAAGATATATAATCACATAATCATAGATTAATCAGGTCATCAATACGAAATGCATATCACCTTGTTCTCTAATAAACACCTAATTAAGAACCTAATAATTACTCAGTATGTGAATCTAATCATTAATATGTAATATGTCCCACCTTGATCACTAAAATACATATAATGACTTCAATATGGATAAGAAGTAATTGGATTCACATAAATGTGTATAATCAATAATAAGAAGTGAGTAAATATGATAAAATGATTAATCATGACATTAATATGAAAAAAGGTAATGTGACATTATTTGGATTAATTGTAGACTTAATTAAAAATTGGATAAAATGTCTTATTTCATGCAAAATAATCTGTTATAATTCGATATGTTGATAACTGAGACTAAATCCAAATTATTAAGGATAATAATCAAGTATGTTGAGATAAATGAGTAAACTCTAATTGTGATAAAAATATTAATGAGATAAATAAGAAATATATAGTAATTTGTGTATAATAATACAATATAACACTTTTGGCAACAAAGTAAATATAACATGATACAATTAAAATAATAATATAGATGATATAATATCATAATGAATATAATATTAATAGGCCTAAAATGTTAACTGTGTTATATCTAA
This sequence comes from Alisma plantago-aquatica, assembly GCA_963693085.1. Lineage (NCBI taxonomy): Eukaryota > Viridiplantae > Streptophyta > Magnoliopsida > Alismatales > Alismataceae > Alisma > Alisma plantago-aquatica. Next base: position 1,341,627,383 of record OY856411.1, on the reverse strand, counting down.
TAAAAATAACTCTTAATAGTGGAACCCTTAGTGATCCATGAGAACCTGACCTATGTGGAGTTGCTTGAGAAGATTCCGAACTCCCAAGTTAAACAGTTGAATAACAAGGAGTTTGAGTTAGTGAAAGTTTTGGTGAAAGCTTTATGGAAACAACTTAGGAATTTCGTGTTGGGATGTTGCATACTCACCCTACTCTTTTTGTTTAAAATTTCAAGGATGAAATCCTCTTTAAGGGGTGGAGTTTTGTAACACACTGAAACTTGGGCATGTTCTCTTTTTGGCCCTTTTCCAAACTTTTCCCTTCCTTTCTATCCTTTTCATCCTTAATGTTTAAATTATGGAATTTATAGTGGCTTGGTAAATAATTATTCAACAATTATACTAGAAGAAGGGTATATGCACAAATACCTTAGTGAAAGCTTATTTAAGGATCTAAAATGCAAAATCACCACCTAAGTGGAACAATGGTAAATAAATTTGTGCCAGAATTATAAGGCCACAAACCTTGCTTAATGTATTGAACAAGCTTGATTACCATAATTAAGTTCTCTAAACCTTACTATAACTTTTTTATGTGTTTTGAAATCATAAAATGAGCCTAATTTTCAAATTTGGTTTGATTTGGATGTTGTTTGTACAAGTTATGCAAGTTTAGGTACATTCTGGACTTGTATGCAATTTACCCAATTGGGAGATTTTCTTTGCAAATTATCACATGCATTATAATACTTAGATATTCCCTTACCATTTTCGATATTTTTATCCATTGGGCACCTAATTGCACCTTGGTTTGAAGATGTTTCTCTCCAAGGTCATTTTAGGGATTACCCTCTTTATAAATGAGCTTATCTTTAAAAGCTATCAGTCAATGGGGTTATTTCTTTGATTGAAGGATGGTGGGGATTACCTAGAAGTCTCCATGGGCTTTTATGACTGACATTTGATATACATGAAGTCTCTATGAGCTCTTAAACTTGTACACCTTCCGTAGAGGCGTGTTTTATAACCCTCTTCTCATATATTGCTTACTACATGCTTGAAACTCATGCTTCTATGTTTAAAATTGATGATCTCCATCTCCATTTATCATGTTCTTCTAGGGTTTTTGTTTCTTGTTGTTTTACCTTCTCTTAAAGATATATTTTGGTTACCTATCATATGAAACCTTGATCTTGGGTCAAATGGTGTTTTCTCCCTCTCCCTCTCCCTCTCTCTCTTCGCTTATCTCGATTGGTTTAATGATGTGGCAATTTCCTATTGGTCAGTTTTGAGAAATTCATATCTATTTGTTCCCTTTTCCAAAATTAAAAAAGAAAATATGTTCTGAACTAAAAAAATGTGTTGTTTATAATAAAAATAGTTCTAAGGTTTTGTTTTGATTTTTGTTCAAAAAGTGTTTTTAGAAAATGAATGAGATACCTAAAAATACCAAAAATATACTTTAAGCTTCATAACTACAAAAATGAAAAATTATATGTATTCTTAATTAGAAGAACCTAACTAGACTAGTGGTGATATTTTTAGAGTCTAAATCAAAGTTTTATGCAAAAATTCCAAAATAGGGGTTTTGTTTACATTAATGCATATGTTCTACCCTATACATGGTTATATATTGAAAATAGGAAAAATGGACCCTGAACTCAACTAAAGTGTTGAAAGTGTTAATAGGAAAGAGTGTTATGTGCAAACCCTATTTATGTATCTACATTCTTACCCCTAAGTTGGAATGTTTGCGAACCAACCCCTATAATTCCCTAGTGAGGCTTTAATGAACCCTGTTCCCTCTATAAATGATTCTTTTGTTAAATTACCTCAAAATCAGTAATGATATTCTTTATCTTAAGTCTTGTACCCCACTTGCATGTTTCAAATATATTATACTTTTACTTGCCATGATTTCATTTCTAGCATGTTGGTTTTATAGACTATTTAGCTATAGTAGTGGTACTTATGTACAACCACCCATAGATAGGGCATGTATTAATTCACCCTAGGGAATGTCTTATTCTCCCCCATAAAAATGTGTGTAGGTGACTGGGAATGTATTAATTCTCCCCTCACCTATAGGTTGAGGTCTGGTAGGTGCCTCAACCCTACTTAGTTAATTGTCAGTATTAATCATGCATGCAAATCTTCTACTATTTTCTTCTTATGACTAGCATCTATTTGATTATGCCTCATACTCTTGAAATATTCATTTTATGATGAAATCTTAGACTTTACTTTCATGTTATTTTCTTATCTTTTGTTCTTGTTCATTAATTGATACATACCTTATTTCTCTCTCTCTTGCTGGGTGATTTGCCAACCACCCAGGTTTAGATCGAGGTGTTGAACATGATTATGGAGAACATAGCTTCCAACATGGACCTAGATCTTGGAGATGTTGCTTGGAGACAGATCTGAAGTAGTTTAGACTTCCATCTACTTAGATCCTTATATTGTATCATACATGTAACCCCTTTATGGGAGATTATGATGTACCTTTGTAATATTTTGTGAAAATTGAATATAGTCATTTGTTTAATTCCACTGCTACACTGTGGTTGTTTTGAATACCATTTATTAACATTTGAAAATTTTACACCTATTCTAGCATACCTTTGAGTGTGTTTGGGATGGGTGTTTTATTCTTCAAAATTTCTTTTAGTAGGGAATGGATCCCCTTTCAGATACCCACTCCTTACAACAACATATGCAAAATTTGATCTGATGTTGTATAGGCACATTTTGAGCCCTTTGATTGTCCATAATAACAATAGGGGTAAAATGTTATTTTGGCTATTGGCATATGTTAATTGACTTTTGAATATATATATATATATATATATATATATATATATATATATATATATATATATATATATATATATATAGTCAGAAATACATTCGTATCAAGTTTTATAATTTAATAATTTTCTTACAAAAATATGTATATTATTTATCAAAAAAGGGACTATGAGTAACTAGAAATATTAAATGAATTTATTTTGAAATCTAAGACCTTATTTATATTCCTCAGATAAATACACAATACTGGTCAATGTTTAATGATTTTAGGTCAACTTTAGATAAGAAATAAATTCAAAAATGATAAGGCTAGATATGGTTCATTGTCAAATAATGCTATGTTTGGTGTGTGGTGAATTAAGGGGATGAGAAGGGAGGAGTTTTGATTTTCTACTCCTGTGTGAACACAGAGCAGGCTACACTTCTATTTATCTTTTGACATGTGTGCATTGCAATTAAATCTGTTGGTTAGGATTGAATGGACGTGACATGTGGCCTTGATCTAGTAGGGGGTATAGGCTAATCTATGTTCACACGAGACTAGCAAATCTTAAAGAAGAAGGGAGGGGAGGGGAAGGAAGGAGAGGGGAGGGGAGGGGACGGGAAGGGAGGGGAGGGGACACTTTTGTTGATGTGTTTGGTTAACATGGGAAGGGAAGGGGAACAAAACCATAAAAAAATGTAAATATAAAAAACTTTTTTGTGACATGAATGTTTATGATACAAAAAATATCTTAATATATAAAATTCACATTTATATGTTTATTCACATAAATTATTTTACAAAAATGTATCTCAAACAACAATAAGATTGTCAACATTTTATGGATGACAAAGACTATAGACCAAAATAATAAAATCATAAGATGTAGATGAAGGCAACATACATTTCTATTTGATATGTGTTGGAAGTGTCACATAATATTTTTTAACAAATATGTTAATACCAATTTTTTTATATCCATTATGGTTACAAAATAGTTTCCTTTATATTTTTGTATTTACAAATTTTTCCCTATGGATTTAATTACTTCCCTCCCTAGCCCACCACATTTTCTCTAATTATTTACCTATTTATTTTTATGATTGTATAACAAAATCAATCTTTTGAGCTTTCTTAAGAAATAAACTTTTTAATTTTTATTTTAAATTATGTATAAAATTTAATTTTAGTTTTTTGTTCACCGAAAAATTTTCCTTCAAATTTCATCAAATATATTCTAATTTTCATATGTCTCTCCAAGTAACGTGACACACACATGACATACTACTTGTTTGTTCACATTAATTTTGAGATACTAATTGTTTCTTCCATATTATTATATTTTTCTCTTACTCCTCATATTTTTCTATGATCTTTTTATTATGTATCCTACCTTTCCCCTTGTCCCCACTTGGATTCCGTGGGGAGAGAATGGGAGAGAAGTGGCTAAAAATATACTTGAGTTGTTCCCCTCCATTACCCTTCATTTCCCTCCCTTTTCCATCACTTTATCCAACCAAACATCTCAAGCCTTTTCCCCTCCCTTCCCTTCCCTTCCATTACCCTTCATTTCCCTCCCTTTTCCATCACTTTATCCAACCAAACATCTCAAGCCTTTTCCCCTCCCTTCCCTTCCCCTCCATTTACCATGTACCAATTAGGTCCTAAATAAAATAATTTAAGAGATGATAAATGAATTATTTCTCAATATTTTAGAATGATAATGAAACAAATATGAAACTTTTCATCAAACATCATGATATTAGGTTATACCATCTTAATACTTTGTCTCTGGGAAATATTTCATGATTGTCGTCAAATAAATAAATGACAGGAACACATTTAAATTGATATATTGTTCATTTAGAAAAGGTTAGGTGCCAAATATTTTGAGGCAACAGATAGATGAACGACATTTTTACAATATTTATTATATTTTTATATGTCATTTTGGGTTGGAAATAAATATTATGAATTTATCAATATTTGTTTTTAAATTGTAATTTTTTAGAAAAGTCATATAAATGTAATTATATTTTTGTCAAATCTAGTCAAAATGGAAATCATATACTTAAAATAGTAGTAGAAAGGAAGTTGAAGGAAATGTTTGATGATTTTATTTTTAACATTCCAAGATTTAGATACTTTATTACAATGCAATCAAATTTACAAGTGCAATATTTTAATTGCAAAACATAAGAAAGTGTCTCTATTGAACCATCATCTTCCTATACAATTGACAACATTTTTATGAAAAAGAAAATTGAATTATGTTTATTTGAATGTGACTTAATCAAAAAATGAAAATTGTGTATTTAATATGTACAATTGAATATTTTTTACCATTTCTTAATTATAAGATCATGTCAAATGGATACAATTTTAATAGGAGCAATAATTCTAGTCAAACATTTTTCACTAAATTTTTACCATTGCACTTTTCAATTGGGAAAATGTGTATGAAAGTTAAATTAAATGTAGTCTTATATCCTTATGAGTGATTTTATTGCCTTTCCTAAATTGGAGAGATTGTTCCAAATATCTTTGGTAATAAATAAAAAATTAGAGGAATTTTATACGTAATGGATTTAATAGATATGAAATATATATGAAAAATAATAGCATAAGAGATATATGATAATTTAATAAATAGTAATTTGTTTGATATACATAGGATGTGTAATAAATGTTTGGTGTTTTCATTAGCGCTCAAGGTTTGAGTTAATAATTATAGTAGGATCAATTTTAAAAGGATGCTATATTATATTGGGGAGAGGAGGTGTGAGTGGAAAATACACTAAATAATTTAAGAATGATGGGACACGATGTAAATTAGAAAAGGACACCATGTATTGAATACGTAATTTGGACTCATAATCAAACATCATAAAGTTGTGATAGCTTCGTTTTTTTGGTAAATTGTTGAGTAGATATTCAGTTGTGATCTTATACTAACATTTTCTAAGATTTTCTTTAGTAATTTTCATATGCTTGTTGGAAATAGGTTTTGCCCAAATATTTTGGACAAAGAAAGTAAAACAAGTGTCTTTCAAAAAAAAAGTAAAACAAGAGGTACAGAAAAATGATATGACTTTTGGGAGACTCTTTGTTGAGGTGAATTAATTGTAGAAGGTAGCAAGAATATGAAAATTAGTATTTTTTGAAAAGTTTGAACAATATAATAAATTGATGAGTGATATCTACCTGATGTGAAAACCACCAGGTCAAAATACAAATAGAGAAGAAATAATAAAATAGTTTGATGATCTTTTAATGAAATTTCAAGGTCTAAATAATTAGTCAAGGTGGACACATCACTATGTGTATAGAGCCAAAAATAGGGGGGGTATTGGTCAAGCATTACTATCCATCTCAGACTCCAACACCCATGCCCCAAACACTTAATAGTGAGCATGATCCAAAGGCATAAAGGAACATAAATATTCAGGAAGTTTTCACCTAAGCTTTTTGAAGTCCTAAATTTGACGAAGAAACTTATGGAAGAGAAGAAGTAAATGAACCTGGACCCTGATGGTGCAAGGGAGTTATTAAAGGAATCAAACCTAACCAACCTAATAGGTTGTGACAAAGACACCAAGGAACACAAAAGATAGTTGGAGAGGAAGATGCATACAGATGTCGTGGTTTCACCTTAAGATGTGCCATTACTGTTTAGAAAGGAGGCTAGTCTGTGACCCTTATTTTGGTAGTGAAGAAGGGGAGATGCAAATACCCCTTCCTTATGCATCCACAAGGAACACAATGAATCTGTCAATGGCTAGGCTGATCTATACCAAGATTCTTAACTCTATTATATTCCTTGCTGCATATTATGAAGCCTTGGGGGTTGGAGAGTGGTCCTCCCCGTTGAGGGGTCATGCTCTATTTTTACAACAAAACAAGGGAGGTGTTGCTGATCCCCGATTTGTCATGAGAGTGAATTGAAAAGGGCATCAAGCCCTTCTTATTGGGTGCCTGGTGGGTTATGGGTCAGAAAATGTATGGGTCTCTATGAGGCTCGATCAATATGGAAAAGGAAAAGAATAGGGCCTTTAAGGGTTCACTGGAAATCTATAGATATGAAGAATAACTTGAAGGATATTCCAGACCCTCTCATGATCCTGATGAGGTAAATTTTTTGAAATTAGTTAGATAAGTGGATTATGAGCATATATGTTGATACTTTTCTAGATTGATGCTATAAGTGTGAACTTCATGTTTGAAGTTTAGGGAAGTGTCACACTAAAAGTTTAGAAGGTTTTAAACCTAACCAGATAAACCTAAGATAGATGGATCATTCTTTCTACCCAGGTAAGGAGGCCATGTGCATTGGATTTTATTATTATTATGATTCAGTCTATACCTTCCTGTAAAGTAACTTAGAGATTAAGTTACTTTTAGATTTTAGTGTTTCATATCTAGTCATGGTTTGAGAAATCAAATTTTGTACAAATTGAGTCATGTTTCCCAATTTTTAGATTTTGAAAATTAGAGATTTTTATTATTTTTAGACACTCAATATTTCTATGCCCAATTTAGTTTACTTTCTGAAATCCGTGGGCTTAGATATAAGTTTTTGTATAGTAATATTTAAAACTTTAGATTAGATACATCAAGGAAATAAGAATATTAGATTCCAGAGATTCAGTTGAATTTATTTTTCTTGATACTTTAGACTCAAATGTCATAAATCTGATATCAGAATTTTAGTAAGTCATTCCATTAAATCGGAGCTTCATAATGAGATTTATTCAGACAATTAGAATCTCATATCACATATTCAAATTTAATTTAAATTTAGAACTAAAGAGTACTAGAGATATAGATTCAAAGATTATACATTAAGATTCATATATAAGTTATTCAGAAATTTTTTAGATATGATAGTTTTAGATTCAGAGATAATAAATTAAGAACAGATTTAAAGATAAGATTAAGATTCAAAGATAAGAAATTAAGAATAGAAAAACAAAATGACATTAGAACATTAACTATATAAATTATTGGATAAATCTCATTAGAGAGTCTGGAGACGATTCAGAAGACACTATGGGTGTCATAGAGGGTACATTGTGTCAACAGAGGGTGTGTTACACCATAGAGTACACTTCAGAGTCAACATGTGGTATGTTGTGCCAACATAGGGTTCATTGCACCATAGAGGACACTTCGGTGTCATAAAGGAAGACTTGTGGCCATAAATAAATAAAAGATGTTGGTTAAGTATAAGATTATAACTTTCAGATCTTAGTTCAAATTTAAGTTATAGTATATTCATGTCTATCTTAGTAGAAATTTAATTCCACTTACCCTAATAGTTATTTTTCTATTTGTGCATGCCTGGGGATGAGATGTATGTAAGTACTAATCTTCAAGAAGATCAGTCAAGAGAAGGAACACGTCAACAATTTTAATAATTTTATTTGTTCATGCTCCATCTACATGATGCAATATATTAAGATAGAGTGCATGCTTTTGCATCATGTATATAGACTTTTTATAAATCTTGTTGTAAGAAAATTTCTTTTCTAAAATTTTATGAGAATATAATTTATACACTGTTCCATAAGTATCATGTTTGTGACACTCAACAAGTCAAAATAAATTTAACTTTTTCTCCTATGATATTAAATTCAGAGTGTCACATATTCTACTTGCCAGACCAACAATCATGGAGTTAATTTGACAATTGACTTTAGGATCTACCCACAAGGAGCCAGGCCAAGGTTCAAGTTGCCTTCATTTGACCCTAATGAAGCTATCGAGCTACTTGAAGGTCATAGAGTGGCCAGAGTTCTTGTCTATAAGGTTGGGTTTGTAGGAAAAGGAGGGAGAGGATATCAAGGAAATACCTACCCTTGGGCTGGGTGATGCTAGGGAATGCCTCATGAGATTTTAGGGAATCCAGCAATGGTCTCATTTAAGTGTGGGGATGCCTGATGCTCCTTGTCAGTGTTGGAGAATATGGTCAAAGTCGGTGGTGTTAGGCCATGTGCTATGGTAAATCACATTGCAAGCCAAGATCAAGGGTGATTTTTGGTTGTCATGCAAATCTCCAAGCCAAGCTAATTGGCCAGAGATGGTTGGGTTAGCTGGGATGACCGATAGGTCGCCAAAAAATGGGTTTGATGATCGGGATGGAGGCTTGTGGATGTTGAGGTTAAATTAGTAGAAGGGCTCGAGTACAAGTGACTAGGTGGTGCTCCTTGGGAAACCACTCCGCACTTAGGTGATCCTTAGTTGCACTCTACAACTTCCCTTGGAGTTGGTGGTAGAGGGAGATTTGGGTGTTCTCTCCTTGCGCCACCACTTAGTAGTTTAGAAGGTCTCAACATGTTTGGAAGTGGGAAGAGGAGTAGATTGGTGGGGTTTTTTGTGTGTGATAAGGTGCTTGGAGGGAGAGAGAGACAAACAAACACACATACAAATAGAATGAGAGAGATAGATAGATAGATAGATAGAGAGAGATAGTGAGAAGAGTCACTATGCACACTCTTGCCTGATCAAGATCATTGATCCTAGAATATATAGATCACGGGCCACATCACCCGATCAAGGAGATAAAATATAGTTATGAGGCACATTAATGACCAAATATGTGAAGAATATACATGTATTAACATGGAACACTATATGATACAGAGGCGAGTTATCTTACCCTACCTATCTACCCTTAATCATATGCGAGTAAGGGTAGGGTGAATATATATTCAAATAGAGGGTATTTACCCTACATATTACCTACAATCTTGATGTGGGTTAAGGTAAGGGTAAACATTTACCCTACCCTATCGACCCAACTATAGCCTTATAGGCCAAACAAGTTTTATTAATAAACCTTGTCTAAAATTAGGTTGACAATGTTCTGGATTGAGGTATCAGGTTGATAAACTTTATATCGGGTTGGGATTCCAGTTGATAGTACATTATAAAACCATTAATTTATGGTTTATTAGTATGCTAAATAATGTTCCCTAATGGAGCATTTAATTGTATGAGATTGATGGCTCATGTAACGATATTGATGAGTTGTAGACATAATTCATTGACATGGAACAATATATGATATAGAGGGGAGTTAGATTGAAAAATTGCCATCATTTTACCCATTTATCCTTCACCATGCATGTCTAGCCCAGGGGTAAGCATGTGCAGGTAAGGTAGGATAAATACTTTTACAGAGTAGATATTTATCCTACATGTTACCTAAAATCTTAATTAGAGTAAGGATAACTGTAAACTTTTAGGATCCCTTTGGTGTGTAGGATTTAAGTTGATTGGATTCTAATCCCATCTACACCTAGAAAACTATTTTTGTTTGTGTAAAAACTCATTGTTGGATTGCATGTTGATGCTTGTAGAGTCCCAACTAGTTGGGACTTCCAAGTTTTTCCATACACCCCGGTATTTGCATGGTTAGAAAGGCCTCACACACGCCAATGCCGATTCCCCACTCCTATTATTATTTTTCCTCATGACTCTGACTGAAGCTAGTCATTGCCTATGACTCTACATCCTCCACCTTTATGTTTTCCACCCTTTAAGATAGAACTTCTGTGTTGTAGTCATCTCTCCCTCTCATCCCTAATGTCTTGTCATGTTTTTTTTTATATAAAGAAGTTAGTAGGCAATATTATTCATCCTAACCTCCTCATGTAGGTAAATCCGTCAAAAATTAGGTTACATCTCATACAAACCCCTTTCTAGGTTGCTCTATACATGTCAACTCTCTTTCTATATCCCTCTTGAAGGTTCCCACCCATAGTAAGTGTCTCACCATCGAGCTCCATGTCCATAATGTAACAATGGCTTATCCAATTTAATATACACCACTAACTACAACTACATAGGGACAAATACAAGGGGACACACCTAGTTTAGTGGCCGAACATTGGGGTTCTTGTTGGCTCGGGATGGAGGAGACTCCACTTTGCCAAAATTCCACTGTATCGCCATGATTTATAGAAATACAGATAAAAAAATTCCTTGATTTACCCAACTATAGGATCAGAAATATGTTTCCTTTCATTCACTACTCCTTTTATGTCCCTTCGATGAATACATCATGTAGATTTTCTAACTAGTGAACCAAATAGAGCCCTACCCTTAGCAGCCCACACATTTACAACCCTATAGGTCATATAAACTTTTTCAATAGGCATTGTCTAAAATTGGGTTGAAAATGCTCTTAATTGAGGTATCAAGTGGATAAACTTTATATCGGGTTGGGATTCTGGTATGGGTTTTTCTTTGTCAACCTTAAATGAAAAGGATGTATAATATATTAATTTGGTGGTAATGACCATACCTCTTTCTATCGGCATGATTGTTTTGTAGTATAAATCCAATCTTTTTAGGATCACCAAATAACTTATGAAACAATATAACATTACTATCATAATTCAGAACCTACATGGCCTACATACATGGACATCCATGTGAGTATACTGAGAACTCAATAATGACAAATGTATCTTCCTTGAAGAACTTTATGATCTGGCCCAAGCCTATAGATCCACACCTTGACTCATTTTATCTTATCAGAAATCCATCCAACTCAATAACCAACATAATTTTGGGCATTACGTTTCACATCTAACATGCTATTTAACCATCTCATCATGGAATTTCTTATTGATTTATCAACTGCCATTTCCATGTTCACCTAGAATAAATGACCATGATGGGTGAAGATTGATCACTTTTTATTATCACAATAATGGGAGGATACTTGTCCTCTCACTTTCTCTTCAGCCACTACCGAACCCATCTCTGACCATTTCCATGTCCTCATCAACACCAGTCACATTCCATCGGGGTTCAATCCTCTTAGATTTAAACATTTTTGGATGAAACACACTATGTTTAGATCTTCGATAAAACACAACTGGCCCACACCTACTAATTATTCTCTATAATCAGGGCTGAAAATCCTCAAAAATATCAAAAACATTAGGAGCACCCTCAAGATTTGGAACAAAAACACCTTTGGCAATACCAATAGAAATCTCATGGATAAACAAAACAATTGTTTCAGTTTGACAATGACCCAACTTAGATCAAGGTCATGTACTTGCCATCCAAACTGAAATAGAACATCTCACCCTACATAATGCAACTATGTGGAAGCAAAGATAAAAATTAGATGGATAAAGGAGGGAGATAGAAATACAATATCATTCCATAAATACTTTACTAACAACACTAGAATCAACTCCATCCAAAACCTATATATCCAAGGACAACATGTTACCAATAGACACAACATCACATAGCATATAGTAGAAAACTTTTGAAAACTTCTCAATAACAAATCCCATATCTCACCCTTCCTCCACATCAACTGAAAGACCTCTGTTCTTCTCACATTCAATAGCCTAACCATCTTATTAACGATTTTATGGAGATTAAGCTCAAACAATATGTATCAATTTGGCTCTAACAAATCTCTAGGACCTTATGGTATCAAAATTGAATTCTATCGTTGTATAAGAGAACATATTGATATGGATTTCATCGAATCTTTTTTTATATATTTCACAACGTGGTGATATCAGACTACATATAGGAGTATTTAACAAAACACACATTGCATTGATTAAAAATGTTGACAATCCAGATGTTGTTAATCACTTCTAACCCATCAAAATCATTAATTCATCCTATAAAATTATTGCGAAAACACAAAGCACTAGAATAAAAACACACTTGGATGACATGATTGGGCAAAAACAATGTACATTCCTTAAAAATAGAAATATTCAAGATGTGTACATCATTGTTACCAATCATACTTATAACCATAAAAAAAACCCCCCTTTTTAAATAAAACCTTACTTTGGAAAAGCTTTCAACAATATTAACAAGCATTGTTCTACTAGTGTATGGAGGGTTATAACTTTCCATTTAGATGGACCCAATGGATTCAAGCATGCATCTTTACCTGCAAGTTGTCCATAATCATAGATCACCCTCTATGTATTTCAAATATCTAATGGACTCATACAAGGTGACCCCTTTGCCCATATGCGTTCATCCTTGTCACACCCATTCTTACCAATATGATCAAACTTGGAATCTAACACAAAATGATTACATCTCCTCATGATTGCATAGAAAACAACATCCAATATGTAGATGATACCAAATGACTCTAACATTATCAACACCATCCTCCTCTAGGGAATCTTCTCTTTTATCTCAAGACACAGGATCAACCTTCAAAAATATGCCATTCGCACTGCACATGTCAATTGTGAGAAAATACCAATCTCTTCTCAACTACAAGATTGAAGACTTCCCATTCACCTACCTTGGTCTTCCTATTTCTCCACACCCACTGCCTAAATCCATGTAGAACACCATCATCACCAAACTTAACAAATGCCTATCCTCTTGGAAAACCAACTTCCTTAATCTATCTAGTAGACTCACACTCCTCAACAACTCACTCACTTCACTATCCACCTATTACCTTAGTTGTAACTCCCCCAACCCACATTCATAAAGCCATCAATAAAATCCACAAAAACTTACTATATATACTTTAGGGAACAATATCCATTTGGTTAATTGGGACATTATTAGTCCACCAAAAAAATACGATGGATGGGGGTATTCTAAACATAAATATGCATACTATTTGTCTGATCCTTAAGATTATTGCTATACTTTATTCAGACAAAAATTACATCTAGAAAGAACACATTACTAATAAGTATTATGATGTGGTCTATTACCACACTAACAAATTCATTTGGGGTTGAAATACCAGAGTTTTTACCAAAACCTTGTGCAATAATACCACCCGCAAGCGGACGAGTCTTATCGCAGTATAGTTGAGGATCAAATTCCAAGGGACAACATTTTTAAGAATTGTTTCTAGTCAAGTCTAGCTCAAGTAAGACTATTATTTAGAACAAAGGTTGATTTGAGATTAATTAAACTAAGTGCAAGAAAGTAAATAATAGAATTAAAGTTGAATATAGATTAATGATGGGGTTAACTAGGGTGGTCCCAGGTTTCACCACACTACACATCCAAACACATCCAAACACCAAACATCCAGGCAAGATCTAACTATCCAAATAGAACTGATGTGAACCCTTGATAACCTCCAATTTTGAGATGTTATCTTAGTAATTTTCCTCACTTTTCCATACTGTTTCTTAGACAAAGTAGATAGAATCATTAACTTTCCTCCCGTATTAAAATATACCGTTAGATTAACTTTTTCTCTTTTTACTTACAGAAAAAAGACAAAAAAATCACAAAAAGCTCCACACGGTCTCAAGGCCGCATGAAGCCAATCGGTCCCGAGACAGCATGGAGTCACACGGTCTCAAGACCGCATGAAGCCAATTGGTCCCGAGACCGCATGGAGTCACACGGTCTCAAGATCGCATGAAGCTAATCGGTCCCGAGACCGCATGGAGTCACACGGTCTCAAAACTGCATGGAGTCACACGGTCTCAAGACCGCATGAAGCCAATCGGTCCCAAGACCGCATGTAGTCACACGGTCTCAAGACTGCATGAAGCCAACCGATCTCAAGACTGCATGAATCCAATCGGTCCCGAGACCGCATGAAGCCAACCGGTCTCAAGACCGCATGGAGCCAAATGGTCTCAGAGTCTAAACAGTCTCAGAGGCCAAACGGTCTCAGAACCCAAATGGTCTTTGAACCCAAACGGTCTTCAAGACCATTTGGACCCAAAATTACCCAAACCGTTTGGACTCCACTTAAGCCTATAAATAAGACCCAGGGGGTCATCCCAAAGGCATCAAATTTCAGACGCCCAGAGGATGCCTCTACTACTCCAGAGCTATTCCAACCTCCATCCTCCGCCCAAAGGCTGTCGGTCTGAGATCCACACTCCATCTTGAAGATGCTTTCTCTCTCATCAACCAAGAAGGTGGGAAGAGAAGGATTCGTCATCAAGCAAGCTATGAAGTGTGAAGATTGTCTCTCTCTTCTCCAAGGGGTTGACCTTCCTCCCTCCTTTGTGGAGATGACATTCTCTGTCTCTCTTCTCGCCTCATTCTTTGTTCTTGCCATGAGCGAGTAGTCTCATACACTAGGGTACGTGGAATAGCCCCGCTACCCATGTTTTCTTTTCATGCAATGTAATTCATGAGTTTGCAATAGAAGTTTTCTATCTTTTCAGTTCAACATCAGTCGTCTAATGAATACTTGTTGCTTGATCACCAACTTGTGTTATCTATTATCTATTAGTGTGAATTGTCTACGTTTGTGCTTTTAGATTCGATTATCGATTGTATGTTGGTTCTTTATGCATGTAGTCACCATGCATCTGTTTCGGTATCCCAGAGTGTTCCTCAAAAGGTGGAGTGAACTCACTTTCAAGGTTGCACTTTCGTACTATGAAATGGAACCAATTGACTTACGGAAGTACAACCTTGAAAAGTCTAGGTACACACTTTGCGAAGGGAATGATGCAAAGTAGGTGACCATTCATTTGGGGATGGCTGGCATTGCATCATTCCCGCACTTCCCGTAGTTTAGTCTTTTGAAAGGAAACTAAATCTACAAGGTACTAACTGATTTAGACTTTATTGTAGGCCATCTTACAATGTTGCATGATTTGATCCATGGGTAGTGGTGGTGAAACTCGACAAACATCCTAGTTGTTTCTCAATTACTGTTTACAATCTTAAATTTACTTTCTTGCATTTACTTTACTTGTCCTTAGTTTAATCAACCAAAATCAACTTTTGATCTAAACATCAACTATTAAGTAGGTAAATAGAATTAAAATGTTTCCCATCCTATTAAACCCTTAATAGGACCGTTGTCTCGAGGATCGACCCTCGACCGTACTACAATAAGGCTTCCACATACCTTAGCGTACATGGGTGGAGACTTATTATAGCACACGCAAGGATAAACCTAGAGATTTATTACCTCTGGGATTTTTGGTGCATATTAGGACTTCCATCGGAAGAGTAATCTTTTGGTGCAAGCACTAGCTCCATCAAAAATTGGCGCCGTTGCCGGGGACAACGGAACATTTTAATTTCATTTATCATCTTGCTAGTTGGTTAGGATTTTACCTTTTTTTCCTTACTCCTTAACTTCCTGATCTCATCATCATCTTAAAAGTGCGTTTCTTCCTCTACTCAGGTAGAAGACGTGTATGCAACCATCACATAATCTCGGATTCTCCTCTGATCTAGAGTATGACTCTGAGGTAGAGAGAAGTTTCCACCGCCACATCAGACTTAACCGCCAAAGAGCAAGACATATGGCCGAAGATCAATTACAGGCCGCGCTAGTAATGGATAGTGTCAACACCGCAATAGCCGCCCAAAGAGCACAACTCATTGCAGACACCCGTGCTCAAGTCCAAGTAGAAATCTAAGCTGAAGAACAAGCCCGTCTCTGAGCTGAAAACGAAGTAGCTAATGCAGCTACTCAGTTAGAGCTAAGAAACAAACAACTGCGGGACTATGTCGTCCCCAAAAACTATGAAGACAATCATCCAGTCTGACCACCAATCATCAATATACCCAACTTTGAAATCCGGACACAGTGGATTCAAATCATGCAGGGCATCTCATTCTCCGATAGTTCTGGAGATGACTGCATGGATCATTTGAAGAGATTTAAAGCTCTTTGTCGACTTGTCCCTCAAGCCAAAGTTGCTTTTGACGCAATAATGTTGCATCTTTTTCACTTTACTCTGTCAGGAAGAGCCTTGAGTTGGTACAACTCACTCGATAGGGAGCCAATCATTGCCACTTGGGCTCCCCTGGAGGAGAAGTTTCTAGAAAAGTTTTTTCCTCCTTCGTTAACCTATGAGATTAGGGGACAGATCAACCACTTCAACTAGCTTCCTGGTGAAACTATTGCACAAGCATGGGAAATATTTAAGGAGCTTCCAAGGAAGTGCCCTCATCACGGTATCTCCCAAAATCAATTAATAGAGACATTCTATAGGGGGGTAAGTGATGATATCAAACAATTTTTGGATTCCTCATCTGGAGGAAATTTTATGAGGAAAAACTACGAGGATGCCTGGAATATAGTTACTCTTGGAGCCGAGAACCAATCAATCTGGGGATGATCATCCGCCAAGGGAGTCCTAAAGGTTTATAAGGTTGAGGAATCAATGGAAATGAAAGCCATTGCTGAAGCTTTGAAAACTATAGCCCACAAACAGTAGGCGCTTGAAACTTCATTTGGAGAGTATGATAAAAAGAAAAACTCCCAAGTCCAACAAGTTAAAGCCCCCACTGGGACTTGTGAAGCTTGCCATGCATCCGATCATCCTACATTGTCATGTGGCTTACTTTATAATGTGATGATGGATATGCAACCACTGCAACAACAGTACGAACCAATGAATATTTATCCCTTTTATTTGTATATTTTTTTATATTTGTTTAGGATTGTTTTGTCATTTATTCTCTTAATTTCATAATTAGTTTTGTTATTTTATATTTTTCTCTTTAATTGGAGTTTTAATTCCATTTTCTTGGGTTTTGTAGGAAAATCACACAATTTGCAGCAGTCCAGAAATTCGTATATACCCTCCACCAAAAGTGACATAACTCTTACATTCAAACTCCAAATTGAGTGTACAAGTATTCATTGGAAAGGGAATTTAATTTCCTAAAAGAAAATCCTATTATTTGGACCGATTTTGTGCGTTTCACAGGAGATAAATATATTCGAAGTCGCTGCTGCGAGAATCTGCATTAAAAGAGTTACATGGTCAAGATGATTAAAGACAATCAACTTTCGATTTGACCAGATCCAGAAAATTCAAAAAGTATTTTCCCTCTCCTTTTTCCCTCTTTTTTGAGGGCAGTCTACCCCCTCCTCCTCCTATAAAAGGAGGGACTTTCCACTTGTAAAAGTCATTCCATTCTTCATTCTATTTCATCCAATTTTTAGTTGTAGACCACATCTTGTATAATGTTGGATCTCATTTTAGTTTGTATTTCTTCTGGTCTTGTTATGTCTGAGTAAATCTCTCTGGGGAATGGAAGTAGCCCCTTAGCCCGGTTCTATTCAATATAATCAATTATATTCCTCCATCGAACAAATGTCTTCTCTCTATTTCTTTGTGGTTATTTGGATGATCTGATATATTCTTATAGAGTGATATGACCGTGGATCTCTGTAAGAATGAAACAATAGTCCCTTAATTGCGATTATCATCTTTTCGTCTATTTAATCTTATTTTTGTTATAATCCTTGGTGACGCGACCACCTGAGCCTTGGGTTTGAATGCCGGTTTGAATCCGCATGCTTTTTGATATGACCGTGGATAATGGCATGTTGGACGGTTGGGCAATGATCTGTGAACGCCGGGACCAACGGGTTCACGGGAAGTCCGACCCTTGTGAGTTTGTCCGTAAGGACATGTAACCACAAGGTCCTAATTTGATCCTTGGAGTTTATAATTTGATTAGTTGAATAGGAATGTGGTTTTAGTGGTAATCTTCCGGACCCCAGATCTTTATTTCTTGATTAGTTAAATTTTATTTCAGCACTTTTATTTTTTGTTCTTAGTTTTAAACAACTCTCTCAAATCGGGATTTAATTCTTGTACTTGCAATCGGATTTGGATTTTAACTTTTATTTTCTGTCGTCCCTTGGATTGATACCTATCTATACTAAGTTGACTTGTTGTTCGCAACAAGTTGACAACCGGGTTAGAAGGTTAAACTCTAGGACTTTTCCTAGTGATTGTTGCGTGTACAACGACGTGCATCAATTTGGCGCCGTTGCCGGGGACGACACAGTTATTTTTCAGATCTGGTTGCCTGTATATCTTGTATATTCCTTGTTCATATTCTCTAACTTTCATAACTTTAGTCTTTTTTATAATTTCTTTTAGATTTTTGTAATTTCTTTTTACCTTCCGAGCAAAATTCCGGAAGTGTATCTCCTCTTTCTGTTGAGTTTCCATTCCAGCATTACTGCTTTCTAGTTATTTTTTTTAGTAATTTTAGTTTATTTCATAATTTTTTTGATTTATAATTTTTAGTTCTCTTTGGAATTTTTGACTAACCTCTTATCTCGTAATCTTTCTTCTCTCATTCATTGATTGACATATCTTTCAGGTACTTTTCCTTTCAAATGGAGTGGGCCTCCCAATATCCACCGGAATGCTATTATTGTGGTCATTGCCACCACACATCTCTTGCATGTCCAACTTTATCCCATAACACCCCTCTTTATGAGCCCTTTCATCCTGGCGGGTACAATGCAAATCCTTATTTTTCTGAAAACTATTATGGGGAACCTTGCTATCCATATTCTAATGGGGGATATGAGCAACAAAATTTTGTGGGGTGTAACCAACAAAACCTTGGGGGTTATGAACATGATTATGAAACCCAATGTAATCCTCAACAAGAAGAGAGACTTAGGGCCCTAGAGAAGATAGCATTAGAAGTAGAAAAAAAACTAAAAGCCAGCCAAGCCTTCTTAACTACCCTGCTAGAAGCCCAAACTCAAAATATAGATTGTTCAAATATGTTTCCTCATGATTTGGTGGCACCTTATAATATTGAATCTTCCTACCAAGATGGACGCAATGGAAATTACAATCCACCATCTTCTGGAGATTATTATGAGGAGCAATGCCACCCAAAACAATATGAGGAGTACTATGGACAAGGACACTATGGGGAGTGTGGCGAGGGTGACCAAAATTTTGGGGTGTATAAATCCTATGGTGAAATGCAAATTGATCTTGAACCGGAAGAGAGACTTAAGGACCTAGAAAAGAGGGTAGCGGAAGCACAAGCAAAACTTGAATCCAGTCAAGCCATGTTAGCTACCTTTCTAGAGGATCAATCACAAACTCCCCCTATAGAGCTTGAGCAACCCAAGATGGTTCTTCCTGACGATGACGATGATGATCCTTATTTTGTGTCATATATGTCAGATCCTGAAGAAATAGAACAAACCATGGAGACATACTTTGTGTGTGATGAGGACATTGGTATCCCTATCTTTCCTTTAGAGACTCTATTACTTGAATATGAAATGTCAAAGCAGGAGAGTCATTCTAAAGATCCAACAACTCCTCCCATCCTCAACATAAATCTGAATGATACCTTAGACCAATACCCTTCTTTTGAGTCTATTTTGGATAATGAGAATCTAACCCCCTTTATGATTCTTCCCGAGCCATCACAGCCAATTTCCATCCCACACATGGCTGATCTAGAAGGGGAGTTACCACCATTGGAAGAAGCCCACACACCCCGTTCTATTGTTTGTAAGGAAGTCGTCCTCATCCCTCCTGAATCCTTGGGGACCCCTTGTACAAAAGAATTAGAGCCATATGTTATATCAACAATGAAACTTTCCAAACCCAATGTTGATGACATTATTTTTGAGGAGAAGCAAAACAATTTTGTAAATAATTTGAAATCTTTTGCATCACCATCAATTCTCTCATATGCAGGTCGTTATGATGGTGGAAAACCTGAGCCAAATCCTCCACTCTATCCTGCTCTAGCGACTTTACTGGTTGGGTACCCACCAAACTCCCCAAATCCACATCCATCTTCAACACTTCCCCTTCTATTGATGGAAGATCTTTGGATCCTATTGGAGGAAATGCGAGGTGAAAGAAAATATGAGCACCCCATTGAGCTTCTACAATTACCCTATCATAGGGTGCACTATGAAGCTCCTCAGATAAAGGTCCCAACCCTCATACACATCCCCTTCAACTGGACTTTTTTTTAGCTACCAGGGCCACCTGGAGATCCTCGCACTTCTCTTCCCTCCATCTCGGATTTTGATTTTGCTCGGGACGAGCAAAAATCTAAGTTCGGGGTGGAGGTGGGTGGTATGTTTCTATTCCACCCCCTTATCTTTTTTTTTTCTACATTATTTCTACTTTTTTTTGTTGTTTTGCATATAGTTGCTTTGTGCATGGCCATTATCTAGCCGGTCATGTTTTTATTTCTTTTGTTGTAAAATGGCCTTTATCTAGTCGGCCAATATGAATAGATGTTTATCATTATACCCCTTTGAATTAGTAATCTTTTGCAAAAATTGTTACAAATTTCCATGTCTGAAACCACCATGTCACCTAGGACCCCAAAATAACATCACTCATTGCAAAAGTTGGCAAGCCGTATGGAATCAATCAAAACCAAACACAAATTTTCTGTATTTTTAAACTATTGATTAACTTGATATAAATCTTGTATAATGTGATTGACATAAATTTTCTTTCGGATGTAATGACACTTTCAAAAAAAAAAAAAAGGATAAAATAAATGTGTGAAGTTATAAGCACAAGGACACCTTTTGTTCCCCCTGATTTTCTTTCTAAAAAAGAGAAGCAAAGAATCACCACCAGACAAAAATCAAGTCCGGGGTGGCATGCTTCCCATATAAAAAATTCCATACCCCACAAAGGGGCATACCATCAAAAGATGCCAAAAGTGCACATGAAAAAAATTGTGACCAATGTAGCCACAACTCCACAAATTTAAATCCCAAGTCGAATAGAGGAGGGATCAAAAAAAAAATTTCACTTCCTTCTTTGTTTTCACACCCCAAAATTTCATCTTGTTCTTGTGCAACAACTCACATAAAAAAATACAATAATAAAAATGAGAGTGTCAAAGCAGAAGTAAGATGAAGCATGTTTTTCAACAAAATCTTGATTTAGAAACAAGATATGATATTTGTTTTAATAGGGAATATAGAATTTTTTGTTTTGTGGTTTTAGGAGATTGGGTTGCTTGGCTAAATTTTTAGGTAAGGAATAAAGTGATGTTACAAGGGTGAGGATAGACATGTTGTTAGTATAAATTGGAATAATTTGTGATTTTATTTGTTTGAGGACAAACAAAGATTCAAGTCCGGGGTATTTTGATAAATGTATATTTATCCCTTTTATTTGTATATTTTTTTATATTTGTTTAGGATTGTTTTGTCATTTATTCTCTTAATTTCATAATTAGTTTTGTTATTTTATATTTTTCTCTTTAATTGGAGTTTTAATTCCATTTTCTTGGGTTTTGTAGGAAAATCACACAATTTGCAGCAGTCCAGAAATTCGTATATACCCTCCACCAAAAGTGACATAACTCTTACATTCAAACTCCAAATTGAGTGTACAAGTATTCATTGGAAAGGGAATTTAATTTCCTAAAAGAAAATCCTATTATTTGGACCGCTTTTGTGCGTTTCACAGGAGATAAATATATTCGAAGTCGCTGCTGCGAGAATCTGCATTAAAAGAGTTACATGGTCAAGATGATTAAAGACAATCAACTTTCGATTTGACTAGATCCAGAAAATTCAAAAAGCATTTTCCCTCTCCTTTTTCCCTCTTTTTTGAGGGCAGTCTACCCCCTCCTCCTCCTATAAAAGGAGGGACTTTCCACTTGTAAAAGGCATTCCATTCTTCATTCTATTTCATCCAATTTTTAGTTGTAGACCACATCTTGTATAATGTTGGATCTCATTTTAGTTTGTATTTCTTCTGGTCTTGTTATGTCTGAGTAAATCTCTCTGGGGAATGGAAGTAGCCCCTTAGCCCGGTTCTATTCAATATAATCAATTATATTCCTCCATCGAACAAATGTCTTCTCTCTGTTTCTTTGTGGTTATTTGGATGATCTGATATATTCTTATAGAGTGATATGACCGTGGATCTCTGTAAGAATGAAACAATAGTCCCTTAATTGCGATTATCATCTTTTCGTCTATTTAATCTTATTTTTGTTATAATCCTTGGTGACGCGACCACCTGAGCCTTGGGTTTGAACGCCGGTTTGAATTCGCATGCTTTTTGATATGACCGTGGATAATGGCATGTTGGACGGTTGGGCAATGATCTGTGAACGCCGGGACCAACGGGTTCACGGGAAGTCCGACCCTTGTGAGTTTGTCCGTAAGGACATGTAACCACAAGGTCCTAATTTGATCCTTGGAGTTTATAATTTGATTAGTTGAATAGGAATGTGGTTTTAGTGGTAATCTTCCGGACCCCGGATCTTTATTTCTTGATTAGTTAAATTTTATTTCAGCACTTTTATTTTTTGTTCTTAGTTTTAAACAACTCTTTCAAATCGGGATTTAATTCTTGTACTTGCAATCGGATTTGGATTTTAACTTTTATTTTCTGTCGTCCCTTGGATCGATACCTATCTATACTAAGTTGACTTGTTGTTCGCAACAAGTTGACAACCGGGTTAGAAGGTTAAACTCTAGGACTTTTCCTAGTGATTGTTGCGTGTACAACGACGCGCATCAACCAATCATCGAGCACCCTGAAGATCAGATACCCGGGCAAGTCAATTCCATTTATTCCATACCAGGACAAGCTTACTAAAATCCAAATCAACCGAGGAACCACCCCAGGTTTCAATATGGAAATCCTACAAGGACTGCTAACCCGCAACATCAAACGCAAGGTGGATCTTCCAATAGATTGCCACCTGGATTTCAAAGCAACTACAATAAAAATCAAGGGAATTTCAGAAATAATTTCCAGAGATCCAATTACCCGAGAAATCCCTCCGCATACTACCAATATACCCATCCCCCTCTGCACCCACAATTACAACAACCTCAGCTTCTCACAACAACCTCAGTTAACAGCACCTCCACAACAACCATCCCAAGGGCAACAACAACTCCCTCACTATCAACATAAAAGTGCTCCCTCCCAACCTACGAATGAGATGACTATGATTAGGTAGATGTTACAATCGCAACAGACTATGCTGGCCAATCAACAAGCTCAACAGAAAGTAGTAGAAGCTCAACTAGCACAAATTGCTACTCTGCTAAAACCACCAGTAGGCACCTTCGCTGGCCAACCTGAGTCAAACCCATGGCACGATCCAAATAGACCGGAGCAATTGAATGTCGTTTCCACAAGGTTCGGTCACGTCCTTCATGAATCCACAAGAATCCTTCCCAATGATGATGATACACCTTCTTTTACTCAAAATACGAGCCCAAATTTTGGAATTGAGAAACCTACAAAAACTGCAAAGGATAAAGAAAAGGGACAGGTACCTAAAGAGCCAGAAGTCCCGCAATATAAACCTAGGATACCATACCCAGGAAGATTAAGAGAGACCAAAATGGACACTAGATTCTAAAAGTTCAAGGAGGCCATGAAGAAACTTTACATCGACATTCCGCTCCTTGATGCCCTTTCTGAAGTACCTGCTTAGTCTAGATACCTAAAAACTCTGTTATTAAGGAAATATATTACTGAAGAGCAAGAGACTGTAAAACTAGCTCAAACCACCTCCGATATCATTCTCAATAAGATGCCAAAGAAAAAGAAGGACCCTGGTTCCTTTGGTATTCAGTGCTGTATTGGAAATGCCTCGAGCAAAAAGGGATTAGGTGACTTAGGGGCTAGCATTTCAATTATGCCCTACTCCATGTGTAAACGATTAGGTTTCACTGACTTGCTACCCACAACGATGACAATTCAATTAGCTGATTCCACCATCACTACACCTCTAGGAATTATCGAAGATATTCCAATCAGGATAGGCAAAGACGCCTATGTCCCGTGTGATTTTGTCATTATGGATATCAAGGAGGATCTGAGATACCCAATAATATTTGGTAGGCCTTTCCTTGCCACAGCCAGGGCGCTTATTGATGTGGAAGCTAGCACAATCATTCTAAGACTAGGAAAAGAAGCAATTCAATTATGAGTTCTCAATAGCATGAAAGGACCCATCATTCAAGAGGAGGTCTTTCTCTTAGATGCAATACATCAAATGTCTAAATTGGAAATATCCGAGCCATCTGATGAGTTAGAGAATGTTCTAACAAATCCAGAAGTCAAATTTTCAGCAAATGAATTGGTCCAACAATATTTGCAACACTTAGAGAAAGCTAAAGAAGCACCGACAGCCACCTTTGAGGAGCTCAAATCTGTCACTATTTTAGAAGGAACAGAAACACCCAAGGCTCCTGAGATGAAGACTCTACCAATGGGACATAAAAATGTCTTCTTGGACGAAGAAAAATTATGTCCAGTTATCATCAGTTCCACCCTGACGAAAAACCAGGAAGAAAGGCTTCTTGTTGAGCTGAAGAAACATAAGAAAGCCATTGGATACAAAATAACTGACCTGACAAGTATAAACCCAGCCTTATGCATGCATCGACTGCCAATGGTAGAAGAATTCAAACCTTCAAGAGAGCACCAGAGAAAGTTGAACCCCAATCTTAAAGAAGTGGTTCGCCTTGAGGTCCTCAAACTGCTGAAAGCCGGCATCATCTACCCAATTTTAGATTCCCAATGGGTCAGCCCTGTCCAAGTGGTCCCCAAAAAGGGAGGAACCACCGTCATGCTAAATGATAAAAATGAGCTAGTTTCCACAAGGACCGTCACAAGTTAGAGACTATAGGAAACTAAACAAAGCAACAAGAAAAGATCACTACCCTCTACCTTTCCTCGACGAAGTCCTCGAACGCCTAGCCCATCAAAAATACTTCTGTTACCTTGATGGTTATTCTGGGTTCTATCAAATCCCTATACACCCGGAAGACCAAGAGAAAACTACCTTTACCTGCCCCTTTGGAACCTATGCTTTCAGAAGAATGCCTTTTGGACTATGCAACGCACCTGCCACCTTCCAACGGTGCATGTCAGCTATTTTCACAGGATTAACCGAGTCCATAATGGAAGTATTTATGGACAATTTTTTGGTTTACGGTGATTCCTTTGACAACTTTCTACTCAATCTTGAACGAGTTTTACAAAGATGCAAAGAAACCAACCTAATTCTGAATTGGGAAAAATGTCACTTTATGGTGAAAGAAGGTGTGGTCCTGGGTCATCAAATAAGCGACAGAGGAATCGAAGTGGATAAAGCTAAGATTGAAATCATTTTGAAACTAACACCACCCAAGGACGTCAAAGGAGTAAGAGCATTTTTGGGTCACGTCAGATTCTACAGAAGATTTATAAAGGATTTCTCAAAGATAGCTAAACCAATGACCCACTTGCTGACCAAAGAAGAAGAATTTATCTTTAATCAAGAGTGTCTAAATAGCTTTACAACTTTGAAGAACGCCTTAGTTACTACTCCCATTCTGAGAGCCCCCGACTGGTCACAACCATTTGAAATTATGTGTGATGCCAGCGATTATGCTATAGGGGCAGTTCTAGGGCAAAGAATTGATAAAAAACCTTATGTCATATACTATGCTTCTAAGACACTTGATGAAGCACAAAAGAACGACACCACTACGGAAAAGGAGTTCTTAGCGGTCATCTATGCGTTCGAGAAATTTTGATCCTACTTGGTCGGATCAAAAGTCATAGTCTACACTGACCATTCAACAATAAGATACTTAGTCTAGACACAGGATGCAAAACCTCGACTCATTCGATGGGTCTTAATGCTTCAGGAATTTGACCTGGAAATTAGAGATAAAAGCGGGGTGGAAAATGTTGTAGCTGACCATCTCAGCCGCATTGAAGTCAAGGATGATGATAACGTACCTATCTGAGATTCCCTCCCTGATGACCAGCTCATGAAAATCACTATTGGATTCCTCTGGTATGCCGACATAGTGAACTATCTGGCTACATGAATCATCCATCCTTCCGCCTCTCACCACGACAGAAAAAAGTTCCTCCCCGATGTAAAGCAATACTATTGGGATGAACCTTACCTTTTTCGCCTATGCGCGGATGGACTCTTCCGTCGCTGCTTACCTGAAGAAGAGATTACCCTTGTCTTCGAGCATTTCCATTCTGGCCCCACTGGGGGACACATGAGTTCAAAGAAAACCGCTATGAAAGTTCTGCAATTAGGTTTCTTTTGGCCAACAATAGCAAAAGATTCCTACGATTTTGTAAAATCATGCAACAAATGCCAATTTTCTGGCAGCATATCTAAAAGGAATGAAATGCCCCTCACCATGTGGCAAGAGATTGAACTTTTCGATGTGTGGGGGATAGATTACATGGGCCCCTTCCCTTCTTCATATGGTTTCTCCTGCATTCTGGTTGCAGTAGACTATGTCTCGAAATGGGTTGAAGCTATACCCACAGTGTCCAGTGATTCCAAACCAATCATTAAGATGTTTAAAGATATCATTTTCCCCAGATTTGGAGTCCCCCGAACTGTCATATCCGACGGAGGAACCCATTTTCTGGAACGAAGCTTTGAAGCCCTCTTAAAGAAATACAGAGTTAACCATAAAGTTGCCACACCTTACCACCCACAGACCAGTGGTCAGGTTGAAGTTTCAAATAGACAACTGAAGGCAATCTTAGAAAAAATAGTTAATAGACACCGCACTGACTGGTCCACCAAGCTTCCCGATGCCCTTTGGGCTTACCGAACAGCTTATAAAACACCAATCAGGACAACCCCGTTCCGTTTAGTATATGGGAAGTCATGTCATCTTCTAGTGGAACTGGAACATAAGGCTTGGTGGGCCATTAAACAACTGAATTTTGATTTCAAAAGTGCCGGAGAAAATAGACAACTCCAACTACAAGAACTAGAAGAGCTCCGAATGACCGCTTATCAAAGTGCCAGGATCTATAAAGAACAAACCAAGATGTGGCACGACGATCATCTAAAAAGAAAAAAAATCGTCGTTGGGGATAAAGCACTCCTTTTTAACTCCAGGCTCAAATTGTTTCCCGGAAAACTCCGCATGATGTGGTTCGGGCCTTTCACCATCAAACATATATACCCAACTGGAGCTGTCATAATTGCTGACAACAATGGTGGAGAAAGGATAGTCAATGGCCATCAATTAAAAAAATACTACACTCCAGCAGATAAAATGCCGAGACAGACTATTGCAATCAGAGACACCACAACATCATCATAACAACATCAAAACCTCGTCGAGCCAGCGACGTAAATCCCAGGTGCTACTTGGGAGGCAACCCAAGATCTGAGTATCACTTTTTATTTTTCTGTTTCCTTTGTTTAATTTAGGATTATCATCTTTAATCTGAAAATATAAAAATTCACATAACCAAAATAAACATAAAAAATATAAAAAATCAAAATACCCTTAACCCTTATAAATGGTCTTGAAACCGTTTGGAGCCAAACGATCCTGAAATCGTTTGGAGCCAAACAGTCTTGAAAACCATTTGGAGCCAAACGGTCTCGAAAAACATTTGGAGTCAAACGGTCCTGAAACCGTTTAGAGCCAAATGGTCCTGAAACCATTTGGAGCCAAACGATCCTGAAACCGTTTGGAGTCCAAACGGTCTCAAAAACCATTTGGAGTCCAAATGGTCGCTAAACCGTTTGACCTAGGGATTTTTTATAAGGTCAACCCCCTGAATCCTATAAATATAACCCCTCCCCCTTCTTCTTTCTTTCGACTCCAGAACTTCCTTAAACCCTCACGCATCCCTGTCTCCCCAGTTCTCACTCCCGCGCAACCCACAGCGTCAGCTCACCGGCACCACCTTAGCATCTGCGACACCCATCCGTTACCATCACTCTCGTCGTCGTCCTCCTCACCCACAACAACAAGGTAGACATGCCACCATCGCCAACACCTGCAATGCCGCCGCGGCTCCCTGTTCTATTGCACAATTGTCCTTTTCACCTCCGCAACCGTCTTTATCACTGTCGACATCTTCGGTGCTGCTACGACACCCCCGCCTTATCCTCCTTATCGATGCCCTTATCATCTCCAGCCATCATCGTCCTTATCGTCGCCGCTGCTTTCGCCAGCCGCTCCCCGACGTTTTACCTTCCAAACGGTCTCCAAACTATTTGGAACCAAACGGTCTCCAAACCGTTTGGGACCAAATGGTCTTCGAAACCGTTTGGCCTTTCACAACCGCCTGTATTTTGTTAAATCATAAAAACACATAAAATCTAATTTCAAACTTGTTATTCTAACACATGACTTTCCATTTTCAGAAATGGCATCACCAGCTAAGAAAGCCACAGGAACTACCGACGCTCCTTTCTGGACAAGGGAGCAACTACGCGAAGAGTGCGACAGGCTCCAGCTGATCATCACAAACTATGAAAAGATTGGGAAGCTCACACCAAAGGTGGACCTGATCAAAGTAATAAATGAAGTTGACAGACTCAATCGGTGCCTCACCGAAGACCCTATCAAAGAAGAAGTGGAAGATATCTCATCATCTGATGATGAGGGCTCATAATATGAGCCCACTCCCGAGGTAGAATCCCCCACCACAAAACCAAAGGGAAGAGGAAGGCCCAGGAAGCCACTACAACTCAACCAACAAAGAAACGGGCAAGAAAATAGGTTCACCCAGCAACTGCTAGGGAACAAACCCTGGCAGACTTCATTCCACCAACCACTACCGCCACTACCACTCCCCCCACCATCACTGTCCCTATTTTCCCTCCCATCACCACTACAGCACCACCACCAGAAAACCTCTACATCCACACCCTCCCATCCATCCAAAAAGTGCTGAAACCAAAAAAGTACGTCTGCTCTAGCGTACTAATGAAGATGGGGATCTACAATAGAATCCTCACTTTACTTGATAACGCCAATCTAGCACGGCTGTGCTTTGTTCCCGAGATTTCCTACGTCGAACCCTCAACTGAATTCTTTACTTTTCTCAACAAAGAGGCTGTTGACATTATGGATAGACCATAGGATGGAGGTGACCGTAGGCTGGTCACTAAGCTCTTTGGCAGCAAGGTTGTCATCACAGAAAATATGTTGAATGAAATTTTTATAGACAACCTGGAGCAGCTTTAGAAAGCCAAAGTTGTTGGAACAGAGAACTCCAGTTTCAACAGACATAACTTCTAGAAATCCCTGACAGGGATCGCCAGCTACGAGGCAAAGACATGCAAGGCCTCGAACATACAATCTGGATTAGTGTGCACGCTGCATAAAATTCTCACCGACGCACTATTCCCCAGGATAGAGGGAAGGAATGTCATAATTTCAGATCTCTTTGTTCTCTGGTCTATCCTACATGGGATGCTAGTCAACATTGGACGTCATTTGATCCAGAAGCTATCCGCTTATGCCCTGGGGAAGGAAGTATGCATGGGGGGTCATATCACATCCATCATCAAATATCTCAAGATGGATAGACTTTTACCCAGATGCAAGCAGATAAAGGGTGACATCCTTACCAATGAACAAACCTTGAAGAACTCCTACATCATCAAGGAAAATGATGCAAAGTTATATTACATCTTCTGACCTACAGTCAGATCTTCCAGAACTCTCCTATCGCTTTCGGAGCTTGCAAATTATGACACGGAAAAGCTCCTCTTCTCTGATGAGGAGCTTACAAAACTCATAGCTTCGGTTAAAGCAACCGAAAAGAAAACAAAAGCAGGACAGACAGAGCTGAGTATCACTGCCCCGAAAGCTCGACCAACAAAGATTCCTGTGAAATGACCTTCCAGAAGGCACTCGCAGGCACAACAGCTATCAGGGACACCGACATCAAGGCCAAATCCAGAGGCCGAACCCCTCCCTGAAGAAAACATCACCACCTCGTCAATAGACTCTTTTATTAGGAGTCTGAATGTTGAGCTTGCCTCCACCACCCCTTCCACACTACCACTCACCACCACCACACCTTCCACCTCTACCCCACCATCCTCCACCCTTCCACAATCCACCACTCTCCCATCATTTTCTACAATGATGTCCACATCCCCTTTTCCTGACTCACCATTTTTCACTTCTAGCATCCCCTTCTCCACTTCAATGCCCGATTTCACCACCTTCACTTCCATCCCCACCGATTTCCCCCCAACATCATCGATCCCACCATTCTCACCGGGAATGTCACTACCTTTCCCATCCACCACCACCGCGACACCGCGGGTGACTCCATCTACAGTCACCACGCAGTTCGCAAGACCATCCACTGTGTCTTTTTCACAAGACACTTCTTTCCTGCCACCTCGACCCCAGCCACCCCACCCTTCCATAATTGGGGTCCCT
This sequence comes from Alisma plantago-aquatica, assembly GCA_963693085.1. Lineage (NCBI taxonomy): Eukaryota > Viridiplantae > Streptophyta > Magnoliopsida > Alismatales > Alismataceae > Alisma > Alisma plantago-aquatica. The sequence continues at coordinate 1,341,596,667 of OY856411.1, read as the reverse complement.
TTTACAAATGTCGGTGAGGAATTCGGACGTCAATTTGACACCATCTGAAACCTCCTCACCGATCCTTCTAACATAATGCATTCTATTTTTTCTTGTGTCCAGGGTCTGTCTAAACAAGTTGCCAAGATCGATGAGCAGAACCGCTCCTTGCCAAGCATCCTCCATGGGCTACAGCAACGACAAGACGTAGTAGCCAAGCAAGTTGATCATATCAACGACTACTACAAAAACCTGCCCAAGCTGGTCCTTGGAGTTAAAAGCCAGCAAGAAGCGTTGGCCAAGCAAGTTGATGGGATCTCTATGTAGACTCAACCTCTGCCTGAGACCCTCTGCGAGCTCAAGCAGCAACAACTAGCCTTTAACACGTGCTTGGACGATATCAGCGACACCCTCACACAACTCAACTATCGCCAAGAGGAGTCGGTAAATAATGAAATCCAACAATTACGAGCTCAAGTAACAGATCTTACAGCACGACTCCTCTCTACCGAGGGATGATATTCAGATCTCAAGGAAAAACACGACGCACTACTCGAAACACACGAGCATGTACAAGTGGCGTTTGATGAGCTACAATCAATCCATTGGCAGTGCAAAAAGACAGCACAAAAGAAAATAGCTGACAAAGCAGCAGATGATGAAGAAAGAGAAGATGAAGACGAAGATGACTCTGATTCCTCAACAGATTCAAATGAGGATACCACCTCCTCAGATGACAAATCTGACGGCCCAGACAATGCTGGGGAAGGCCCCAGTCGAGGAGCAGAGCCCTCTTCAAAAGGAAACGACAAAGACCACCAAGAAGGTGGACATGACCCCAAGTCCCCCACCCACAATGAGAATGTGAACATATCTTATGGGGACCAATTCATCAACTACTCCGCCATGGGATCCTTGGGGGAGACTGCAAAAGATGCGGCTTTTTGCTAAGTTCCATCAATTTATATTAGGAACCATCACAAGCCCACCAGCAACAGCAGTTCAACAATTCTCCACACTTGCACAATCAGTGCTCTTCTCCCCAAAACCGGAAGAATCAGATTGAGTACGCTTAGATACAGATGAAGAGATCGATTGTGCCTCCGATTCTGACAAAGATGAAGATCTGCAAAATTACATAGACAACTTGGAGCAGCCTTCATCCCCCCCTCTGCAAGAGCTCCCCCCGCTGCCACCCCTACCTCACAAAATGATTGATCTAGATATGGCGGCCATCTCTACTTTAGATTCTCAAGACATCTTTATTCTGAACACTATTTTCGACGATGACAAAGAGGGGAGAGAGATCATTTACCATAATACAAAGACTAAGCGCAAGTTGACACGTGAAGATTTCCGCAACATCCTTCGACCATGGTCAACAATGCCGATGGCAATCTTCCGTGTCCTTCTTGCCAACTGCATCAAAACGTACATAAGATCAAGGAGGCAGCAACCAGTATTCAACGCCTCACCTGCTCTATCTATAGGCTTGTTAAACAAAGAAATTCGAGCAAAGTCAATAGAGTGTCTGCGTGCTGGCCTAGCATGATGGGCATGCTACATAACCGTGCCCTTTCAAGTTTCCGACCACTGGTTGTTTATGATTGTGGATACCATGGCTCGCGACGCCAAAGTGTACAACTTCTGTGCCAGTGAGCTACCTGTCGGAAAGATAAATTTTGTTGGAGAAGAAGCAGGAGAGGCAGGATGTATACATTTCAGGCTTCTCAAGCTAATCTGGGCTGCACACCTGTCCCTCCGCCAAGATTGGAGCCAACCCTGGTTCCAAATCATAATCCCACAAGTCCAAACCACCGAGGGATCTGGGGATTGCGTATTTTGCACTATCCATCACATTCAGGCGCTAAACCAAGAAATCCCCTACACCGAGCTAATCGCTGAAGATTTTCACTCTCTGCGAGGGCGCTACGCCATGGAGCTCATCTATGATACAAGGTTCTTCAAGGACCCTACTATGGCACTAGATGAAATACCTTGCAACCTTTTCTCAGCCATCCAACGTCCCCAAAGGCGACCCTTCAGACAAACATTAAGGGAGTTGGAGAAAGAAACACAACCCGCCACTGTCCCCGAGAAGAAACAATGGGACCCTTAATCTTTTGACCTGGAGCAAGACAAAGGGGACATCGATCTGTTAACCGGGGCAACCATCAAGAAATCCTCATCAAAAATGGTGCCCCTATCTGCCATAGATCCATCTTTTCCCAATTTTGACCTTGAAGCTTGCAAAACTCTATCCGCCAATGAACTTCTCCTTATCATGTCTCGGCTATATGTCGACAATGATGAGCTGATTTTTCTTGCTGGAGATATCTTGGTTATGGCAGATACCCTCTGAGAAACTGTTCAATTTAAAGGATCTCTGTCCGTCAGTCTGATGGCTTCCTATCAAAATCTGCTAGGACGAAACTATCCTACGGTTTACATGGCATCCCCTTACATGAAGGACGATCTATTAAAGTTAAAGAACTTTGGAACAACTGAGGCACTCATTTCCTTCTTACAACATACGACCCCGAAGTTCATCATTATTCCCTTCCTTCATTCAGAACACTACATGTTATTGGCAACGAATCTTCATGAAGGAACAAGAATCATATACAACAGTTCCGACAGCCAGTACAATCCAGATCAACAACATTACACTATGACACCAAGAACGCCCACAGAGGAGGTGGCGAAGGAGTGTGCTGACCAACTTCATGTCCTTGTCAACACGCATACACGAGCATACATCAAAGAACACTTTCATCACCCCGCCTTCAGCCACAAGTGCCCACAGCAGCTCTGCGAGTCAAACGATTGTGGCTTCCACGTCCTCTACTAGATATACACCATCATAACACTTGGAAGACCAGTAGAAGATATGACAGAAGTGGATTATCATGCGTAATGAGGGAAGTTCACTGCTAATCTCCTCTGCACTCATGGAGCCAATAAAGGACTAACAGAAGCCTGATGCCCTTGTCCCTATACTACTCAACCTATCACTTTGACACTCTACGGACAGAGTGAGTGATAAGTTAGGGGGAGAGTACACTGGACAAGGGCTAGGTATCATTTCTAAATCCTTCCTTCTCAATCTTCCCTTTCAATTCTGTAAAAAAAATTTCTTAGATTTCATTACACATTTAGTTTTTGCTTTACACAAAAATTTTCTTAGCTTTCCTGATAATAAATCCCACTCATAAAGAATAACATCCCTCTTGGAACAAAATCACCTCCAGCTAACCTTAGAATCAAGTTAGTCCTCAAAAGTAATAACAAGAATAGCACTTAGACATATAATGGCGACCTAATAATTTCTCTTCACTCTTGATTTTCACGCTTTTGTTTCACTTCTACATCCGACTCTCCACAGGTCAATATCAAGGACGAAATAAGCCAAGTGCTCTCAAGGACGAGAGGGGCATCAGGTGACATCCAAATCAAGAAGTCTCGCAAGTGGACCATTAAAAAGAAACCAAAAAGTGCATGTCGAGAAACTCTAAGAATACCTTTCCTCTCTTCAAATAAAAGAGGCTTGGCCGCCCAAAAATAATTTCCCTAAAAACCCCAAATCCTAAGCTTGTGAGTTTATGAATAAAAGCCAGAGAATCGAATAAAACTATGAGAGTTGTGCCATAAATAAGGACCTATATAAAGAACCAATGAAGGTCTCACCCGGCCGGCACATTCAGCTGCCCTCACGAAGACAGATGTGTCGTGTGCAGTAGTGAAACCCTAAGGTATCTAAATATATGAAAGGCTTATGAAGGACTCACCCAGCCGGTACATTTAGCTGCCCTCACAAAGGCAGATGTGTCATGCCCGGTAGTGAGATCCTAAAAGCATATACAACCCCTCCCTCACTTTAAGGGGGAGTTACACATCAAGCCTTTAGCCAACCCTCATACCCACTCTAGCTTCTGGTAGTTTTTCTAGAGAGGTATAAAGCTGATTAGAGTCAATGGCATGCATAGAATTAAAAAAATGTGGTCCCAATGCAGGCTACGAGATACGGAAGAAACCTGAGACCCAAGCAACTCTCAATACCTGAAAGAGTTAAGGCAAACAATAAGACCCAATATGACCTTAGGAGAGCTCGGGTTTATAATTAAAGCAAGAGTATGGAGATCTTAACTAAATAAAATCACCTCACCATTACATGCCTTAGCTCTATCTAACTTGAGGACAAGCTAGACTCTAAGTTAGGGGGGGTGATAACCTCCAATTTTGAGATGTTATCTTAGTAATTTTCCTCAGTTTTCCATACTCTTTCTCAGACAAAGTAGATAGAATCATTAACTTTCCTCCCTTATTGCAAATATACTGTTAGATTAACTTTTTCTCTTTTTACTTACTGAAAAAAAGACAAAAAAATCACAAAAAGCTCCACACAGTCTCAAGACCACATGAAGCCAATCGGTCCCGAGACCGCATGGAGTCACACGGTCTCAAGACCGCATGAAGCTAATCGGTCCCGAGACCGCATGGAGTCACACAGTCTCAAGACCCCATGGAGTCACATGGTCTAAAAACTGCATGGAGTCACACGGTCTCAAGACCGCATGAAGCCAATCGGTCCCAAGACTACATCGAGTCACACGGTCTCAAGACCACTTGAAGCCAACCGGTCTCAAGACCGCATGAAGCCAATCGGTCCTGAGACCGCATAAAGCCAACTGGTCTCAAGACCACATGGAGCCAAACGGTCTTAGAGTCCAAATGGTCTCAAAGTCCAAACGGTCTCAGAAGCCAAATGGTCTTTGAACCCAAACGGTCTTCACCCAAAATTACCCAAACCGTTTGGACTCCACTTAAGCCTATAAATAAGACCCAATGGGTCCTCCCAAAGGCATCAAGTTTCAGACACCCAGAGGCTACCTCTACTACTCCAGAGCTATTCCAACCTCCATCCTCTGCCCAAAGGCTGCCGGTCTGAGATCCACACTCCATCCTAAAGCTACTTTCTCTCTCATCAACCAAGAAGGTGGGAAGAGAAGGATTCATCATCAAGCAAGCTGTGAAGTGTGAAGATCGTCTCTCTCTTCTCCAAGGGATTGACCTTCCTCCCTCCTTCGTGGAGATGACATTCTCTCTCTCTTCTCACCTCATTCTTTATTCTTGCCATGAGTGAGTAGTCTCATACACTAGGGTGCGTGGAATAGCCCCGCTACCATCGGAAGAGTAATCTTTTGGTGTAAGCACTAGCTCCATCAACCCTCCCAGAAGGATGTTTAGGTTCGCGTAAGCATCACCTTAGGCATCAGATTTCTCATCGCCATCTGTATCATACACTTACAGTTTCGAAGATATAGATATCCAACAGAAGTTGCGGCCCTCTGTTAGGATGTTTAGGCACACAGAAGCGTCACCGTGGGCTAGATGGCTCATCCCCTCATGTATCATTCACTTATGACCTTAGGGAATCCTATTCTATTTCTAGTCAGGGAGTCAACCATGTTAATTGACATTCAAACCTACATATTGAAGTTCTCACAACATAGGAAAGAACAAGATAAAAGCATGCAGGTGATCAATCCACAAGCACACATCGACGATTAATAATGAAATGAAAATTTACGTACATGTCAAGGAATGTTTAATGAAAATACATATAAGCATGGGCAGCGGGGCTAGTCCATGCACCCCAGTGAAAGTAAACTACTCGCTCATGATGCAAGGAACAAAAAGAACAAGGGAGAGGGTAGATTTTTCCATGAGCATGATGTAGAAGGTAGTCACAGCTCAGTGAAGATACAGTCTTCTATACCACGTCGAAGCAGATCTGGACAAGGAGCGAGGGAACTGCGATAGACGGGGAAGACCTTCTCTATCCACCTTCCTTCTCTTCTCGTCATTCTTGTTTGCAATAGAAGGAGCGGGGTTTATATGCGTATTTGGCATGGATGTACATGATGATCGGGATCGAACCTGCGTTCAGGTAGCCTGGTGGTGTCCCGGATATGATGCCTAAATGAGGACCCAGTTGGTCCAATTTATAGGTTTGGGTAGAGTCCCACTTGGTTTGGACATTGGTCTTCACATTTTTGGTGTGAGCCCTTTACAGGGTATGGGAGGACTGGCCTAGCTCTTCTCATGGTTTGGAACACTATTAACATCTTTCACGGTTTGGAAACCGCTAGGGTTTCTCATGATTTAGTGCTTTCACAGTCTTGGAAGACCGGTTGCCTCTCATGAGCCTTCACAGTTTGGGTCTTGCGCCCTAGTGATATTCATACTCCAAGGGGTCCTTTCCTCACAGTTTTAGGGACCGATCTCCTTCTCGCAATCTTGAGACCGCGAGCGTCGCCCATGCAGTTTGGGGATCAAGCGACTTCTTCACGATCTGGGGTCTTCAGGGTTTGGTGTCTTCACGGTCAGGGATGCCCTCATGGTCTGTAGCCTTCTCAATTTCGAGATTACTGCCTTCCTCATGGTCTTGAAGCTGTGAGGGATCTCACGGTCTTGAGACCGCGAGGGCACGATCAGCGTGACAGGTGGTCGGGCGGAGAAGGATGTTGGCAGAGTGGAGATGGCATTCGTGGAGAAGGGAAGAGAAGAGATGACGGTAGGCTTAGGTGATAGAGGACGGCCCTGTGGTGGAGAAGGATGAAGTAGGTTGCCATCATTACAGGTGGATCGAGAGGGCCATGCAAACTTGCAAAGTGGGGAAGGAAGAAGCAGAGGCGGGAAAGCCATGCAAGGTTGCAGGTGTTGATGAGGCGGCAGTATTGTAAATGTGTCAGTGCAGTAGAGAAGCAAGTCGTTGTGATGGTGGCAGGGAGGAGAAGGGTGGTTATGGTGGAGAGTTCTTCACAGTTTGGGATGGAAGCTTCCTCGCGGTCTTGGAAGATCATGAGGGCACTCCTTGCGGTCTTGAGACCGTGAGGGGAGTCAAAGCCTACTAAACTGTGAGGAAGGGTGAGGGTTGAGAAAGGTGGGCCCGCAACTAGTGGTGGGCCCCACTTAGTAGGGCTTGACTCGGATGAAGAGAGAAGGACATGGTGATGGTTGATGAAGGTGGTATGGATGGTGAAGCTAGAAGGAGGATGCTGATGAAGATGGAGGTGGAAAGTGAAGCAAGTGATGGTGATGACCATTGATGAAAGGTGAAGGAGACGAAGGGTGTTGATGAACGTGGATTTAGATGTGCTCGAGATCAACAGAGAAGGTATAGTTGATCAGGGATGTGGCAATGATAGGAGGATCTAGGGTTGAGTGAAGGTGGACCCCAGATGAAGATTCAACCTCATCGTGATCTGCATAATCTGCAGGAAATTCATATAAAACCCTAGTCAATAAGCAAGATTGCAATTTGTAATATTTAGGGGATAAAGGTGAATGTAATGAGTCTAATTGGGACCACAATGGCAACTGAAAATCATGATGAATGTGGATTCATCATATTATCACTTCACAAATTCATAGTGATAAACTAGAGACAGAGGATAGTCACCATTATGGAAACACAAAACAAACAAATAAACTTTTTGAAAAAATGCATCATTACACCACCATAAGTTGCCAAAAACTTCAAGTTTTGTATAGATCCCTATTTCCATGGACAATCTGGCATTTATCAAACCATGCATCTCCATATCCCACCCTCCATATCTAATATCACATTGTTAGGAAGTCAACCAGACAATTTTTCAAAAGAAACCTCACAACCTCTTTCTCGGGTATCATCCTCATTGTCTAACTAGGCACCTCAAAACCAACACAACGAATCACATCACTTAGAAGTGGGGAACCAATTATTCTCCTTAGAAAGCATACCACATTTTCACATATCGATGACATATATGCCCTTCAAATTCCATCTGGAATATCACAAGACCACAAAATGTCAAACTCCCCATTTGTCTCATTTGGTATGACAATATCCTTACTGATAACACTATGAAGAAGAGAGATTTCCTTAGAACCTCTGCATTCCTTCTGCGCTCCCAACATGAGGAAACAACTACACATCTCTTTGTCCACTACTTGAATTTCTCCCTCCTTCGAGACCGTTTATTCTTTCCATATAACTTGCGTGCATCAACATTGATAAATACCCAACATATGTTTCACATCTCTCAACCCATACATCAAGAAGCCTCCATAAATAAAACCCTACCACCATCCTTGTTATGGATGTATGAATTGAAATAAATAAAAGAAGATTCAACAACCAATACAACAACAATAATATACTCATCCAAAATGTACATCATAAAGCAGATTAAAGAGAACAAGCTTCCAAATACACATTTTGGATACAAGACAACTACTTAGAGGGACTACACCATTGAGGGTATCCTTGCAGAGACCAATGGTTGTTGATGTTCCATTTCCATTTAGAGGCCTACTGCCTACTATCGAGTTGCGTCCCCCTTTTTACTTTACCTATCATATTTTGAACTCCATCAACAAGGCCCTTTTACTCATAGAGTCTATGACACTCCTAGTGCTATTTACTCTATGATCAACTCCATATAGTTACTCTATGCACTTAATGTCTTAACATGCACATGTATGTTAAAATGTATATGATTTTTTCATAAACAAATATTAATTAGGTAGTATAATAGGCATGATGGAAGTTTGGATATCCATATCTAATGTTTTTTAATGTCAAAACCATACAAGAGTTCTAGTCTTAGTGTAATTTAAATTCCCTTTCTACTGGGGGTTTGGTGTTATGCAACACCTACAAGTATTTCTATAGTATAGACTTAACTAACACTCTCCTTGGCTGACTTGCAAAATAGTTTTGTTGCAATGCTTTCACCCTTTCCGTTCCATGTCATAAACTCAACAAGAACCATTGGGCACCTATGATTTCCAACGCTCGACTACCAACCTAATTTGATACAGAGGCTTCCTACTACTAAATCTATACCTCAATGACCACATTAAAAAAAAGATTAGCTGGATAAAGACAATCTCTCAAACTAGTGCTACATTGATCAATTCTTACATCATAGCAAATGATTTTTTACCGACTTTCACTTCCATTATCCTTATAAATCAGGTCCATGAGGGCAGGGATGGTTAGTAAACTTTCCTAAGACTCATATAAACAATATCAACTAAAAATTCCAAGCAAGGATTTTTTGACAAGAATTGGGAAAGTAAAATATCCTCTTAGGAGTTACATTAGTCTCATTCATGGGAGAAAACAAATTGTTCTAAAAGAAAACACTAGAGATAATATATGTGATCCTTCATCTATCATAAACTTTATGTTTTGTGAATTAGTCATCTTGGAGTTTATTTCTTCATTCTCTAGGTATACAGTGTTGGTATGTATGCCCATAGAGCAAGTCATATGATGATTGTAATGGGATACTTTGTAAATGATTTGAATAATAATAAAGGCAATTTCCAATCTATATGTTTAAACTGTTTCTGAGATGATTGTGTAACATGATAGATGTCTAAAGATTGTTTTATTCAATGACATATGCTTTTAGGTTCATGACCTAAATGATGAGATCATATGGATGTTAAGAGTATACATTCTTGTTTAGTCCCTAGTCAGTTGTTATTGTGGAAATAGCCATAGACATCAATAACACTGAAGACTAGATTGTGTGTTGGTTGATGACAGAATCTCATTAGTCATGATATAGTGATATCAAACCAAGCACATAGGTACTTGTTAGAGAACAAGGTACCGGACAGACCCACCGTGAGAGTGACACATGGAACCATGACTTGGTAGTCACAGTCAGCTCTCACAGTGATGGTGGTGAATGTGATTCTTAGACCTGAAATCACTACACTCAACACATGTCGTTGGGTACACTTTGACATCATCAAACGCAATCCTGAAACATGGGTTGTTATAAAGGTGATGATTGGGTGGCTTTGACACATGGGGCTTTTGAGGGGTGAGTGATAGTTATGGGATTTGTCCCTCCTAAGGGAGTTTGATATCCTTGGCCACTTGATGAGTAGGATTGAGAAAGGCATGCACATGCACGTGTGAATCAATATGTGATATTGATGTCATACACATCTCACTCGGTATACTCCGAGATCAAGGAAATGAATGAACATTGACAGGATGACTATTCCATGCCTCGAGTTCATTCTGGATATCAGTGACAAAGGAATTATACATTCACCGTAACACCATTCACGGATTGTAGGATGAAAGTTGTTCTCCAACTTTCTACTTTCACTTGGGTAGCAATGATGTGTGACTAGACACCGCTCTTTGCTTGTGAAGTCATAAATGTTATGGACTGTCACTGCCAACGTGAAATGGACCTGCAGGGTCACACACATAGGATCTAACCTGGAAGAGGAGTTTATCCACAAATGATGTTTAGATTGATTACTAAAGCAGTTTAGTAGTTCAATTAAACACTTAATCAATTGATAGCTCAATATCATAGTGTTCAAGGAGTTGGACCAATTGATTAGAGTATCAGATTGATTAAAACTGCAATTGACTGATTCTGCATAGTCTGCATTCCCAACTGATCGGCTCATATGATGAACCGATCAGCTGAGCTGGGTGAACTGATTAGTTCACGGGATGAGCCGATCGTCTCAAGGCCAGGGTGAGACGACCGGTTCAAGGGTTGAACCGATCGTCTCAACTGGCGCAACCGAGCGAATTGGGAAAGTGAGATTGGTGGGAAACTAATTTTGTTTCGCTTATCTAATTCGATTAGAACAAGGAAATAAAATAGGATTGTCAATTTGAGTTGAACCAGGATCACGAACCGATCGGCTGTAGCATCCAACCGATCAGCTCAGGCATCCAAACGATTGGCTGGTGTGACCAACCGATCGGCTGGAAGGTCCAGACAATCGTTTCAGGGTTGAAACGATCGGTTCAGCCGACGCAGTTTGTCAGATTTTGTGGAAATCTCGAACCCTTCTACTCCTGCTTAGTCCCATATTTCTGGGGCAAGATAACCCTGTCCCATGACTCTCCTATATATATAGGGGTATTGGGGGCTTCTCGAAGTACAACTCAGTGCAAGTTGATTGCTCTGCAAAGTTGTTGTTCTCTCTGGTTTTGGTAAGCGAGAGAGAGCCCGAGCAAGTGCTTCCCGCAAAGGGAGGTGCAGCAAGGGAAGGACAACTGCAGTTGAAATTGACAAGCAGGAGAGTGTGTTGACGACTAGTACGTCAACAGGAGGGTGCGACTCCTTCCACTTCCTTGTGGGACAAGGAGAGTGGAGTTCCGGGTGGTCTGTGTGGACTACTTCAGAGGCGGGAGGACACTGCCGCTCAGGAGGACAACTGTCATCCGACAGTCCGGTAGGAGGAGGAGTCTTCAGTCCCGGTGCGACCAGGAGCTGCACAGACACCGTCCAAGACTGGAGGTGAAGACCGCGCAAGGTGCGTGGTACTGTCGCCGAGCAAGCCTCGGGACAAGGTATGATTCACAAACCATCTTTCCTATTATATAGATGTTGACGCGATTCCTTTTGTTCCGGGTTTGGGGAGAAATTTTTTTTTTGTTTCCGCTGCTTCTCTGCCTCCCATAAAACCCAACAGTGGTATCAGAGCCAGGTTAACCTCTCTATATTTTAGGATTATCTATGTGATCGATTTTGGTTTGTCGCCTTTATTTATTGCATGCGATGCGAATAATATCGGCTTTATATATGTCCAATCCACAAATCCCTAATATACATATATGATATGTAATATTAATGCACTCGATACGCGTCGCCCTTAAACGAGTTTTGTGGTGGATGTGTAGCATGATTATGGCCTATAAACCCCTATATCTGTGTATGGTTGTTTGTGTGGTTGCTTGCATCTCGGTCTGCGCACCGATTCCCTTTCTCATATTCCTGATGTAACTCGAAATAATTGAGAATTCTTTTCCTACCTTTGCTCCCCCCGAATGTAACTCGGGGTTTCTCTTTTCAATTGTAAAATAGGATAGATTTTATTTCTTATTATGTCATAGAACGGCGGACAACCTGAAGATGATCGATTCAAGGAGTGAACCGATCGGTTGGTGATCCTGACGGCCAGTTCGAGGAGCAAGATGAGCTGGTGGCGACCTGAGGAGATGCACGATGACCGATGAACCGATCGGCTGGAGGCGCCAGTCGATCGGCTGGTGGCACCTGAACAACCAACCTGATGGCGAGCCGATCAGTCTTGGAGATGAGCTGATCAAACCCAGAAAGGCAGGCACATATTTCATCTTGTACAGGTTGCATGTGATGTAGACCTAGATGACCGTGATTCCTCTTGGCTCGAGGAATCACAAATAGGATGGCCATAATCATTGCTTTTTATCGTTTATGCATGTTTTGTGTGTGATATAGCATGTATATGATACGTACTATATATTGTGGTGATTGGATATGTATATGTATATAAAAACCAAATCCCTCATTAAATATTAAGTTTTAGATGCCTTCCAAATGCGACACACGTGAAAAGCTTGACCGACCAAGTGTGGGCACGCCCTAGCATGGTGCACCGTCTATCTCGTGGAAGCGTGAAGGATGAATGTGTGGGTCTGCCCTAGCAGGGTGCATGTTCATCGTGTTGGCTTTGGGTCAGACTTAACTAGGTGACCTAGATAGGATCTAGCGCCTTGAGGCATGGAGATGATCATTGCAAGGAGTTGCATATGACATCTTTCAAGAGATGCATATGATGCAATTGGCAAGAGTTGCCTACCTGAGAGATTTTAGTTGTGGGTGACAGCCCTAGCTGGTCCATAGCTCAAAGGATTTCAGGATCTTGACCCACTAGAAGATTGTACACTGCAATCTTCCGAATTGATGGTGAGGGCTATCAATTTGAGTCAAAATAGTGGGAGCGTTAATTAATTAAAGGCCTAATTAACTATCGTCAAATTTTATTCAAATCAAATCAAAAAGGTTTTGACAAATGCAAATTTTCTCTTGTAGAATGGCAAAAGAATCATCTTTTAAAATGGGCAAATCAATTGAGAATAAATTCCATAACTGGTTGAGGACTGTGAGAAGTGTTCTGCACAATCCAGATATACCAGGAGCCTTATAATCCACTCTATGTACGCTTAATGCGTTGGTGAAGAAGAAAGAAGGTAAGGGAGAGAAGTGTTCTCTCGCCAAACCAATTTCTTCTACATGGAGAGGATGGAAGGAACAATGGAAGAAGAAGTCAGAGATAGAGATCTCTACTTCTGGTGTATACGTAATAGAGATTAACTTTACTACTTCTTCGTCATGGGTACTAGATACCGGATGCGGATCTCACATTTGTTCAAATGTGAAGGATCTTAAGAGAAGTAGGCCTTTAGGAAAAGGCGAGGTTGAACTACGTGTTGCTAATGGGGCAAGAGTTGCCGCCAGTGCCGTAGGAACCTATGAGTTAACTCTACCTAGTGGGCTAATAATAGAGTTGAAGAACTGCTATTATGTACCTGCCATAAATAGGAATATCATTTCCGTCTCCTGTTTGGACAAAGATGGATTTGAATTTCTTATTAAGAATGGAAAGTGTTCCATTTCTAAAGATGGGATCTTTTATGGCAGTGCCCCTATGTCTTATGGTCTATACTTGATAGACTTGGAGACAAATGTATACAACGTAAACACCAAAAGGCAAAAACTCAACGACTCAAACAAAACATATCTCTGGCATTGTCGTCTAGGGCACATAAATGAGAAGCGCATATCTAGACTCCATAAAGATGGTTATCTAGACTCTTTTGATTATGAATCAATAGAGACATGTGAATCTTGTTTGTTGGGCAAGATGACCAAGACTCCCTTTTTAGGTAAAGGTGAGAGAGCTAGTGATCTATTAGGACTCATACATACTGATGTATGTGGGCCTTTTAGAACTAATGCCAGAAATGGGTGTCAGTACTTCATTACCTTCACTGATGATTTCAGTAGGTATGGCTATGTGTACCTAATGAAACATAAGTCAGAAACTCTTGAAAGGTTCAAGGATTTCATGAATGAAGTACAGAACCAGCTTGGTAAAAGTATCAAGGCAGTTCGTTCCGATCGAGGTGGAGAATATTTGAGCCAGGAGTTTGAGGACCTTCTGCGAGCCCGTGGTATTGTATCACAATGGACTCCACCTGGAACACCACAGCATAATGGTGTGTCTGAAATAAGGAATCGCACATTGTTAGATATGGTGCGATCAATGATGAGTTTTGCTGATCTTCCAATTTCTTTCTGGGGTCATGCTCTTGAAACTGCCGTGTTTATGCTTAACTGTGTACCATCTAAATCGGTTCAAAAGACACCATATGAGATATGGTACGGGAAGCGTCCCGATTTGTCTTTTCTGAAGATTTGGGGTTGTGAAGCTTACGTCAAGAAAATGTTTCCTGATAAGCTTGGACCCAAATCCGATAAATGTTATTTTGTTGGATACCCCAAGGAAACGAGGGGATATTACTTATACCACCCTACTGACAACAAAGTGTTTGTTGCCAGGACAGCTGTGTTCCTAGAGAAGGAATTTATTTCCAAAGGAAGCAGTGGGAGGAATATAGAGCTTGAAGAGGTTCAAGCCCAACAAGAAAACATTGAACCGATAGATGTACAAGAGGAAAATGTAGATTCACAAGGTGTTGTGGAATCTCAATCTCCTCAAGTGACACAAGGACCTCGTAGATCTGGTAGGACTCGCCTTGAGCCTAAGAGGTTTGGATACCTTGTAACTCAGGAAGGTGGAGAGTTGATCATAGATGATGATCCAACTACCTTCGTAGAGGCTATGGAGGGACCAGATTCTGAGAAATGGCTAGAAGCCATGAGATCCGAGATGGAATCCATGTACTCCAACAAAGTATGGACTTTGGTGGAACCACCCGAAGGGGTAAAACCCATAGGGTGCAAGTGGGTCTTTAAGAAAAAGACCGACATGGATGGCAATGTGCAAACTTATAAAGGCAGATTGGTTGCAAAGGGTTTTCGACAAATTCAAGGTGTTGACTATGACGAAACCTTTTCTCCAGTTGCCATGATTAAGTCCATCAGGATCATGCTTGCTATTGTAGCTTATTATGACTATGAGATTTGGCAGATGGATGTTAAAACCGCATTCCTTAATGGGAATATTCATGAGGATGTGTACATGACACATCCTGAAGGTTTTGTAGATCCAAAGAATGCCAATAAAGTCTGTAAACTGCAAAGGTCAATCTATGGATTGAAACAAGCATCTCGGAGTTGGAATCTTCGATTTGATGAGGAAGTCAAAGTGTTTGGCTTTATTCAAAATGAAGATGAACCTTGTGTGTACAAGAAGGTTAGTGGGAGCTCGACCACATTTCTCATATTGTATGTGGATGGCATACTTTTGATGGGGAATGATGTCTTAGCCTTAGAGAAGGTAAAGACTTGGCTTGGGAAAACTTTCTCAATGAAGGACTTAGGAGAAGCATCCTATATTCTAGGGATTAAGATCTATAGAGATAGATCTAGAAGGCTTCTCGGACTAAGTCAGAGCACGTACATTGACAAGGTGCTGAAGCAGTTCAGCATGGAGAACTCAAAGAGAGGCAACGTCCCTGTGTTACATGGAGTTACGGTCTCTAGAGCTCAATGTCCCCAATCTTGTGAAGAGAGGGAGCGTATGAATGGGATCCCATATGCATCAGCCATCGGATCCATCATGTACGCTATGTTGTGCACACGCCCAGATGTCTCGTATGCTCTCAGCATGACGAGTAGGTACCAGTCAGATCCCGGGGATGCTCACTGGACAGCCATGAAGAACATCCTCAAGTACTTGCGAAGGACTAAGGATCAGTTTCTTGTGTACGGCGGCGAGGAAGAGCTGGTTGTAAAGGGTTACACCGATGCAAGCTTCCAAACCGATAAAGATGATTACAGATTGCAGTCAGGATTTGTGTTTTGCCTTAATAATGGAGCTGTGAGCTGGAAGAGTTCCAAGCAAGAAACAGTTGCTGATTCTACTACAGAGGCCGAGTATATTGCTGCTTCGCATGCAGCAAAGGAGGTTGTGTGGATCAGGAAGTTCATTTCTGAACTTGGTGTAGTTCCCAGTAGCTGTGATGCAATTGAGCTTTATTGTGACAATAATGGAGCTATTGCACAAGCTAAGGATCCCAGATCACATCAGCGGTCCAAGCACATACTGCGGCGCTTCCATCTCATACGAGAGATCGTACAGCGAGGAGATGTAAAGATTTGCAAAGTACCAACTGAAGACAACATAGCTGATCCACTGACTAAGCCCCTTTCTCAGCAGAAGCATGATGGTCATGCTAGGTCACAAGGACTGCGTTTCCTTGGTGACTGGCTCTAAGTGCAAGTGGGAGTCTGTTGGTATGTATGCCCATAGAGCAAGTCATATGATGATTGTAATGGGATACTTTGTAAATGATTTGAATAATAATAAAGGCAATTTCCAATCTATATGTTTAAACTATTTCTGAGATGATGGTGTAACATGATAGATGTCTAAAGATTGTTTTATTCAATGACATATGCTTTTAGGTTCATGACCTAAACGATGAGATCATATGGATGTTAATAGTATACATTCTTGTTTAGTCCCTAGTCGGTTGTTATTGTGGAAATAGCCATAGACATCAATAACACTGAAGACTAGATTGTGTGTTGGTTGATGACAGAATCTCATTAGTCATGATATAGTGATATCAAACCAAGCACATAGGTACTTGTTAGAGAACAAGGTACCGGACAGACCCACCGTGAGAGTGACACATGGAACCATGACTTGGTAGTCACAGTCAGCTCTCACAGTGATGGTGGTGAATGTGATTCTTAGACCTGAAATCACTACACTCAACACATGTCGTTGGGTACACTTTGACATCATCAAACGCAATCCTGAAACATGGGTTGTTATAAAGGTGATGATTGGGTGGCTTTGACACATGGGGCTTTTGAGGGGTGAGTGATAGATATGGGATTTGTCCCTCCTAAGGGAGTTTGATATCCTTGGCCACTTGATGAGTAGGATTGAGAAAGGCATGCGCATGCACGTGTGAATCAATATGTGATATTGATGTCATACACATCTCACTCGGTCTACTCTGAGATCAAGGAAATGAATGAACATTGACAGGATGACTATTCCATGCCTCGAGTTCATTCTGGATATCAGTGACAAAGGAATTATACATTCACTGTAACACCATTCATGGATTGTAGGATGAAAGTTGTTCTCCAACTTTCTACTTTCACTTGGGTAGCAATGATGTGTGACTAGACACCGCTCTTTGCTTGTGAAGTCATAAATGTTATGGACTGTCACTGCCAACGTGAAATGGACCTGCAGGGTCACACACATAGGATCTAACCTGGAAGAGGAGTTTATCCACAAATGATGTTTAGATTGATTACTAAAGGAGTTTAGTAGTTCAATTAAACACTTAATCAATTGATAGCTCAGTATCATAGTGTTCAAGGAGTTGGACCAATTGATTAGAGTATCAGATTGATTAAAACTGCAATTGACTGATTCTGCACAGTCTGCACTCCCAACCGATCGGCTCATATGATGAACCGATCGGCTGAGCTGGGTGAACCGATCGGTTCATGGGATGAGCCGATCGGCTCAAGGCCAGGGTGAGACGACCGGTTCAAGGGTTGAACCGATCGGCTCAACTGGCGCAACTGAGTGAATTGGGAAAGTGAGATTGGTGGGAAACTAATTTTGTTTCGCTTATCTAATTCGATTAGAACAAGGAAATAAAATAGGATTGTCAATTTGAGTTGAACCAGGATCACGAACCGATCGGCTGGAGCGTCCAACCGATTGGCTCAGGCATCCAAACGATCGGCTGGTGTGACCAACCGATCGGCTGGAAGGTCCAGACGATCGTTTCAGGGTTGAAACGATCGGTTCAGCCGACGCAGTTTGTCAGATTTTGTGGAAATCTCGAACCCTTCTACTCCTACTTAGTCCCATATTGCCGGGGCAAGAGAACCCTGTCCCATGACTCTCCTATATATAGGGGTATTGGGGGCTTCTCAAAGTACAACTCAGTGCAAGTTGATTGCTCTGCAAAGTAGTCGTTCTCTCTGGTTTTGGTAACCGAGAGAGAGCCCGAGCAAGTGCTTCCCGCAAAGGGAGGTGCAACAAGGGAAGGACAACTGCAGTTGCAATTGACAAGCAGGAGAGTGTGTTGACGACTAGTACGTCAACAGGAGGGTGCGACTCCTTCCACTTCCTTATGGGACAAGGAGAGTGGAGTTCCGGGTGGTCCGTGTGGACTACTTCAGAGGCGGGAGGACACTGCCGCTGAGGAGGACAACTGTCATCCGACAGTCCGGTAGGAGGAGGAGTCTTCAGTCCCGGTGCGACCAGGAGCTGCACAGACACCGTCCAAGACTGGAGGTGAAGACCGCGCAAGGTGCGTGGTACTATCACCGAGCAAGCCTCGGGACAAGGTATGATTCACAAACCATCTTTCCTATTATATAGATGTTGACGCGATTCCTTTTGTTCCAGGTTTGGGGAGAAATTTTTTTTTTGTTTCCGCTGCTTCTCTGCCTCCCATAAAACCCAACATACAGTTCACCTAAAGTTTTGACAACCAAGCTTTGGGTCAACATATTTTTATGTTGTTCATGTGGGTGCGATAGAAATTTGTATATAATTTTGACAAATATATATAGAAATAAAAATTTAAATACCAATAAGGGGTTTTGTTTCCACTCCACTAGGGCTCTGGGCGATCGTGAAGCTGCATGAGAGGCGGCGACACCGATGGCCATGGAGCTCGGGGTGCATGACATAGTTTCTTCAACATGCCCCACCTGAGCACTAGCCAAGGGTGGGATCTCCCTCCTGACGATCCTGACACTGAAGATCCGCCATTATTGAACGACTCAAAAGACCTAGATGATGCTAAGGCCATGGACGAAGGCGACCATGCTGAAGGAGCCAACCTTGGTTTGGTCTCCTTCTCTGACATCATTACAGGTGGTGCTAAGACCCCAACGATCACGGCGGTCTCCCCTGACATCCTAGAGGCCTCTGACATCCACGTTGACAGAAGTGGATTACTCCCCAACTTAAAGATCGACCCATATGCCCTACCACCGCTTATCAAGCCCCGAAGATTTTCTGTATTGGTCAAGGTGGTCAACATCAATGTCGGCTTCACCACCCTGGTCAATTGTATCATATCCCTATGGAAGCTCACTAAACAATTTTGGGTCATTGATTTGGAGATGGGTTACTTCATCATCCATCTTGGTAACTGTAAAGAGTGGGATAAACCACCCTCTACTAAAATATGGTAAACTAAACTCATTTGGAAAGTAGCAGAATAAAAAATTTCTAACTATATTCAATTTTATAAAAGATTGTACAAGATACATCAAAAATCTCCCTTTTAGGGTTACATCAACATGCACAACTAAGATCTAGATAGTGGGAAGTCTAGACTACTCCACTTTTGTCTCCAAGCAACATATCCATCAGCTAAGTCCAAGCCAAGCTAATATCATCAAGTCCTATTCATCACCTTGCTCCACATCTGGGTGGTTGGGAAGGCACTCAACAAGAGGGAAAGGAAAGTAAAAATTATGTGTTACAAAACTATTCTAATGCAACAAGATAAGAAAAGAAAATATAAACAAGATAGGGTTCATCATATGATGAAGATATCAAGAGAATGAGGCCATATATATAAAAGAATATTTCAATAGATGCTTGCCATAAACAATATATAACCTAGGATTGCATGCATGATTAATATTGACTATCTTAACTATGTAGAGTTGAGGTACCTACCGGGCCTTCAACCAAAAGGGTGAGGGGAGAGTAACACATTCCCAGTCACCTGCACATATTTCATGTGCGGGTGAGAATAACACATGTTCCAGGGGAGAAATAACACATTCCCCAACTATGGGTGGTTGTACATACACGTACCATTACACTAGTTAATTAGTCTAATAAAATCAACATTCTAGAAACTATGGCAAGTAATAGAATCTCATATGTAGAACATGGCAGTGGGGTACAAAGACCCAAGAATAATATTCTAAAACCAATTATGTGGTAGGTATAGAAAAAGAATCAAGAGTATAAGAAATATGATTCAATGAAGCAACATTATGGAAAAAGTAGGACAAGGCATAAATATTCCCAACTGAAAGGTTAAATGAACATACCTTATTCTTAGAATCCTAGAAATCACTTTTTAGTTCTTTTTCACGAGGTCAGATCCATTTTCCCTAATATCATCATTAGATCCATGCATCAATACTATGTTTAATTATTAAAGATTCATTCCCCGAAACTACGGACATTTTCAACAAATGATCGAATTAGACTCTAAAAACCTCACTACTGTCTTATTTATGTTCTTCTGATTCAAATAACATATATGTTTGTATATTTTTGATATACTGAATTTTTAGGCTATTTTCCATATTTTTAAGTAATTTAAATAATCCTTAAAAAGACATATTTGAAAACATCAGAATCAATCCACGAAAATATTTTTATTAGATAGATTACGTTCTCCCAATTCCAAAACATATCTTACTTTTATTTTTCGACCAACAAATCAAAAGATAAAAATTTTCTAAAACAGACCAATGATAACTTGCCACGTTGGCACTTTGTTTGAAAAAAAAACAAAAAGACTGGAGTGCCCCCGTGCGAGCACAGCAAGAGAAGAGTGGAGCGTGCGAGGGTAGAAACATAAACTGACATAGGTTGTCTTCCCCCTTCACTCAGCCTGACATGGCTGACAACCGCAAGCTACTGCTTGGAAGGAGTATGGGCATTTTTGCAACCGACCATGAAACTCCACACTCAAATACTTAAAGAAAGATAAGGAGAAGCCGAATCTAAATGTACCTCTTATTTAGTTGAAGACAAAGAGATGTGAGAGACATGGGCTCTGCAAGCTGCACACCTTCAGCCGCTCGTCGGGGTTCAAAACAGGGATGAAAACTGAAATTGGGAGTTGGGTTGAGTTACAAAGGATCCCACGAAGCCAATAGTTGGGTTATTTATAGGTGAGGGTGTGTGAGTCAAGAAATAGGGAGGTGGCCACGAGGTCTTGTTGACTAAGAATTGGGTGTTTTCCGATTTCTTAATAAAACGGTGCAAGTTTAGGATCACTAGGTCTGGAATTAAGAGAGTGATTCGTGGCCGAAGAAATCTCTAAAAAAGATGGATAGAGGGAGAAATCCGTATTAAAAAATTGCATGTAAGAAGCATGTTTCCATAAATGACGCAAGGTTGAAGATGATGTGCCTGGCGTCTGATCTGGATCTAATGGCGAGGAATAAGGAGCTTATTCAATTGCATTCCCAAACAAAATCGAATAAAGTCCTATTTAAATAATTTAACTTTTATCTTTCCTTGTTTGAGGGTGCAAACGATCTCTAAAATTAACCAAAATTCACACCCTAACTGATTTTGATGTGTAGAATCCAAATATAGAATTAGTTTTGCCTTTTGGGGACTTTTAATATGTTAAATAATTCAAATCATAATTTCTCATTCCTCATGCATTAATGACTCTAGGATTATCCAAAAATAATAAAACTTCACCCATAAGTCATATAAAGTATGTTGGATACGAATTTGGTATTATTTTTATTTATTGAAGTTGTTTATTATTTTAAATAATGAGTTATAGGTTTTATATACTTTCTCTCTCCTGAAATCACCTTCTCATCAAATATTTCCAAATTGAGTCAAAATTCATCCAAAGGTCTATTTTAACATGCATAACACGAATTTGGTATTTTTTTGAAGACTTTTATTATTTTATTTAATTCATTTAAATTTTATCACTTATTTATCCTTTTAATTTATTATAAGCATCTAGAAACTTTCTAAAAATATAAAACTTGGCCTATAAGGAATATTAAATGTGTGGAACACGATTTTAACATTAATTTATTTTTTTGACATATATTGAATATTTTTGGTTTTTAAGTCATTTTCACTCTCCTGAATAAAATAAAATATTAAAAATTTACCAAATTAAATAAAAATTCACACATAGAGTCATTTAGATATGTAGATTACGAATTTGGAGTTAGTTTTCCAATTTTAGGACATTAGATATTTTATTTCACCTTATTGGCTTATTTCCCATTATCTTGTAATAAAGACTTTTATATATTTATTTATTATCCAAATTAGATGATACTTGGCCATTAAGTTTCTTTTATGTCAAGAAAATGAATTTTATTATCAAATTATCTTGTGGCTTCCTATTTATGATTTTTAAAACAAGATATTCCATATTATCTCCTTTTATATAAAAATATTCCATATTATTTCCAATTACCACATTTATCATCTCATTTATGTATATTTCGGGATTTCCTTTCTTTTTCATATACTAAAAAGCACTAGAAAGTTCTTGGACGAATTTATTTATTCTTTTTATCACTTAAGTGGACATTTTACATATTACACCAATTACTAAGCTTTCACTGAGGTATTTGTGCATAAATCCAAATTTTGGAATAAAAGGTGAACAAATGTTCATTAGACCGTCATATTTTCCACAAATTAAACAGAAAGGCAAAAGAGGTTAGAAATGAAAGGAAAAGATGGGAAAGAGGGTCAAAAGGCAATATGTCCAAGATTCGGTATGTTACAACACTCCATCCATTAAAGAGGATTTCGTCCCCGAAATCACTAGCAATTAGGGAAGGGTGAGTGTGCAACCTCACATCACAAAACTTGAGGTTGTTTCTCCAACCATAACTTCCAACAAAAAATCATCAACATATACATCACAAGAATCTCAACATAGGTGAGGTTCTCAATGATCACCTAGGGTTCCACTATTAAGACATTCTTTTTAGGAGACTTAACATTATTTATATTTTTGGCACATTTATATTATATTCATTATGATAACACATTATCATTATTATTTTAGTTATTTCATGTCACATACACTTTATTATCAAGGGAGTTATATTTCATTATTACGCACAATTAGAGGTTACTCAATTATCTCCACATTCATTATTATATTTGATCATTGTCCTTAATAATTTGGATTTATACTTCATTATCCTCATATTACCACTTTATTAATTATAACAAATTATTTTACATGAAATAAGACATTCTATTCAATTCATGGTTAAGCATATAATTATTTCAATTAATGTCACATTAGTTACTTATATTCATATTAAACATGTTCACATCGTCACATTATCTTTATTGCTCACATTAATGTCATCATTAATCATCTTTGATATTTATTCCTTTATATTATTGATTTTGCACACTTATGTGAATCCAATTACTTCATATTCACATTGAAGCCTTTACATGTATTTTAAACGATCAAGGTGGGACATCCTACATGTTAATGAATTGATTCACATTAAGTGACTAATCACATGTGTATTAGATAACAAGGTAACTTGCATTTTATATGGATGACTTGATTAATATGTGATTAGATGATTTTTTTTTTATGTCAAGAGGCAATCTTATTCATCCCGCCCTCCTCGTGCGAGCATATTCAAATCATGTTTACACTCACTAATTATGTATGCATAATTAAACAAGGTAGTACTACTACCCTTACAAAGGTCCCTAATTAGGAGATCATAGATCTCGGTTGGGGGGAGAGTATACATAATGTATCCCTCATTCCGTGCTAACTGGGTTTTTGCTAGGCTGTCAGCCACTTGGTTACTCTCTCTGTAGGTGTGGACTATGGACCAGCCAGGTCTGATGAGCGATTTAATCCTCATAACCAATTTGATATATCTAGGACTGTCTTTCCATGTAGAGGTGATCAACTGGGCTGTCGTTGTAGAATCTGTCTCGAAATAAGCATTGTCCACACTGTTCTTCCTTGCAATTTCCATGGCCAATAATAGACTTCTAAGCTCAGCTTCAACAACGTCTTGAGTATAAATCAGCTGCGCCGCTCCGCCTCTCCATTTCCCCTGATCATCTCTAGCCACCATGGCACAGGCTGCACAGTTTGCTTTCACAGCAGCATCGAAATTAAACTTGAGCATGTTCACCCTGGGAACCTGCCAAGTTATATATATATATATATATATATATATATATATATATATATATATATATATATATATATATATATATTATATCATTTATGTGTATTAATGTAGGTTAACAGATTATGGCACTTAACATCATAAATGTATCATCAAAGGCATTGAAGATGTATAGATTAGGGCCAAATTATTACAACTGAGGGTTTAGGTCAACATGACCATTATTTTCACTTATCCATCCTTACCATGCATTAAATCTGAATAATGTTATAATTATCTGTCATCTTATCATTAGGGTTTATAGGTTCATGACTTGATCAACATCTTACATCATGACAATTAGCATTGATATCCATATTATGTGTATTGGATATTCATTAGGGTTCAAGCATATGAGTTATTCCTTAGATGACCATTACATGTTCATTAATATGTAAACAAGCATGCTAGGTTACCACTATTACATGTTTGGTCATGACCATAGATCCAAGCATACTATCCTTCTAATCATGATGTTAGGGTTTCTAAAGATAGAGTAGATAGATTTCAAGATATCACAGGGTTCCATCCCCCTAAAAAGGATTTCTTCCACGAAATCTAACCACTCAAACATCAACTAACCATACTCCACCCCTGAAAGGGTTAGACCTATCAATCCAAACAACATTAGGGTTTAAGGATGAGTCTAACTAAACCATACTCAAGATTCAACACTCTTCCATTGTGCAATCTGATATCTTTCCAAACACCCAAACTCTAAGGTCTAGGTTCTAGGGACATAAGGAAACTATCTTGGTATCCATCCTCAAACAAATCAAATTAGGGTCCCCAGAGATATACAACATAGAAGTCTAAGGTTTATATTTCCTAAAAGCAAGCTATTTTGGGTAATTCATATTAGCTCAGGCCAGGCCGGTATCATATTGGCATGGTAGTCCTCGTAAACCAAGATAGTGGCATAGAGGAAAATATTGCCAACCCTCGAAACCCTGATCCTTTCTAGAGACCTTTGCTTCAACTTCATGCCCTAAAAGTTGCCTAAAGGCAAACCTAAACAACATCAAGTTATACATATTTTAGTTATAAGTATTTTAGGGTTTTATTCATCAAGATTTTAATGTGGAATTATAGGGTCCTAAGTCAACCTTTCATCAAGGTAGATCAAATCTAGGTTAACCATGTCACTTAGAGAAAACTATGCAAGTCTAGGGTTCTAATTAGGGAGAGAAAACCGAAATAGCCAGATTTTGACTGCCATGGGCTCTGATACCATGTTGTAAAGAGTGGGATAAACCACCCTCTACTAAAATATGGTAAACAAAACTCATTTCGAAAGTAGCGGAATAAAAAATTTCTGACTATATTCAATTTCATAAAAGATTGTACAAGATACATCAAAAATCTCCCTTTTAGGGTTACATCAACATACAAAACTAAGATATAGATAGACGGAAGTCTAGACTACTCCACTTTTATCTCCAAGAAACATATCCATCAGCTAAGTCCAAGCCAAGCTAAGATCTTCAAGTCCTATTCATCACCTTGGTCCACATTTGGGTGGTTGGGAAGGCACCCAGCAAGAGGGAAAGGAAAGTAAAAAGTATGTGTTACAAAACTATTCTAATGCAACAAGATAAGAAAAGAAAATATAAACATGATATGGTTCATCATATGATGAAGATATCAAGAGAATGAGGCCATATATATAAAATAATATTTCAATAGATGCTTGCCATAAACAATATATAACCAAGGATTGCATGTATGATTAATATTGACTATCTTAACAATGTAGGGTTGAGGCATCTATCGAAACTTCAACCAAAAGGGTGAGGGGAGAATAACACATTCCCAGTCACCAGCACATATTTCATGTGTGGGGGAGAATAACACGTTCCCCAGGGGAGAAATAACACATTCCCCAACAATGGGTGGTTGTACATACAAGTACCACTACACTAGTTAATTAGTCTAATAAAATCAACATGCTAGAAACTATGGCAAGTAATAGAATCTCATATGTAGAACATGGCAGTGGGGTACCAAGATCCAAGAACAATATTCTAAAACTAATTATGTGACAGGTATAGCAAAACAATCAAGAGTATAAGAAATAGGATTCAATGAAGCCACATTATGGAAAAAGTAGGACAAGGCACAAATATTCCCAACTAAAAGGTTAAATGGACATACCTTATTCTTAGAATCCTAGAAATCACTTTTTAGTTCTTTTTCACAAGGTCAGATCCATTTTCCCTAATATCATCATTAGATCCATGCATCAATACTATGTTTAATTATTAAAGATTCAATCCCCGAAACTGCAAACTTTTTTCACAAAAGATCGAATTAGACTCTAAAAACCTCACTACTGTCTTATTTATATTCTTTTGATCAAAATAACATCTATGTTTGTATATTTTTGAGATACTGACTTTTTAGGCTATTTTCCATATTTTTAAGTAATTTAAATCATCCTTAAAAAGACATATTCGAAAACATTAGAATCAAACCACAAAAATATTTTTATTAGATAGATTACTTTCTCCCGATTCCAAAACATATCTTACTTTTATTTTTCGACCAACAAATCAAAAGATTCAAATTTTCTAAAATAGACCAATGATAACTTGCCACGTAGGCACTTCGTTTGAAAAAAAAACAAAAAAGACCGGAGTGCCCCCGCGCGAGCATAGTGAGAGAAGAGTGGAACGTGCAAGGGTAGAAATGTAAACTGACATGGGTTGTATTCCCCGTTCACTTAGCCCCACATGGCCGACAACCGCAAGCTGCTGCTTGCAAGGAGTTTGGGCGTTTTCGCAACTGACCACGAAACTCGACACTCAGATACTCAAAATAAAGATAAGGAGAAGCTGGATCTAAAGGTACCTCTTATTTAGTCAGAGATGAAGAGATGTGAGAGAGAGGGGAACTGCAAGTTGCACACCTTCAGCCACTCATCGGTGTTCAAAATAGGGTTGAAAATTGAAATTGGGAGTTGGGTTGAGTTATAAAGGATCCCACAAAGCCAATAGTTGGGTTATTTATAGGTGTGGATGTGTGAGTCAAGAAATAGGGAGGTGGCCGTGAAGCCTTATTGACAAAGAATTGGGTATTTCCCGATTTCTTGATAAAAAGGCACAATTTTAGGATCACTAGGTGCGGAATCAAGAGAGCGGTTCGTGGTGAAGAAATCTCGAAAAAAGATGGATTGTAGAGGGAGAAATTCATATTAGAAAATCACATGTAAGAAGCATGTTTCCTAAATGACGCAAGGTTGAAGATGATGTGCTTGGCATCCGATATGGATCTAACGGAGAGTAATAAGGAGCTTATTCAATGGCATTCCCAAATAAAATCGAATAAAATCCTATTTAAATTATTAAACTTTTGTTTTTCCTTATTTGAGGGTGCAAACGACCTCCAAAATTAACCAAAATTCACACCCAGACTGATTTTGATGTGTAGAATCCAAATATAGAATTAGTTTTGCCTTTTGGGGACTTTAAATTGGTTAAATAATTCAAATCATATTTTCTCTTTTCTCATGCATTAATGACTCTAGGATTATCAAAAAATAATAAAACTTCACCCATAAGTCATATAAAGTATGTTGGATACGAATTTGGTATTTTTTCCATTTGTTGAAATTTTTTATTATTTTAAATAATGAGTTAATGGTTTTATATACTTTCTCTCTCCTAAAATCACCTTCTCATCAAATATTTCCAAATTGAGTCAAAATTCATCCAAAGGTCTATTTTAACATGCATCTAGAAACTTTCTAAATGCATTTATTTAATTCATTTAAATTTTATCACTTATTTATCCTTTTAATTTATTAGAAGCATCTAGAAACTTTCTAAAAATATAAAACTTCGCCTATCAGAAATAATAAATGTGTGGAACACGATTTTGGCATTAATTAATTTTTTTTGACATATATTGAATATTTTTGGTCTTTATGTGATTTTCTCTCTCCTGAATAAAATAAAATATTAAACATTGACCAAATTAAATAAAAATTCGTACATAGAGTCAGTTTGATATGTAGATTACGAATTTGGAGTTATTTTTCCAATTTGAGGACATTAGATATTTTATTTCACCTTCTTGGCTTATTTCCCATTATCTTGTAATAAAGACTTTTATATATTTATTTATTAGCCAAATTAGATGATACTTGGCCATTAAGTTTCTTTTATGTCAAGAAAATGAATTTTATTATCAAATTATCTTGTGGCTTTGTATTTATGATTTTTGAAACAAGATATTGCATATTATCTCCTTTTATATAAAAATATTCCATATTATTTCCAATTACCACATTTATCATCTCGTTTATGTATATTTCGGGATTTCCTTTCTTTTTCATATACTAAAAAGCACTAGAAAGTTCTTGAAAGAATTTATTTATTCTTTTTATCACTTAAGTGGACATTTTATATATTACACCAATTACTAAGCTTTCACTAAGGTATTTGTGCATAAACCCAAATATTGGAATAAAAGGTGAACAAACGTTCCTTGGACCATCATATTTTCCACAAATTAAATAGAAAGGCAAAAGAGGATAGAAATGAAAGGAAAAGATGGGAAAGAGGGTTAAAAGGCAAAATGTCCAAGATTCGGTACATTACAGTAACAAAGCAGACTTTGAGCGGGCTATGACCGAGGGTCCCTGGACAATCTTTGGCAACTACTTATCAGTACAATCCTGGTCGGTTGACTTCTATCCTATAGATCACATCCCCATGAAGCTTGTGGTCAGGCTACAGATCCTCGAGCTTCTGATTTATCTATATCAAAATTGACTCCTAACAAGTATTGGTGATGTCGTTGGAAAAACAATCAAGGTTGCACAACCATGTTGTCTGGCCATCGTGGTAAGTTCACATGGTTAGAAATAGAAGTGGACACCTTAAAGCCCCTACTGTGGGCCATCTATCTCAATGGATAACATTACAGGTTGGAATATGAGAACCTTCCATCCGTCTGCATGAAGTGTGGCAGAGTGGGACACGAGGATAAATCATGTACGTTTGTCACCCCTTTCTCCCCTACTGATCCACCCACGACTTTGGGTCCTTATCTTTTGAAGGAGGTCCAGTTCACACCTCAAATCCATGCGAAGAAGTCGGAAAAATGCACTCCTCCTAATAAGAAGACCGCTCCACTGCAAACAGAGTCTATGACGAAGGTGATAGAGCCTCATGGGCATGATGTTGCTGTAAAGGACAACCCACTGCAGTCTACATCGGATGTTCAAGAAGCCTATGAGGAAGATTAGCAAACCGTCCAATCAAGGAAGCAAAAAAAGAAAGGGAAGTCTAAAATCCACACCCAATCGGGCTCAGGTTCTGCCACACCACCCAGTCCACCACCAGCTACAAACAAGGGCACCAGCCCAAGCAACACAAGCATCACACTACTGAACAATGATACTTGTGTGGGCAAAGGACATGAGATGGGGTCTGACCCACCATTCCAATTTGTAGCCACGGAGAACACCCATATCGACTCCCAATGCCTGTTCCAGTGGGGCGATAGAGGAGGAGGCACTGGTTTCCTTCTGAGAAGTAGGAAGATCATATACCAGACAGTTACTCTTGGTAGGGAGAGGAAAAAAAGGCAAGCTTGCCCAGCTGGACGGCAACCTAAACCAAGGTTCAGATGCAAATGTGCCATTGACTTCAACAATGAGTCAGTGACACCCCCAGATGATGAAATGGTCGGCGATGATCAATCTGTCAGCCTCTGTGAGACAATTACCTAGTTGCCCACACCCTTGCTTTCTCAACATTTGTCAATGTTGAACATCCTCTATTGGAATATACATGGTGCCTATTTCAAGAAAAAAATCCGTCTCCTCAAAGATTTTAAAAGGCGACATACTCTTCATATTATGGCCATAGTTGAACCCCGTATCGGCAGGCCCAAGGTTGAAAGTGTCATCAAGAAACTGGGTTTTCCTTCCTCTCACTATGTTGAGGCCATCGGTTTTTCTGGTGGAATTTGGGTGCTTTGGGACGATGCTCACTGCTCCATTAACTTTGTTCTTAACCACTACCAGTTCATTCATTGTTGCATTGATAACACATGGTACCTGACTTTTGTACATGGTGCCCCTAATCCTTGTAGACACGACCTTCTCTGGAGCCACATACAAGACATCTCAACTTCCATCTCTGGTTCTTGGGCGGTGATCGGTGACTTCAACACGATGATGGATATCTCTAAAAAGAAAAATGGGCGTTCCTTTGATCACCGTTCTAGTAGAAAGTTCAACTCTTTCCTTCTACACACTGGGCTTGTGGATATTAAGGCCAATGACCCTTTTTCACCTTCAAGAGGCTTCAATTGTTGGAGAGGCTCGACATGGTCATCGTAAATGACAATTGGCTAACCATGGAAAATAATACTTCTGTCACTGTGCTTCCTCGTCTATACAGTGACCACACCCCGATCCTCATACATGACTCCCTGAGTCATCACGGTCGATCTAGATCCTTTCACACTAAGGATAGTTGGTCACTAATACCCACCTTTAAATATGTTCTCCTCAACACTTGGGACTCAACTAAAATCTTTCTGGATGCCTTTCCTGCCTTCTGTGAAGCTGTTATCGTATGGGATTCCAAGCACAAAGATTCCAACAACAAACATAAGAACAAGATCCTGTGTTAATTAAATAGCCTCTAGGTACCTACTAGCACCCTAACCTCTGTTAATACTAATCTCACTATGGCCCATTTGCAAGATGAGTATGGAAACATTCTCTTACTAGAGGAGGCAAATTGGCATTAGCGGGCTAACATCAACTGTCTTAGCCTCGGTGATGAGAATACAAAATTATTTCACACTTATGTCAAAGCTCGTCGTCTCTTCAATAAAATCAAATGTCTCAAGGATGAGTCTGGTGCTTGGGTGGAGGACTCATCTACCTTAAAAATCCTAATTCATAACTTCTTCTTTGGCCTTATGTTTTCCCCGAGCCTCAATGCAGGAACCAGTGCTGCTATCACTAGCTTTTACGACATCTTCAACCGCCCACCCGACAACACCTGTAGTGTCACCAGTGCTCTTCCATTAGCTGATGAGATAAGGCACATCATGTTCATGATGGCACCCAATAAAGCACCTAGGCCTGACGGCATTTGCAACTCCTTTGTGTAGAAGAACTGGTCTGTTATAGGTCCTTCCTTCATTCACACTGTCCAAGATACATTCACGACTGGCGTTATTGATGACCGCATTGCTGACTCTTATATTTGTCTTATCCCAAAGACTAGGTAGCCGCAAACTTGCAGTGATCTTCGCCCTGTCTCTCTGAAAAACACATGCTTCAAGTTGATCTCCAAGATTATCGTCGAGCATATGAAACCCCTCCTACATGGTTGGATTTCTAAAACTCAATCTAGCTTCCTTCCGGGTAGACGTATTATAGATAATATCATTTTACTTCAGGAGGTCATCCACACCATGCGCATGACACATAGTGGCAAGGCACTAGTTTGTATTAAGATGGATCTTGCAAAAGCTTTTGACAAAATGAGATGGGCTTTTATACATGACACTATAATGAGAACATGTTTTTTAGATCTTATTGTCAGATTTTTTTTTATGAAACTAAGAGATTAGTATTTATTCATCCCGCTCTCCTATACGGGCAAAGAAAGATTGATTATGCAAATTATCACCAAAGGGTGCACTTCAATTCTTTGGGAAGGATGCCCTTTGGAATCCTTCAAAACAACTCAAGGCGTTCGCCAAGGCAATCCCATCATCCCCTACATTTTTGTTTTATGTATGGAAAGGCTCAACCATGTCATCTTGCATTCTATAAACCAGGGTGATTGGAAACCTATCCGGCTCTCGCGACATGGTCCACCTCTTTCACATGTTTTCTTCACCGACGATATTTTGTTGTTGGCTGAAGCGAACGCTGGGCAAGCATGGGTTATTAACAAAGTTCTTAGAGCCTTTGCATGTGCATCTAGTCAGATGGTCTCCATGTCTAAGTCTCGTTGACTTCTCACCTAATACTTCACAACAAATCTGGGGTGAATTTTGTAGACGACTAGGCATCCAATACACAATGGATTTGGGTTGCTATTTGGGTGTTCTCATCCTCCATCACTGGGTCAACCGATCTACTCATTCAACCATTATTAATACTATGAAGGATCGTATGATGAGTTGGTCAGCCCGACAATTGTCCCTTATAGGAAGGATAACCCTCGCTAAATCAACCCTTCAAGCCATCCCCAGTTATGCTATGTAGTCAGTACAACTTTCTCCATCTCTGCGTGATGACATCAACAAACATGTCAAAAACTTTATCTGGTCAGGAGGTAGATCTCACCGCAACATCTCTTTGGTCTCATGGAAAAAGGTTACTATGGCTAAGGTAGATGGCAGTTAGGGAATCAAGGATGCACGCTCACAAAACCAGACCCTCATGCTTAAGAATATATGGCTTTTTATGAATAATTGACAAACCATATGGGTCTTTGTTATGCGTGACAAGTACATGCATAGTGACACCCCCATAAAGAAACCTTGTTCATCCATATGGTCCTTTATTAGGAAACACAGTTTGTCCATTCAGTAAGCCTCAACAGTTACCATCAATAATGAAGTGTCCATAGATGTTGGGACGAGTAGATGGATCCATGACCTATCCATCAAAAACTTGGTCCCTATATTTGTGCCACCTCCAGTCCTCTCTGATCTCAATGTCTCATCCATGGGAATGGAGAAGAGCGGCTGGGATTGGGATTTCATTCATAACTATCTTCCTAGTACCTCTTGACCACAAATTCATCATGTTTACCCACTTGACCTGGCGTCGTGCTATGATACTTGGCAATAGCTCTTGATGTTGTCTGGTCATTTCACAGCAAAGTCAACGTACCAATGGCTCCACAAGGATGTTGCTTCCCCTTTGATTGGTAAATGGGCTACTATATGGAAACTGCCCATCCCTTCAAGATTACGTACCTTCCTCTGGTTGCTGCATCATAAAGCACTTCTTACTAATGTGGAGAAGACCCGACGTCATATTCCAATCGAAGATATGTGTCCAGTCTTCTCAAATGTGAGGAACACGCTCCTACACTACCTCCGAGATTGCACTACTAGCAAGGATATTTGGCTCACCAGCCAAGTTGACCTATCCTTCTTCCTTCTCTTAGAGGATGATTGGATCATCGAAATCTTATCTTCACCATGCACCGACATGGCCTCTATCCTACCTGTGGTCACATGCTGGGTACTCTGGATGCATAGGAACAACTTTATCCACACTTAAAAGCAGCTTCCATTCAACAAACGGATGTCATTCATCAAAGATAAGGCTCATGCCATTCTTGCTTTCCCTACATGGACCACCATGTCTTTTGTGGTGCATTCCCCTGTTAGGAGCCCTCCTATGCTCAACGACATCATCATGCTTGTAGATGCTTCTTACAACTCTAATTCCTCTCCTGTCGAGATTGGCGTTCATGTTATTGATAAGCATGGCAGGTTTTTTCTGGGTCACAGCTCACCATGCTACGCCAGTTCGACGTTGGAAGCAAAAATCCAAGGTATCATCTGTGCTTTGGAGCTTTGAAAAATCACAGGATGGCAGTCTCCCACCATCTTGTTAGATGCTACCACAGCAGTGCTCATCACCACTGAGGATGCATCCACCACAACTTTGTTCGCCGCTCACCTGCGTCGACTTTGAAAGATCTGTGAAGACGTTGGCCAGCCATCCATTTTGCATATCCCTTGATCCCATAATAATGTAGCTGATCGCATTGCCCATTTCTCCGTTACTGCTAGCACTGATTTTACTTTTCAAGATAATGTGTCCCCGTGGCTTACTATAAACTTGGATGTTAATGTTGTGAACATTTGGCATGCAGTAGAGAGCGGGATGAATACAACCTAATCTCTACGATGCTTGAAAAAAAATACCAGCAAGTATTTTTTTATATCCAATTTATATTTTGAACCCATAATCATTCTATCTCATTTAGTGTACCAATTTTTTATCCAACAAAGGATTCTATAGGGTTTGTATTAGTAATGGATTCTTGGGAGATTGTCCCACAATTAGAACTTTTCACTTTCTCATGTTTTTTCTTAATTACTCTCTTAGTGATCATTTGTTAAATTCTATGAGTGATACCCTCCTTAAATCACCCATATCATATTCATTTATTGGGTTCAAATATTTCAAAATTTAGGTGAGGTACATAATTGTTTATCATTTGTAAGAAGTAAAGCAACCAAGGCTTTTATGTAACAATTTAACTATTGATAAAACTCCTGAGAAAGTTTACAAATAAAATATGATTTATGGAGATAAAAAATCATTAACCACATTACTTACTCAGAGAGTGAATGATGTCCAATAAACTAAATCCAATACATATGTCCAATGAAGACTTAATCTAAATATTGACATACAATACTAGTGTGTTACTAACTTTTGAGAAGTTCTTAGCTAGGGTTTTGAATCTAGGCAAGACTTAAGTAATTAATTGGTGTTATTTAGGGTTACTATCAAAATTTTGGGTTTGTTTCTATGAAATCCCAAGTCAGGGGTAGAAACCCTAATCATCATTTTGAACTCTATATTGCTTCATTCATATTATTATTCCTAAAATTCCTTATTCATATTAATATAAAAGTATATTAGCATTAAGGAGATCATTATTTGTCCTTATGGGTAGTCCAAACTGTAGGGAAATATGGCTATAGAGCAGGAAATGTAATTTAAGATTTATCTACCACATTCCCATAATCATTAGACCGCGTCAATAACTATAATGCAAGAAGGATGGTTTCAAGGATATACCTGGTCTTGAAGAAAGTCCAACAATAATCCTTTTCATCGTAGATGCACAACTCTGAATCCTGGTTGCACTGGGACTCATCTGACTACTGCTCCTCTTGGTCTGTACCATGGACTATAGCCACGAACATTGTCTTCTTCAACAGCCCTCTTGTCATAGACTGCTGGTTGACGTTGTCCTCCTAGTGATAGACAACAACCTCCTACCTCTATGGCAGTCCACACATACCGCCTAGAACTCCTGTCATCCTATTATAATGACATGGAAGGTTTCATCCCTCCCGTTGGTGTACCAGTCACCAATTTTCTCTCCCCTGACAATGATCTCAGTCACTCTCTCCCTTGACTATTCCTCCATTGTTGAGTAGGACTTGCATGGGCTCTCATGGTTACCACAACCAGAGAGGACAACATTTGTTAGAGAAATTGTTTCTCAATTGTCTACACTATGCTCTGGGAAGCCCCCCAGTACCACTCTATTTATAGGCAAGGTTTTCGTGCAGGTTCTCAGTCAATACAGGAGAGAAAGGGACCGTAAGATCTCAAATTTTCACAACAATTCTGGAAATTTCACAACCTACGACAACTGAAACATCCATTTCACAAACCTAGATGGTGGTATGGCATGTGAGATGGTCATATCACACTACAAAACAATCATTGCATAGTTCCCCAGTTGTACATGAGTTTGGAAAATCAATTCCCATCAATGTTAGACATTGATTTCTATGTGCAACAAGTATTGTTCAAGTGAAACGAATAGGGAAACATCTAGAACCCTCTTGGACCAAACTGTACCATCTTGCACATATGAGACATCCGTCCTGGTCACTAGATGGTCGTATGGTGAACTGAGTCAAGCCAGTTTGGTTGGGTCGGTTCATTCCTTAGCCCAATTCAACTCACAATAGGCCTGACACCTATACACCCATCTCAAATCTTGAGATGACCATTTGGCACTTCTAGACAGTCATATCAACACTTGCGATGGGCGTTTTGTAGTGTTGTCAACCTATTTGTTGTGTGAATCAAACACCTAAACACTTTACTGCTTAATTTAAATGTCATTCAAGATATGAACTCCTCTTCTAGGTCAAGACCTATGTGTGTGACCCTATAGATCCCATGTTACATTGGCAGTGAATGTCCATAACAACTTGTGACATCACTAGCAATAAGTGGTGCCTAGACACACATACTTGGTACCCAAGTAAATGGAAAGTTGGGGAAAAACTTCAACCTACAATCTATGCATGGTGTTACAGTGTTTGTATAGTTCCTTTATCACTAATGTCTAGATTGAACTAGAGGCAAGGAGCAGCCAACCCATTATTACTAAATCTTATTTTTTGAACTAAGAGTATACTATTTGAGATATATGCAAGCTCAATATCACATATTGATTCGCATGAGCATGGCCATGTATTTCTCAGTCTTGCTAATCAGGAGGCCTAGGACATCACACTCTAGTGGGAGGGACAATTCCCATATATATATCAGTTACATTCAATCCCAATGTGGCTAAGTCACCCAATCATCACTGTTATAACAAGCCATGTTTCAGGACTATGTTTGATGATCTCAAAGTATACTGAACAAAATGTGTTGAGTGTAGTGATTTTAGGTCTAAGAACCACAACCATCACCATCACTGTAAGACCTAACTATGACTTCCATGAAGATGGATTCCATGTGTCAGTCTCATGCTGGGTGTGTCTGATGCACTGTTGTCTAACATGTATCTGTGTGCTTGGTTTGATATTGCCATATCATGACTAATGATATTTATTCATCAACCAAATCACACTTTGATCTTAAGTGTCATTGATGTCTATCAACTTTCCACAATAACAACTGATTAGGGACATAATGAGAGTATGTATATGTACTTTTAACATTTGTATGATCTCATCCACAAGGATAGTAACTTGAATACATACGCCATTGAGTAATATAATTCTCTAGACATTTTTAATGTGACATCATTATCTCATAGCTGAATTAAACATAATAGATTGGAATCTTTCCTTTCATTAATAATCAAATCTCTTTTACATGATATGCTATTACAATCATCACACGGTTGGTCTCAGGGCATACATAACCAACATACTCCCACTTGCACTTGGATCCAATCACCCACGAATCTTATTCTAAGTGACCTTACATGATCATCATGCTTCTGTTGTGAAAGATTAAGGGATCAACAACGTTGTTCCCCATTAGTACTTTGCAAATTTTTACATCTCCACACTATAAGATCTCTCGTATGAGATGGAACCACCTTTGTATATGCTTTAAGAGCTGATGGGATCTAGGTTCCTTAGCTTGTGCAATAGCTCCATTGTTGTCACAATATGGCTCAATTGCATCGTTGATTCTTGGAACAACCGCAAGTTCTGTGATGAACTTCTTGACCCATGTAACCTCCTTTGCTCCACTTGATGCAGTAATATACTTGACCTCTATTGTATCAATGGAAACTATTTATTACTTGGAAATCTTCCAGCTCACAACTCCACTATTGAGGCTGAACATGAATCCTAATTGTGATTTGTAATCATCTTGATCAGTCTAGAAGTTTGCATCGATGTAACCTTTTACCACCAACTCTTCCTCTCTATTGTAGATTAGTAATTGATCCTTAGTCCTTCTCAAGTACTTGAGGATGTTCTTCATGACTATCAAGTGAGCATAACCTAGATTTGACTGATATCTTCTCATCATGTTCAAGGCATACAAGACATTTGGATAGGTACACAACATTGCATACATGATTGATCCAACTGTTGAGGCATATGGAATCACACTCATGCTTTCCCTTTCTTCACAAGAACTAGGACATTGTGCTCTAGAGATGGAGACACCATGAAACACATGTAGGTTTCCTCTCTTCGAGTTCAAATTGCTAATCACTTCAACACTTTGTCAATGTATGTGCTCTGACTTAGTCCAAGAAGCCTTCTAGATCTATTACTATAAATCTTTATCCCCAAGATGTAGGATTCTTCTCCCAAATCTTTCATAGAGAATGTTTTTCCAAGCCATGAATTTACCTTTTGCGAAGTAGGGATGTCATTCCCCATCAATAGTATGTCATCTACAAACAATATGCCGAATGTCACTATGCTCCCACTAACCTTCTCATACACACATGGTTCATATTCATTTTGTATAAAGCCAAACCTTTTGATTGTATCATCAAAACTAAGATTCTAACTTTGGGATGCTTGCTTCAATCCATAGATTGACCTTTGTAGCTTACAAACTTTATTTGCATCCTTTGGACTGATAAAACCCCTAGGTTGTGTCATGTACACATCCTTGAGTAAATCCCCATTAAGGAATGCTATTTTAATATCATGTGCCAAATTTTATAGTCATGATAAGTTGCAATGGAAAGCATGATCCTAATGGACTTAACCATGGCCACTGGAGAAAAGGTTTTGTTGTATTCAACACCTTTAACTTGTCTAAAACCCTTTATGACTAATCTTTTCTTATAGGTTTGAACTTTTCCATCCATGTTGATCTTCTTCTTGAAGACCCACTTACACCCTATGGGTTTTACCCCTTTGGGTGGATCCACCAAAGTCCATACTTTGTTGGTATACATGGATTCCATCTCAGATCTCATGGCTTCAAGCTATTTCTCAGACTCTGGTCCCTCTATAGCATCTTTATAAGAAATTGGCTCATCATCTATGACCAATTCACTGCCTTCCTGAGTTACAAGATATCCAAATCTTTCAGGCTCAAGGCGTGTCTTATTAGATCTATGAGGTTCCTGTATTACATGAGGAATTTGAGATTCACAACACTTTGTGAGTCTTTAGGTTCCTCTTGTACATCTAATGGTTCAATGTTTTCTTGTTGGTCTCAAACCTCTTTGAGTTCTACTTGTCTCCCACTGGTTCCTTTGGAAATAAATTCTTTTTCAAGGAATGCAATATCTCTAGGAACACACACTTTGTTGTCAGATGGATTATACAAGTAGTATCCCGTAGTTTTGTTGGGATATCCAACGGAATAACATTTTTAGATCTAGGGCCAAGCTTTTTAGGAAACATTTTCTTGACATAAAGACATTTTGGGATGCTTCCCATTCCATATCTCATATGGTGTCTTTTGATCCAACATAGATGGTACTTGATTTAGTGTAAACATGACAGTTTTTAGAGCATACCCCTTGAAGGTAGTTGGAAGCTCAGCTAAACTCATCATCGATCACATCATATCCAGTAATGTGCGATTTCTTCTTTGTGATACATCATTATGTTGATGTGTTCCAAGCAAAGTCCACTAGGATACAATCCCATGGGCTCTAAGAAGGTCCTCAAACTCATGGTTTAAGTATTCTCTACCTCAATCAGAATGAAGTGCCTTGATACTTTTACCAAGTTGGTTATGTACAACATTCATAAACTCCTTGAACTTTTTAAAAGCTTCTAGCGTATGTTTCATTAAATAAAAATAGCCATACCTACTGAAGTCATTAGTGAAGGTAATGAAGTAGTGATACCCACCTCTAGCAGTTGTCCTAAAAGGGCCACACACATCAACATGTATAAGTCCTAATAGATCACTATCCCTCTAATTGTTACCAGTGAAGGGGGTCTTAGCCATCTTGCCCAACAAACAAGATTCACATGTCTCTATTGATTAAAAAATCAAAAGAGTCCAGATAACCATCTTTATAGAGTCTAGATATGTGATTATCATTTATTTCCCTAGAAGTCAATGCCAAATCTATGTTTTGTTTGAGTTGTTATGTTTTAGTCTTTTAGTATTAACATTATATACATATCTCTTTAGATCTAACAAATAAAGACCATAAGACATTGGGGCACTTCCATAAAAGATCCCATCTTTTGAAATAGAACATCGACCACTTTAATATGGAATTAAAATGCATCCTTGTCTAAACAGAAATGATGTTTCCATTTATAGTAGGTACATAATAGCAGTTCTTTAAGTCTATTACAAACCCCATGGACAGAGAAATACTATAGACTTCAATTGTGCTGGCCACAACTCTTGCTCCATTAGCAACTCATAGTTCCACCTCGCCTTTTCCCAAAGGCCCACTTCCTTTCAGATCCTACATATGAGAACATATGTGAGATCCACATCTGGTATCTAATACCTATGATGATGAAGTAGATATATTTATCTCAATAATGAATATACCTAAAGTGGAGATCACCATCGCCCATCATCTGCTTCCTAATAGCCTTCAAGTACAAAGGATGAGTTCCTCTTATACTTTTCTTTCTCCTTATCTTGAGAGTTGAAGAATTGGACATAGGCTTGACCACAAAAATCTTCTCAATCTTGCTTTGATACTTAGACTCAGCCCCGCTGATCACCATCATGAGCTTGTCCTTCTTCACTTTTGTTTCAACATGAATCAACATGGCAAGCAATTCTAACATCTGTCCATCCGAATTATTCACATGATAACATGAAATAAAGAAACTATATGATTCTATCATAGTCTTTAGAATAATATCAGTAGCCAACTCTTGGCTGAAGGTGAATCCCAACTCTTCAAGATGATACGCACGTCCAATCATATTGAGCACATGTTCTTCTACTAAATTTTCCTCTTATAGCTTTGACTCAAGTAGCACCTTTAAGATAGAATTCCTTTCTTGTCTTTTAAGAGAAAGTGTTACCTTCTTAAGATGTGTCACCATCTCAAGAACACTCATGTCCTCACATTGCTCATACAACTCTTAGTTCATGCAGCTTAACATAATGTACTTTATCTCTAAGGCATCATTGGCATGCTTCCAGTAAGCATCCACTTGTACCCTAGGTGCATCAAGAGGAGGTATTTCAAGAATTGGTTTTCAAGGATGTATAGGTTGCACTCTTCATTGATATCCCTTCTCAAAGTCTAAAACCATTCATGGAAATTTCTCCCATCAAGTTTGTCCTTCTTCAAGACTAATCACAAATCAGATTTGTTCATCATCGATTCTACTACAAGAGAAAATTGGCATTTGTCAAAAACCATTCTTGATTTGATTTGATTTGAATTTTTTTAATGATATTAATTAGGCCTTTAATTTTTATCACTACCGCTATTTTATTCAAATTGATAGCCCTCAATATCAATTTAGAATATTGCAGCATATAATATTCTAGTGGCCAAAATCCATATTTCATCAAGTCATGATTCAGCTTTTTCTGATCGCCCACAACCTGACTGTTTAGGTAGGCCATCATGCATATGCAAGTCTTGGATAGATGATATGCACAACTTTTTCACTTGATCATCTGTATGACTCTGGGTTTGAGCTCTCCAAGTCACTAGTTAAGCCTGACTGAATAGCCAATATGATAGAAATGCACTATGCTTTGTGTAAATCTACATATCTACCATCACATTTCCACGAGATAGATGGTGCACCATGCTTTGTGAAAATATGTGCTTAGTCGATCAAACTTTTCATGTGTATTGCTAATGGAAGGCATCTAAGACTTAACATTTTAGTTGAGGGAATTTGTATAAAACATATACTTTATCCAATCACCACATATATAGTACGTATCATATACATTCTATATACCATAGTAAAACATGAAATAAATGAAGGCAATGGTTATGGCTAACCTAATGTAATTCCTTGGAGCCACAAGGAATTATAGTCATCTAGGTCTACATTACATACCAAAACCTGTTGTTGATAAATATATGTGCTTCTCAATCTAGGTAGATCGGATCAATCCTTGAACCGGTCGGCTCACCTTGTAGTCGGTTTTTAGGTCGTATCATCGATCATCCAGTCCTTCTATCTACCATTGGTTGGCACCTCCAGTGGATCACTCAGGTTTACAAGACGATCGATCCAGTTTGTCCACCATGTCTTCCAAGATCCTTGAGTCAACTGACTCATCTTCGAGATGTCTTGATATTCATCATAACAAAATGTAAAACAATCCTACTTTTACATGATTATAGGGAAACCTCAAGTTACATTCAAGGGGAGAAAAGGTAGAAGAGAATTAACTTTATATTGGGAAGATAAGATAGAAGCTCGGTATGCAGAACGAGATGAAAGGATCAACCAACCAGATACAACCATGCATAAATAGGGGTTATTGGACATAACCATGCTACACATCCACCATCCAAACCTCTTTTAGGGAGGTTCATGTAAACTGCACATATATATAATTTATATATATATATATATATATATATATTAGTTTGGGAATATTGTGGTGTTTGGATTTGACAAGATATTATTCACATCACATGCAATAGTAGAATGACAAAATCAAAATCTGATCATATCGATTATCCCATAATATAGTAGATTGACATTGGTTCTGATACCACTGTAGAGAAATATGGCTATAGAGTA
Organism: Alisma plantago-aquatica; assembly: GCA_963693085.1. Taxonomy (NCBI): domain Eukaryota; kingdom Viridiplantae; phylum Streptophyta; class Magnoliopsida; order Alismatales; family Alismataceae; genus Alisma; species Alisma plantago-aquatica. The sequence continues at coordinate 1,341,554,488 of OY856411.1, read as the reverse complement.
GGAAACATAATTTAAAATTTATCTACCATATTCCCATAATTAGTAGATCACATCAATTGTTATAATGAAATAAGGATAGTTTCAAGGATATACATGGTCCTGGAGCAAGTCTAGTGACAATGCTCATCATTGTAGATGTGCAACTTTGAATCCTGGTTGCACTAGGACTCGTATGAATACTGCTCCTCCTAGTCTTCACCATGGACTACAACCACAAATCTTGTCTTCTTCCACAACTCCTCTTATCAAGGACTGCTGGTTTACGTCATCCTCCTAGTAGCAGACAACAACCTCTCACCTCTATAGTAGTCCATGTGAACCACCTAGAACTCCTATCATCTTATTAGAATGATCAAGAAGGAGTTGTTCCTCCTGTTGGTGTACTAGTCACCAACTTGTTCCCCTATGACAATGATCTCAATCACTCTCTCCCTTAGCTATCCCTCCCAAGTTGGTAGGATTTTCCTGGGCTCTCATGGTTACCACAACTAGAGAGGACAATGTTTTTCAAAGAAACTGTTTCACAGTTGTCTATGTTGTGCTCTGGGAAGCCCCCAGTAACCCTCTATTTATAGGCTGGGTTTTGGGTCTAGGTTCCCAATTTGTGCGGGAGTGGAAGGGACCGGACTGCGATAGCCAAAATGGCCGTTTGGCTAACCCAGACGATCGTCTAGAATGTGAGACAGTCACCTCTCACCGCAAGACAGTCGTTGTAGTTTTCTAGTTGTACACAAATTTGGCAAATCAATTTCCATCAATGTTAGATATTGATTTCCTTGTGCAACAAGTATTGCTCAAGTGAAACAAATAGGGAAACATCTAGAACCTTACCCGACTAGACCATCTCGCCCATACGAGATGGCCGTACCAGAGTTAAGCCAGTTTGGTTGGGTTGATTTGTTTCTTAGCCAAATTCAACTCACAATAGGCCTGACACCCAAACACCCATCTCAACTCTCGAGACGACCATTTAGCACTTCCATACAACTGTATCAACACTTAAGATGGGTGTTTGGCAAGTGTTGTCATCCTATTTTTTGTGTGAATCAAATACCTAAATACTTTAGTACTCAATTCAAACGTCATTCAAAATCTAAACTTTTCTTCTAGGTCAAGACCTCTGTGTGTGACCCTATAGGTCCCATGTCATGTTGGTAGTTAATGCACATAACAACTTGTGACATCACAAACAATGAGTGGTACCTACTCACACATCAATGGTACCCAAGAAAATGGAACGTAGGTGAGCAACTTCAACCTGCAATCTGTATATGGTGTTACAATGTTTGTATAGTTCCTTTGTCATTGATGTCCATATTGAATTAGAGGCATGAAGCAATCACCCTTATTATTATTGAATCTTATTTCTTGAAATAGGAGCAGACTATGTGAGATATATCTAAGTTCAATATCACATATTGACTCACATGCACATGGCCATTCATTTCTCAGTCTCCCTAGTCAAGAGGCCTATGACATCACACTCTAATAGGAGGGACAAATCCCATATCTATCACTCATAGTAAATCCCCATGTGTTAAAGTCACCCAATCATCACCGATATAACAACCCATGTTTTAGGACTACATTTGATGATGTCATAGTTTACCCAAAGACATGTGTTGAGTGTAGTGATTTCAGGTATAAGAACCTTAACCACCACCATCACTGTGATACCTGACAATGACTTCCATGAAGATGGCCTCCATGTCAGTCTCAGAGTGGGTCTGTCTGATACACTATTCTCTAACATGTATCTGATGAGATTTAGTCATCAACCAACTCACACTCTGATCTTATGTGTCATTGTTGTCTATCAAGCTTCCATAATAACAATGGATTAGGGAAATAATGAGAATATGCATATGTACTCTTAACATCAGTATGATCTCATCCACAAGGATAGTAACTTGAATACATATGTCATTGAGTAATATAATTCTCTAGACATTTATAATGTTACATCATAATCTCATAGATGAATTAAACAAAATAAATTGGAAGATTTCCTTTAATTAATAATCAAATCATTTTTACATGATAGTCCATTACAATAATCACATGATTGGCTCTCAGAGCATAGATAACCAACACAAATGAGACTTATATTAAATTTCGTTCAGGGGCATATTAGTCACACCTAGTTATCAAAATTAGGTTTTAACACTTGATAATCTATTTTGAAGGGTACTAAAAATTAATTTCGAAATTGGATAACATTATCTTATTAAACTAACTCCATTATATTTGACTCATTTTTATGATCTCTTTAACATATATATTTCCCTTATTTGGATTATTGGGTAAATTTCTATAATTTTAAAAAAATTAAACATGCATTGGCCAATCACACCCTGCCACTTCATTGGTGTGTTTCCCAAACACAACTAAGAAATCTGAAACACCACAACTACTAGGGGTTGTGAAACTTTTTATTCCTCAAAAATGGTACCAGAATTCTTTATGCATTGGGCCTGAGGTACACACCTAACCAATTCAATCTTGGATTAGATGCACCAAAGATCATACAACTAGATATTTTTGAATTTATGAGACCCTAAGGTTTGGACACATATGTAACACTAAAAAAACTTACCCGCAATCACACATGATCATTTTGTAGCATAGGAAGGTGGCAAGTTGGGTGTCAATCCACAAGGAAATAGGGGGCACTAGATCTATGTTATTTACACTAGGTTCCTAATGTGGAGTCTAACATTTTTAGGGTTTGAAGGTTTTTTTTTGTAACTCTAATCGTTCAAGCAAATAAGCAAGTAAGGAAACAATACCTATATTAACCATAGAAAAGTTAATTCCAAAGAGCAAGGAAATCAAAACCAAGAAAGAGAGGGACACTTAAATTAAAGCAAGAAAAACAATATCTAACACTACACTAAACTAGAAATTTAGGAACTAAAGAAATCAAAGACCTATATCAGCACTAACTAGCAAGAATTATCAGTATCAAGCTCAAATTAGCACGAACTACTCTAGAAAGGTTTAACTATAAAAAGACAATTGAATTGCAAGAAATTAAGGGAATTAACTACGAAGGCATGAATTAACTAGGAAGGCAATTGGGTTTTTTGGTAATTAATTGAAATGTGGGCCGTCAAGGAGAATGTTACTAGAGTCCAAGTTGGGATGGAGTTATAGCATGCAATTTCTATCTATGAATTCTAGATTATTAAACCAAACAACAAGATAAATGCTATATGATTACCCTAAGCTACTACTCGGCCATGGGGGTTATAAGGTGTGTGTAGGAGAACTACACTATTTCACACCCTATCCAACCTTAGGAGGCTCAATTGTTATAGGACTTAGGTGAAATCCTCATAGGATATAGCAAGTCTAGGTTTCTATGGTAAGTGTTCATAGGAAAATGGGAGACAAGGATAGGAATGGGGAGTGGAGATGAGGGTGTTTGACCTCATTACTCACCACCTAGCCTTTAGAAAACTCCAAGGTCATTGCACTAAATACGACTACACTAGCTACTTATATCTATTTCTTAGAAGTAAGGGAGAGTATGTGTACTTGGGAATATAGGGTGCTATCTAGGGATCCATTATTTGTACCTAGGTTCAATCCTAATGTACCCTCATACCAACCATTCTCTCCTTGAGTCTAAGTGACTTCAAGCATATATCAACAAGTTATCCATGATTTTAAGAATAAACCACAAGAAGATATATGGGAAATGAGATAAAACTAGAAGACAATCATCATAAAATGACCATATATATTTTGTAAGTTATTTTTCCCCAACATGATAATAAATTAATATTTTACCCCAAAATTTGCCACCATAAGGGATTCACTACTAATAATGAAAGAAAAGAACAAATAAGGAGTAGATAAACATCATTCTTGGTGAAGACTCTTCTTTCTTCACCTCCTAGCAGCTGGAGCTTTACCTACTCCCTTGAAGTTGTGTGGATGGCATGGAATGGAAGGTGGAAGTAGACAAAACCCGAAAAACTAGAATTTTTAGGATGGGGAAGGTAGAGGTAGGTGGGAGTAGCTAGGATCTCCTTGAATGCACTATTGAATGCTAGGAATGAGTAAAAGGTCACTAACATCATGCTACAACTGTCACCTAAGTATATATATGTTGTAGGGAAGCACTAGGTTAAGTGGGGTAATTTGGAAAAATTAGTACTTTGGTCATTTCATTTTACATTTGATTGTTAACTTCATTTAAATTCTTACACTTTACTTTAGTTCCTTTTAGTTCTGTAATTTATTTTCAAGCACTTTTAGTTCAACAACTTTAGAGTAATGATTATCCATATCTTCACAGAGAGATCTTAAGGACCCTGAAGCCTCTCCAAAATAGGACCCTTCTCTGTGATGACCTCCTTCACCTCACCTCGATGGCACTCCAAGCCAGAGGGAGCTGTGATGCTATGAAGCACCAGTCCAGCTCTGAACATCACCACGAAGGTGATAGCACCCCTCCCTGAGCATGAAAAGGACCACCTATGAGCCTAGGCCTCACCAGAGATTGCTCCAGTGTTGTTCAAGTACCACACTAGAAGAGGGAAAGAGGGAGTTGCATGGCGCCAGCATGGACAACTGGGACCAATCCCGAGCTACCACCTAAGCGGCTGCTCTTACAAGGGAGAGCCAGAGAAGAAGTTGGCCCGCAGAGCCAGCTTAGCTGCTAGTGGCTAATTCTAGAGCTCCATATCAGTAAGGAAAACTGAGGGTCAGTGCAGATCAGAGAGGGAAGACTCACACACATGTACCAATCATGAGCTTCCACGTAATCCTTTTTCCCTATTTATTTATAAAAGCCATTTTTCTTAGAAAAACCCTAGAAAATGCTAGGAGTATTGAAAAATAGAAAAATTATATATCACAATTATTAGAAAAATATGAGGAATTGAGTGGAACCATTTGCATGACCTGATTCCATTACTCTCTAAAAAAATATTAGACATATCCTAATGATTATATACATGTCATTTAATATGCAATAATGGAGATTATTTGATGCAACTTGACCTTTTGTGAAAGTCAAACCCTAATAGGGTCCCTAACCCTCACATGTATCGAAACCCTAATCAAGTATGGATATTTAAGTCAGGGTCATAGAAAGCCCTAATTTTGTGTTTTCTCTCTACATATGTGTACTTTCATGCATTTATTACCAAACTGTAATTATTTCATGACCCTTATGATCATGACTGACCTCAAAAACCCTACATCCAACCATAATATGATTGGATCATGTAAATCCTAAAAAGGAAACCATGTATGATCTAAGCCTCTATAGATACCCTAAATATGAACATTTCTTTCTATATAAAAAAGGTACATCATAAAATAGATGAAACCCTAATTTTGAGATACGATCTTGTGACTCCAGAACAAGACAACATTTGAAGATAATCATGGATCTAAATATAAGAAGGTGGTAACAACCTTGAGTAAAGAACAAATGCTAGTAATGGGTCATGTGGACCAATAGTAACACTATACCCTTGATTTTCCTTTCAGGGGGATCTATTTGTTGTTTCTCTAGACTCTTGGATTTTAGATCTGATAACAACAAGTATGTGGGTTTTATTAAGTATAAGACTAGTGTTCATGGGTACATAATGATATGATGTACCTTGGATGCTTTTAGTTGCATATCAATTCTTGGATGAATACTAGTATTATATGATTCACCAAATAGAAAAGAACATAAAAAATTAAGATCAATTGTAGCTACTGAAGTGAGATAGTGTTCCCTCCCTCTTCTATTTACTAATGTCAAGAACAATCCCATAGCCCAAGGGGGTGGGGATCCCCATAGCCCTAGGGATAGGGAAGGGCCCAACATGTGTGTAAAATAAGGTGTTGATACAATTAGTAGTGCAATTGCCTCTATAGATATGCATAAAAGAAATGTTTACCTAATTTTCTACCCTAATATAACATTTCCTTTTATTTCTTTGTTTCTCAAATCTTTCATTATGAAAGTTACTATACAATTATTTTTACACGCATACACAAATTTGTTGATTCATTTGTTTCTTATTTTTTCTAGGTACCAAGAACAAGTAATACTTTCCAAAGTACCTGAACACATTTAATAATGTTCACAGAGGATGATTTTCTTGATAGATGCCTCTCATCTTTATTTCTATTTAGTTAGTTGCTTCATTTCTTTTAGATGATGTGTAGGATGTCTATGTCCTATGTATTTTATTTCTTTAAGATCTCATTTCTTCTTCCAGTGAATAATGTAATATGGCCTTTTATCCTTATGAATGATGGTTGTGTGGATACTTAAAGGATGATTTTGAAAAAAAATTGGTTTTTCTTTTTTAGAAAGATGTAGAGATCACATTGTATTCTTCCCGCTCTCTACTACGGGCCAAATGTTTGCAAAGTTAACATCAAGATTACTAGTGAGCCACTGGGGCACATCAATATGAAAAGTAAAAGTAGAGCTAGCATGAATAGAAAAGCGAGAAATACTATTAGCTACAGTGGTATGCAACCTAGGAATATGAGAAATGGAAGGCTGGCCGACATCCTCTTGGAGCCTCTGGAGTCGACGCATGTGGGCGGAGAACATGGTTATTTCGGATGCTTCCTCAGTGGTAATGGATACCGCTATGGTAGCATCAGACAGGATGGTGGGAACGCGCCATCCTATGATTTTGCAAAGTTCCAAAGCACATATAATACCTTGAACCTCTGCATCCAATGCCAAACTGGCATGGTTGGGTGACCCGTGGCCCAGAAGAAAACTTCCATGGCTGTCAACAACATGAATGCCAATCCTAGCTTGAGAAGAATCAACATTGTAAGAGGCATCCACAAACATATCAATGCTCCTAAGAGTAGGAGGATACTGGACATGGCTGCATACTATGGTGGCCGTCGATAGAAGTGTCGGGATTTCCATAATGGCTTGAGTCCTATCTTTGATGAAGGAGACCCGTTTGAAGAGAGGTTGCACCTTCGTGTTGTGTATGAATTCATTCCTTTGTGACCATATTGCCCAGCAAGCGACCACAGGCAGTGTAGAATGGATATCAGTGCACTTGGAGGAGAGAATGTCAGTGATCCAGTTATCCTCAGAAAGAAGAAAGAAGGAAGGGGCGACTTGGCATGCAACCCAAACTTCCTTGCTAGAGATGCAGTCACGGAGCAAATGTACCAGTGTATCACGGGCGTTAGAGCATACCGGGAATGTGTCATCAATAGGAATGTTCCGTCGGGATTTATCCATGTTGGTGAGCAGTGCTTTGTGGTTCAGCAGACATAGAAAAGTGCGAATGTGAGGAGGAATTGACAGCTTCCATATAGTAGTCCATTTTCTGGGCAAGGGCAAGGCTAAGTCCTTGCACAACCAATGGTAGGAAGCCTTGGCAGTAAGAAGGCCAGAAGGAGATCTGGGCCATTGGCTGGTGTCCTGGCCTGACATCGGGTCAGGAGAGTATGTGTGTTGAATATGCAGCCATGACTTGCTCGGAAGATAGGTGTGGATAAAGACCCAATCCCAGCCATTGCCATCCATTCCCATGGCCGAGACTTTAAGGTCAGTGAGGTCTGACAGTGGTGTAAAGGTGGGTTCAAGCTCTTTGATGGATAGTCCATGAAGCCATCTATCAGTCCAGACATTTGTAGATTCACCATTGTTGATAGTCATTGTCGAGGCATGTTGAATGGAAGGCATGTGCTTCTTAATAAATGCCCACACAGAAGAATAATGCTTCTTAATAGGAATGTCATTATGGATGTATTTGTGACACATCACTTGGACCCATAGGACATGTCTATTATTCATGAATCACCAGACATTGCCAAGCATAAGGGCTAGATTTTGTGACCATGCATCCTTGATGCCTAAGCCGCCCTCGGATTTTGCCAAGGTCACCTTTTTCCATGAGACCAGGGAGAGGCTGTGATGTGACCTACTACCAGACCAAAGGAAATTCTTAATGCGCTTGTTGATGTTGTCACACAGGGTAGGGGATAGCTGCACCGACTGCATAGTATATCTAGGAATAGCTTGAAGAGTTGATTTTGCAAGGGTGATCCTTCCTGCAAGGGATAACTGACGTGCTGACCATCTCGTCATGCGATCCTTAATGGTTTCAACAATCACAGCATGAGTACTCTTATTAGCACTATGATGAAGAATCAAAACTCCCAGGTAGCAGCCCAAGTCACTAGTATACTGAATGCCAAGGCATCTACAGAAACCATCTCAGACCTGTCTTGAAGTATTAGGCGAGAAGTAGCAATGAGATTTGGCTGTGGATACCCTTTGCCCAGATGCACTAGCAAAGGCTTACAGAACTTTGTTAATAGCTTTAGCTTGCCCAACGGAAGATTCAGCCAACAATAGAATGACATCAACAAAGAAAATGTGTGAAAGCAGTGGGCCATGCCTAGAGAGCCTAATACGCTTCCAATCACCATGATCAATGGAGAGTGAGATGGCTTGGCAAAGTCTCTCCATGCATAGAACAAAAATATATGGGCTGATGGGATCACCTTAGCAAATGCCTTGAGATGTTTTGAAAGGCTCTAAGGGACAACCTTCCCAAGAATTGATGTATTACCCTTAGTAATGATTTGCATGATCAGATTTACTAGAAGTGACGGGATGTCGGTCCTCATGAGGGTGTCATGGATAAAAGCCCAACGCATTTTGTCAAACGCTTTACCAAGATCTAACTTAATGCAAGCTAGTGCCTTGCCACTGCGCTTCATGCACATGGTGTGAATAACCTCCTGTACAAGAGTGATATTATCTGTGATGCGCCTTCTAGGGAGGAAATTAGATTGAGTTTCAGAGATCCAGCCATGCAGAAGGGGCTTGATGCGGTCCATAATGATTTTGGATATCAACTTGAAGCACGTGTTGTTGAGAGAGATAGGGCGAAGGTCACTATAGGTTTGGGGCTTCCTGGTCTTCAGAATCAGGCACATGTGAGAATCCGCAATGCGGTCTTCTATGATTCTAAGAGAGAAAGATTCCAGGACTGTACGAACGAAGGATGGTCCAACAGTGACTCAATGCTTTTGAAGAAAGAGTTACAGATGCCGTCGGGTCCAAGAGCTTTGTTGGGCGCCATCATGAACATGGTGCGCCTGATCTCATCCACCAAAGGAAGGGAAGTGAGGGCACATTTTGTGACATCAGAAGGTTGGTTGAAACTTCTGATGAAGCCATCGACAACAACACTGGTGTGAGAGTTGGGGTGCGGGGCAATCATCAAGTCGAGGAAGAAGCCACGTACATGCAACCGCAACAAGGATGGGTCCTCCACCCAGTTTCCAGCGTCATCTTTGAGGCATGTAATCTTGTTGAAGAGGCGATGGCCTTTGATGTAGGTATGGAAGAATTTAGTATTTGCATTGCCCAGGCTAAGCCAGTTTATGTTAGCTCTCTGATGCCAATCAGGCTCTTCTTGAAGTAGAATGTTGTTGTACTCATCTTGCAAACGCTCCATAGTAAGGTCAGGATTAACATGAGAAAGAGTACTTGTAGATACTTGGATATTATTGATATGTCGCAGGACATTGTTCTTGCTTTTGTTGTTGGAGGCTTGGAGTTTGGTGTCCCAAGCAGAAGCAGCAGTACGGAAAGCAGGGAGAGCCTCCAAGAAGTTTTTTGTCAAGTCCCAAGAATTAAGAATGGTGTCTTTGCAGTCAGGAATCATCGACCAACTGTCTTTGGTGCGGAAGAATCTGAGGCGGGCATGATGGTGCACAGCGTCATGGATAAGAATCGGGCTATGGTCACTGTAGAGTCTTGAAAGAATGGAGACAGAAGTATCGTTGACCATGGAAAGTCAACTGTCATTGGCGATGACTCTATCAAGTCTTTCCAACAACTGGACCCGTTTAAAAGTGAAGATGAGGCCATTAGCCTTAATGTTTGCCAATCCAGTGTGCATGAGAAGAGAATTGAATTTCCTACTAGAGAGACGATCAAAGGAGCGTCCATTATGTTTTTTAGGAACATCGAGCATGGTGTTAAAGTCTCCAAGGACCGCCCATGTGCCAGAGATAGTGCAAGAGATGTCCTATAATCGTTGCCAAAGAAGGTCCCGCTTACAAGGATTGGGGGAGCCATAGACAAACGTCAGATGCCATGTATTGTTAACACAACAATGGATGAATTGTCGATGGTTAAAGACAATGTTGATGGAGCAACGAGCATCATCCCACAACACCCAAATACCACCAGAAAAACCAATGGCCTCAACTCGATGAGAAGAAGAGAAACCCAGTTGCTTGATGACACTGTCGGCCTTAGACCCACTAATACGTGGCTCAACAATGGCCATGATATGGAGACGATGTCTTCTTTTAAGATCCTTGAGGAGGCGAATCGTTTCTTAAAATAGGCACCTTGAATGTTCCAGCAAAGAATGTTCAGCATTAAAACAACAGATAGGGAGAGAGATGTGGGCAATTTAGGCAATTGTTGCACAAAGGCCGATGCATTGATCATTGCCGACCATAGCATCATCTGGAGGTGGCACTGACTCATTGTTGAAGTCAATGGGATGCCTAGCATCTGGACCTTGTTCTAGATTGCCCACTAACTGGGCAAGCTTTTCTTTCTTCCTTTCTCTCCCAGGGATGATAGTCTGGTAAACCACTCTCCTATTTCTGAGATAGACTCCACTGCTTCCTCCTCTGTCGCCCCATTGGAAAAGGTGTTGGGATTCAACATGGTTGTTATCTATGGCTACGAATTGAAATGGGGGTCATTCCCTGTCTCCTTCTTCCTACCCACACAAGTGTCATCATTCACTAACGTGGCGCTTATGTTATTTGAGTTGGTGATGATACCTCCCACCGACGAGGCCTTGGGCGGCGCAGCTCGTCCCGCATTGGCCTGTGACCTTTCCGTTGCTTTAGCCTTCTTCTTTTGTGTCCTAGTTTGGACGGTCTATCAATCCTCCTCAGATGCTTCCTGAGCATCTAGTGTGGGTTGTGGCAGCCCGTACACAGTAGCAACATCATTCCCCTGGGTGTTCGACGTCGTCTGTTTCGTGTTACCCGTCTGCATGCTCTTCTTGTTAGAAGGCATGCGTTTCCTCGGCTTATTTGCATGGATCTCAGTCATGTACTATTCCTCTTTGAGGAGAGGGGGTTCCGATACCAAGGACGGATTAGCAAGTGAGAAAGGTGTGGCAAAGGTGCAAGCTATGTCAACATGCCTGACTCTGCCACACTTCATGCAGATAGAGGGTAGATTTTCATATTCCAGGCGGTAGTATTCCCCATTGAGATAGATGGCTGGGAGTAGAGGCTTGAGGGTATCCACCTCGGCGTCTAGTCTTGCACACTTACCACGATGACATGATAGCGTGGTAGTGTCAATCTTGATTGGTTTGCCTACGATATCGCCAATGCTTCCTAGGAGTTGATATTGATAGAGGTAGACTGGTAACTCGGGAACGCGTAGCCACGCTACGAGTTTTCAGGGAATGTGATCCACAGGCCGAAAGTCTGCCGACCAAGATTGAACGGATAGGTAATTACCAAATATGGTCCAGGGACCTTCTGTCATGGCTTGCTCGAACGCCTCCTTGATACTGAGTTGGATGATGAAGTATCCCATCTCCAGGTCAATAACACAGAACTGTTCGTTGAGTTTCCACAGGGATGTGATCCGGTTGATTAATGTTGTGAAGCCGACATTGATGCTGACCACCTTCACAACCACAACAAACTGCCAGGGTTCTAGCAGCGGCATCAGTGTGCTTGTATTGATTCGGATGTTTGGCAGGGCGCCGCTACGATCAACATGGATATCAGAGGCTTGAAGGGCGTCAGGGGATACCGTCCTGATCATTGGCTGCTTGGTGGCACCAGTGATCACATCTCAAAAGGAGATCAGGTTAGGACTACTTCTGCCTGTAGTGTTTCCTTCTTCCATGGTGTGGACAGCACCATAACTCTCGACACCGTCCAGCGACGGAAGCTGCTCGTCGAATCCAGCGTTAACCCACCCTTGGCTTTCCCGATGAATTGTGTGAGAGAGTCTGCGTCCTACGCCATAGCCACCACGGCTGTCGGCGTTGCCTCCCCGCATGTGTGCCTGTCGAATGCACAGATTGCCTCTAACCCTAGCGGAGAAGCCGCCGCGTCTTTAGGTAGCTAAATTTTGGTTTTTTATTATATACTAGTTGACAATCACAATCCCTTAGATTTTCCCTCTTGACATCTTATAGATATGAGTGAACACATATCTAAGGAATGTCATCATGGAAAGTATATGAGAATTGGGGTCATCGCAGTTGGTATTAGAGCCGATGTTCACACATCATAGTCACATGAAACCTCATTTACCCTATTATGAATTTAGGGTAGTGCCTGAGTTAGCGATATGAAGGGTGGAGGTGACTAGGATAGCATCCACCATGGGTTTGACTAAAGTCTCCAAGCCACTTTTCTTAGCAATCACGAGGATACCTATATGGAAGTATAAGTCTACCTGGACAATACCCGAAGTGTCCCATACTTATTTGGCATACCTTAATTAAGGACCCTTCTCATATATAGATATTGCCTCTCATCTCCTCTATAGAAAATTTGCCCCTCATCTCTATTTTATAAATATTTCCCTCTCAAATTTATGATATAAGGTTAGGAATGAGTCAATCTATTTAGAAGTCCTAAGGATCGGCTGATAAGGAATACTAGGGTATCCTTCAAAAATAATAACACTAATATCATGAATAACTAATAAAGAAGAATAATAGAATATAATATAATTCAAAAAAAAGAAAAAAATACATAAAATATCTAATGTATTTCACCCAATTTTAACGATGCCTAAAAAAACCCACAATTCCAAGGCTTCTGAAGAGCCATCCTCTAAAAAGAGAAAAGAACTTGAAACTCCTGAAGAACCTGATTCTGAGGAAATGGCCAGGGATAGGTGGGAAGAACAAAACAAAGTCCTCCTAGACTTCATGGACACCATTACCCTAAATGGAACCCCTAAACCCAGTTCATCTAGGAAGAAGGAAGTGACAGTGATAGATTTCATCAAACTTAACCCTGACACCTTTTTGGGGGAAGGCCATCCTAATGTAATGGATAAGGATGAAGCTTGGAACCTGCTAGTGGAGAATGCCTTCTATACCCTACATGTGCCCAATGAAAAGAAGGTCAAATTTGTGACACACCTAATTAAGGGAGGGGCTAAAGCCTAATGGGAAAACTATGGCGACATTAGAGGAGAAGAAGTGGATAACATGGAATGGGAAGCCTTCAAAAAGCACTTCACTGATTATTTTATGCCTATAGTTGAGAGGAAGAGGAAGGAGTGAATACACTAGGAAAAAGTGGGGAAATCTCTTGGTAGCTGAATACACCTAGAATTTTAGACTTGTAGAGAGTTATGCATCCATTAAGATTGAAGGTCGTTTCCTAGAGCACTATGTTGAATGCCTAGCTACCCACCTGAAAACCATAGTCATCGCCTACCATCCCAAGAACATAGATGAATCCCTAGATATGGCCCTTAAGTAGGAAAGGGAACAAGGTTTTTAGAAGCCTTCAAGCATGGGATACCTAGGGTTAACCACAACTGAGGAGGATAAGCCTAGGAAGTTCCACCCTATCCATAACAAGGGATTAGGAAAAGGAGGAGGTTCATGTTAAAGAGGATAGAGAAATAACCAAAATCAGCTGAAGCCCTACCACAAAAAATGTAAGACCTGTGGATGAGGACATGAAGGACCTTGTCTCTATGCCAAGCCAGTATACTATAACTACAAGAAGGAGGGTGATTTTTTTGCCAAGTGCCCTAATCTATTTATCTTTGGCAAACCTCCAATGGGTGCTCCATCCCCTCAGGGACACCACAATGCAAGAGCATTTGCAGTGACTGCATAAGAGGGTAAGGCAAACCCAAATATGGTTGAAGGTAACCATAATTCCTTTTATTTATCTAATATCTTTCTCAATGCCTTCAAGTATTCATGATATAAATATCATGTGTAGGAATTGTATTCCTAAATGATCATCCTGTTAAAGCTTTATTTGATTTTGGATCTATGAATACATTCATATCTCAAAATATGGCATTTATGTTACATTTACAAATAAGAGACTTGGGGTATTTCTTGATGTGTCAACTCCTAGTGGAAAAATACTCACTACATCACAGAAAATTGATGTCCTACCTCTAAAATGTGAAAATCATGACATGCCCTTTGAATTCATCCTCTTAGCTGTCGAAGACTTTGATTGTTACAACCCTAATTTTGGGTTCATTTGGTGAGAAATGTAGTTCCTCATATTAAAGATATTTGAACAAATAATGATATAATTTGTTTTGAATACATGGATTTTGTTTACAATAGCCTTGATGTTTGTGTTGTGGGCTTTATTGGCTATTAGGCCCAATTAACAAGAAAATTCAATTAATGAATGAATAATTGAATTTTTGAGAAAAGAAAAATGTGGAAACCTCTAGAAGGCAAATCAAAAGAGGGATTTTGTGCCTCTTGAGTTCCTTGGGTTTCAAGGAGTCCAAAGTTGCAAAAAGAAAGCAATAAGAAAAGAAAAGATTAATTAAGTATTTCTTTATTAAGAAAGAAATTGAAAATAATGATAAAATGTGGAAAACAAGTGAAAAGAGGTATAATTGAGTTATCCTTTGTGGATTTCGTATCCCAAGGATTTCTAATGATAAAAGGAATACCAATGCGGAAAATAAAAGAGAAATAATGAGAAATCCTCAAAAAGAAATATTTTAATAAGAAATATACATGATAATGAAGAATAATGCATTTAGATGCATCTAGAAGGATAATAAGTATCCTTAAAAAGTAATTTCGAAATCTTAGAGTTTATTAGGGTCCAAGGATCCCCAATAAAGAGTAAAGAAAGAGAAAATACCAAATTTGCAAAATAAAAGGATAATGTGATACATTATTAATGAATTTTGTGATATTGTTAAAAAGGGAAATAGTGCGTACCAAAAGAAAATAGAAATTCATGCTTATGGATTAAAAAGAAAACATAAAGAGAATAAGAGAGAAGAATTTCGAATTCTTAATGACTAAGGATCAAAGGGAAACAAAGAATTGATATGAAGAGAGAGAATATACTTCTCATTAAAGGAATCGATTTCCTACTTGGAAGGGGACTCTTGGATTCGTGAGTAGCTGACTTAGGGCTTTTTTACTCACCCCTATATAAAGGGAAGATCCTCTAGTTCGAGTCCAAAGAACCCCACATTCCTTTCCTTCTTCTTCTTGCTATTTTCATCCATAAAACCCTAACCGAGGAAAGCGGCATGATCAAAGAACAATGAGGAGCCATGAAGGGTTTGAGATGGAAGTATGCTGCCCCATGAAGCTAGGAGAAGCTTGGCCGATGTTGCTATACCCTAACCTGCACGCAGCAGTGGTCGCACGGCTGCAAAATCAGCCGCACGGCTGTAAAATCAGCCGCACGTCGCTGGCCAGAGGAGCAAGTTAACGACGTCTTCGGCTACGATCGCACGACGCCCAGGTGCGTAGGAAGGCGGTGGAGCCATGGGAATAGTTGGAGTCAAGTTCTGAGCCTCATGGAGGTGGTGGTGGTTCATGGACTTCCACTGAGTGGCGGCGAGGGCATCGCAGTAGTGGTTGCGTGATGAAGAAGAAGGCCAAAGAGGCCTTTGACCGATATGCCCCTCCGCGGGCTATAGAAGGAGCTACTTACGCGGGGTTAAAACCGTCTTTTCATTATAATCTGAAGATGGGCACGCAAGGTATGTGTATGGGAGTTGGTTGCCTACGTGGCACCTCCCTATTGGTCAGTTTATGATTTATTTTCTAAAATCATAACTAATTCTAGGGAACTCAGATTAAAACAAGTCATATATGAAAATTT
The DNA here is from genome assembly GCA_963693085.1 of Alisma plantago-aquatica. NCBI lineage: Eukaryota > Viridiplantae > Streptophyta > Magnoliopsida > Alismatales > Alismataceae > Alisma > Alisma plantago-aquatica. The sequence continues at coordinate 1,341,538,618 of OY856411.1, read as the reverse complement.
ATCCTTAGAATGAGAGGAACACAAAGAAATTATTTTGAAGTCTAATTTTGCATTCTATTCAAAAAGTAGTGTAAGTTATCAACTTTAATGAATTAAAGATTAAGAAACTCTACTTTGTGATGATTAATGTAATTAGTAGAGTTTAATGGGTGATTAAAGTTGATAATAACCTGTTAATTGTAAAAAGGTACATTAAGATAAAAAAGGATGATCTTTGCACGTAATTAGTTTATTTTAGAAATTATGTGCATAAATATGCTTGAAATTTGAAAAGTACATAAATCTATTATATTTAATGATTTAATTAATGAAAAACCCTTAGATTTGATGATAGATGGATTTAATGTTGTTCATTGGATAATTCAAGCTAATATTAACTTGTTGTTGATAAAAGTGAAAATTGGATCTAAAAGATGATGTTTTTATATAATTAGCTTAATTTATGGTTTCGTGCATGAATATGCATTAATGAGCTTGAAAACCCTAATTTAGATGAATATGTCTTTTAATTGTTTTAATGGTTCAAATCCATGAATAAATAGAAATATGATGATCCGAAGTCAATTTGGGTATAAAAGACTATTAAAATGGATAATTGAGCAATTAGGGTTTATATAAGTAGAAAAGATTATTTTAGGGTTTGTTGACCTAAAAGCGATAAAGTTTTAGAAATTGATCTAAGAAACCCTAATGAATATTGATGAAACCTAATTTGGATTGGAAACCCTAGAGAGTGAATCCAAGTCAATAAAGTAGATTCTTGATAAAGTGTGTAATGAATAGAGTACATATTCTTTTTAGGAATTATGTGATTGTTGAATTTCTTTCTTGGTTGGACTTGCTTAATGTCTGTGAAATCACCAAATCAGGTATGTGGTTACGCTTATGATTATCCCGACTAGTTTTCTAAGGATTTTATCGATGTTTCCCTCATGGCTTGAAATAACTGTTGGATGCTTTTATTTCATGCAACTATAGAGTGACTATGACTATCACTATGAATATACATGTATAACTGGCTAGATCCAAGTCCACCTTTGTGGCTTGTAAATGCTAAAAAGGGGTAACCTAGAGTAATGTCTAGGTTATCGTGGGTTAGAAATTGGGCTACCAAGTGTAGTGCCATGAGACCCATTAGCATGCCATGAGTTAAGGAGTGGGCTACTTACGAGTAGTGCCATGCGACTCAACCCTAGAAACTAGTTCACCTATAGGTGAGACCATGAGGGGTTTAATGGGGATCTACCATAAGGAAGGTAGTATCCAGGTCCACTGCAGGGATAGCATAGAGGATATGGTACTCATGGATCGTGGAGTTATATTTAAAATGTAATATTGGTTTTTAAATGATTAATTGAATGATTACGTTGTTATCATAGCTGCACATTTATTTTTCCCCCACATATCAGCTTCGGCTGACCGACATTTTGTTTGTCGGCATTTTACGTACAAGCCAAAAGGACAAACAGTAAATCGCCATATTGTGAAACACATGAAGTAAAATACAAGGAGGATTAGTTAGAGTAGAATTCATATGTGGATAGAAGTTTAGAGATCCAAATTTTCAAAAGGTATGCAAAAGTTTTTTTCTTACATCTTTTCAGTTTAGTCTATTAAAATTTAATAATTGTTCTTGGTTAATTGCCAAAGCTTTGATCCGAAAGTTATGGGTGCGGCTTTGACCTCTCAGTCCCCCTTAATTGGGGGTTACCGGAAGGTGGGGTTGTAACGTTTGGTATTAGAGCGTAGGTTCCCCACTTAACCATTAATAATTATTAAATTTTACAAACTCTATAGAACCCAAGGGAGTTATTAGAGGAATATCTGAAAGACGGAGGTGTCTCGAAAAGGATCACGACCGGGGGCTGGAAATATTTTCCTCCGCACCGCTAGTTAGAATACGAGGACTCCCGGATCCGTGTGACTGCCTGGCCAAAGTCTTAGGGTATGAATCGAAATAAGATACCTTTAGGACTTTCTCACCTTATTCATCCCTTCTCATCACAAATTCTGTTAAGGATATTAAGGATTAGGGTTTTCTCTCTTCTCCTCACCCTCTTGAGGTATGGGTAAGGTTAATAAGGTCTAAGGAGTCCTCCATCAAATTCATGAAAAGCATGTAATTAAGATGTCATGGACATAAGCTTAATAGAGTAAGTGTAAACTAAAGAATAGATACATGCTTAGGTCGTATGACATAAGTTGCCATGCCCTCAGGAGAGACCTGAGGATAGACCTCCTTGTCGGGAGGATGAGTAGAGAGATTTTGTCTTAGAGGAAGAGGCATCCATTAAAAGTAGAGACATGGCACATCCTTTGAGGATGATGATAACCCTAAACCTAAGTGTTGGTTAGAGAGAGATGAAGTGGTAAATAGATGTCACGATAGACCAGGTGTTTGAAAGGACATGCCTTTGGGATGCCATATAATCCATGGGTGACCTAGCGCCATTGGCAACCCAACCCTGGGAAGGGTCGTGCATGTTAGAGTAAAGGATAGCTCCTTCGATGATGATGTTAGTGGAGGACCTGTAGAAACTCTATGGGCTTATGCGAGTAGGGCATAGCATGCCCCCAAAGTAAATTAGTAGTGTGAGCAATAGGTTGAAACCCTGACCAGGAGAGAGTGAAGGATGGCTTATGAAATAAGCATAAAGAACTATGGATAACCTTGAGCAAACATAAGTTGATCATAGGCTTCATCCATGTAGGGGCATGCTTTTGAGGTTGATCCTTCATGAAGAGAGGACCTCTAATGGTGAGGTTAGTTGTAAAGTTAGCTCTAGAGGGAGAGCAGGAAACCCAACAAGGAGGTTGGAATCCTAGGCTCGAAGATACGAGGAGAAGTCGGGAGTTGAGGATAATGCAACCTAAGTGAATGATAGTGGTCACCACATGCTTGATCCCTAGAGGTTGATGATGTCTTGGTTTCTATAAGAGGAACCAAACCCTAGAGAGAGGATTAGGCTTCTGGAACTTATGTGCCTAAGGTATAAGTGTTTACCTTCTGAGAAAGGAAGAAGAAGTTATGCATACCCTGGAGAGGTTTAGTAACAGGTTATGAGGTCTTGTACCTTGTTGGTTGTCCTTAAGGAGGACTCGACTCTAAAGTGTTGCTCGAGTGGACGGATGACAGGAAGTGTGTGTCATACCTTATGCATGCCTGATCCGTGGTTAAGAGATAGAGCATGCAGTTGGACACCTAAAAGTGAACTTAGGGTTCCTAGGCCTAAGAGGGGAAGCAGTGTACCCAATTCTCATGATGAGTTTTGAGTCTCTATAGTTTCGAGCATGGTACTCATCGTGTGTAGAGGTAAAGGAAACTCCTTAAGTTAAAGGTATGTTTGATGAATCCCTCACAACTCAGTGATGACATGGGAAGGTATGATCTTGATCCAATATGGAGGATGAGAACCCAGATGACCTAGCCTGGTTTAGTGGTCTACTTGTACCTTAATAACTTACTAGGGTTAAGCATATGGATGTAAACCCTAGACCTAAGGACGTTTGTGACCTTTGTTATCAAAAGGTATAGTTCCCTCCCATCCTGGGAGAAGGACCCTTTAGTAGGGTGTATACCAGTTTTGTTGGTTCAAGTTAATCTAAAGAGGTCTCATAGGATCTTGAGAAGCTAAGTGAAAATTTCATGGTATGAGAATGAACCTGTAGACCCATAGATATCCATCTCTAAGTGCATGAGGATGTGTTACCATGGAGGTAACTGGTGGGGGGCCTGACCAAGGTAGGCAGGTCACCATGACCCCTGCGAAAGGATGAAAGACATCCCTTGAATGTAGAAAGAGAGACGATGAAGGCTTGGGTAAGGATCTAAGTTGGACATGTACTATAATAGAATCCTCAGTCTATCCTAGGGTCAGGTAGGCATAAGACCGATGGAAGTAGGAGTTACCTAATTCCCTAAGTTGCACATGACCATAGGGTTGGGAGGTAACAACTATCATTGTCTGAGGGCCATGGGATAGGAGATTGATCACCTTCATGAACTCATGGGACCCAAAGGGTAGATGAGTAGGGCACTCTCTTGATGGGGGAAGAGGGATGACCCCAAAAGTGCCGGCACCCTATAGACCTAGAGGAGATTACCAAGGGATGTGTGCAAACCTCAGTAGGTTCAAGACTAGTTTTCCATGGAAGTAACCTTGATATCGAGATGATTGTGATGTAGAGACATAAGTGGCACGTCTCAACTTGGTTTTAAAGGTGTACTGGCAAGGTGGGATGTACCATCTCTACTCTTAGAACTAGAAGAACTTTGTATTTGGACTGCACCCAAATGCTTATTTCCTCTTGTTATGAGGGTGAGAGATAGGACAGTACACATGCCATACATCAAGGATAAAGGATGATGTGAGTTGGAACATTGCTACGAGTTATGAGGATAGAGAGGATAACATACCCTGATGGAGTGAACGATACCTGGATGGTTTACGAACACTAAAGAGGAATAAGGTAGTCATCTTATAAGGATGTTTTTATCATGAGCTATGTGGAACTTACAAGTTATAACAGAGTTTGATCACCATAATGATGAAATCAGAGAGTGTTCTTAATAAAGATAGACATAGAGTTGAGGAGAAATGATAAGTGAAATACATGGAAGTGTATGTCTTCAATGTTACCTAATACCTAAGGATGTGAAGTGGTAATGGATGCTCTGATTGAGATATAGCTGCCTAGTTTGGCTAGAAGAGGTTTTTAGGCTAACCCTAAGTTTGGAAAGGAGATGTGTTTGGATAACACTCAGATTTAACGAGATATGTTGAAAAAAAAGTTAATGGTTGTTTGGTTAGCCAGTCTAGTCCCTGATATAATGAAAGGATGGTGATAGAGCCTCATATACACTTCTTTGGATAGGAAGGTGATGAAACCCTAATGAGAGTGGTTTAGGGTTTTTGAGGAATCAATCTTGAGGAATAATGACATACAGGAGATCATGTTTTTGAGATCACCATACTACAAAGATAATAAGTGATAGTAGTACTTTAGATGCCTAACAAAAAGTTGCATGTGGTATATGGCCATGCAAGCCGAGGGAGAAGGACGAACACCAGTAACCCAGTGCATCGATATAAAGGATAAAGAGTTCCCGAAAGAGAAAGGGAGTTCATCCCTATGGGTGTTGTAAGTCTCCCCTGGACCAAGGAAGGTCGGGATGCGATATGGGGTATGGTGACATGAGAAAGAAAGAGTTCTATCAAGGGACAAATTTTGTTGAACTACCCACGAGAGATATGGTTCAGCTACACTAGGATGCGAGTTCAAAGGTTCTTGCATTTTACCTAAAGGTTTCCTTCCAAAAGGTGAAGTAGGTACATGACGAACTCAATGTTAGTACATTTTATCACCCCTAACTAATGGTTAGTGATCCAGACTAAAGGGTCTGATGAGAGCATACATGCTCACTCAGGGTGATATCTAGAGACAGTCCTTGTCCTAAGAAAGACACGATGATAACCACCATAGCCAGTATCGAGATTTAAAGAAGCTCTGTAAGGGAGGTTGTGTCGGTCACCACTTCAGTAAGGTGATGTTGGTGAAAGGACCACGTGATGGTTGGAAAAAGGCCACAGTGCGTGTAGATGAAGTCACTTTGATCGTGCAATGGTTGAAAGGAGCCTAGAGATGATGAGAGTAGTGAGCAGATGCAAAGTAGGCTGACATGCAATTCACTGTGGGAGAATATGTGACATGAAAATCTGACCCCTATAAGTTATAGCTAAGAGAGCTGAGTCCCCGATGCATGGGTTCTTTTGATATGGTTTGGTGGAGAAGGTTAAGTTTGATCTTACCCCTCGAGATAAAGTAATATGTGATGAGTTCCATGTGTCCAATTTAGAGCACTATGTGAGATACCCTGACCATGTGCTGAGCAATGAACCTAGTGAGCCCCAAGGGAGGCTGAAATGGCCTGAGTCCACCTGTGCAGTTTATAGACGCCAGGATGAAAGAACTCAGAGAAAAGAATATGTGATGAGAAAGGTTCTTTGGAAGCGTCATGAGTACGGTAAAGCCACATAGTGGCCAATGATGGACATGGAAAGGTTTTATCCTGAATTGTTTGTTTGCTTTATAGAATTTTGAGGACAAAATTCCAATAAGAGGGGAAGGATGTTACAACCCTGATTTTGGGTTCATTTGGTGAGAAATGTAATTTCTCATATTAAAGATATTTGAACAAATAATGATATAATTTGTTTTGAATACATGGATTTTGTTTACAATAGCCTTGATGTTTGTGTTGTGGGCTTCATTGACTATTAGGCCCAATTAACAAGAAAATTCAATTAATGAATGAATAATTAAATATTTGAGAAAAGAAAAATGTGGAGACCTCTGGAAGGCAAATCCAAAGAGGGATTTCGTGCCTCTTGAGTTCCTTGGGTTTCAAGGAGTCCAAAGTTGCAAAAAGAAAGTAATAAGAAAAGAAAAGATTAATTAAGTATTTCTTTATTAAGAAAGAAATTTAAAATAATGATAAAATGTGGAAAACAAGTGAAAAGAGGTATAATTGAGTTATCCTTTGTGGATTTCGTATCCCAAGGATTTCTAATGATAAAAGGAATACCAATGTGGAAAATAAAAGAGAAATAATGAGAAATCCTCAAAAAGAAATATTTTAATAAGAAATATACATGATAATGAAGAATAATGCATTTAGATGCATCTAGAAGGATAATAAGTATCCTTAAAAAGTAATTTCGAAATCTTGGAGTTTCTTAGGGTCCAAGGATCCCCAATAAAGAGGAAAGAAAGAGAAAATACCAAATTTGCAAAATAAAAGGATAATGTGATACATTATTAATGAATTTTGTGATATTGTTAAAAAAGAAAATAGTGCCTACCAAAAGAAAATAGAAATTCATGCTTATGGATTAAAAAGCAAACATAAAGAGAATAAGAGAGAAGAATTTCAAATTCTTAATGACTAAGGATCAAAGGGAAATAAAGATTTGATATGAAGAGAGAGAATATACTTCTCATTAAAGAAATTGATTTTCTACTTGGAAGGGGATTCTTGGATTTGTGAGTACCTGACTTAGGGCTTCTTTACTCACCCCTATATAAAGGGGAGATCCTTTAGTTCGAGTCCAAAGAACCTCACGTTCCTTTCCTTCTTCTTCTTCCTCCTTTCATCCATAAAACCCTAACCGGGGAAAGCGGCATGATCAAGGAACAACGAGGAGCCATGAAGGGTTTGAGATGGAAGCATGTTGCCCCACGAAGCTAGGAGAAGCTTGGCCAACGTTTCTATACCCTAACCTGCATGCAGCAGTGGCTGCACGGCTACAAAAGAAGCCGCACGTCGCTGGCCAGAGGAGAAAGTTAACAATGTCTTCGGCTATGATCGCACAGTGCCAGGTGCACTGGGAGGCGGTGGAGCCATGGGAACGGTTGGAGTCGAGTTCTGAGCCTCGTGGAGGTGGTGGTGGTTCATGGACCTCCACTGAGCGGCGGCTAGGGCATCATAGTAGTGGCTGCGTGAGGAAGAAGAAGGCCAAAGAGGCCTTCGACCAATATGCCCCTCTACGGGCTATAGAAGGAGCTACTTACGCGGGGTTAAAACCATCTTTTCATTATAATCTGATATGGGCGTGCAAGGTATCTGTAAGGGAGTTGGTTGCCAATGTGGCACCTCCCTATTGGTCAGTTTATGATTTATTTGCTAAAATCGTAACTAATTCTAGGGAACTCATATTAAAACAAGTCATATATGAAAATTTATCCTCAAAATGAGAGGAACACAAACTAATTATGTTTGAAGTCTAATTTTGCATGCTATTCAAAAAGTAGTGTAATTATGTTTGAAACTCTACTTTGTGATGATTAATGTAATTAGTAGAGTTTAATGGGTGATTAAAGTTGATAATAACCTATTAATTGTAAAAAGGTACATAAAGATCAAAAAGGATGATCTTTGCACGTAATTAGTTTAATTTAGAAATTATGTGCATAAATATGCTTGAAATTTGAAATGTAAATAAAGCTATCATCTTTAATGATTTAATTAATGAAAAACCCTTAGATTTGATGATAGATGGATTTAATGTTGGTCATTGGATAATTCAAGCTAATATTAACTTGTTGTTGATAAAAGTGAAAATAAGATCTAAAAGATGATCTTTTTATATAATTAGCTTAATTTAGGGTTTCGTGCATGAATATGCATTAATGAGCTTGAAAACACTAATTTAGATGAATATGTCTTTTATTTGTTTTAATGGTTCAAATCCATGAATAAATAGAAATATGATGATCCTAAGTCAATTTGGGTATAAAAGACTATTAAAATGGATAATTGAGCAATTAGGGTTTATATAAGTAGAAAAGAGTATTTTAGGGTTTGTTGACCTAAAAGAGATAAAGTTTGAGAAATTGATCTAAGAAACCCTAATGAATATTGATGAAACCTAATTTGGATTGGAAACCCTAGAAAGTGAATCCAAGTCCATAAAGTAGATTCTTTATAAAGTGTGTAATGAATAGAGTACATATTCTTTTCAGGAACTATGTGATTGTTGAATTGGTTGCTTGGATTTCTTTCTTGGTTGGACTTGCTTAATGTCTGTGAAATCACCTAATCAGGTATGTGGTTATGCTTATGATTATCCTGACTAGTTTTCCGAGGATTTTATCGACGTTTCCCTCATGGCTTGAAATAACTGTTGGATTCTTTTATTTCATGCAACTATAGAGTGACTATGACTATCACTATGAATATACATGTATAACTGGCTAGATCCAAGTCCACCTCTATGGCTTGTAAATGCTAAAAAGGGGTAACCTAGAGTAATGTCTAGGTTATCGTGAGTTAGAAATTGGGCTACCAAGTGTAGTGCCATGAGACCCATTAGCATGACATTAGTTAAGGAGTGGGATACTTACGAGTAGTGCCATGTGACTCAACCCTAGAAACTGGTTCACCTATAGGTGGGACCATGAGGGGTTTAATGGGGATCTACCATAAGGAAGGTAGTATCCAGGTCCACTATAGGGATAGCACAGAGGATAGGGTACTCATGGATCACAGAGTTATATTTAAAACGTAATCTTGGTTGTTAAATGATTAATTGAATGATTACGTTGTTATCATAGCTGCATGTTTATTGTTTCCCCCACATACCAGCTTTGGCTGACCGACGTTTTGTTTGTCAGCGTTTTAGGTACAAGCCAAAAGGACAAACAGTAAATTGTCATATTGTGAAACACATGAAGTAAAATACAAGGAGGATTAGTTAGAGTAGAATTCATATGTGGATAGAAGTTTAGATATCCAAATTTTCAAAAGGTATGTAAAAGTTTATTTTCTTACAGCTTTTTAGTTTAGTCTGTCAAAATTTAAAAATTATTCTTGGTTAATTTCTGAACCTTTGATTCGGAAGTTATGGGTGTGGCTTCGACCTCTCAGTCTCCCTTAATTGGGGGTTACCAGAAGGTGTGGTCATAACATTGATAATCTACTTCTATAAAGTATCATGCCTAGATTGACTTTAGAAACAAGATGGTAGTCCTCTCTCACCATTGGATTGTCTATACAAGTATCATGTCTAGATTGACTATAGAAACAACATGGTAGTCCACTCTCACCCTTATTCTTGACCTGTGGTGATCCCTAGGTGAAACAAATTATAGAATAATATTATAATTTCTTCTCTTAAAGTTAAAAGTCTCATTTCTAAATGATGTAAAGTCTTCCTTGCATTAGTCTCAGAGACCATCCTAGTAGAGGGCCTATAGAAAGAGTGGAGGTGGTACATGGATTTCTTGACTTATTTTTGGAGGATCTTCCTAGACTGCCTCCAAATAGAGACATTGAGTTCTTCATAGATGTTCTTCTTGGAACCACTTCAATTTCTAGGGAACCATATAGAATGGCTCTTGTTGAGGTTCTGGAGTTGAAGAAACAATTACAAGAACTTCTCAACAAATATTTTATCCATCCTAGTGTTTCCCTTTGGGGTACACCTATTCTTTTTGTCAAAAAGAAAGATGGTTCTATATGTATGTGTAATCACTATCGCATGTTGAAATAGGCTGCTATTAAAAATAAGTAACCCTCCCTCAAATTGATTACCTCTTTCATAAGCTTCATACTTCCTAAGTCATCTCTAAGATTGATCTTCTCTATGGATACCATCAACAAAAAGTCAAAGATTCTAATATTTCTAAGATTTCTTTCCAAACTTGTTGTGGACATTCTGAATTTCAAATGATGCCATTTGGGTTGACCAACACACCATGCATATTTATGAATCTGATAAATAAAGTCTTCCAACCTCTTCTTGATGAGTTCGTGGTCGACTTTGTTGACGATATCCTGATCTATTCTTATTCCATGGAGAAGAACCATGAGAACTTTAAGGCAATTCTTGAAGTCCTTCTAGCTCAGAAATGTTGGATCTAGGTCTCTAGAGGGGGGATCAATAGAGCTTCAAAATTCTCACAAGAAAAGTTAGACCTTCCAGTTATATAAATTTAAATCCAAAACTTAATAACAACTTGAAGTCCTATCTAAGCAATCCTAGCAAGGATGAGAGAGATTGAAACATACACTTGGACAAGGTAGTTAGAGTGGTTCCAATCTCCAAACTAAGAGATAGTAAATCCACTACCAAAAGAGGTCAACCTCTAGAACTTTGCAACCCATGTATACTTATATTCCATCATAAGAGTTACAAGGAGACCACCATACATCCAAGTACTTACCTACTCAAGACAAGACTCTTAGACCTACACAAGGACTTACCCACTTGATCAAGATGTATTCAGCCTTCAACAAGGACTTATCCACACTTACATTAAGCCTTTGTCCTTGAAGGAATTACCCACTCTTCTTGAATTTTCACCTTGCCCTTCTCCTTCACTTGGAGAAATTCTTCACCTCATCTTCAACCTTGAAGAAAAACAATAGCTTCACCTTCACTGGGAGAAGCTCACTTCAACCTTTTCTCTTTGAGAAAGGGGATTGGGAAGATGGAAGGAATGAGATTTTTACAAGAACATAGAGGTATATCTCTTACAACATGCCTAACTCACTCATAATCACAAAATTCTTTGTAAATAAGAGAGAGAGAGAAAGGGGCTCAAAGGGTTGTATCACACTCAACTATAGCAAGGACCAAGGATAGCACGAATGAGAAAACTTGGAATGATATCCAAGGGGTCCTATTTATAAGTGGGGGTGTTCCTTTTAGTATGGGATTAGTTAAGAATGATAAACAACCATTTCACAACTTGCAACATATCCATTTTCATTTCTAACAACTCTTCAATGGTCGGAAACACTTTTTTTGTGTTTTCCATACATTACATTCTGTAATGTTTCAATAAAGATAACTCGATCAATCCACTAACTGATGAGGCTAATTTTCAAACTATCGGTTGAGTTTGTTGTAGGAAACTTGGTCGATGATTGAGTAGTTGATCGGTCGGTCAAGTTTTGTGAATGTGCAAATAGGCCGATTGATCCATTTCCAAAAATATATCATCAATCAGTTGAGTTTCCAACTCGACTGACAGAGTTGCTGTGAAAATTTTTCAAAATGGTTTTAGAGTGAAAAAACATTGGAGTTGTGTCCTTGATTTTTTTTCATCTTAGTTACAAGTCATAACATCAATACAATTGATTACTAAATTAATCTAAGGTGTTTTGGAGTGATTTCTCAAATTGCACACTTGCGTTGCTTTTAAATTGAACTTGGAAAAACTAGGGCTTGTGTAATTTTATCCTTTTCATATACCTAAGTTCCGAAATTAATCTTAAACAAACATATTAGATCATATGAATGGAATGGTTAAGTCATTATCAAAATATGGACAATGTATAGCTCTTAAGTCAATATTCTCCCCTTTTTTGACAATGGAAAACCATTCCTCAGCATATTGAAAAGGATATGTAAAGTTATACCTTAGCCTTATGAATTGAAAGATGATTCATAATTTTAACAATGTGAATTGCTCCCCATCTATCTATGTTCACTCTTACCTGCATAGTTAGTTTTTCTACTCAAAGCAATATAACATGTATATACTATATGGTCCTTTAGCAAGTCACATGATAAAGCATATATTGAACAGGAAAAGGACCACATAAGTAATAAAAGCAATATGGTTGAGATTCAAAACATAGAACTTATCTCCCCCTTTTGGAATTATCAAAAAGAAAGGGGGGTAGAAGAGAAAAAAATAGGTCTTCTCCAAGCACAACCAAAACATACATCCACAAAATAAAAGCATGCAACCTCAAAACACATAGTAGACAGAGATGAGAGAAAGACAAGCAATCTATGTCATAATAAAAATATGGGTAACATAGCACCAACTCATCAGATAAGGTCAATCAAAGAGTAAGTGTACATATGATTAATATTACAACACTAAAAGCATGTCATCTATTCAACTACAAGACAAAAGAGTGAAAACAACATGATGATGAAAACTGTACATCTCAGATAATGTGCCCAGATGTTTTTAATACAAAATAGTCTAGAAAGATATATATGATCGTCATCTAAATACTAAAAAACTAAAACATCTAGATGTCTAGACTATCTAAGTCTAGAGGGTCGTCACCATCTATGTCACCATCATTATAATTAAAGGCTTTAGGCTCATAGTTCTCATCATCATCTGAAGGTGCAATAGAGACAGCAACTTCACCTTAATCACAAAAATCAATAGAAAATCCATCATTGGAACCATCTGAACCATCCTCGCCATCATCGTTAGATGCCTCCTCATCAGCAGTAGCTTCCTCATCAGCATGGGCTGGCATCTCCTCATTGGTAGAAGGACCAAAATCATGACTAGACCACATGGCATTCGACTCAACCCAAGTCATACCAAGGTCATGCAACTCTTGGGATTGAGGAAAAGTAGGATAAGAGGTGCCAAGTCCTGCAAGCAAGGTAGCTATAGGACCAGCAGGAAGAGGGAGCACTCCAGAGGTAGATCCACCAACAATAGAGGGTGTAGCAGCAGAAGTCGTAGTTGGAGGGGATGGGTAAAAGTGATCGTATGCATAGGATGCATAATCACCTCCTGGGTAGTGCTGGTAGATAGGGTAAGGATTGGTACAAGATAGTTTCATGGTAGACGAGATAGCACAGAGAACCTGATGCATGAGCTCCTAAACCTAAAGGTTGCACGCTTTTTGGTGCATCATGTAACCCATGAGGGTTTCATTTGATACATGAAAATAGGTGTGAGAAGGTGTGGATGGATGAGGAGGTAAAGGTTCCTGGGTGGAGGCAGAGGCTCCAGGTGTGGTAGAAGAAGGGGTAGGCACTCTTTTGAATTGTGGTCTCACAGATTCAGACTCCTTTTTGGGTTGGTTTGTAATGAAGGTCATGAAAAAGAGACTTGCTAGTGGCAGACTGAAACATACCACAAATCAAGGCTCGGTAGGGAGGATGGGTTCCTCAGGAGTTCTTACCAGAGTCGAAGTAGGTCATGTGATGGAGAACAATCTAGTCCCACTTAACTTCGATATTCTTCCAAAGGGAAAATATAATCACGGAGGTATGCTCTGCAATTTCAGTTTAGTTTTTCTTGGGATGAATATTACAGTTGAGTACCACGGTGAGTATGTGATTTTTCAGGTCTAAGGCTGAGGAGGGAAGGGTAGACTTCTTCCTATAGGGAAACTGAGGATTCCCCAAGAATGTATGTAAGTTAGGGAGAGTGATATCATATTGCTTGTAGAAGGCCTCATGGTCTAGGAGGTCAAAATACTCTGGGTAATCCTTCTTCCATGTGTCAATCACCTATGTACTGGAAAAAAAGATATTCAATGTATCCTCAGAGACTTGGAATTTCTTTTGGGCAATCATTGAAGTACCCAAAACAAGTGAAAATATAAGGGATACGAATGTAGGAAACACACACTTTAGCATTTGTGTTTACCATTGATATACGAGAATGGTGATTCCTACTATTTAGCGATAAAAAAAGTGTTTGTGAAAACTACCCAATACAAGTGGAAAGACAAGGCATACAAACATGAAAATTTTAGCACTTTAGCAATCAAGGGTGATCAAGGCATATGCAAAGCATATAGGATATATATCAACTAGATAGAAGGCATATCATATTTATCCAAAGAAGTTATGAACAGTTTAGATCTAAATAAAATTATATTGCTTTCTAGGTAGAGGTTTAGTGAAAATGTCTGCCAACTAATTTTTTGTGTCCAGATGCGTGATATAGATATATTGGCAATGTGGTTAGAAAGAAAATGATGACAAACTTTTATGTTCTTGGATCTACTATGCAACTTAGGATTGTAAGATAAATTGATTTCACTAGTGTTATCATAATAAATAGGAGAAGCATCAAAATAAATTCTAAAGTCTTGAAGCATTTTTTTCATCCATAGGACATGTAAACAACAACTCCCAACTGCAATGTATTTAACCTCAGTAGTTGATAATGCCAATGTGCTCTATTTCTTATAGAACCAAGATACCAAGAATGGTCTTAGGAGAAAGCAAGTGCTACTTGTTCACTTTCTATCAATCAAGCATCTTGCATAATCCGCATCACTATAATCCATAAGAGTGAAGTCCCTTGAATTGGGATACCATAGTCTAAAATTTGGAGTTTCGACTAGGTCCCTCAAAATCCTTTTAACAACTATAAGATGTGATTTCTTGGGATTTGATTGAAAGTAAGCACACAAGCAAACAATAAACATTATATTAGGTCTAGAGAAAGTTAAATAAAGTAAACTTCCAACCATACCTCTATAGAGATTCTCATCCACTTTCTCACCTTCTTCATCCTTGTCAAGTTTTGGCGGTGTTTGAGTTGGGCGTGTCCATCGTCTTGGTGTTCTCCATCCCAAAGCACTTTAGTAGCTGACTTGTATACTTGCCTTGGTTGATGAAGTTCCCATTTTTTAGTTTTCCTGATTTGAAAGTTGAGGAAGAATGTAAGCTCACCGATCATGCTCATCTCAAACTTACTCTGCATAAGATTACTAAACTCCTTGCAAAGATCGATATTAGTTCCACCAAATATGATGTCATTAACATAAATTTGATAAAAAAATTGTTAGAAGTGTGTTTGAGAAACAAAGTAGAATCTACTTTTCCCATGATATACCCATGATCTAACAAATAGTTCTATAATTTCTCATACAAAGTCCGAGGTGCTTGTTTAAGTCCATAGAGAGCTTTTTGCAATAAATAAACATGGTTAGGTAAACTATCATGTTCAAAGACCGAGGTTTGTGCAACATACACTTCCACCAAAATTATACAATTCAAAAATGCACTTTTAACATCCATTTAATAAATAAGAAAGTTCTTGTAACAAGCAAAAGCAAGCAAGATACAAGTGGACTCAAGTCTATCTACAAGTGCATATGTTTCATCAAAATCTATACCTTACTGCTGATTGTAGCCTCTAGCCACTAACCTTGCTTTATTTCTTAACACCTTGCCACATTCATCTAGCTTGTTGTTGTAGACCCACTTGGTGACAATGATCTTTTTACCACTTGGTATTGGCACTAGGTTCCACACTTTGTTCTTCTCAAATTGCTCCAATTCTTCTTGTATGACTAGGATCCACTCATCGTCCCCAAGAGCTTCTTTGACATTATTTGGCTAGAGTTGTGAGATGAAGGTATTGTTGGGTTATTCTTTGTTGAAAGCATCCCACATCTTCACTCTTTTAAATGGGTCACCTAAAATCAACTCTTTCGGATGATTCTTTGCAAAGCGAGGAGTTGGATCCCTGTTTTCTTCATCTTTCTCTTCTTCTTTAGTGACCACCTCTTTTCCTTTTTGGGTGATGTTGAGTTGTTTTAGGATGGAAATCACCTCACCTGTAACATCATCATCTAGAACAATATCTTTGGGAATAGAGGTGTTAGTCTCAATAAACTTAACATTAATCAATTCTTATACTGTAGCAAGATCAACATTAAACACTCTATAAGCCTTGATAGTAGTGATATAGCCAAGAAAGAAAGCCTTATATGATTTTAGATCAAACTTGTCGAGACTTTCATCTTTAAAACAAAATAAGGACATCTGAAAACATGAAAGTACCCAATAGAAGGATTCCTACCACACCATAGCTCATAGGGGTTTTTCTTCAATGAAGGATGTGTGAAAACCCAATTTTTCACAAAACATGAGGTACTAATGTTTTTGGCCCAAATATTCTTTGGAGTGTCATACTTTAAAAGCATGGTCCTAGCCATTCCTTGTAGTGACCTATTCTTCCTCTATACAACCCCAATTTGTTGAGGTGTTCGCTGTGAAGAGAAGTTATGTGCATAACCTGATTCTTCAAAAAAATGTTCGAAAAGATCATTTTCATATTCTCCCCCATGATCACTATGGATGGAAACAATTTGGCAAGAAGCTTCATTCTCAACTCATTTACGAAAACTAGAGAAGTCATCAAGAGTATCACTCTTGGAAATGAGAAAGAAGGTCCAAGTATATCGAGAGAAATTATCGATAATAACAAGACAATACTTGGAACCACAAAGCGATTGAGTTTTCATAGGTCCAAATAGATCAATATGGAGAAATGTAAGAGATCTCTTTGTACTAAGGACTCCTTTGGATTTGAAGGAGGACTTGGTTTTCTTTCTTTGGATACAAGGTTGACATTCCTCATCCCTTTCAAAATCCAATATGGGAAGTTCCTTGACCAAGTCCTTTTTGCTCAACTTTTTCAGTTGATGCATATTTACATGAGCAAGCCGACGATGCCAAAGAGTAATATCATTCAAATTGACTATTAGGAATCTACCAACAATAGGCTTAATAGAGTCAAGAACAATTACATAAAGATTACCACTTCTAATTCTGTTATATATAACATGATAAGTGAGGGAATTTAGAATTAAGCATTCAAAAGAAGTAAACAGTACAAGGTAACAATTATCACATAATTGACTTACACTAATTAAATTGTGATGTAAGCCATCCACAAAAAGGACATTCTTGATGCACAAAGATTCACCTACATCACCCTCACCTTTTACCTTACCTTTTTTGTTGTCCCTGAAAGTAACCCAAACCTCCTTTCTTCTTAGTGAAGTTATTGAAATAGCTTATGTCACTTGTCATGTGTTTAATGAAACCATTATCAACAACCCATCTACATTTTTCCTACAAGAAAGGAGAGTGTCAGTTCCCAACTCAAACTTTGGGATCCAAAGTTAGCTTGGGGACCCATTTCATGTTGGGTTGGTCCCCTTAGGTTTGTAAGGACAATAAGTAGAATAATGATCATCACTTTTGCAATGAGATAAAATCATAGGGTTCTTAGTCACAGAAGACTCTCCAATGAAAAAGGAGGTTTCCTTACTCTTTTTCTTACCTTTGCCTTTGTTCTTGCCCTTAGGTGACCCCCCC
This sequence comes from Alisma plantago-aquatica, assembly GCA_963693085.1. Classification (NCBI taxonomy): domain Eukaryota; kingdom Viridiplantae; phylum Streptophyta; class Magnoliopsida; order Alismatales; family Alismataceae; genus Alisma; species Alisma plantago-aquatica. Next base: position 1,341,521,219 of record OY856411.1, on the reverse strand, counting down.
TAAAAATCCCAAACCACTAGTACCACTTTGTTGGGTAGAATGGTCAAGGATTTCATTTAGGGAGTTTTTCCCTTTGAGGAAATTCTACAGAGAGGCTCTAAGTCTATGATTGTCATCAATGAGAGATATAATAGTAGAAGACAAACTAGCAAGATCATCTTTAGTCAAATAAGAATATATTTCAAGAGAAATAGAAGCAACATCATTACTATACAAAATAGGTCTAGAAGATAAATCATTAACTTGACCAAGAAACCTAGCATTTTTTTTATTTAAGCAAACAAATTTCTTTAAGATAAACATCCCTTTCATCTCTTCAAGCATCAATATCAAGCTTAAATTCAACATTTTCAATTTTAAGTATTTCACGCTCATTTAGGAACTTTTGGTTACCTTCCTTAAAAGATTCAATGTTCTTAAGATATATACCATTCTCTAACTCAACTCCATTCTCTTGGAGCTCAAGATCAAGAAATTGGCCTTGCAAGTTATCAATGTTCTCAAGATGAATTTTCTCATTTTGCTCAAGAATATCAAGTCTAGCATAATCATTAATGATTTTTCGTAACCTCTTCCTTTTAGATTTACATTTAGAAAAAGAAGAACGGGTAGAAATAAGCATATCAATAAGAGTTTCTTTAGATAATTCATGCAAGCTTACCTCACTTACCTCACTTCCTTCACCAATATCTTCACTTGTAGCGGTCATGAGTGCAAGGTGGCACTCTCCATCTTCATCAGAGCTTGAGCCACTAGAGTATGACGCTTTGCAAGGTGCATGACCTGCATTTTTGTGTCTCCTCTCCTTCTTTTGCTTCCTCTTGTACTTGGTATCTTTCTTGTACTCTTCCTCCTTGTTGGAGTTGCTACAGTGGCGTGACTTTCTAGATTTTGGTCGTTCACTCTTGTAGTGTACCCTTTGACCACACTTGTAGCATCTTGGAGTAGAAGAAGAAGATTGCTTCCCCTTGAAGTGCTTTCCCTTGGAGAAGTTGGATTCATGCTCAATTGGGACATCATATTCACTAGAGGAGGAGGGAGAGGTCCATCAAGTTGGTTGTTGTTGAAGGATGACAACTTCCACTTTATCTTTGAAGGAACAATCTTTGATGTTTCTAGATTCCTTCTCTTCTAGCTTGGCTTCCTCTTCTTGCTTGTTGAGTCTTGGCTCATGAGCTTGTAGATTCCCAATAATCTCCTCAGTTGGAATGCCACCAAAACTTCTCATTTATTCAATGGAGGTCACCTTTGAATCCCATCTCTTTGGTAGAGATCTCAAGATCTTTGAGTTGATTTTTCCTTTATCCAAAGTGTGTCCCAAAGAAGCTAGGCCATTGATGATGATATTGAGCCTACAGTAAATCTTGACAACTCATTTTTTCTTCCCATCTAGAAGTTCTCTAGGAGGCTGTTCAACATGTAGTTCTTTTCCTCCTTCACTTGCTTTGTGCCTTCATACGTGATGCACAATTTATCCCATATCTCATAGGTTGTATCCCATGAGGAGATGTGGTTGAACTCGATTGGGGTGAGGTTTGCATAGAGGATGCTAATTGATTTGGCATTGAGTTGGGCATCTTTTAGAGTAGCTTCATTCCATGTTGACACAGCTCTAGTTGGCTCCTTATATGGTGTCATCATCGCCTTCTACACATCTAAGTTCATCCCTTGAATGTATAACTCCATACACCTATTCCAATAGAGGATATTGGTGCCTTCAAAGACTGGGGGCACATGGAGAAGCTTCCCCCTAGGTTGAGTGAACCAAGTAGGTTCTCACTGATCTTCTCATCTCATGGGATATTGTTAGAGAAGATCCTTAGCTCTAATACTACTTGTTGGATCTAGGGATCTAGAGGGGGAGTGAATAGAACTTCAAAATTCTCACCAGAAAAATTAGACCTTCAAATTACATCAATTGAAATCCAAATCTTAAGAACAATTTGAAGTCCTATATAAGAAAGCATGGCAAGTATGAGAGAGATAGAAACATACACTTAGATAAGGTGGTTAATGTGGTTCCAATCTCCAAACTAGGCGATAGTCAATCCACTACCTGGAGAGGTCAACCTCTAGGAGTTTGCAGCACATGTATAATTATATTCCATCATAAGAGATATATGGAGACCACCATACATCCAAGAACTTACCTACTCAAGATAAGATTCTTTCACCTATTCAAGGACTTACCCACTTGAGCAAGATGTCTTTAGCCGTCAACAAGGACTTACACACACTTGCATCAAGTGTTTGGCCTTGAAGGAATTACCCACTCTTCTTGAACCTTTTCCTTGCCCTTCTCCTTCACCTAGAGAAGATATTCACCTCTTCTTCAACCTTAATGAAAAACAACAACTTCACCTTCACTCAGAGAAGCTCACTTCAACCTTTGCTCTTTGAGAAAGGGGATTGGGAAGATGCAAGGAATGAGAGCTTTACAAGAACATGGAGGTAGCTCTCTTACAACACACCTAACTCACTCTTAATCACAAAATTCTTTGTAAATGAGAGAGGGAATGGGGCTCAAAGGGTTGTATCACACTCAAATATAAAAAGGATCAAGGATAACACAAATGAGAAAACTTGGAATGAACTCCAAGGGGTCCTATTTATAGCTGAGGGTGTTCCTTTGAGTGTGGAATCACTTAAAAATGAAAAATAGCCATTTTACAACTTGAAAAATATATATTTTTATTTCTAAAAACTCCCCAACTATTGGAATTACTTTTTCTACATTTTCCTTACAGTACATTTCGTCGAGTTTCAATAAAGATAACTTGATCGATCTACTAACTAACAAAGCTAAGTTTCAAACTATCGACCGAGTTTGTTCTAGGAAACTCAAATGATGAGTGAAAAATAGTTTTAGTAGTTAATAAGTTGGTTGAGTTCTATTAGTGTGCAACTCACCAATTGATTCAATTCAAAAAATCCATCACCATTCAGTCGAGTTCCAACTCGACCGACAGAGTTGTTGTGACAATTTTGAAAAAAAAATGGTTTTAGAGTGACCAAGCGTTGGTTATAAGTGTCACTACTTTTTTATCATCTTATTTACAAGTCATACCATCAATACAAGGGATTACAATTTTAATCTAAGGTGATTTGGAGTGATTTCCCCAATTACACACTTATATTGCTTTTGACTTGGACTTGGACAAACTATGGCTTGTTTAATTTGATCCTTTTCAAGAACCTAAAGCCTAAAATCAATCTTAAAAAAACGTATTAGATACATATGAATGGAATGGTTAAGTAATTATCAAAATATGGACAATGTATAACTCTCAAATCAACAAGAAATTCTATGGCATGCTCTCTAAATGCAAACTCTAGATTGATAAATTCATGTTTCTTGGCCATGTCATTCCTGGGGGTAGCATATCTGTTGATCCTGCCAAAGTATTTGTTATTTTTTATTGGCAACCTCCTCAATACCCTTTTGAGATCTAGAGCTTCTTGGGTTTAGCCGTATATTACCATCACTTTATTCCCAATTTCTCAAAAGTTGCACTTTCTCTTACTAATCTTACTCAGAAGGATGAGCATTTTATCTGGTCAACTGCTTGTGAGTTCAGTTTCTAGGAGTTAAAGAAGAAGTTGACATCAACCCCTTTTCTAGTCTTATCTTCTGATAGTGAAGGGTTTGTGATCTTCATTGATGCTTTGAGGAATGGGTTGGAATGTTTCCTACAATAGAATGGGAAGGTGTCAGCCTTTGCATCCAGACAACTAAAACCTAATGAAATTAATTATCCCACACATGATTTGGAATTAGCTACAATCACTCATGCTCTCAAAATCTAGAGGCACTACCTGTATAGGTCAATGTTTTATATCTTCGCCGACCATAAAAGCCCGAAGTACATCATGACTTTAAAGGACCTAAATCCGTGACAACGTCAATGGATCATGTATATGAAGGATTATGATTTCACCATTGCCTACCATTTGAATGAGGCAAATGTAGTTGCTGAAGCCCTTGGCAAAAAAGGGCTTCATGTTCATCTCTATTTTTTCTCGAGTGGAGAACCATGAGGGATTTTGAGGATTGGAAGCCATAGTTTCTACATGATCATGTCCATGTCAACAATATTTCTATCATGCCTGATCTTCAGTCTGAATTTCCTGAGGCATAGAAGGTTAGTCTTGAACTTGAAGAGCTCTCATCTCTCCTATCAAAGCCTCAAGCACACCTATCTATGGTATTGATGGTGGTCTGCGATATATGAATTGTATGTGGGTTCCTGAGCAGTCAACTGTCAAGACAATGATTTTCAATGAGGTACCTGGGCCAAAATACATAGTTCATTTCGATACAAATAAGATGTACAAAGACCTACAACATCAGTTTTGGTGGAGGGGCATGAAGTGTGATATTACTAAATTTGTGTCCAGATGTCTGACATGCCAGAGAATCAAGGTAGAGCACCAGAGACCATATGGTCTATTGCAACCACTTAAAATCTAAAAATGGAAATGGGAACAAATTACCGTGGATTTCATGGTGGGTCTACCCATGACCAGAAAGGGATATGATGATGCATGGGTTATAGTGGATCAACCCACAAAGTCAACTCACTTTCTCTCTGTGAAGACTACTACCAAATTATCCAAGCTAGCCGATCTCTATATATGGGAGATAGTATGTCTGCATGGAGTTGTAGCATCCATTATCTTGGACAAGGACCAAAGTTCGCTTCAAAGCTATGGAAGCATGTTGAAGAAAAACTGGGCACCAAGTTGAACTTTATTACAACATACCAACCACAGATAGATGGGCAGTCAAAATGCATTGTACATATTCTGGAGGATCTTGTGCGAGCTTGTGTGCTTGATTGGGAAGGATCATGGTTATCATCCTTTAGCTGAGTTTGCATATAATAATAGCAATCAGGTCAGTATTGGGATGCCTCCCTGTGAAGCTCTCTATGGCTAACCCTACAGATCTCTACTACATTGGGATGACGTTGGGGAACACACTTTGATGAAATCTGAGGAGATGTAGCTGTATATAGACAATGTTTCACAAATTAGGTAGAGGATGAAGCAAGCATAGGATAGGAAGAAATCTTATGCAGATGCTCATCGACAAGTACACCAGTTCAAAGAACGTGACCATGTCTTTCTAAAGATCAGACCTATTTGAGCTTTGGAAAAGAATAAGAGAAAGCTTAGTCCTTGTGATGTGGGACCCTTTGAGATCTTAGAAAGGGTTGGTGAATGTGCTTATCATATTTCTTTACCACCTCAATATAGTTCCATAGACAATGTCTTTCATGTATCTAATCTGAATCCTTATGTCAGAGACCCCAGTCACATTCTAAATCATGAGCCTCTAGAGTTGAAAAATGATCTAACTTATGTCGAATCCCCAATCGGAATTCCCAATTTTGAAACAAAGGAGCTTTACAACAATTGGTGAATAGATATAGTGAAAGTTCTCTGAAGGTACCATGATCAGTCGGACGCCAACTGGGAGCTCAAGTCGGAGATCGAGCAGATATGTCCACATCTTTTCCATGATGTTTGAATTTTAAGGACAAAATTCTTAAAAAGGAGGGGAGAATGTGACATAGTGAGTTTTTACATATATTTTCTCTCTCCTACAATTTTTTATTTCCAATGATACCCTCAACCATTTCTCTCACTAATTTGACTAAAAGGAATTATCAATTTCATAATGATGCAAACCCTAGTCTCATAAAAATGTGAATTATATGTATTAATATACATAGTCAATTTATGTAGTCAAACTTCAAATTTGGGACTCCATTTTGTACCATAGCGATATAACCTTGTTATGAAGCTGCATTTGAAATTTCAACTTGATCGGATAAATCATTTAAGATTTATAAGCAATGAAATTAAGGTGCATAATATGATTTATAGAACCCTAGGACCTATGTTAGTGATTAATTCAGTTATATGCGTGACATTTAAATGGCACACTGTTATTTGATTAGCATAGGTATGGGTAACATACCCGACTCACATGTAGCAATCTGATCAGGCCGGCCCCAGATCATATGAGTATGGGTGGTGGATATTTCATCTCTAACCTACTTGCTAGACTCGATCCTTACTCCCATAGCTCACACAACCAACCTCAATCACCCACAATTATCTATAATCCCAATCTCGATCCCTACGAGATATTTCTCATCTTATGGAATCAAACCCAACAACTCCTACCATGCCCTCCCTCATCAGCGGAGTTGGGAAAATGAACTCCTGGTTGCTCATGGCTCTCACCAACGGTGTACTCCAAATTGGGGATTCTCTTTCTGCGCCCCCACTCGCCTACTTAAGGACTCCTGTAGCTCCACAATCCCTCCTTTTCTCATACCCATCCTTCAATTGATCAAGAGACACACTCATACACCCTTGCCACCACTATCACCTCTAACCTCCAAAAACCTCATCGCCCTACTATCGCAGAGCGGATCACACTAATTCAGGACACCAACGCCTCAGCCACACCTAAGAGATGCTTTGTGGTGAGCTCGTGAGGTCCATGATGCCTCTTTAACTCAGCATCCTATTTCTCTGACGACCTCCTTCACCGTGCCTCAGTGGCTCTCCAAGCTAGAGGGAGCAACAATGTCAAGAAGCAGTAGTTTTGCTCAGAACATCACCACAAAGGTGATAGCACCCCTCCCTAACCATGAAGAGGACCACCTATGAGCCTAGGCCTCGTCAAAGATTGATGCAGAGCTATTTGAGTAGAACACCTTCAAAGGGAAGGAGGGAGTTACGTATCACCATCATGGACAACTGGGACCAATCCCAAGATACCACCAAAGTAGCTTCTCATGCAAGGGAGAGCCAGAGAAGAAGCTGTCATGCAGAGCCAGTTTGACCGCATCGGCTAATCTTGAAGCACCATGCCAAAAAAGAAATTTGGGGGTCCGTGCAGACTAGAGAGGGAAGACTCATGCATGTGGACCGATGGTGGGCTGCCATGCAAACCTTTTCCCTATTCATTTATAAAAACCCTTTTTCATAGAAAAATCATAGAAAATGCTAGGAATTCTGAAAATTAGCAATATTATATATCAAAATTATGAAAAAATATGAGCAATAAAATGGAAGCATTTCATGACCTAATTTGTTATTTTCTTCCAAAATATTAGCCATAGCCTAATGATTATATACATTTCATTTAATATGCAATAACGGACATTATTTGATGCAACCTGACCTTTTGTGATAATCAAACCCTAATTGGGTCCTTGACCCATAGATGTCTCAAAACCCTTACCAAGTATAGATAATTAACTCGATATCATAAAAAACCCTAATTTTCATTTCTCTCTCTACATATGTGTATTATCATTCTTTTATTGCCAAACCATAATTAATTCATGACCCTTATGATCATGACCGACCTCAAAAACCCTAGATCCAACCCTGATCCCTTTGGATCATGTTAATCCTAAAAGGAAACCATTAATTATCTAAACCTCCATAGAAACCCTAAAAATGAATTTTTCTTTCTTATATAAAAAGGGGCATCATTAAAAAGATGAACCCTAATTTTGAGATCTCATCTTGTGACTCTAGAACAAGACAACATTCATAGATAATTCCTAATCTAAATATAACAAGGTAGTATAAACCTTGAGCAAAGAACAAACCCTGGTAATGGATCATGTGGACTAATAGTAACACTATACCCTTGATTTTCCTTTTAGGGTGATCTATTTATTATTTCTCTGGACTCTTGGATTTCATATTGATAACAACATGTACGTGGGTTTTATTAAGTATAAGACTAGTTTTTGTGTATGCATAATGATATGATATACCTTGGATTCTTTTATTTGAATATATATTCTTGAATGAATACTAGTATTATATGCTTCGCCAGACATAAAAGAACATAAAAGATTAATATGAGTTGTAGCTACCGATGTGAGACGAGATTCCTACTCTCTTCTAAATATGAATGTTGAGCACAAACCCATAGCAGTCACGGTGGGGAAGGGCCCAACATGTATGTAAAGTAAGGTGTTGACGCACTTAGTAGTACAATTGCATCTAAAGATATGAATAAAAGAAATGTTTACCTGATTTTACATGCTAATATATTGTTTTCTTTTCTTTCTTTCATTCTTTCTCAAATCTTTGATTATGCAAGTTACCATACAATTATTTTTACCCACATACACACCTTTGTTTATTCATTTCTTTTTCATATTTTCTAGGTACAAAGAACAATTAATGCACATCAATGTACCTGAAGATATTGACTAATGTCCATGGAGGATGATTAGCTAGATGGATGCCTCTCATCTTTATTTTTGCTTAGTTAGTTGTTTCATTTCTTTTAGATGATGGGTAGGATGTCGATGTTCTATGTGTTTTATTTCTTTAAGAAATCATTTATTCTTCCAATGAATATTGTAATATGACCTTTTATCCTTATGAATGATGGTTGTGTTGCAACTTAAAAGATGTTTATGAACAACAATCTGACTTCTTATTATATACTTGTTGACAAACACAATCCCTTATATTTTTCCTCTTGACATATTATAGATATGAATGAGCATATATCTAAGTAATGGCATCATGGAATGTACATAGGTATTGGGTCATCATGTCAGCCATCAAAGGTTAAACTCCAGAGAAGCTTCCCTTTTTGGTAGATTTTGTGTGTTGGAGATGACAAACAAACTTTTGGTGACGCTGCTAGGAATAGAATATAGAGTTTTTTATCTCAACCACTTTGAATAATTAATTTTTTTTTCACTTTCTCCTTTACCTTTTCATTCTCTTTTTCTTGCCTACCGAGTCCAATTAAGGTATTGTAACTCATCACTCTATCTAGTATCCATTCTAGTATAAAAAATTTTATATAAAAAAGTCATAGCTATTGTTCTTTGTTCACCCAATCACCATCAATTTCTCATGCTATTGTAGTATATGCGATACTACAAAAGCTGACAGTATACTATTCAATCCATAAGTTGATATAACCTTTCATCTTCTAAACCATGCTAATCGAATCAGGATGGCTGACAAAGCAACCATTAAAAGAAGAATTGATGAGGATGTAGCTGGTGATAGAGTAGCCATGAAAGCCAACTTAGATGATACCAAAGATCCAGGATGATAGAAACACCTCAATGATTTCTCGATACCTCTAACTGTAGGGCTTTACATTTTGTTGTTCTGCCAGTTATTGCTGCCCCCTAGTCCAAAACATGGAAATAATGGATTACTATGCTTCAAGTAAGCGCCTTTTGAGGGTGTATGGGTGAAAATTGTCAAGACCACCTCCAACATTTTTCAGACCTATGTGCCTTATTCAAAGTCCCAGGCATTTTAGATGAAGCCCTAAACTTAAGGATTTTGATGTACTCACAGATAGATCTCACCAATTCATGGTACAATGCCATGGAAGGTGACCAAATCACCACTTGGGAGACCCTCAGATTCATCTTTCTTGAGAAGTATTACCCCCTATCTCACTGTCAAATCTGGGGAGAAATTGCACAATTTAAGATGTCCCTTGAAGAGAAATTGGAAGAAGAATGGGAATAGTTCAAGAATTTGCTTCACCAGTGCCAACTCATAGCATACCCTCTATGTAGTTGGTTGAGACATTTTATAGAAGTGTTGAACCGAACATTAAAGTCTTCCTTGATACTTTTGGGAGGAAATTTCATGTTTCATAATTTTGATAGTGCTTTGGAGGTGGTAAAAAGAAGCGCCGAGATTCAAGCCCAATCCCATTGAAGGCAAGTAGGAGTTCTAAAGGATGCCAATTCTGAGGATGGTTCTAAGATCAAATGAATTGATAAGAGTCTCAAGATGCTTACCCTAAAACAAGACCAACTAGAATATGCCCTTCATGATTCTATAGGATGGGGACCCCCTCCATCTCAATATGCTACCGCTTTCCCTTGCCATATTTTCCATGGTTTTGATCATGCCACACAACAATGTCAACTGCTGCACAATATGCAAATGGGTGGTGGGAAATAAATGGAGGAACTTAACTCCATTCCTAACATTCATTAACAATCCTACTACAATCCCAATCAAACCAAGAATAATACTAGTTTCCAATATGAAATCCATCTAGTGCTAAAAGTCCAACACAATGATTTCCCCCTGAAATATGATCAAGGTTATTCACCTTTCCATTTTGAGAAAAAATTCTACAATTAAAACCAATACCGGAGAATTTCCAAAACCTAAAGATTTTTTAAAAATTTGAATCAACCCTCAGAGCAGCAACACCAATAGGTGCAACAGCCTACACCTGTTTCTAGCATTGTTGCACAGTTTATAGAATTAAAATAACTAATTTTATCCTAGATGGCATCTCAAAGGGAATCTGACTCTCAAGTTGCTCACTCATGTCCAACCAACACCCTCCAACAAGAGCATTCGCTAGGAAGCCTGAGAACAACACAAAACATCCTAAACAATTGAAAGTTGTCTCCACTCATTCTGGGAATATGTATTCTCCTCCTCAATCTTTTCTTCCTCAAACTTATTATCAATCATCTTCTCTTTATAGAAACCTTCTTGCCACTTCTTTCTATTTTGACGATGACAATACCGTCATTATTGAAAAAGTTTAGTTGCCAAAATAAAATGCCACTCTCAATGTAGAAAAATCTCATGTTATCAAAAAAACCACTAGTAGAGGATGTCGCTCATGACGTTCTAGTTTCTGTACCACATCCATCTTATGAAGAACACCTCAAGCAGACATGACTCGACACCAGATTCATGAAATTTAAAGACACCATGAAGAAAATTCATTTTGAAATTCCCTTATTGGATGCACTTGTGGAGATGTCCGAATGGTCCAAGTATTTCAGGAACTTATTGACTCAGAAGTACACCACTAAAGAGTACAAGAAAATCAAGCTTGTAAGAACCACTTCTGACATCCTCCTTAAAAAATCATGAAGAAGTAGAAAGAATCTGACTCCTTTAGGATTGATTGTTGTTTCGGCAATAGTACATGTCAAAAAGGGCATGCTAACTTGGGTGCCAACATCTCAATTATGATGTATAGTCTATGCAATAGACTGGGGTTTGTCTATATGCAACCCACTATGATACAAATCTGATTTATAGATTATTCTATGACCAAGCCAATGGGCACCTTCGATGATGTCCCTACAAAAGTTGGTAAGGAAACCTATGTTCCTTATGGTTTCCTCATCATTGTTATTAAGGAAGATCTTCGTTATCCCCTTATCTCTGACTGACCATTTCTAGATACTTCCTACACCTTGATAGACATAAAAATGGGCACCATGCTCTTGCACCGTAGATGACAAAATCTAGAATTTTTGAGTATTTGAAAGTATGAAAAGGCTAAGTTTCTAGGAAGAATTCTATCTACTCAACTACATGGATGAGCTTTCCTAGCTTTGTCAAGAGCAAAAAGTTCCTAATGGTCTACTACACAACCCTTACAAACCCAATTCATCTGACGTTGACAATGAGAAAATCCAATAATGCCACATTCACCTTGACACTTTTAAGTAAGTCTTCCCAACTAAAGTAGAGAACCTCAAAATGGTCATGTATCATGAGTTGACAATACCATATCTCCTTCCAGAAGAATCTCATGTGGACACATGTTGTCAAATACCCATACCCCAACCTCTTGATCCATCACCCATAGACCCTAATCACCATAATAATGGGATACTAGTAAGCCACAACCTGTCCCCCTCCCCCTTATACTGATAACTTTTATCAACCTTCCCATTCACCATCATATATCCAACAATGGGGACCACTCAGGTATGACTCTAACTATTTCTGTTGGTATTTTGACATGTATCATAAAAATTGTAGCAGATAGAAAGGAACAAGAATAGGAAAGTGGATGAAGCCACAAGGGTAATAAATCATCACATAGAATCACCAATTTCCACCCCTCCACGGTCGACTACTTAGTCATTAGGATGTGATGTTAAAGATGGCACTTTTTGGGAGGCAACCCAACCCTTCTCTTTTCTATCCCACCAACAACGATCTTCTATCCTCCATCTCACACATGAGATTTGCTTGAGATGACTAACATTTTAAGTTTTGAGTGGAGGTAGGTGGTACTCTCCCTTCCACCCGTATATCTTTTTTTTTGCAATGTTAATGTCCCATTTAGCCTTGAAGTTTTTAAAAATTTTCTTTATTTTCATTAGTTTTAGCCTTTATGTAGTCGACCTTTTATGCATGTTAATCAAGAAATCCCCTTGAGTTAGTGAATATTCTTGCATTGTTCTACAAAATTTTCTCTTGCTAGAAATTATCTGGTCCCCAATGACTCTAATAGCACTACTCCTGGGAAAGTTGGCAAGCCTGAATGGATAGATAGGAAACCAAACACAATGTGTCTTTATTAGAACTGTAGAATTAACTTGTAAAGTTGTGTAGAATGAATTGAACATATGCTATAATAGTACCAAGGTACTAAGATTCTAAAAAATGAGAAAATCACAAGATCAATCTTTTCTACACTACTTCCTCCACCTTCTTATCTCTCCATCTTCCAAAATAAAAAGAAAGAACAACAAAACCAACCAAATGTGTCAAAATCCAAGTTTGGGGTGGCACACCCCCTTGTCCTCCCTCTTTCACTTCTTCCATACCCCTTGTAAATTAAATAGGGACGTACTATCAAGAAAAGATGACAAAATAGCACACTAAAAATGTGGTCAATCTATTTTTTTTGTCAAGAAAGCATGGTACTCTCTTTATTCCTCATGGTAAGAGATGGTGGGTCCCAAAACACCACACCAGGAAAAAGCAAGTTCAAAAAATATATACAAGCAGGGGATAGCAAGCTACTGAGGGCTATCCCAAGGGAAACAAAAAAACAAATAAACATTCGGGCAGAAAACTTACAAAACCATCCCAAAATGGAAGGGACAAACTCTGCAAAAAAAGGATATGCAGCAGAGACCAGCATACAAACCACTCAACTGGGCAAGAATAGTAAGCAACATCATAATTGATCAAACATAAGGCTGAAAAGCTGCCAGATCCAACCTTCAAGCTAGAAAATCCAAATGCACCAACTTGTTCATTCAAAAGACTGAAATCCCTGCAAATCCTGGTCCAGATCTTTTCTTCATCAGGGGACCAATTCTCAAAAGTAATCCTATTCCGAAGCATCCAGATATGATAGATGGAGATCAAGAAGAAAATGGCCTTTTTCCTGTCAGAGCAGCTCCAAATAACCCACCAATCATTTGGTTCAGTGGGCATATAACCATCCTCAACACCTTTTCTCTAAATAGCTCGGGCAAAAGCATATTCCAGAAATAAATGCCCAGCCAATTCTTCATTCTTCTTACAAAGCATATAGATCGAAGGTAAGTGGTAACCCCTACTCTTCAGCCAACTCACCACAGGCAAGCAGTTAAGACCCAACTTCCAGCTCAACACTTTATGATTTTCAGGAATATTAAGCTTCCATATGTTCTTGGCCCAAACAAGATTTGGCCATTTAATCCTGATACAATTCCATACATCTCTAATCCTTATCACCATATTACCACTAAAAGTAATCCAATCAGGCTTATCAGAAGTAGTGACATTATCATTCAAGAACTTTAGAAGAGGACCCAACCTCCTATTTGCAGGTATCTTCCAATGTCTATCCTGCATAATATCTTAAATCTTAATCAAGTTGCCCATACCTAGCATCAATCACATTCTTTTGTCCACACACTCATTAAGGAACTTGGATCCCTTCAACCAGGGGTCACCCCAAAGAAGGATTTTATCACCTTTTCCAACATGAAGCGAGACATGCTCCAAAATAGCCTTTCTAGTATTCATAAGATTTTTCTAGATCCAAGAGTGGTTAGGTCAATAGATGTGATTCCAAATCAAATTTTTCTTTAAATATTTTCCATGAGCCCACTTCACCCATAGATTGTTTTTATCACTAGCAATGTTCCAGAAATTGATAATCAAACCAGCTTTATTAATAAATTTTGTGCTTCTAATACCCAATCCTCCTTCATTTTTAGGTCTGCAGATAGCATTCCAACTAACATGATGCATGACTCTCTTCTACTCCTTATCTCCCCAAATAAAACTCCTAGAGATCCTATCCACTTCATCAATAACAGAAGCTGGTAAAGGAAACATAGCAGTACAGTAAACACTATAGGTAGAGAGAGTAGACCTTACCAACTCTACTCTCCCTCTAAAGGACAAGAGATTAGTTTTCTAGCTATCCAGTTTATTCTTCAACTTATCAATCTGAGGATGACACATGTTCTTGGTAAGTTTCCCCAAAAACAAAGGCACTCAAAGATAGGTAGAAGGGAGAGTACCTTCTTTGATATCAATATAATCAACAAACTTATCTTTCAAAGAATTCTTACTGTAGTAGATAAGGCTCTTGTTCAAGTGAATGTTCAACCCTGACACTCTCCCAAAGTCAATCAAAACCTGCCTCAAACATCTTGCATTAGAATAATCCACAATACCATAAATCATGAGATCATCTACAAAAATAGTATGGGATATATAAAGATCCTTCATGGCCCTCAAGGGTTTAAAGAAACCTTAAGATATATTGAAATCCATAATAGTTGTAAAACCTTACATATAGAGAACAAACCAGAGAGGAACAAGGGGATCTCTTTGCCTCAATCCATTTTGGGGTTTAATCACATCTGAAGGTTCTCCATTGACAAGAACCTGATAGGTAGTCGAATCCAAAATAGTAGAAATCCAAGAGATCCAGCAGGATGGGAAGTTCATAAATCTCAAATTATCCAGAAGATAGCCCCACTTAACATAGTCATAGGCTTTCATGATATCCGCTTTGACATAAAACTTACCAACTCCATTAGGATTATAGAAATCACTAATGAGTTCATTAGAGAGTAAGATAGATTAAGAAATCCTACGATTCTTAACAAAAGCAGTTTGACACTTACTAATAATATCAAGGAGGGTAAGGATCAACCTATTAGCAAGGATTTTAGAGATGATCTTGAAAATGAAGTTACAAAGAGATATGGGCCTCCAGTCCTTTAAAGAAGCAGCTCCCTTTATTTTAGGAATGAGAGTAATAAACGTTCTATTAACTTATTTAACTAGCTAACCCTTTTTAAAGAAATCCATAACAGCTCAAGAGACATCATCCCCAATGATAGTCCAAGTATTTTAATAGAAGTGGGCATTAAAATCATCAGGCCCAGGGGCTTTATTATCATTTGAGTCCTTAATGACTCCATCAATCTCATCCCTAGTAACTATTTTCGTGAGAATGTTAATATGATCTTGAGAAATCTTCAATAGGGGCCACTTGTCATCCCAACATGCATCATACTCAACTTGTTTACAAAACAGATCATTATAGAAGTCCATAATATTCCTATTAATATCATTTTGATCATAAATTGGGATATCATGGATGAGAAGAGATCAAATATTATTTCTTTGTCTTCTGCTATGTAAATAAGAATAGAAAAACTTTGTATTCTTGTTCCCCAGTTTCAACCACTGGACTCCAGATTTCTACATAAGAAGATTTTCCTCCAGGTCAAGGGCTTTAAGGGAAACCTTCCTAGCATTAGTAGCATTGTTTCTGAGATTTATATCCAGAGGGTGCAAATCTGCAGCTTCCTCAGCCTTGAGAGCATCACCTTCCAATCTTCTAGCCTCATCACTCAAATTACCAACATGCTTTTTGTTCCAAGAAATGAGTTCATCTCTAACACACTTAAGCTTCTTGAGAACTTTAAACATAGGACACCCTTTAATATCCATATCCCAATCCTTTTTCACAATCTCCATGGAACCTTCACATTCTATCTAGGCATTAATAAAGCGGATAGGAATATTCATCCTCCTGTCCTTCCAATTTATAGAGACCCAAATGATTTTATGGTCACTATGAATAGTAGAAAAACCTCACCAACATAATTTGGCCATTCTCTAAGAAATTAATCATTAAAAATAGCTCTGTCAATCCTTGAAGTAGTAAAATTTCTTCCGTCCTATCTGTTATCTAAAGTAAACTAGGGGCCATTCATCTTCACTTCATACAGACCGCATTCAACCATAAAATAGTTAAACTCAAACATCGATTGCTTACTAGGATTCGATCTGCCTATTCTTTCCTCAGAAAGCCTTATACAGTTCAAATCCCCACAAATAAGCCAAGAATTATCAATACTATAATAAATCTCCCTAAGATACTTCTAGAGAAAAGATCTCCTCTCGTCTTCATTGAATCCATACACAATAGTAAGAAAGAAATATGTCCCTCCCTAATTGCATATGCAATGTACCATCTGAGTAGAAGAGGAAATAATATTGATATCAACATTACAAGGGTCCCAAACCACAATGATTCTACCAAGATGATGAAACTCATGATTAGAAAACCAATTATAATTAGACCAAATCCTTTGCACGATCCTCCAAATCTTTTTCCTTCTAATTTTAGATTCTAAAATACAGAAAACATTAGAACTAACCCTCCCTAGTTCTTCATGGACCCTATGTTGGTGACCTCCTTTATTGAGGCCCCTCACATTCTAGGAAGTGGCCGAAATGGTGTCATTCATTGGCCCTTGTGGGAGCTAGAGGCCTGCTAACCGCAGTTATCAAACAATCCTCATTAGTAAGGAAATGCAATCCATGAAACTTGTTAGAAGATGTCATACTTGCAATAAATGATTCCTGGGATTTATTGGTTTTAGTAAGTTTAGGGGGACCCTTTGACTTAGACTTCATCAATTGAAACCCATCATCAATCGGGGTAGACTAATCCAGTTCCACACCAAGAGGAGAGATCATAGATCAATCCAAAACCCTTTTCAATTCATGGACTTTTTTATCTTTTGAATATTCATCCACAGATTGACCTCCCATACAGGCAGAGAGAACTCCAACCTCACATGAGGGGAAGCTACAGTTATTGAGCTCATAATCTATGGCCAAACTCATGTAGTTTGGGTGTCCCTAGAGAATGGTATAAGAGTTTGAATTTGAGAACATATATATGCATGATATGTTAGAGGACTTTGGTCGCATGTTTATTTAGAACCAAGTTGCCGACTTTTGTTGCATCACACGGCCTAGTTGTGGACTACTACCACATATTGTCCAATAGCTAGCATCGATCTAGAAAAATCCACGATGGATTTGAGTGCCACAATCTTACCATTAACCTCCCACATGTTGAGACTTAAACGTGGGATGGCGTGGTCCAGCCTCTAAGCCACGATCATCGAGTGCATGTGTTGGGTCGGAAAATTGACCAAGTAGTTAAGATCGATAAAAACCCTTGCATCATGGCCTTGCACTTAAAACAATAGAGAATGAGTGACCATCCCCACTACTCTTTCTATCTGTTGCATACCACAAAGGAAGTGAGGAGAAGATATGTAGATGTTTGTAACCACAGTTGGATGTACTAGTATGCTTAGCACACATCTACAAATGCTATTACAAGCACCGATCTTGAGCTTGGTCACTGGTTAGATATCCCTTGTGCTTCGTTGCGATAGTAGGACCCACTACCAGTGAGATCCTCAAGTTTGTGATGAGGAGATGCCATCAACAAGACCAGCAGGTGGTGGTTAACCCCTCCAAGCATCTAGGTGGAGGTACCAGTGATAGCTATAAGATCGGTGGTGTTTGGATAGACCTGAAGGGGGCTTACGGAGACTGAAGTATATATGGAGGAGGGATGACACCACTTCTATCCCTCATAGGGATCACCCCTCTATAGTAGCCCTAAAGGGATGGAGGGGTTAGTTCCTCATTGGGAATCCCTGCCATAGCGGAAGCTCCGTGTAGAGAATAGGAGGAACCACCAATGACGAGCTTAAAAGTAGGCTGGCAAGCGAGAGCGACTCTAACAGACGGTAGCAGTCTTTGATCGTAGCTAGTTCATAAGAAAAGACAAGCCCAATGGTGGCACCCTATCCTAGTCACATGTGAATATATTGTGTTGAATGTAGCAGCTAGATCAGAAGAATGGGGAAAGAAAGGAGAAGTCGAACAGGGTCCAGGTCAAGAATTGGTAGGAGACCCAAGATATTAACCAGAGGAATTGACCCCAAGCTGGATCTAGTGAACCACCAGCTCACGACAGGAAGAAGAGCTGGAGGTTGCACCCTAGTTTCCACGTGGTGACTTCTATTTGGCTCACAAAGGTAAATATCTCACAAACTACTAAGATATTGTATAGTTCATAGAAAATAGCTCAATTATCAGATAAATAAAAATAATATACCAAAATGTTTACAAAAATGAGTAGAACACAATGAAAGCATAGTATCAGGCTTTTGATGCACTAATATTAGTGGTATGATGTAATATGTATAATGCTTATTTCATGGATAATAAATATCAAATGATGGCTTAAAATTATGATAATATGGCAATAACTCCTAAATGTGGAACTTTGATATTAGTTAGATGCATAAAATTCGTGTTATATGAAGATGACCCTTAATGCATGGGTTGTAACCCTAATTTTAATAATGTATATAAACTAGGGTATGTCCACAAAAAGGATATGGAACCTAATTTTCAGATAATAAACCATAATTTGGAAAATAACATCAATAAGATAATTCCAAGATAAGAATGCAAGTAATGATGCAAATATCCTAATCAACCAAGCAAACCCTAATGGACATAATTAGGGTTAATATGAGATGTAAGATGATGAGAATATGATGATAGCATATGATCTTGTCTTAATCAGGTTTAACAAAGAAATAGATGGCATTAGGAATATGTGATTAGGCTTTTCTTTATTCAAGGTATGCCATTTCCTTTTACTTGGCTTATTATATGATATGCTTGTGTTATATGTTTTGTAAATACTTGGCACATGATAATGGATGAAAATATTGTTCTTGTATGATAGCTTGCTTGATTTTCCATACTTACGGCTATGAACACATGAAGCATAATATATATGTTCCATTATATCTAAGCACTTCAACTCTTTGGTAGTCAACTGCTGGAAATAAAGTACTTCAACTCTTTGGTAGTAAAGTACTTAAAAGTGATCCAACTCGTTGGTAGTCTGATCACATTATGAAATGATCCAACTTTTTGGTAGTCGATCATTAGGCCTTAATGCATTTAACACTCAAGCAGTCAATGCATGGATGATGTCAATGCATGGATGATATAATGGAAAATATGCCTAAAAGATATGTGTTCTTTTTAGCTAATAAACATCTTTATGCAAGTACATGATTTTTCTTATATTTCTTTATAAATGCCAAGTATTAGTTTTAACTTATTTCCAAGATATGGTGAGAGGTATATAAAAGACACGTAGGTGTACTCAGTACAATATTCTTGAATATTGTGTTGATGTGTACCACATGTACTCTTTTGTTCAGGTTATGGACATATGATCTTGATGGACCAGGATAGTTGGGAGTTGTGTGGTGAGCTGATGTATAGGTGGACCTGTTATCTTAAGATCCTATTTTTAGTGGTAGTATAGGTATATGTAAAAGTTTGGTATTCAATATGCAATATTAAATGTTGTAACAATTCATGTTGTAATTATATGTTGAATGGTGAACATGTGTTGTATGGTTTTAATATTGTTCATGTACATGTGCTATTGTGTTTCCTTTTGAATTCCTATAATTTTATTATTCTTAGCCTAGTATGGGGTGTTTGAATTGGGATTCTTGCTGGGGTGAGGGTTTCAATTTAGACATCACACATCCGATTAAGTTTTAGAAAATTTGGGGACATCACAGTATGATTGCATTAAATGTGTAGTAAACACTTGGCATACGATATTAGATGAAATGATTGTTCTTGTATGATATCTTGATTGATTTACCATACTTATGGATATGAGCACACAAAACATAATATATCTATTCCATTATATGTGGGAACTTCAACTCTTTGGTAGTAAAGTACTTGAAAGTAAAGTACTGCAACTCTTTAGTAGTAAAGTAAAGTACTGCAACTCTTTGGTAGTAAAGTACTTGGAAGTGATGTCAAAATCTTTTGTATTAGATCACATTTATAATGATCTCAAACTATCTGGTAATATATCACAAAGGAATTAATGCATTCAACTCTCAAGTAGTAGATTCATGGATGATATAATGGAAAATGATCTTAAAATATGTGTTCTCTTTTGTAAATCAACATCTTTGTGCAAGTATATGCTTTTTGTTGTATTTATTTGTAACTGCCAAAGTATTAGTTTTATCTTATGGACAAGCTTAATAATGAGAGGTATATGAAAAGACTCGTAGGCATACTCAGTATAATATTGTTGAATTTTGTGCCAACATATACCACATGTAATCTTTTGTTTCGGTTTGTGGACATATGATCTTGAAGATCCAAGATAGTTGAGAGTTGTGTGGAAAGTTGATGTACAAGTGGACCTATTGTCTTAAGATCA
This sequence comes from Alisma plantago-aquatica, assembly GCA_963693085.1. Classification (NCBI taxonomy): domain Eukaryota; kingdom Viridiplantae; phylum Streptophyta; class Magnoliopsida; order Alismatales; family Alismataceae; genus Alisma; species Alisma plantago-aquatica. The sequence continues at coordinate 1,341,500,797 of OY856411.1, read as the reverse complement.
TGTTGTAGATGTAGTACATGTATATGTAAAGTTCATTGTTCATTATGCAGCATCAAATGTTATAACAATTCATGTTGTAACTATGTTGAATGATGAACATGTGTTGTATGGTTTTATTATTATTCATGTGCATGTGCTACTATTGTTTCCTTCTGACTTTCTATGATTTCCTTCTTCTTAGCCTAGTGTGGGGTGTTTAAATTGGGATTCTCACTGAGGTGATGGTTTCAATTTGGACGTCACACATCAGATTAAGTTTTAGAAAACCTCAGGATGTCACAGGTGGTATCAGAGCATGAACAATAGAAAAGCATGGCATTTGCTCATTATGCAACTCAAACTAAAGAATCTTGAACTTAAAACACATTATAGGGTTAGATTAGTCATCTTTTAGAGACTAGATCTGACCTAGCCTCTAGGTTAGCACCAAGATGTTTGAGAACTAGACTTAGACTAGTGCTTGTTGTTGATGAATGCATATTCACCTTAGTTTTAGCCCCCAATTTTGGTCCAATTTTGCACTGAAAGCTCACATTCACCCCTTGAATATGATCATATACAATTTTCTTTAGTTCCATATCATTATTTAGAGTTTTGATCAAATCTATTCATCTTCATTGTAGGAATGAAGACAGCTATAACCGTAGACAAAGAAGTGATCACCGTGACAGGCATGGAAGACCTCGACCTAAGGATCGCAACCTGAAGAGGACCGTGACTGCGATCAATGTTGATCGTGACCGCGATCATTGCTAGATCATGACCGTGATCTTACCCCTCTACAACCAGACTCTGACAAAAATTGGTACTACACCGTGATTGTGGCACACCTGTGCAATTGTAGAACACCACTGTGACCACAACCAAGCAAAGGAGGACGACGACGATTGCGGCCAGTACCTCGACCACGGAGTTAAGTCGGTGACCTACACCTATAAATAGGCAACCCACCTGTCTTGTCAAAGCAACGACTCCAGATGCCTCTAGGCTGCCGCTCTGTGCCCATCCTAGGAAGTACGGTCTCCATAGCCAAGAGTCAACCTCTGTGGCATTCTTGTCCAACCAACCTCTCCGCTCATCTAGATCTGCGGTGGAAACCACAGTTTGCTGCATTCGTCTACATATCCATGCCTTGCATATGCCACCGCTACCATGAGTTGCTCCTCCTACTACGAGCAAGGAGAACGAGAAGAGAAGGAAGGTGGAGAAAGAAGATTTGCCCCATCTTTCGTGGTGTTCTTCCCTCCTCGTCTAGATCTACCCCGAAGTTGTGTAGATGACCGTCTCTCCACTGAGCTGCAATCATGTTTTTCACCATGAACATGGCGAAATCTTCCCTCTCTCTTGTTATTTTTGTTTCTCTCACCACGAGCAGGTAGTTTCCTTTTGTTGGGGTGCATGGACTAGCCATGCTGCCCATGCTTACATGTCCATTTGTTAAACATACCATGGCTTGTATATAACTCTCCATTTTATTGTTAATTGTTTAATGCATGCTTTGCGGATTGATCATCTGCCATGCATGATCTTTTATTTCCTATGTTGTGAGAGCTTCAATGCGTAGGTTTTGAATATCAATTAACACAGTTGACTCCTTAACGAGAACTTCTGAAGGGATTCCATAAAGTTGTAAGTGTGTGATCCGTGAGGGGACAAGACATCTAACCTATAGTGATGTTTCAACATGCCTGACATCATAACGAGAGGTTTGTAGCTCTGCTTCAATGGTTATATCTAGCCTGGATGTGTGTGTTTGGATATGTTTGTCTGTAGTGGTGGTGAAACTCGGGTCCATCCCAGTGATTCCCATCATTAATCTTTAATCAACTTTTAATCCTACTCTTTACTTTCCTGCAAGTAGTTTAACCCAAATCAATCAACTCTCTTTATAAAAATTAGTCTTGATTCAACTAGATACGACTAGTGAGATTCTTAAAAACATTGTCCCTAGGGATTTGATCCTTAACTATACTACGATAAGACCCATACGCTTGTGGGTGGTATTATTGCACAAGGCTTTGGTAAAGACTCAGGGATTTCAGCCCTGGGTGAGCTCGTTAGTGCAGTAAGAATCACGTCAAATTCTGGCACCGTTGCTGGGGATAACGGAATCATCTAGTTAAATCTAGTTCTATTGAGACTAATCTAGGATTTTACTTTTAATTTTGATACTATTGAGCATCTACTCAAATTTGACTCTACTCCATCCATCTTACTCCTGAAAGATCTTTCCATCACAGAGACCCCCAAAGACTAGTGCATGCACTGCTCGAACAGTTCCAGCCATGCTTCTAGCTTTGACCCTAAGATATAAAGAACCTTTCATCACCAGAGTAGAGAGAACAAAGCTAGGATGGAACAAGAGGAGGAAATTACTTGAAGGGTAGCTCAAGCCCTTAATGCGCAAAGAGACAAGCTTATGCAAGAAGCCCGAGCTATAGTTCAAGAAGAAATCCAAGTAGCCCAAGCAGCAGCTCAAGTAGAAGAATTACAGAAGGACATTAGAGAGTTCTCCATCCCTAAGGCCACTGATGTTCATCACCCAGTACAACCTCGTCCCATCAATGCTCCTAATTTTAAGATCAGGGCACATTAGGTTACACTGCTTTAGAACATCCCTTTCTATGGTAAGCAAGGAGAGGATAGTCAAGAACATCTTCTGAGGTTTATAGATCTATGTGCTATGACAAAGTAGAATGGAGTCACAGATGATGCCATCAGACTCTGTCTATTCAAATATTCTCTTTCCAATAGAGCCATGAGCTGATATAACTCCTTGCTATGTGAACCCATCACTACTTGGGAACAACTTCAAAATGTTTTCATGGAGAAATTCTATCCTCCTTCCCTCACCTATGAAATTAGGGGCCGGATAACTCAATTCATTTAGGTCCCTAGAAAAACCCTTGAAGAAGCATGGGAAAGATACAATGAGCTTCTACGCAATTGTCCACACCATGGCAGTCCTAAGAATCAGCTCATCAAAATCTTCTATAGGGGTGTGGATGATGATATCAAGAAGTTTTTAGACTCCTCATCTGGAGAAAACTTCATGCGTCAAAGTTATGGTAGCACATGGAAGGTTGTCACCCTTAGAGTTAAAAATTAAGCCAACTGGGGTAGACCCATAGGGAAAGGAGTGCTAAAGGTAGCTATGGCAGAAGCTACTCCTGAGTACAAGTCTATCGCCGAATCTCCAAAGTTACTAGTTGCTAAGCAAGACAATCGCCAACATCTTTTGCTTCTTATGAAAGGAGGCGCTCGCCCCCTCGACAAAAAGAATAAGTCAAGTCGGCTTCACTATTCTGTGAAGCATGCAAAGGCACTGATCATTCTAAGTTTGCCTGTAACATTCTTTATGATGTTATTCTGGGCAATACTTTTCCCAAGGAGGTAATGGTCAGATGGAAAATATGAATGCTATCCACACTATTCCTGGTCAAGGATATTATAATCTGAATCAGAACAGGAACCATCCAAGTTTTCAATATGGAAATCCATCAGGAGTGAAAAACTCACAACAACTTGGTTATGATAATCAACAGCGAGGTCTGTCGGGATACCAGTATAACCAACAACAAAATTTCAAGAATCAAGGGAACTTTAGAGGTAACTTCCAGAATAGAAATTACAACCCGTATCAAAACAACTCTTCATTCCAGAATCCAAACCAAGTCCCTTATCAACATCTACAACAAGGGCAATAGGCCAGTTCCATCTCTTCTGATGACAAACTGTCAACTATTGAGAAGATGCTTCAGTCACAATAAACTATGATATCCAATCAACAAGCCCATCAGAAGGCTATTGAATCCCAACTAGCTCAACTTTCAACAAGCCTTAAGCCGTCTACTGGAGCTTTTACTGGCCAACCAGAGAACAATGCTAAGCATCCAGAGCAGCTAAAAGCGGTCACCACCCGATCAGGAAAAGACTATTCTAATCCTCCTGTCAAGACACCCGTGGTAGTTACGGACGATGATGACTTGGTGACTGTCCAAAACTCTATAGTACCTGAACCTCAACTGTAAGAACCACCAACAACTGATAAGACAGACAAAGCAAGTACTGAAGAACCTATTGTTGTAGAAGTGACAGACACACCTGAGCTGGATGTGCCAGTATACAAGCCTCGTACTCCTTTCCTAACTTGACTAAAACAAACAAGGCTTGATACTCATTTCAATAAGTTAAAAGAAGCAATGAAGAAGCTTCATGTTGATATAACCTTTTTAGATGTACTGGCTGAGATACCAACCTGGTCGAAGTACTTAAAATTGCTCCTCACAAGGAAATATAAAACTGAAGAATATGAGACAGTCAAGTTAGCAATAAATACTTCTAATATTATTCAAAGAAAGATGCCCAAGAAGTAGAAAGACCCAGGATACTTTGGAATTTCATGTCATATCGGTGACTCCTCATGTAAGAAGGGATCGACCGACCTTGGTGCTAACATCTCTATTATGCCATTCAGCCTTTGCAAGAGGCTAGGGTTTGTAGAACTTCTCCCAACTGGCATGACCATACATCTTGCAGACAATTCTATGACCCTACCCTTGGGAATCATTGAGGATGTCCCAGTCAAGGTAGATAAAGACTCTTATGTCCCATGTGACTTTGTCATCATGGACATAAAAGATGACTCTAGATACCCTCTTATCTTTATCTGTCCATTCCTTAGCACAGTGAGAGCTCTGATTGATGTCGAAGCAGGAACCTTGCTCCTCAGACTAGGTAAAGAAATACTCGAGTTCAAAGTTTTTGAAAGTGTGCGAAGACCAAACATGCAAGAAGAAGTTTATTTGATTGATTGTATAGAGAGAATGTCACTCCTCACGCAAGAGGATTATGAACAAGACGATCCTTTAGAAGTTTCTCTAACAAACCCAACTGCTGATATCTCCATTGACGAACAAGTAAAGAATTGTGTTCTCCAACTCAACGCTATAGAAGAAGATCCTGAAGCTAAATTTGAGGAGCTCAAGGCTGTGAATGTAACTGAAGAGCCATGTGAGAAACCAGAGGCCCCCAAAATGAAGCCCCTACCTGAGGGACTGAAGTACGTATTTTTGGATGACCTCATGGTCTGCCAGGTTATCATAAATCTGATCTAACATCCGAGAAAGAAGATAAACTCTTGACAGAATTAAGGGAAAGAAGAAAAGCTATCGACAATAAGATGAGTGATCTCACCGGGGTCAGTCAATCACTTTGCATGCACAAAATCCCAATGGTGGAAGACCACAAGCCGACCGTTGAACATGAAAGGAAGTTGAATCCTAAAATGAAAGAAGTTGTTCACCTTGAAGTCATCAACATACTCACTACTGGAATCATCTATCCTATATCTGACTCACCATAGGTGAGTCATGTACATGTTGTCCCAAAGAAAGGTGGAATCACTGTGATACAGAATGAAAACAATGAACTCATCCCTACTCGAACAGTCACCGGCGGGAGGATGTGTACCAACTACATGAAGTTAAACAAGGCCACACCTAAGGATCATTTCCCGACGCCCTTTCTAGATTAGGTTTTAGAGTGACTACCTCATCAGGAATATTTTTGCTATCTCTATGGTTACTCTGGGTTCTATCAAATTCCTATACATTCGGATGACCAAGAGAAGACAGCTTTCAATTGCCCCTTTGGAACATACGCCTTTAGAAGGATGTCGTTCGGGCCTTGCAATGCTCCTGCAACCTTCCAACGTTGCATGGTAGCCATATTCACTGGTCTTACTGAAACTATTATGGAAGTTTTCATGGATGATTTTTCTGTGTATGGGGATTCATACATTCATGTCAGAAGCACCTCTCCCTAGTCCTTAAACAATGCGAAGATGCACATCTAGTTCTTAATTGGAAGAAATGCCACATTATGGTGAAAGAAGGCATTGTCCTCGGCCATAGGGTCAGCAATCAAGGAATTGAAGTAGATAAAGCAAAGATCGAAGTGATTTCTAAACTCGGTTTCCCAACCAATGTAAGAGAGTTTCGCACACTCCTTGGTCATGCAGGTTTTTATAGAAGGTTTATAAAGGATTTCTCCAAGATAACCAAGCCTATGACAAATTTATTACTAAAGGACTTTGATTTCCACTTTGATGAAGAATGTATCAAGAGTTTCAACAATCTCAAACATGCCCTTACGTCAACCCCTATCATCAGAGTTCCAGATTGGAGTCACCCATTTGAAATTATGTGTGATGCCATTGATTACGCTGTTGGAGCTATTTTGGGCCAATGTATAGAGAAGAAACATCATGTCATCTACTATGCATCTAAGAACCTTGAAGAAGCTCAGAGGAATTATGCAACTACTGAGAAGGAACTCTTAGTAGTTGTGTATGCCTTTAACAAGTTCAGATCCTACCTCATTTGTTTGAAGGTGATTGTCGACAGTGATCATGTTGTAATTCGTTACCTCCTAAAAAAGAAAGATGTGAAACCCAGGCTAATCAGATGGATTCTCCTCTTGCAAGAATTTGATATGGAGATAAGAGATGAGAAAGGAACAGAGAATGTTGTGGAAGACCACTTGAGTCGTATCCACACCTTGGACACTAAAAAGATCCCTATTAATGACTCTCTTCTAGATGACCAGCTCATGAAAGTATTAGAAGCTACACCTTGGTACTCAGACTATGTGAACTACCTTACAGCCGGTGTCATCCACCCTGAATGCACCGACAATGCACTAAAGAAATTCATGCACGATGTGAGGAAATATCACTGGGATGAACCATACCTCTTCAAGCTCTATGGTAGTGGTCTCTACAGACATTGTATCACTGAGAAAGAAGCTCAACTTGTTCTAGAGAAATGCCACTCGGTCCTTGTTGGAGGCCATATGAGTTCTAAGAAAACTACTTTAAAGGTTTTGTAATGTGGCTTTTTTTGGCCGACCATATCCAAGGATGCCTACAACTTTGTTTTATCATGTGACAAATTTCAGAGGGCGGGTAACATAACAAAAGAGATGAGATGCCCCTCAAGCTTTGGTAAGAAATTGAGATTTTTTATGAGTGGGAAGTGGATTACATGGGCCCATTCCCATGCTCGCATGGATTCCGTTACATTTTGGTTATAGTGGATTATGTCTGTAAATGGGTAGAGGCCATACCAACCGTCACCAACAATTCAAAACCTATCATCAAAATATTCAAAGATATTATATTTCCCTATTTTGAAGTCCCACACAGTGTGATATCCGATGGAGGTTCTTACTTTCTGGAAAGAAGCTTCGAAGTGCTATTGAGAAAATATGGTGTAACACACAAGGTAGCTTCCTACTACCATCCACAAATGAGTGGGTAGGTAGAGGCTTCAAATTGTCAACTCAAAGCTATATTGGAAAAGATAGTAGATCGCAACCGAGAGGATTGGTTAGTAAAAATCAATGACGCCTTGTGGGACTGCCGAACTACTTTTAAGACTCCTCTTGGGACAACACAATTTAGATTAATCAATGATAAGTCATGTCACTTGCCTATAGAGCTCGAACACAAATATTGGTGGGCAATCAAATAGTTGAATTTTGATATGAAGAAGGCTGGCCAAGCTAGGATTCTACAACTTTAGGAGCTGGAAGATCTTTGAATGACAGCTTACGAAAATGCAAGAATCTATAAAGAACGTACAAAGTTATGGCATGATGGTCACCTAAAAAGGAAATACATTCAAGTGGGAGACCAAGTTCTTCTATTTAACTCAAGACTAAAATTATTCCCAAGAAAACTCTGTTCTCACTGGTCAGGCCCCTACATTGTCAAGAGCATCTACCCACATGGTGCTTTTGTCTTATGGAGTGAAAAGTCAGGTGATTTTGTGGGAAATGGCTAACACTTGAAGAGATATTTCACCACAGTTGATACTAGCATTGGAGAATTGCTAAATCTTTCCAAACCAACATATCTACCAGAAAATTGAAGGAATCATGTCGAGGCAACGACATAAAACAAAGGCGCCTGTCAGGAGGCAATCCAATCCTTAACTTAGCTTTTATGTTTTAGTTTAGAATTAGAAAATTTTGCACGTAATATATATTGCATCGCAAGATGCAATCTTAAGTTTTGAAAGTTTTCCGTTTTGAGATTTCATATGGAGGACACGTTGCTAAGAGGAACACAACCACATCTGGTGGTCCAATCGACACGATTTCCCCCCTCCATCTCAGATTTAGAGTTTGCTCGGGATGAGCAAATTTCTAAGTTTGGGGTGGAGGGTGGGTGGTATGTACTTTACTTTCCACCTACTCTTATCTTTTTCAGACTTAAGATTCCATCGTTGCAATTTTGAGCAATTTTTTCAAAACAATTTGAAGTTTTTGAAGTAATTTGTATTGAAACTTCATGAAGTTTTGATACTTTTATTTGAATCAAAGCCTTTACCTAGCCAGCTCGTTTCTTTGTCTATGCAATTTTGAATCATTATACCCTCCTTACTCGAAGGAAAGCCTCAAGAGGGACAATTTTTGAAACTAACCAATGGTTAAAAATCACCATGTGAAGCTTATGAATCCTAACATCATGATCCTTCAACAAAAATGGCAAGTATCTATCAAACTGAGAGGGATCACACGCATCATGCTTCCTAACTGACTAGTGGAACAATAGCATGGAATCTCCATTGGATCCCCATCAAATCATTATTTGAGCAGAGTAAGATAAAGAGAAAAACTCATGCACTGAATTGTAAATCAAGTTGCATTGTGATCTGAACTCTCTTCTACACTTCGTCTAACATCTTCTTACCCCTCCATCCATAAAAAACAAACAAAAAACCACACAAAAATAGTGTCAAACCCTATGTTCGGGGTGGTACACCATCCCTCTCTTTATTCACTTCTTCCATACCCCTCTCTATGAAAAAGGGGCGTATCACCAAAATGAAAAAGAAAAGATGCCAATGTGCACAAACAAAAAAATGCAATCTCGAGTCGAATAGAGGAGAGATTCACACAAAAGAAAAATGCAATCAATTTAATTGCAAACATATAATAAAATCTCGAGTCGAATAGAGGAGAGATTCACTACTTCCTTCCATACCCCCCTTCACTCCCTTTTCCACCTGCAGACACAATGACTGCCTCATTTTGGCCACTTTTATGTAAAACACCAGTGTCAGATCAGATGCACACTTGTTGTTCTGAGAGTATCTCTGGTCTCTTACAAAAATCTTAGACATGCTTGATGTTGGAGAAAGTAGGGAGGAAGTGTGTTTGAGAAATGAACTCAACAATGAAGATATTGTAAGATGTGTTCTATGATCTCAGGAGGTTAAGATACTAAGCCATACAAAGTAGAAAATAAACAATCGTGATGTGAAGATGAGCAAATCACACGAGTTGAAAGTATTCCATTGGTGACTATTTTAGATTTTGTGTTACTTGAGGACTCAAGGTGTTTTGATGAATGCATATTCACCTTAGTTTTAGTCGCCACTTTTGGCCTAATTTTGCACTGAAAGCTCACATTCACCCCTTGAATATGCTCATATACAATTTTCCTCAATTCCATATCATTATTTAGAGTTTTGATCAAATCTGTTCGTCTCCATTGCAGGATTGAACATTGCACTATCTCCATTGCAAGATTGAACATCGCACTATGTGTGCCATCATAGGAGGTGGGGGGGACGGTGGTCCCGCTAATCGACTAGTGAGCTCAAGAAACTTTTAATAATTTGTAACCTTTTTTATGGCTAGATCCTTCATCAAAATGCATCCTCTAAGTTGGAAGATTCATCAACGCACACTATTCAACCCTCAACAATAGCCCTCCTCCCCCACGAGGTGGGTTTGATCCATCAAAGCCGCAATTGCGTCAAAGAAGAGAAGAACTGTGACCGCGACATATAACTGCGACCCCGACATACAACTGTGACTGTGACCATGAAGAACATAGCTATGACCGTGGACAAAGAAGTGATCATCGTGACCGATATGGGAGACCTCGACCTGAGGATCGTGACCTGAAGAGGAACACGACCGCGATCAATGCTGACTGCGACCACGATCATTGCTAGATCGCAACTACGATCTTACCCCTCCACAACCAGACTCCAACCATGACTGGTACTACTACATGACTGTGGCACACCTGTGCAACTGCAGTACACCATCGTGACTGCAGCCAAGCAAAGAAGGACTGTGACTGTGGTATACACCTCAACCGTGGCCAGTACCTTCACCACAAAGTTAAGTCAGCGGCCTACACCTATAAATAGGCCACCCACCTATCTTGTCAAAGCATCGACTGTAGACACCGCTAGGCTGCCGCTCTATGCCCAGCCTAGGGAGTACGGTCTCCATAGCCATGAGCCAACCTCTGTGGCATTCTTACACAACCAACCTCTCTGCTCATCTAGACCTACAGTGGAAACCACAGATCTGCTACATCCGTCTACATATCCACGCCTTGCATATGCCACCGCTACCACGAGAAGAGAAGGAAGGTGGAGAAAGAAGATTTGCCCCATCTGCCGTGATGTTCTTCCCTCCTCGTCTAGATTTGCCTCAACATTGTGTAGAAGACTATCTCTCCACTGAGCTGCGATCATCTTCTTCACCATGACCATGGCAAAATTTCCCTCTCTCTTGTTCTTTTTGTTTCTCTCACCATGAGTGAGTAGTTTCCTTTCACTGGGGTGTGAGGACTAGCCCAGTTGCCCATGCTTACATGTCCATTTGTTAAACATACCATGGCTTGTATATAACTCTCCATTTCATTGTTAATCATTTAATGCATGCTTTGTGGATTGATCACATGCCATGCATGATATTTTATTTCCTATGTTGTGAGAACTTCAATGTGTAGTTTTTGAATATCAATTAACGCAGTTGACTCCTTGACTAGAACTTCTGAAGGGATTCCCTAAAGTAGTAAGTGTGTGATCCGTGAAGGGACGAGACATCTAGCCCACGGTGACACTTTTGTGTGCCTGAAGACCATATGTGAGGTTGCAACTTTAGTTGGATATATGTATCTTCAGAGTAGTAAGTGTGTGATTTGTAGGGGACGAGACATCTAACCTGTAGTGATGCTTTAGCATGCCTGACATCCTAACGGGGGGTTTGCAGCTCCACTTGGATGGTTATATCTAGCCTGGATGTGGGTGTTTGGATATGTTTGCATGTGTAGTGGTGGTGAAACCCTGGTCCATCCTAGCGATTCCCATCATTAATCTTTAATCAACTTTTAATCATGCTATGTACTTTCCTGCAAGTAGTTTAACCCAAATCAATCAAATCTCATTATAAATATCTTGATTCAACTAGATACCACTAGTGAGATTCTTAAAAACATTATCCCTTGGGATTCGATCCTTAACTATACTACGATAAGACTCGTCCACTTGCGGGTGGTATTATTGCACAAGGTTTTAGTAAAGACTCAGGGATTTCATCCCTGGGTGAGTTTGTTAGTACAGAATAAACCATGTCAATTGTATAGCAAGTCCTTAGATGTCGTTCTTTCCTTATAGTGCAGCGGTATGGGACGTTGCATTATTTGGAAATGGCGTACATCATGGGAAGAGAAACCTTTGGCATATGATGTATCTATGTTTTGGATTGCTACACCGGTCTACACCTTGTTCTCACCCTTTTCACTAGGTGACCTAGTACTAGACTCTCTACGATGTGTGGGACACTTGTTTTATGGATTTAGTTTTTGATACCAATAAGATCAAACCTCGATATTTTTATCTGACGCTTATTTTATCAGAGAAAATGTCACGGAACCGTTCTTACCCCAATCCCAATCCTACTACCGAAACAGTAGAAAAAGGATTGAAGCGCCCGTCCCTGAGTGGCCCCGTAGGATCTAACACACTGGCATATACAATAAGAAATAAATAACTCAAAAACTGGATAATTTAAAGAACAAACTAACCCAATATGGAGATATACCCGATTTATCTTTGTCATCAGAGTGTATGAGTGTGGAAGAGGTTTTATTCAATATCCCATTTGTAATGCCTAAAATCAAGAAAATCAAGACACAATCATGCAATTGCACGGTACGCTATCAAAATCAAGAAAAATAGTTTATAAGAAAATATGTATACTTGGCAGGACTTATATTTCAAAGAATAATAATCAATTTGCAAATCCAACATTTATTCGACAAGTTTTTCAAGCAATTCGAATTTTATTACGAGTTCCCATTATGCTGTAATTCAAGAAGCATGCTTATATAATTTGTGTGACTCTATTACCCCAACGCGATGGGGAAGGTCATTAGGCCCCTTTTCACCATAGGAACATAGGAAGCCAAAGTACAAGTCCCACTTCCAAATGAGGGGATTGTTGTACTCAATATCCACATTATCAACATTATCAATATCATCATCATTATCAACATCAATATACGGGCAGTCATAATGGGCATTCAATTTATGTTTTCATGTTTTTCAAAATATAATATAGAAAAACAGAAGACTAATCATAGGGAACAATAGCTCATCCAAGTAAATAGCCAAGCATACGGTCAAGAGATACATAAAAGTATCTTCAATACAATCAAGGAGGAGTTATATAAATAGCGTACCTTTCACCGAGATTTTGAGTATAGATCACGAGGGTTAGAGTAGAGTCATAGTCAAGCCCTGACACATTAATGGGTATTCATGCATTAGTATTCCAGACTATAATAGGGAGTCACAAGGACCAACATTACAGTTCATTAAGCCTCTTATTGTCCTTGGATGTGGTATCTCATTATGATCAAGATTTCATGTTTTTTAAATTATCATGAACCACATTTTGTTCATAATAGGACCTTACCCAAAGTCAAGGTCACTAGTTAACTTTTACATCAATATTGATATAGAGATTTCTATGAATAGTATTTCATGATCATAGAATGATGAGATAACAAGGTTTGATCTTTATTAGATTCAATAATCAGAAGATCAAGATTGGATTGTAATAATTAGACTTCATGAGCAAAAGTATAATATAGCTATAAGAGTGAGTCTAAATATCATTTTGACTAGATCTAGATTGTAAGGAATCAAATGTTACATAACATGATAGGTCCATAAGTCTAGAATCATATCTTGATGTTAGATCAATTAAACATTGTCAAAAGTAAAACAAAATAAGATTTAGAATGTTCATGTCTACAATCCTAGGGTTAAAATTTGTCATCAAGACTTGTCATTATTTAGGGTACATAAATCATAAACAAGTCAACAAGGTTAGATCTAGATCTTTCATAGAAGTAATAGATGTAAAAGTTAAATGTTGTGATTTGATTGATAGATCAATACTAGTTCCACAAATTTCATGATATCAAGTCAAGATTCACAAAAGATACACACTTGATTTGCATACCACCATCAAAGATACTACATAAATGTAATTCGGAGAAATATCAGGAATCAGGTGTTTCAAGCATTTTCATTGTGTCCGGCTCATTCTTGCGATCAAAATGGACTATAATTTTACATATTTCCGAGCATGCAATCAAAAGTTATGGTCAAAGTAAGTTTCTAAAGAGAGAAGGATAGGGAATCATACCCGAAGAGAGAGAAAGCTCGCGAAAATGGAGCTGCTACAGTGATTTCCGCGGCTGCACAACTTCGGCCAAGATGGGGAACAAGCTAAAGTGCACGAAAGCAAAATCTGAATATATAGATGTGTTCGTTGGAACGAAAGGGAACCAAAGAGGGTCTTATATAGGTGTGAGGGTCTAGGGTTAGGGCATAATAAGGAGCCGAAGCTCCATGGCGGCGTCTTTGAAAGAGGCTCGAAGCTTCGCGAAATGGGGCTGGTTTGGAGTGAAAAATATATGAAATAGGAGCGGAATTCAAAGACAAAGAGAATGAGACCAATTTCGTGCAAAACGGGCAAGAAATGAGGGAGATCCGGACCCAGGAAGCGGGCGGAAACCCTAGCCGCCGAGGTAGGGGAAGACCTCGCGAGTGGGCCGGCCCAAAAGGCTGAAAGACACATAAAAATGTGATTTTAAAAATAAACTTTGAGAATTTTTATAGGGAGCTAGGAAGCTCCATTTGGACTAAAATTTTGCCACAAGACTTATAATATGGTCAAGAATATTCACAAATATTTTGGGATCCAAATAATAAATATAGATGCTGGATTGAGATAAAAGAATAGCAAGACTAAGATTAGTAGAAATTTAAGTGTTCAAAGTATACATTGCCATCAAAATTCCTCAATTAAGTGTCATTAAAGTCCTCAAATCTCACTATTATCCAATTTATTTTACAAAAGAGTATTTGACACCTATTTGATGATAAAGTGGGGTTATTGAATACAAGAAAAATAGAACTAGATTTTAGGAGTCAAAAGATGAAAAAATCCACTTTGTCACATCCTTCCCTCCTTAAAAATGAATTTTGTCCTCAAAATTCAAAAACATCCTGAAAATTAGAATTATCCAAATCCAGATCATATCCTCAATTACAAGAAGATCCAGATCATATCCTCAATTACAAGAACAATCTCAACTATATAATCAAAATCATGTCCTCAAAGCTTAAGTAGTCCAATAATCATAATTGGGATTCCATGTTTCGTATCATAACTAACTTGGTACCAACATCGTTTCATCATTGAGCAATTGAGTATCAAGGTCAATGCATATATTTTCCAAAGTCATTATATGAGTCACAAATATGGAGAGCATCCTATTGTTCACAAATTGGAAATATCATATTCTAGGTCAAACAAATAGAGTTCAAGTATACAAGGTGACTTTTAATCCAAATATCTCAGGGTCTTAGCCTCTACATTGGCATAGGTGGGGTTATATATCCATGATTTGAGATTTCAAATTTCAACATTTTGAGACAACATCATGTTTTTAGTATCATTATTTCGAGCCCAAAATCAATGGGTAGGTCCCACACTAGTCCTAATGAGAGCTAAACCCTAAGTCATAAATCGAGCGAGTCAATATAGTCATTATTTCAAAATTTTCAAGATTTGGGATTTGAAAGTCATTAATCATATATATATCAATGTCCAAATAGTGTGATCATAGAGTTTATATCATTATTGAGATTGGATAATCGTGAGTCACAATATTATATATCAATATCAAGAGTCAAGATCAAAAGTCATAGGTCCAAAATTTTGAAGCTAGGGTTTAGATTCCTATTTAGACCTTAGGGGTATCATTCATCTATATCCACTTTCGAGCAAAATTATTCAATATTCGAGCAACATATCATAATTTCATTATCATGTTTCCAAGGTTGATGAATGATCTAGACCTAGGTCTATCTAGGAAATAAACCACAAGCTATAGTCAATATTTCCATATGTCAAGATCATTATCAAATCAATATTCAAGATCGAGTATCAACCATAGGTTCGACCTATTAGTCTTAGGTCAACCAGTCTAAATAGGGTGGAAGGGAATACCTTTCCAAACTCTAAATAATCAACCATATGAAAATTTAGAGGCAGTCATAATAGGGATGTGGCCTAGGTTAGGGGAGTCATGAGTCAACTACCACCCTAATCTAGCACAATATCGACATTAGTCATTATCAATCGAGCATATTCAAATAAGGAGAGTACTAATGATCAAAACATGTTTTATAAGGTCATAACATCAATATTCAAGATAATAGAGCAATAATGTCAATATTTGCAATTCTTTCTTTTCATGATCATGGTAGTGATAAAACTTGGAAATCGAGGATTTGAATTTGGCAAGGAATCATATCAAAATCGAGATTGCAAAAAGGCATCAATAGTCAATATGAAATCTGCTTTTTGCATCATATTCTTATATCACAATTTTGTGAGTCCTAAGCTTAGTCGCTTGATGGCTTAGTCATGACATGTATCAAATAGGGTACAAGTTTGCTTAACTATGTATGAGGTTTAATCAATAATAGGGCAACATGGACATTAATCAAATCGAGACCTCATCAGCAATGAGGTATAAAGTTAAAGTCATCCTTATTTCACCATAACATAATTTGTATCATTTACCTCAAACATAGAAAGCATCCAGTCAAATTTTAGCTGATTTGGGTGTTCCTGATATTAGTAGTCATATATGAGTACTTTATTTCAAGATTCATGGATCAAAATTGAGTTTTCAAACTAAGGTCAGATCATGGTATCAACTTTCAAGGTTTAACAATATTCATTATTCCCATTCATAAGCTACCCATAATCGAGACATCATGTGGTAAAAAGTCACAAGAAAGGACCACATGATGAGATGAGAAGACTACCTAATCTTCATCTACATGGGTAGCTTAGGATAGTCCTTAAAAAAGAGATGAGATGCTAGAAAACTCTCTAGGGATTCACAAGAGAACCTTTAGGACCAGTCTGGATCAATTAAGGCCAGGTAGAGCGGGGGATCTCAACCACCGTGAAGACGGATAGGAGAAATTATGCCAGAACCCCGAGCCTAGACACCTCAATTTTCACCATTATGGTCTTTAAGGTTTCTTTGGTGTAAGAGACATGAGAAATTATTTACTTAAAGTATATGAGAGTGTGTAAGCTCTGATACCAACTGTCACGGAACCGTTCTTACCCCAATCCCAATCCTACTACCGAAACAGTAGAAAAAGGATTGAAGCACCCGTCCCTGAGTGGCCCCGTAGGATCTAACACACTGGCATATACAATAAGAAATAAATAACTCAAAAACTGGATAATTTAAAGAACAAACTAACCCAATATGGAGATATACCCGATTTATCTTTGTCATCAGAGTGTATGAGTGTGGAAGAGATTTTATTCAATATCCCATTTGTAATGCCTAAAATCAAGAAAATCAAGACACAATCATGCAATTGCACGGTACGCTATCAAAATCAAGAAAAACAGTTTATAAGAAAATATGTATACTTGGCAGGACTTATATTTCAAAGAATAATAATCAATTTGCAAATCCAACATTTATTCGACAAGTTTTTCAAGCAATTCGAATTTTATTACGAGTTCCCATTATGTTGTAATTCAAGAAGCATGCTTATATAATTTGTGTGACTCTATTACCCCAACGCGATGGGGAAGGTCATTAGGCCCCTTTTCACCATAGGAACATAGGAAGCCAAAGTACAAGTCCCACTTCCAAATGAGGGGATTGTTGTACTCAATATCCACATTATCAACATTATCAATATCATCATCATTATCAACATCAATATACGGGCAGTCATAATGGGCATTCAATTTATGTTGTCATGTTTTTCAAAATATAATATAGAAAAACAGAAGACTAATCATAGGGAACAATAGCTCATCCAAGTAAATAGCCAAGCATACGGTCAAGAGATACATAAAAGTATCTTCAATACAATCAAGGAGGAGTTATATAAATAGCGTACCTTTCACCGAGATTTTGAGTATAGATCACGAGGGTTAGAGTAGAGTCATAGTCAAGCCCTGACACATTAATGGGTATTCATGCATTAGTATTCCAGACTATAATAGGGAGTCACAAGGACCAACATTACAGTTCATTAAGCCTCTTATTGTCCTTGGATGTGGTATCTCATTATGATCAAGATTTCATGTTTTTTAAATTATCATGAACCACATTTTGTTCATAATAGGACCTTACCCAAAGTCAAGGTCACTAGTTAACTTTTACATCAATATTGATATAGAGATTTCTATGAATAGTATTTCATGATCATAGAATGATGAGATAACAAGGTTTGATCTTTATTAGATTCAATAATCAGAAGATCAAGATTGGATTGTAATAATTAGACTTCATGAGCAAAAGTATAATATAGCTATAAGAGTGAGTCTAAATATCATTTTGACTAGATCTAGATTGTAAGGAATCAAATGTTACATAACATGATAGGTCCATAAGTCTAGAATCATATCTTGATGTTAGATCAATTAAACATTGTCAAAAGTAAAACAAAATAAGATTTAGAATGTTCATGTCTACAATCCTAGGGTTAAAATTTGTCATCAAGACTTGTCATTATTTAGGGTACATAAATCATAAACAAGTCAACAAGGTTAGATCTAGATCTTTCATAGAAGTAATAGATGTAAAAGTTAAATTTTGTGATTTGATTGATAGATCAATACTAGTTCCACAAATTTCATGATATCAAGTCAAGATTCACAAAAGATACACACTTGATTTGCATACCACCATCAAAGATACCACATAAATGTAATTCGGAGAAATATCAGGAATCAGGTGTTTCAAGCATTTTCATTGTGTCCGGCTCGTTCTTGCGATCAAAATGGACTATAATTTTACATATTTCCGAGCATGCAATCAAAAGTTATGGTCAAAGTAAGTTTCTAGAGAGAGAAGGATAGGGAATCATACCCGAAGAGAGAGAAAGCTCGCGAAAATAGAGCTGCTACAGTGATTTCCGCGGCTGCACAACTTCGGCCAAGATGGGGAACAAGCTAAAGTGCACGAAAGCAAAATCTGAATATATAGATGTGTTCGTTGGAACGAAAGGGAACCAAAGAGGGTCTTATATAGGTGTGAGGGTCTAGGGTTAGGGCATAATAAGGAGCCGAAGCTCCATGGTGGCGTCTTTGAAAGAGGCTCGAAGCTTCGCAAAATGGGGCTGGTTTGGAGTGAAAAATATATGAAATAGGAGCGGAATTCAAAGACAAAGAGAATGAGACCAATTTCGTGCAAAACGGGCAAGAAATGAGGGAGATCCGGACCCGGGAAGCGGGCGGAAACCCTAGCCGCCGAGGTAGGGGAAGACCTCGCGAGTGGGCCGGCCCAAAAGGCTGAAAGACACATAAAAATGTGATTTTAAAAATAAACTTTGAGAATTTTTATAGGGAGCTAGGAAGCTCCATTTGGACTAAAATTTTGCCACAAGACTTATAATATGGTCAAGAATATTCACAAATATTTTGGGATCCAAATAATAAATATAGATGCTGGATTGAGATAAAAGAATAGCAAGACTAAGATTAGTAGAAATTTAAGTGTTCAAAGTATACATTGCCATCAAAATTCCTCAATTAAGTGTCATTAAAGTCCTCAAATCTCACTATTATCCAATTTATTTTACAAAAGAGTATTTGACGCCTATTTGATGATAAAGTGGGGTTATTGAATACAAGAAAAATAGAACTAGATTTTAGGAGTCAAAAGATGAAAAAATCCACTTTGTCACAGAAAAACTATATCATATTATTTTATTATATATATTAGTATTACAAAAATGTGTTCCCACACATGTACGTGTAGGAGGTGGTCATGCAACCTAAGTGAAAGTGAGTGACATAAATTTAGAAGAGAGAGTATTTCTAGATTAGATGTATAAAGCCTTGTTAAAATATATGATAGATGGAATAGATGAAATAAGTTTTGACGATATGATCTAAGTGTTATATAGATGATATAAGATGTATGAAGATAATGTAAGATGGTTTATGATGATATACGTTGTCTTTGAAGACCTAAGTTTATATTTGAGGTTTTGAGATAAGCTTGACAATCCAAGTACATAGGTTTTTATGAGATAAGATAAGCTAAGTTAAGACAATGATGTGAATCTACATGAGCCTCTAGCTCTTTTATAAAGGAGGACCTCTAGTGTTAGGACTAGTTTTAGGGTAAACTCCAGAGAGAATGGGACCCAGAGGGAGAAGGTCAGAGGACCAAAACTCCAAGATGTGAGAATTGTGAGAAATATGTGATATGATATGTCCTAAACTAGACTACTCCTAAGTGAATGAGTTGAGTTGCTTTATGTATGATTCCTATATCTATGTTGAATGGTACATGTCCTTGGGAGAACCAAACCCTAGAGTTAGAGAGAGGCTAGTTATATATATGCATATTTGAATATGAGAACCTACCATCTGGGTGAGGGAGATAGTTCTAAGACCCTGCAGGAGGTAACTCTGCTAGTTTTTGTGAAGCCTCATGCTCAGTTTGGTGGTTCCTTGTAGGAATCTAGTGGTTGTGTTTATAAGAGAGTTTTGGGTAAGCATATCTTTTGGGTAAAGATCTTATAAAGAGAATGTCATATCATGTTTTAGTTTGTGCTTATGTGGCTAGAGCTTGTGAAGTTGATCACTAGTGCCAATGACGTATACTTGTGAACCCTAGACAAAAGGAGGAAGATAAATATTATGCATTAAGATACTCATAGTGTTGAGTTTGCTCAGAGAGACTGAGCATGGCACTACCCTCGTGATATGGGTCAGGAGAACATCAATTGGACTAGATGAAGTTTTGATATATGTTTGAGGAGCCACTCATATAAGTTGGTTTATTACAACCATGATATAGCATAGATAAGCATGTGGCATGTTCTTGAGATTTGACATATAGACAAGTATGAAGGAAATCTAGAAATGACTTAATAGATATCAATGTATAAATGGCTGCCCATATACATAGATAATGATGATAATTTGAATATTTGGCTAATCTCATGATGAATCTCTAATATAATTTTCAACCTAATATGGGATTGTACAATGAGATGACATTAATGATACATTTTACATGAATCATAATGACGTAATATGGTTGGTGCATCTAGTGATGAATTTAAAAACAAACTTGTCACCTAATATGAAAGTGAAATGAGATCATCTTATTGATGTATGCCAAACAGTTATAATGTTAGTTCTTAATAAATATGTTGAATATAGTATGAAAGTTTAGCACAATACAAAATGATGTTGGCATCTTGATATTAAATAGATGGATAAAGTGGGTTAGTTGTAATCAACCCCTTCAAAAGAAGAAAAATGCTAATGTTGGAACCCTTAATTCTTGGGTGAACTGAGGATGTAAATTCTAAATATTTAATATGGCATGACATAACCTAAGCATGTGCTTCACCCTAGACGTTCTTGAATTATCCTAGGATTGATATAGAAATAGTTCTAGAGATTTTGTCTGTGGAAGTTTTGCATCAAGAGTGGTGCCCGACAAGTAGATGAAGACTTTTTGGTTTTTCTTAGAACACAAGAATGTCTTAATTTTGAGGACGAAATTTCTTTTAAGATGTATATGATGTGAAAGACTGGATTTTCACTTAATTTTGAGGACAAAATCTCTTTTAAGGTTGTAGGATGTGATGGAGTGGACTTTTGGAACCCATGAATAATTAATGACATAGATGAATTCATGAATATTGATTTATCTTGGGAGTTATAAGTGATTTGGTAAAGTTTGTACAGGGTTGGATGTGAATATTATGAGTAAAATCCCTATGTTTATACCTTTGTGAAGTATCATTTTCAAGTCAAATAATGGATTTTTAGCACTAGAATGGAATGTAGCTTGAGTGATGATAGAGTTATGATTAACATTTGGTGGCAATTGGAGGTTCCTAGAAGAAGTTATTTAGATTTGAAGTTGGTGAAATAATGTGATTTATTGATGATTTAGAGACCTAAATTAGGACTTTATTTAGTGCTAGACGCCCTTTGGTTCTGGGCTTGGTCAGTGTGGGCAGCTTATGGCCCTATATCTTTGATTCAGTGACTATGGCTTCTAAGAAGGAGGAGCCACATATTTACTCAAGTGTAGACTCCATCTCACTCGCACACGAGGGACTGGCGGCTAGGACTGTGTCTCTAACTTTGTTAGAGCAAGGTGGGGGTAAGAACTTGGATCCCCATCCTTATGCACCAATACTCATCATGGACGTGGGATGAGGGATGAAACTAAGCAGGTGATTGTTCTTGTATCCGCATAGGGAGCCTTCACACCCATTAGTCACAGTTATTGGTTGAGAAAGCAGGGAGAACAACTTCCCACTCTTCCTTGTCTCTCCACTACAGTGAGTAGTACATCAGGAAACAAATAGCCAAAGGTAGAGATGATACCAGAGAAATATGAGTAGGTAGAAAGAAAGAACAAAGTCAAGGGAGTTCAATCAATGTATCAGCATGCCAAATCGTGGAGCTTTTCATGGCTATCGAAGCCAAAGTTGGCCGGAGAGGAGCTCAGAACTAGGGGACGGTGCTTTAGGCTCTTTCATCGCAACCTCTTAGTGATTTTTAGTCTTTGTGGGTCGACCAATGCTAACAAAACTATAAGGGGTCGAGAGAGATATCAAGAGTCAAGATCCCTCTTCTACTCTATCGAACCAGTGTTGGGCCGCGGTCCCTTGCAGAGGATGAGATCCACAAGTAATCCCTAGAGCGTGAGACACATTGAAGGTGTGTCATAGGTCGTCAAATCTAATGAAGGCCCTTGAAGCTAATGAGGAGCACCTACCCTCTGTGGATTGCTCGCTAAGCAGTTTTGTGCGACAACACACGTGGAGAATAGGGGATGTAGGCGTCTGCATTAATTTGTGAAGAGAGAAGAGGGAGCAGACCATCCTTCGAACTAGCCAAACCAAATCAAACTAGGTTCAATCGCCCAAACTTCTAGCTCAAGAGTGAACTGCCATATACCCCAGACATAAAAGAGCAACACCTCTTAGAGGCCACGTGGCATTTCCCAATTGACCTAAAAAGGTAAATTCCTTCAGAAATGTTCAGATCTTACAAAATTCATAGTCAATATATCCCTTGTCAAAAAATTACAAATAATATACCAAAATTCTCATAAAAATGAGTAGAACATAGTAGAATGACAATATTAGGATTTTGATGCACTAATAATAGTGTTATTTTGTAAGATTTAAAATTGTATTTTCATGATTATTAATAATAAATGAAGGACTAAAATTATGAAAATGTTCTAGTAACTACTAAGTATGATATATAATCCATAGGATGTCAGGTATGATGATGTTTGAACATAAAATCATGTAATTTGCTCCATATGGATAGTTAGGCTAATAACTCTAAATAAAATGTAATAAATACATAAATGCTCAATAAATGATGGAATTTACAGAGTAAGCTCATATCAGTAACTAGAAGTTAATATGTAATTTTGATATTAGTGACTTTCACATAGATTAGTTAATATGAAAATGACCCTTAATACATGTGTTGTAACCCTAATATGATTAATGAATGTGGCATAGTGTTAATATGTTCACCTAATAATGGAAAACATGATTATCAATAAATGAGTAAATAATCTGGAATATAATCAGAAATAAGATCAGAGAGTTGACCACACAAAGATGAGACAAATAACGATGCACATATCCTAATGGCTAAGCTAAACCCTAAAATGGACATAGTATGGTTAAGATGATGAGAACCTGATGGTGATATGTGATCTTGTCTTAATCAGGGGTTGACCAAGACATAGATGATCCAGGAATATTTTATGGGTTATCTATGATCAAGGCATGCCATTACCTCTTACTTGGCTTATTATTCATTATGATTGCATTATATGTGTAGTAAACACTTGGCATATGATATTGGATGAAATGATTGTTCTTGTATAACATCTGTTGGTATGTATGCCCTGAGAACCAATCATGGGATGATTGGTGGGACAATAAGAGATAGATTTCATAAACATCAAAGGTAAGCTTCCAATTCTTTCTGGTTCAGTCATATGAGATAATGATAGAATAGATTGAATGACTAGAGAATGACAATACTCAATGACGTATGCTTTCAGGTTGAGGACCTAAACGATGAGATCATACAGATCCTAAGAGTTTGTACATTCTTATAATATCCCTAGTCGGATGTCATTGTGGAAGGTAGATAGATAACAATGACACACAAGACTAGATTCTGGTGTTGGTTGATGACAGAATCTCATTAGTCGTGATATAGAGATATCAAACCAAACACATAGGTACTTGTTAGAGAACAAGTGTACCAGACAGACCCACCGTGAGAGTGACACATGGAACCATGATTTGGTAGTCACAGTAAGCTCTCATAGTGATGGTGGTGAGTGTGATTCTTTGACCTGAAATCACTACGCTCAACACATGTTGTTGGGTACACTTTGACATCATCAAAAGCAGTCCTGAAACATGGGTTGTTATAAAGGTGATGATTGGGTGTCTTTGATACATGGGGCTTTTGAGGGGTGAGTGATATATATGGGATTTGTCCCTCCTGAGGGAGTTTGATATCCATGGCCACTTGATGAGTAGGATTGAGATAGGCGTGCGCACGCATGTGTGAATCAGTATGTGATATTGATGGCATACATATCTCCTCCAATCTACTCTGAGATCAAGAAAGTGAATGAAAGTTGACAGGATGACTATTCCATGCCTTGAGTTCATTTGGAATATCAGTGACAAAAGAATTATACATTCTCTGTAACACCATTCATGGATTGTAGGATTGAAAGTTTTTCTCCAACTTTCCTTTTAACTTGGGTAGTTCTGATGCGCGACTAGGCACCGCTCTTTGCTTGTGAAGTCATAAGTGTTATGGACTTTCACTGCCAACGTGAAATGGTCCTGTAGGGTCACACACATAGGATATAACATGGAGGAGGAGTTTATCCACAAACGATGTTTAGATTGATTACTAAAAGGAGTTTAGTAGTTCAATTAAACACTCAATTAATTGATAGCTCAATATTATAGTGTTCAAGGTATTGGACCAATTGATTAGAGTATCGGATTGATTGAAACTACAATTGACTAATTTTCCATAGTCTTCACTCCCAACCGATCGGCTCATATGATGAACCGATCGGCTCAGCTTGGTGAGTCGACCGGCTCAGGTCACTGAATTGATTGGTTCAAGGTGTTGAATCGATCGACTCGATTGACCAACTGAGCAAGTTGGGAAAGTTAGGTTGGTGAAATATTTCTCTTCATTTCACTTGTCCAATTTGATTGGAACAAGGATTGGTATTTGGATCAATTCAAAACAAAAGAGGAAAATTCAATCTAGAACAGACCAGGGCAGTGAACCAACCAGTTCAGAAGTGAACTGATTGCTTCAGGTGCCCCAACTGACCAGTTCAGGTGTGAACCGATCGACTGAGGTCCCCAACCAATCAGTTCATGCTTAAAACGATCGGTTCAGCTGACACAGTTGGTTGTTTTGTGGAAATTCCAGACCCTTCTACTCCTACTTTAGTCCTGCATTGCCCAGGGTAGAGAACCCTGTCCCATGACCCTCATATATATATAGGGGTGTTGGGGGCTTCTCAAGAACAACTTAGAACACCCGTTGCTCTGCAAAGTTATCATTCTCTCTGGTTGTGGTAACCGAGAGAGCCCGAGCAAGTGCTACCTGATTAGGGAGGCACAACGAGGGAAAGACAACTACAGAAAGGTGACTGGTGGCAAGAGAGTGTATCAGTGACTAATACGCTGATAGGAGGGTACGACTCCTTCCAGTTACTTATGCGACAAGGCGATCGGATTTCTAGGTGGTCCGTGTGGACTACTACAGAGGCGGGAGATTTTTGCCACTTGGAGGACAACTGTCAATCCTAACAGTCCCGATGAGACCAGGAGCTGCACAGACACCGTCCAAGATCGGAGGTGAAGACCACACTAGCTGTGAGGTAATGTCGCCGAGCAAGCCTCGGGACAAGGTATGCCTCTATAAACCATCCTTCTTACTGTATAGACATTGACGTGATTCCTTTATACTAGGTTCGGGGAAATTTTTTTTGTTTTCGTTGCCTTCTCTGTCTCCCCTAAAACCCAACAGTGGTATCAGATCCAATCAACTGCTCTATACTTTAGGATTATTGATGTGATTGATTTTGGTTTGTGACCTTTATTTATTGCATTCGATGCGTATAAGATTGGATTTTGCATGTCCAATCCTAAATCCACAAATCTCAATATACATATATGATATGTAATATGAATGCACTCAATACGCAACTCCCTTATATGAGTTTTGTGGTGGATGTATAGCATGGTTATGGCCAATAAACCCTATGTATGTGTGCTTGGTTGAATGTGGTTACTTGCATCTCGGTCTGCACATCGATTCTCTATCTCTTATTCCTGATGTAACTCGAGATAACTCGAGATTTCTTTCCTACCTTTGCTCCCCCGAACGTAACTCAGGGTTTCCCTATTCAAATATAAAATAGGATAGATCTTTTATTTTCTATTATGTCAAAGAATGGAGGACAACCTGACGATGACTGAGATGATCAGTTCAAGGTGTGAACTGATCGGTTCACATTCCTGATGATCTGTTCGAGGAACGAGACAAGCGGGTGGTGACTTGAGGAGATGCATAATGACCAGTGAATGGATTAGCTAGAGGCACCAGTCGATCGGCTGGTGGCACCCAACTAAAGGCTTAATGGCGAGCCGATCAATGATGGAGATGAGTTGATCAAACCTAGAATGGAAAAGCACAGAGTTCATCTTGTATAGGTTGCATGTGATGTGGACCTAGATGACCGTGATTCCTCTTGTCTCGAGGAATCACATTAGGATGGCCATAATCATCGCTTTTATCATTTCACATATTTTCTGTGGGATATAGCATGTATATGATATGTACTATATATTGTGGTGATTGGATATGTATATGTACCTATAAAACCCAAATCCCTCATTAAATATTAATGTTTTAGATGCCTTCCAAGTACGACACACTTAAAAAGCTTGATCGACCAAGTGTGGGCACACCCTAGCGTGGTGCACCGTCTATCTCGTGGAAGTGTGAAGGATGGATATGTGGGTCTGCCCTAGCAGTGTGCATATTCATCGTGTTGGCTTTGGGTCAGACTTAACAAGGTGACGTAGATAGGATCTAGCACCTTGAGGCATGGAGGTGTTCATGGCAAGGAGTTGCACATGACATTTTTCAAGAGTTGCATATGATGCAATTGGCAAAAGTTGTCTGCCTGGAGGATCTATGTTGTGGGTGACAGCCCTAACTGGTCCATGACTCAAAGGATTTTAGGATCTTGACCCACTAGAAAGTTATATGCTGCAATCTTTTGAATTGATGGTGAGGGCTATCAATTTGGAAAAAAATAGTGGGAGCCATAATTAATTAAAGTCCTAATTATATCGTAAAACCTTTTCAAATCAATCAAGTCAAAAGGGGTTTTTGGACTAAAATTGCATATATTTCCTTTTTGTACAATAAATGGTTAATCAACAATAATCACTTTATTTGTGATCGGTCCTTGAGACCAACAAATTAAATGGGAATAATTCCACAACTAGTTAGGACGTTGAGAAGTGTTCTCAATCAAAGAGCGAAAGCTCTGAGTCCTTGTTATACCAGAACCAGATGAACTCAATCCCACCACACCAATGGCTGAAAGTATGCTTATGGAAGCATACTGAGGATGACAATGATGTGGAGTGCTTAATTTTGTGTTCTCTGAACTATGAGTTGTTGAGACAACATGAGACATATGATGTTTCCAAGACATTGTCCTAGTATGTCATGATAGAAGGAGTTCCAATAAGGTATTCAGACACTCAATGTGATTGGTTATGTGGAAAAACTAACTAAGAAGGATTCCCTATGAGCCAAAAGTTGGCTATTGGTATGATACTACAAATGTTGCGAGAATCATACAGTTCATAATGAACTATGACATGAAAAACTTTGACAAGTGTTGACAAAGTTGTTGGACATGTTGAGGATAGTAGAGGAAATTATAAAGAAAGACAAACCCTAATTTTTGATGTGATCAATGAAGGGTAAGTCTTAAAGGCAAGGATAAGGGAAAAGCAATGAAGCGTTCTGATGCTAACCAGCAATCCAAGCCGTCTTTAGCCTTGAGGCACAGATGAAGAAGGACAAGCCTAAGTATGTGATGCTGATCAACAGAAAGAAAGGCAGGTCTAAGGGCAAAGGCGAGGGCAAAGCTAAGAAGGGTTTTGATGATAGCCAGTAGCCCAAGTCATCTTCAGCCTCAAGGCACATGGGAGGATGAATGAGGGAAATGCCCTCTATGTCTAGAAGAACAAAAAAAGATGAAAGGAGGGGATAGAGATCTCTACCGTAGGTATCATGAAATAAACACTTCTTTATCTAAGGTATATGATACCAAGATATGGATCTATCATATACGATATACAATATCCACAAAGAAGTAATGTCCTTTGTAAAAGGACCAAGAAAGGAGTACTCATTATTGGATCAAGTGTTGCTTCCATAGATAGGAGTATCTTTCAATTTATTTCATCCTAAAGGGCACGAAATAGAGTTGAGAACTGCTATTTCAATTGCCAATAGAAACACTTTATTGTTGCATCTTGTTGAGACAAGGATGGCTATCAATATAGTTTATATTTCAAAGATATGATCTTTGTGGCAATGCCTTGTTTATCTTGTGGTACTTGGTATGCATAAGATAAAATGATACCTGAAATTTATTGATAACTCAAACAACAAATTAGCATAAATCATGAGAAATTCATTTCTAGTTTCCATATGATGGATAAATCTAGACTCTTTTGGTTAGAGAACCAGTAAGAGACATGAATCTCTTAGACATGATTAATCAATCTTCACTAGTGGTAGTGGGAGAATGATTATCCTATTAGGTATAATACATGTGATGTATTTACATACCTATTAGAGTTAATGCTAGTACTTCAAACAGTGTTTAGAGAAACAGTAGTATGAATATCTTGAAGTGTTCAAGAATATCATAGATGAAGTATGAATTTGGTAAAGTGTTAATTCTTGATGAGATCAATGAATGAAATACTTGAACCAAATGTTTGAGATCTTTATGAGTGATTATGATAGTGAGCTCATGATGTCTAAATCAAAAGGAGTCATACTCTACGGAGTTAGAGGATGATTATCAAATAACTAAGTTCTTCTTAAATAAAGAATACCCCACACTAATTAAGGACATTAAGAATCACTAGGATTTGTGAGTTCTTATATCCTTGATAGATACACCTCGATTATCTATGTGGTGAGTTGCTCATGTGATGAGTCAACTATCTAGATGAATATGAGGAATCAGATTTTGAGTTATGGTTTATGACCTTTACATCGTAAATAACTTCCATGTGAACCATAAGGTATGACCTTGATGGTAGCACCCATTGGGATGAAATCCATAAGTGCAAATAAGTCTTAACCATTAAGACACATGGATGACATTTGGAGAAGGATGATGCTAGTACTTCAAACAGTGTTTAGAGAAACACTAGTATGAATATCTTGAAGTGTTCAAGAATATCATAGATGAAGTATGAATTTGGTAAAGTGTTAATTCTTGATGAGATCAATGAATGAAATACTTGAACCAAATGTTTGAGATCTTTTTGAGTGATTATGATAGTGAGCTCATGATTTCTAAATCAAAAGGAGTCATACTCTAAGGAGTTAGAGGATGATTATCAAATAACTAAGTTCTTCTTAAATAAAGAATACCCCACACTAATAAAGGACATTAAGAATCACTAGGATTTGTGAGTTCTTATATCCTTGACAGATACACCTCGATTATCTATGTGGTGAGTTGGTCATGTGATGAGTCAACTATCTAGATGAATATGAGGAATCAGATTTTGAGTTATGGTTTATGACCTTTACATCCTAAATAACTTCCATGTGAACCATAAGGTATGACCTTGATGGTAGCACCCATTGGGACGAAATCCATAAGTGCAAATAAGTCTTAACCATTAAGACACATGGATGACATTTGGAGAAGGATGATGCTTGTTGATTGCAACTTAATGACTTAGAGATTTGGCATACGGATACTAAAACTACATTCCTATGAGGAATAAAACAAGGATGTGTACGTGACACAACCTATAAGGTTTATGAATCCATTAATGCAAATGAATTCTATAAGTTACAATGGACTAATCAATGTGATTGATTGAGTACAAGCAACTCAGAATTGGGATCTTTACTTTGATAATATAGTCAAAGGATTTGACGAATATGAAAAAGATGAAGAAAGGATCTATGATTTAGTGGGAGTGTATTCACATTCCACATGTTGATGTGAAATGGAAATGTTCTAGAATGGAAATTCAAAGTGGAAATTATCTTTAAGGAAGATAGAGACGTTTCCTATGTAATAGGAATAGAGATCTATAGAGATAGTTCTCGAAATCCTCTTGACCTAAAAGGAGAGAGCATACATTGGCAATCTATACTAAAGAGTTCAGTATATGCAGATTCAGTGGGAGAAAACTTGGAGTTAGTATCCCAGACCCAAGTGTCTCAATTCTTATGAAGAATGGGAACACTAAGAATAGTTGTGGATCTATCATGTATGTAATCATCCCATTATCTTGCATGTATGGACATGGCAAGAATAAAAATCATTCATCTTGTATGTAGGGCATGACAATATGATGTGCTCATTCTGATAACTTGTATGTGGAACATGACGAGTGGATGTCTGTCTTGTTCTAGTAAGGGTTACTGGAATACCATGAGAACTTGATAAGTACTTGAGATGTACTAGTTCTATGGAAATAAGGAAGGATTCACTGTAAAGAGTTACACTGATGCGAACTTCCAAAAAGGGATAGAAAATTAATCGCAATATGTATATGGGATATATAAAAGTGAATGTTTGTTGATAAATGGAAACATTCCAATAAAGTCATTTTAAAAGGAAATTTTGAGTATCCGTGTGTTAGAGAAATTAGTGGATACTATATGGATCTGGAAGTTCATAAGATGAACTTATAGATATTCCAGTCATTGATGACAAGTAAGGAATGCTTGGTCATGCAATATGGCTAAAGGTTAGAAAAGGAATACTAGATCGCATATTATGGCAACTCCATCTCATACGTGAGACGTACAATGAAGAGATGAGAGGCATGTAGTTAATACTGACTTTGGCAAGGTGTTGCCATAACTCACTGTGTAAGCACTAGAGCATGGTAACATGTGGGACATGTTTGAAGATCACTATGAAAATGATTCAAGGGTGTCGCAGTGCAAGTGGGAGTCTGTTGGTTTGTATGCCCTGAGAGCCAATCATGGGATGATTGGTGGGATACGAAGAAATTGATTTGATAAACATCAAATGAAAGCTTCCAATTCTTTCCGATTCAGTCATATGAGATAATGATAGAACAGATTGAATGTCTAGAGAATGACAGTACTCAATGATGTATGCTTTCAGGTTGAGGACCTAAAAGATGAGATCATACGGATGCTAAGGGTTTGTACATTCTTATTATGTCCCTAGTCGGATGTCATTGTGGAAGGTACATAAACAACAATGACACACAAGACTAGATTGTAGTGTTGGTTGATGACAAAATCTCATTAGTCATGATATAGTGATATCAAACCAAACACATTAGTACTTGTTAGAGAACAAGTGTACCAGACAAACCCACTGTGAGAGTGACACATGGAACCATTATTTGGTAGTCACATTCAGCTCTCACAGTGACGGTGGTGAGTGTGATTGTAACGACCCCACCTCCCGGTAACCCCCAATTAAGGGAGACCCGAAGGTCAGAGCCGTTATTCAATTAACATGATCAAAGGTTCGACAAATAATCAATAATAACTATGAAATTCTACTATTTAACTAAAAACTGGTATAAAATAAAAACTTTACTTATCTTTTAAAAGCTAGGATTTCTAAACTTCTATCCATGAAGATGCTAATCTAACTAATCCTCCTATGTACGTTATTTCTCATTTAGTTCCACATATGCCACTTTACTGTTTGTTCTTTTCATTTGTACCTAAAACGCCGATAAACAAAACGTCGGTCAGCAAGAAGCTGGTATGTGGGGGAAACAATATATGTGCAACTATGTTAACAATGTAGTCAACCAAATATCATTTAACATCCAAGATTATGTTTTGAGCAATACTACTCAATCCTTGCCCATCTGCTATCTCTGTACTGTCCCTGCAGTGGACATGGATACTACCTCTCTCATATGGTAGATCCTTACCCCCATGGCCCTACCACATAGGTAGCCAATTCCTAGGGTTATGGAGTTGCATGGCCCTACCCAAAGGTAGCCCAATCCCTGACTCATGATGACTTGATGGTCCTACCCCATTGGTAGCCATTTACTAAGTTATTCAATGACCTGATGGACCTACCCCATTGGTAGCCATTTACTAGGTCAATCTGTAAAGCTACAGAGGGGACTAGGATCTAAGCTAGTAGGAACTTATATTAGGTGATAGTCATATCCACATTATAATTTGCAAGAATTAAATGCATCCAACAGTTTAATTCAAGCCATCGATAAAACCTCAAAAATCCTCTAGAAACTAATTCAGGATATTCATAGGCGTAACCACATACCTGTCAAGTTGATGTCAGACAGAAACAATTCAATCAACCAATAGGCAAGTAAGCATTCAATAAGATCCTGAAACAATTATACAATTTCCTTTTAATACTCATGTCATTAAGATGTATTAAATCTAGCTCGCTTCCTAGGGTTTCTAGTCCACTTTTAGAGTTTCCATTGCAATTAGGGTTTCCCTTCATCTTTTACTATATTAAACCCTAATTTTATGCCATTACTCATAAACCCTAATTATCTCATCTATTCTTCAATATTAAGGTTATCTTAACAAAATATAACCCTATTTTTGAATTAAAGGAACCGTTAACCATTAATCAAGTTCATTAAGCCTCTTTTACATTAAAGCTACTATCTTTATCCTTTTAATCCATGACAAGATCATTATACACATTTATCATCAATTCAAAGTTCATTATGGTCTAAACACATATGAACTCGATTTGCCATAATTCTACCTTTTATTCATGAGAAAACCCTAATTACTACATTTAGGATTTATATCCATAATTAGGAACTTTAATGCTCAAAATAGATTAGAACCATCATATCACAGCTTTGTACATGAATTGACCAATTAAAATCATTAAGGATTATAATTACTACAGTCAGGGTTCAAGGTTCATTAAATCATATGGAACCTTAAATTAATCAAATTACGCATGAAGATCATCCTTTTAGATCCAATATGCCCTTTTTATTAACAACAGGTTAATATTTGTTTTAAACACTCATATAACCCCTTTCTAATTCATTAATCATCAAAGGTTAGGGTTTTTCAATGATTAAACTATTAAAGATAGCATCTTGATATACTTTTTGAATAGAAAGTGAAATTAGGCTTCAAAAATAATTTCTTTGTGTTCCTCTCATTTTTTTGAGCAAAATTTATATATAATTTATTGTGAATAAGAATAATTAACTACCATTATTTCAAGTTGATGCACTTACCACCCAATCAGGTGACGCCACGTCATCCTAGCATGTGCTATCTTGGTAGGCCCGCGGCCAGCTCTCCCTTTTGCTCCAGCGAAACGGGGAAATATAATTCATAACAAAAGGTCGGTTTTGCCCATCCCCTGATGGCTCGGGCTGCTGTGCATCTATGGGTATAATCGTCCAAAAGATGCAACCCGTCTTCAACCTTGTGACGCGTCCGGCGTCCTTTGACGGAGGTGGACCCCAAGGCCCGGTTGCACACCTCGCTTCCAACATCGCAGAGCGGCTGCCGGTACCGAGGTCCCCGAACACCCTCCTCCGCTTTTCTATCCCGCATCTCAGCGCTGCAGTGAGACCGACGTCATGGCCTCTCACTAGTCTGCCCGACTCCATTATCGGCTCACCATACCCTTCGAACACCAGCCTGTAGTGCTCCTCTTGGTGTGGCGGATGACACCAACAACTGCACTCACCACTCCTGATGCTAGACGACTTCTCCCCTTCAGACAGATTACCACCATCTCCCTACCAGTGCGCTCCGCTGCACAGTGCTACCACTGTGGCAAGCCACGACATCTGACTTCATAGCCGAGTACACTGCCCCCAAAACTCCTTCAGCTTTTGTCACTGAAGATCGATGCAGAGAGCATGGACCTGACGAGTCTATGTCGTTGCCTCCATGTACCCCACCGGATTAGAGGGATGAGGTGGCTTTTGCGCCTCACCCTACTGCACAACTGGATGCCTCCTGTCTGTAGGTCTTCCATCCTAAGCAAGGGCTGCATTCTTCTCATCAGGCAGTGACTAGGTGGAAGCGGCAGAATCTATTTGTGGAGAGTCTCGTTCTCTACCGAAGGTTGGCTCCTATTTATATATATGACCCTAGGCAAGGCGTTAGGGTTGGGAGGATAACTACGAGAAGAGAGGTATATCTATTACTGCCTCCTTCTTAGAATTATGGTCTCCACTGGATATGGAAAGGATTTACTATTTAACTAATCAGCAACTCTGTTGTATACTTCCTTATGGCTACGTGATCTCAAAAACAAAATAATTATTCCTTTCCCCCCTCTTTCTTGTATCCTAAATCTCTCATTTTCTTATTTCTTATTAAAAAATATCTCATTTTGAGGATTTTTTTAATCTTTCTTTTATTTTCCTCATGGTATTCCTTTTAATATTAGGTATCCTTGGAATACGAAATTCCACCAAGGATAACCCAATAATACCTTTTTCCACTTATTTCCAATATTTTATCATTACTTTCAATTTCTTTCTTAATAAAGAGATATTTAATTGATCTTTTCTTTTCTTATTGCCTTTTCTTTGCAACTTTCGACTCCTTGGAACCCAAGGAACCCAAGTGGCACAAAATTCCTCTTTGGATTTGCCTTCTAGAGGTTTCCATCTCCTTCTTTTTTCAAAAACTCAATTATTCATTAATTAATTTAATTTCCTTATTATTGGGCCCAATAGCCAATAAAACCCACAAATCAAACAACAAGGCAATTTTCAACGAAACTCATTTATTCAACACAAATTATATCATCATTTGTTCCAATATCTTTAAAATGAGAAATTAAATTTCTCTCCTTATGCACCCAAAATTGGGGTTGTGACATCCTTCCCCTCTTACAAGAATTTTGCCCTCAAAATTCCATCAAGCAAGTAAACAAACATGATAAGCCTTTCATATGTCCATCATGGCTCCCATGTGGCTTCACCCTTTCCATGGTGCTTCCTAAGAACCTTCATCATCTCATATTCTTCCATCTGAGTTTTTTCTTACCTTGGTATATCGTACCCTCATAGGTGACTCAGGACAAATCAGCCTCTCAAAAGCTGAATAGGTTCAAGGCTCAGCACATGGCTTGGGTATCTCACATAGTGCTCTAGATGGAACTCATGGAACACATTATTCATCATGTTATCTTGAGGGGCAAGGCTATACTCAACCATCTCCACCAATCCATCTCAAATGGACCCATATATCGAGGACTCAGCTTTCTCAACTGTAGCTTAGAGGGGTCGGATTTTCACATCACATATTCTCCCATAGTGAATTGCATGTCAGTCTGCTTTGCATCAGCTCGTCACTCATGTCACCACTGGGCTCTCTCTCGGCCATTGCACGATCAAAGCGACTTCATCTACACACACAATGGTTCTCTTCTGACCTTCGCGAGGCCTCCTTCACCAACATCATCTTAATGAAGTAGTGACCGACACAACCTCTCTATATGACTTCTTGCATCCCGATACAGGTTATGGTGGTTAACATCACATCTTAAGAACTGTCTCCCTATATCACCCTGAATTAGCACACATGCTCTCATCAGACCCTCTAGTCTAGATCACACTGTCCATTAGTATGGGGTGATAAACTGTACTATCATCGAGTTCTTCATGTATCCACTTCCACCTTATGGAAGTGAACCTTGGTCATACCTAAGAACTTTTGAACTCGTAACACAGTGTAGTTGAACCATCTCTCTTTCTTATGTAGTTCAACAGAATGTGTCTTGTAATTGTACTCTTCCTTTCTCATGTCCTCTAGGTAAGGCGATCAACCATAACCCCTATTGCACCTCCACCCTCCTTGGCCTAGGGGAGACTTACCACAACATCCATAGTGATGAACTCCCATTCCCTCTCAGGGACTCTTTTATCCTCTATATCGATACACTAGGTTACTGGTGTTCATCCTTCACCTCCTATCATGCATGGAAACATACCACATGCAACTTCTCCTTAGACATCCAACATACTACTGTCACTTAGTATCTTTTGTAGTATTACGGTGTTTAGTGATCTTAAAACCATGATCTCCGATATGTCATGATTCCTCAAGATTGATACCTCAGAAACCCTAACTACTCTCATAAGGGCTTCACCACTTTCCTTTCCAAAGAAGTACATCTAAGGTTCTACAACCATCCTTTCATCATATCATGTACTAGGCTGGCTAACCAATCAATCATTTACTTGATTAACCGTTATTGATATATCTGGGTATTGGCCAAACTTATCCCTTTTTCTCAACTTAAGGTTAGCCTAGCAACCTCAACTTTTTCTAGCTTCCAGCTAAACTAGCCAGCAATATCTCAACCAGAGCCTTCATTACCCCTTCTTATCCTTAGGTGTTAGGTATAGTCGAATACATACACCTCCATGTATTATACTATCATCTCATCTCAAAATCTAAGTTGGTCTTCATCAAGAAGCTCTGAGCTCCTCCTCATGGTGATCAAACTCAACCTTGGTTAACTTGCAAAATCTACATAGCTCCTGATAAAACATCCTCTTAAGCTGACTACACTACTTCTCTTAGTGTTTGTAAACCATCCATTTATCATTCACTCCCCCAAGGTATGTTATCATCTCTGTCCTCATACCTCGTAGCAACGTTCCAACCCGCATCATCTTTTATACTTGGTGTATGACATGCATACTGTCCCATCTCTACCTCCTATAACAAGAGGAAATAAGCATTTGGTGGCCATACAAACACAAACTTCTTCCTGTTCCAAGAGTAGAGATGATACATCCCACATCGCCAGTACACCTTCAGTTTAAGGTTGAAACGAGCAACTTATGTCTCTATATCACAAACATCTTGATATCAAAGTTACTACCATGGAAAATTGGTCTCGAACCTACTTGGGTCATCACACAATCCTTAGTCACCTCCTCTAGGTCTATAGGGTGCCGGTACTTTTAGGGTCATCCCTTTTCCTTCATGCATCCAGAGAGTGCCCTACTCATCTTCCCTTTGGGTCCCATGAGTTCATGAAGGTGATCAATCTCCTAACCCATGGCCCTCAGACAATGATAGTTGTTACCTCCCAACCCTATGGTCATATGCACTAGGGAATTAGGCAACTCCTACTTCCATCGGTCTTATCCCTACTTGACCCTAGGATAGACTTAGGATTCTCTTATAGTACATGTTCAACTCAGAACCTTACCCAAGCATTCATCATCTCTCTTCTTGCATTCATGGGTTGACTTTCATCCTTTCACAGGGATCATGGCGACCTGCCTACCTTGGTCAGGCCCCATACCAGTTACCTCCATGGTAACACATCCACATGCACATAGAGATGTCTATCTATGTGTCTATAGGTTCATTCTCAGGCCATGTACTCTTCACTTAGCTTCTCAAGATTCTATGAACCCTCTGTAGGTTACCTCAACACCAACAAAAATTGATATACACCCAACCAAAGGGTCCCTCTCCCAGGATGGGAGGAACTACAACTCTTGAAGACAAGGTCACGACCGTCCTTAGGGTTCTTCTCACATAAGTATGCCTAACCCAACGGCTACTAAAGCACAAGCTAACCACCTATTAAACCATGGTAGGTTGCACATGTTCTCTTTCCTCAACACTAGATCAACTTAGTTGTGAGGGGTTCATCAAACATACCCTTAACTTAAGGGGTTTTCGTTACCTCTACGTACGAGGAGTATCATGCTCGAAACTATAAAGACTAAAATCTCATCATGATCATCAGATACACTACTTCCCCTCTTAGGCCTAGGAACCCTAGGTTCGCCTCCAGGTGTCCAACTACATGCTCATTCTCTTAACCATGAATCAAGCATGTCCAAGATATGTCATGTACTCCCATGATCTTTCTACTCAAGCAACACTTCGAAGTTAATTCCTCTTCCAGGACAACTAACTAGGTATAAAGCCTCACAACTGGTGACTTAACCTCCTTAGGGTCTAAAGCACTCTTTATCTCATCCAATAGGTAATCACTTATACCATAGGTACCAGAAGCATCATCCTCTCTCTAGGGTTTGGTTACTCTCAAGCTAACCAAGACATCATCAGCCTCCAGGGGTCGAGCATAAGGCAACCACTATCACCCACTTAGGTCGCATCATCCTCGACTCCCCATTGTTCCTCATGTCTTGGAATTCTAAGTTTCCAACCTTTTTCTCGGGTCCTACTTTTTCTCTCTAGAGCTAACTCCACATCCAGCCTTACAACTAGAGGTCCTCTCTCCATGAAGTTGGATCAAGCTCACGAGCATATCCCTACCTGGGTGAAGCCTTTGCTCAACTCATGTTTGGCTCAAGATCATCCTTAGCTCTTTATGTTTATCTCATAAGCCATCCATCATGACCCCTTGTCTAGGGTTTCATCCAACTATCAACACTACTGGCGCACTCTGGGTACAATCTATACCCTACCTGCAACAACCTAAAAGGTTTCTATAGGTTCTTCTCTAACCTCATCCATGAAGGAGCTATCCTTCGCTCAAACATGCACGACCTTTCCCAGGGTTGGGTTTCCAAAGGTACTCGGTCATCAACTTCTCATGGTTCATATGGCAATCCAAAGGCATGTCCATCCAAACACCTGGTCTACTAAGACATCTAACTCTTCGTGTCATCACTCTTTCTAACCTTCACTTAGGGTAAGGGTTAACATCATCCTCAAAGGATATGTTAGGTCTCTATTTTTAATGGAGATCTCTATCTCCATGACTAACTCTCTCTCTTCTCATCCTCTTGATAAGAAGGTCTAGCCTCAGGTCTCCCCTGAGGGTATTGAAAACTCATGTCAAACAACCTAAGCATGTATCTATTCCTTTACGCTTATTCTATTAAGCTTATGTCCATGACATCTTATTTACATTCTTTTTATTAATTTGGTGGAGGATTCCTTAATCCTTATCAACCTTACCCATCCCTCAAGAGAGTGAGGAAAAGAGAGGAACTTAAGGTCCTTAATAGAATTTGATTTGAGAAGGGATGAACAAGATGAGAGAGTCCTAAAGGTATATTATTTCAATTCATACCCTAAGACTTTAGCTAGGCAGTCACACGGATCCGGGAGTCCTCGTATTCCGACTAGCGGTGCGGAGGAAAATATTTCCAGTCCCTAGTCGTGATCCTTTTCTAGACACCTCTGTCACTCAGATAATCCTCTATTAACTCCATTGGGTTCTATGAGATTTGTAAAATTTAATAATTATTAAATATTAAGTGAGGAACCTTCTCTCTGATACCAATTGTAACGACCCCGCCTCCCGGTAACCCCCAATTAAGGGAGACCCGAAGGTCAGAGCCGTTATTCAATTAATAGGATCAAAGGTTCGACAAATAATCAATAATAACTATGGAATTCTACTACTAAACTGAAAACTGGTATAAAATAAAAAATTTACTTATCTTTTAAAAGTTGGGATTTCTAAACATCTATCCATGAAGATACTAATCTAACTAATCCTCCTATGTACGCTATTTCTCATTTAGTTCCACATATGCCACTTTACTGTTTGTTCTTTTCATTTGTACCTAAAATGCCGACAAACAAAACGTCAGTCAGCAAGAAGCTGGTATGTGGGGGAAACAATATATGTGCAACTATGTTAACAATGTAGTCAACCAAATATCATTTAACATCCAAGATTACATTTTAAGCAATACTACTCAATCCTTGCCTATCCCCTATCTCTGTACCATCCCTGCAGTGGACATGGATACTACCTCTCTCATATGGTAGATCCTTACCCCCATGGCCCTACCATACAGATAGCCAATACCTAGGGTTATGGAGTCGCATGGTCCTACCCAAAGGTAGCCCAATCCCTGACTCGTGATGACTTGATGGTCCTACCCCATTGGTAGCCATTTACGAAGTCATTCAATGACCTGATGGACCTACCCCATTGGTAGCCATTTACTAGGTCAATCTATAAAGCTACAGAGGGGACTAGGATCTGAGCTAGTAGGCACTTATCTTAGGTGATAGTCATATCCACATTATAATTTGCAAGAATTAAATGCATCCAACAATTTAATTCAAGCCATCGATAAAACCTCAAAAATCCTCGAGAAACTAATTCAGAATATTCATAGGCGTAACCACATACCTATCAAGTTGATGTGAGATAGAAACACTCCAATCAACCAATAGGCAAGCAAGCATTCAATAAGATCCTAAAAGAATTATACAATTTCCTTTTATTACTCATGTCATTAAGATCTATTTAATCTAGCTCGCTTCCTAGGGTTTCTAGTCCACTTTTAGAGTTTCCATTACAATTAGGGTTTCCCTTCATCTTTTACTATATTAAACCCTAATTTTATGCCATTACTCATAAACCCTAATTATCTCATCTATTCTTCAATATTAATGTTATCTTAACAAAATATAACCCTATTTTTGGATTGAAGGCACCATTAACCATTAATCAAGTTCATTAAGACTCTTTTACATTAAAGCTACTATTTTTATCCTTTTAATCCATGACAAGATCATTATACGCATTTATCATCAATTCAAAGTTCATTATGGTCTAATCACATATGAACTCGATTTTCCATAATTCTACCTTTTATTCATGAGAAAACCCTAATTACTACATTTAGGGTTTTTATCCATAATTAGGAACTTCAATGCTCGAAATAGATTAGAACCATCATATCGCAGCTTTGTACATGAATTGACCAATTAAAATCATTACGGATTATAATTACCAAAGTCAGGGTTCAAGGATCATTAAATCATAGGGACCTTAAATTAATCAAATTACGCATGAAGATCATCCTTTTAGATCCAATATGCCCTTTTTATTAACAACATGTTAATATTTGTTTTAAACACTCATATAACCCCTTTCTAATTCATTAATCATCACATGTTAGGTTTTTTCATTGATTAAACTATTAAAGATAGCATCTTGATATACTTTTAAATATAAAGCGAAATTAGGCTTCAAATATGATTTCTTTGTGTTCGTCTCATTTTTCTGAGAAAAATTCATATATAATTTATTGCGAATAGAGCTACGAATAATTAACTACAATTATTTCAAGTTGATGCACTTACCACCCAATCAGGTGACGCCACGTCATCCTAGCATGTGCTATCTTGGTAGGCCCGCAGCCAGCTCGCCCTTTTGCTCTAGCGAAATGGGGAAAATTAATTCAAAACAAAAGGTCAGTTTTTCCCACCCCCTGATGGCTCGGGCTGCTGTGCATCTATGGGTATAATCGTCCAAAAGAAGCAACCCATCTTCAACCTTGTGACGCGTCTTGCGTCCTTCGACAGAGGTGGACCCCAAGTCCCAGTTGCACACCCTACTTCCAGCATCGCACCCTGATGCCTCCTGTAGAGAGGCTACCGGTGCCGAGGTCCCTGAACACCCTCCTCTGCTTTGCCATCCCGCGTCTCAGCGTTGCGGTCAGACTGACGTCATGGCCTCTCGTTAGTCTGCCCGACTCCATTTTCGGCTCGCCACACCCTTCAAACACCATCCTGTAGTGCTCCTCTTGGTGTGGCGAATGACACCAAAAACTGTGCTCACCCCTCCTGAGCTAGACGACTCCTCCCCTTTAGACAGATAACCACTGACTCCCTACTTGTGCGCTCCGCTACACAGTGCTACCGCTGTGGCAAGCCACGACGCCCGACTTCATAGCCGAGTACACCGCCCCCAAAACTCCTTCAGCTTTTTTCACTGAAGAT
Source organism: Alisma plantago-aquatica (assembly GCA_963693085.1). Classification (NCBI taxonomy): domain Eukaryota; kingdom Viridiplantae; phylum Streptophyta; class Magnoliopsida; order Alismatales; family Alismataceae; genus Alisma; species Alisma plantago-aquatica. Next base: position 1,341,459,274 of record OY856411.1, on the reverse strand, counting down.
CGATGCAGAGAGCATGGACCTGACGAGTCTGTGTCGTTGCCTCCATGTGCCCCACCAGATTAGAGGGATGAGGTGGCTTTTGTGCCTCACCCTACTGCATAACTAGATGCCTCTTGTCTGTAGGTCTTCCGTCCTAAGCAAGGGCTGCGTTCTTCTCATCAGGCAGTCACTGGGTTGAAGTGGCAAAATCTGTATGTGGAGAGTCTCGTTCTCTGCTGAAGGTTGGCTACTATTTATATATATGACCCTAGGCAAGGCGTTAGGGTTGGGAGGATAACTACGAGAAGAGAGGTATATCTATTACTGCCTCCTTCTTGAAATTATGGTCTCTACTGGATATGAAAGATTTATTATTTAACTAATCAAAACGTTGTTGTATATTTCCTTATGGCTACGCGATCTCAAAAACAAAATAAGTATTCCTTTCCCCCCTCTTTCTTGTATCCTAAATCTCTCATAATCTTATTTCTTATTAAAAAAATATCTCTTTTTGAGGATTTTTCTTTATCTTTCTTTTATTTTCCTCATGGTATTCCTTTTAATATTAGGAATCCTTGGAATATGAAATTCCACCAAGGATAACCCAATAATACTTGTTTCCACTTATTTCCAATATTTTATCATTACTTTGAATTTCTTTCTTAATAAAGAGATATTTAATTGATCTTTTCTTTTCTTATTGCCTTTTCTTTGCAACTTTGGACTCCTTGGAACCCAAGGAACCCAAGAGGCATGATATTCCTCTTGGGATTTGCCTTCTAGAGGTTTCCATCTCCTTCTTTTCTCAAAAACTCAATTATTCATTAATTAATTGAATTTCCTTGTTATTGGGCCCAATAGCCAATAAAGCCCACAAATCAAACAACAAGGATATTTTCAATGAAACTCATTTATTCAACACAAATTATATCATCATTTGTTCCAATATCTTTAAAATGAGAAATTACATTTCTCTCCTTATGAACCCGAAATTGGGGTTGTAACATCCTTCCCCTCTTATAAGAATTTTGCCCTCAAAATTCCATCAAGCAATCAAACAAACAGGATAAGCCTTTCATATGTCCATCATGGCTCCCATGTGGCTTCACCCTTTCCATGGTGCTTCCCAAGAACCTTCATCATCTCATTTTCTTCCATCTGAGCTCTTTCTTACCTTGGTATATCGTACCCTCATAGGTGACTCAGGTCATTTCAGCCTCTCAAAAGTAGAATAGGTTCAAGGCTCAGCACATGCCTTGGGTATCTCACATAGTGCTCTAGATCGGACTCATGGAACACATTATTCATCATGTTATCCTGAGGGGCAAATCTAAACTCAACCATATCCACCAATCCATCTCAAATGGACCCATATATCGGGGACTCAACTTTCTCAGCTATAGCTTAGAGGGGTCAGATTTTCACGTCACATATTATCCCATAGTGAATTGTATTTCAGTCTGCTTTGCATCAGCTCGTGACTCATGTCACCACTGGGCTCTCTCTCGGCCTTTGCATGATCAAAGTGACTTCATCTACACACACTATGGTTCTCTTCTGACCTTCGCAAGGCCTCCTTCACCAAAATCATCTTAATGAAGTGGTGACCGACACAACCTCTCTATATGACTTCTTGCATCCCGATAATGGTTATGGTGGTTAGCATCACATCTTAAGAACTGTCTCTCTGTATCACCCTGAATGAGCACACATGCTCTCATCAGACCCTCTAGTATGGATCACACTGTCCATTAGTATGGGGTGATAAATTGTACTATCATTGAGATCATCATGTATCCACTTCCACCTTATGGAAGTGAACCTTGGTCATACCCAAGAACTTTTGAACTCGTAACACGGTGTAGTTGAACCATCTCTCTTTCTTAAGTAGTTTAACAGAATCTGTCCCGTGACAGTACTCTTCCTTTCTCATGTCATCTAGGTAAGGCGATCAACCATAACCCCTATTGCACCGCAACCCCCCTTGGTCTAGGGGAGACTTACCACAACATCCATAGTGATGAAATCCCATTCCCTCTCAGGGACTCTTTTATCCTCTATATCGATACACTGGGTTACATGTGTTTTTCCTTCACCTCCTGTCATGCATGGAAACATACCACATGCAACTTCACCTTAGACATCCAAAATACTACTGTCACTTAGTATCTTTTGTAGTATCACAGTGTTTAGTGATCTTAAAACCATGATCTCCGATATGTCATTATTCCTCAAGATCGATACCTCAGAAACCCTAACCACTCTCATCAGGGCTTCACCACTTTCCTTTCCATAGAAGTACATCTGAGGTTCTACAACCATCCTTTCATCATATCATGTACTAGGCTGGCTAACCAATCAATCATTTACTTGATTAACCGTTATTGATATATCTAGGTATTGGCCAAACTTATCCCTTTTTCTCAACTTAAGGTTAGCCTTGCAACCTCAACTTTTTCTAGCTTCTAACTAAATTAGGTAGCTATATCTCAACCAGAGCCTTCATTACCCCTTCTTATCCTTAGGTGTTAGGTAAAGTCGAAGACATACACCTCCATGTATTATACTATCATCTCATCTCAAAATATAAGTTGGTCTTCATCAAGAAGCTCTGAGCTCCTCCTCATGATGATCAAACTCAACCTTGGTTAACTTGTAAAATCCACATAGCTCCTGATAAAACATCCTCTTAAGATGACTACACTACTTCTCTTAGTGTTTGTAAACCATCCATGTATCATTCACTCCCCCAAGGTATGTTATCATCTCTGTCCTCATACCTCATAGCAACGTTCCAACCCGCATCATCTTTTATCCTTGGTGTATGGCATGCATACTATCCCATCTCTACCTCCCATAACAAGAGGAAATAAGCATTTGGTGGCCGTCCAAACACAAAGTTCTTCCTGTTCCAAGAGTAGAGATGATACATCCCACATCTCCAGTACACCTTCAGTTCTAGGTTGAAACGAGCAACTTATGTCTCTATATCACAAACATCTTGATATCAAAGTTACTTCCACAGAAAGCTGGTCTCAAACCTACTTGGGTAACCACACAATCCTTAGTCACCTCCTCTAGGTCTATAGGGTGCCGGTACTTTTGGGGTCATCCCTTTTTCTTCATGCATCCAGAGAGTGCCCTACTCATCTTCCCTTTGGGTCCCATGAGTTCATGAAGGTGATCAATCTCCTAACCCATGGCCCTTAGACAATGATAGTTGTTACCTCCCGACCCTATGGTCATGTGCACTAGCGAATTAGGCAACTCCTACTTCAATCGGTCTTATCCCTACCTGACCCTAGGATAGACTTAGGTTTCTCTTATAGTACATGTTCAACTCAGAACCTTACCTAAGCATTCATCATCTCTCTTCCTACATTTATGGGCTGACTTTCATCCTTTCACAGGGATCATTGCGACCTACCTACCTTGGTCAGGCCCCATACCAGTTACCTCCATGGTAACACATCCACATGCACATAGAGATGTCTATCTATGGGTCTATAGGTTCATTCTCATCCCATGTACTCTTCACTTAGCTTCTCAAGATTCTATGAAACCTCTGTAGGTTACCTCAACACCAACAAAAACTGATATACACCCAACCAAAGGGTCCCTCTCCCAGGATGGGAGGAACTACAACTCTTGACGACAAGGTCACAACCATCCTTAGGGTTTATACTCACATAAGCATGCCTAACCCAATGGCTACTAAAGCACAAGCTGACCACCTATTAAAACATGGTAGGTCGCGCATGTTCTCTTTCCTCAACACTGGATCAACTTAGTTGTGAGGGGTTCATCAAACATACCCTTAACTTAAGGGGTTTTTGTTACCTCTACGTATGAGGAGTATCATGCTCGAAACTATAAAGGCTAAAATCTCATCATGATCATCAGATACACTACTTCCCCTCTTAGGCGTAGGAACCCTAGGTTCACCTCTGGGTGTCCAACTGCTTGCTCATTCTCTTAACCACGAATCAAGCATGTCCAAGATATGTCATGTACTCCCATGATCTTTCTAGTCGAGCAACACTTCGGAGTTAATTCCTCTTCCAGGACAACAAACTAGGTATAAAGCCTCACAACTGGTGACTTAACCTCCTCAGGGTCTAAAGCACTCTTTATCTCATCCAATAGGTAATCACTTATACCATAGGTATGAAAAGCATCATCATCTATCTAGGGTTTGGTTACTCTCAAGCTAACCAAGACAGCATCAGTCTCCAGGGATCAAGCATAAGGCAACCACTATCATCCACTTAGGTCGCATCATCCTCAACTCCCCACTTTTCCTCATGTCTTGGAATTCTAAGTTTCCAACCTTTTACTCGGGTCCTACTTTTTCTCTCCATAGCTAACTCCACATTCAGCCTTATAACTAGAGGTCCTCTCTCCATGAAGTTGGATCAAGCTCACGAGCATATCCCTACCTGGGTGAAGCCTTTGCTCAACTCATGTTTGGCTCAAGATCATCCTTAGCTCTTTATGTTTATCTCATAAGCCATCCATCATGACCCCTTGTCTAGGGTTTCATCCAAATGTCAACACTACTGACGCACTCTGGGTGCAAGTTATACCCTACTTGCAACAACCCAAAAGGTTTCTATAGGTTCTTCTCTAACCTCATCCATGAAGGAGCTATCCTTCACTCAAACATGCACGACCCTTCCCAGGGTTGGGTTGCCAAAGGTACTCGGTCATCAACTTCTCATGGTTCATATGGCAATCCAAAGGCATGTCCATCCAAACACCTTGTCTACTAAAACATCTAACTCTTCGTGTCATCGCTCTCTCTAACCTTCACTTAGGGTTAGGGTTAACATCATCCTCAAAGGATTTGCTAGGTCTCTATTTTTAATGGAGATGTCTACCTCCATGTCTAACTCTCTCTCTTCTCATCCTCCAGATAAGAAGGTCTAGCCTCAGGTTTTCCCTGAGGGTATTGACAACTCATGTCAAATGACCTAAGCATGTATCTATTCCTTTACGCTTACTCTATTAAGCTTATGTCCATGACATCCTATTTACATGCTTTTTATTAATTTGGTAGAGGATTCCTTAATCCTTATCAACTTTACCCATCCCTCAAAAGGGTGAGGAAAAGAGAGGAAACCCTAATCCTTAAGGTCCTTAACATAATTTGATTTGAGAAGGGATGAACAAGATGAGAGAGTCCTATAGGTATCTTATTTCGATTCATACCCTAAGACTTTGGCCAGGCAGTCACACGGATCCGGGAGTCCTCGTATTCGGACTAGCGGTGCGGAGGAAAATATTACCAGCCCCCGGTCGTGATCCTTTTCTAGACACCTCTGTCTTTCGGATAATCCTCTAATTACTCCCTTGGGTTCTAGGGGATTTGTAAAATTTAATAATTATTAAAGATTAAGTGAGGAACCTTCGCTCTGATACCAATTGTAATGACCCCACCTCCCGATAACCCCCAATTAAGGGAGACCCAAAGGTCAGAGCCGTTATTCAATTAACAAGATCAAAGGTTCAACAAATAATCAATAATAACTATGAAATTCTACTACTAAACTGAGAACTAGTATAAAATAAAAACTTTACTTATCTTTTAAAAGTTGGGATTTCTAAACTTCTATCCATAAAGATACTAATCTAACTAATCCTCCTGTGTACGCTATTTCTCATTTAGTTCCACATATGCCACTTTACTGTTTGTTCTTTTCATTTGTACCTAAAACGCCGACAAACAAAACTTCGGTCAGCAAGAAGCTGGCATGTGGGGAAAACAATATATGTGCAACTATGTTAACAATGTAGTCAATCAAATATCATTTAACATCCAAGATTACGTTTTAAGCAATACTACTCAATCCTTACCTATCCCCTATCTCTATACCGTTCCTGCAGTGGACATGGATACTACCTCTCTCATATGGTAGATCCTTACCCCCATGGACCTACCACACAGGTAGCCAATTCCTAGGGTTATGGAGTCGCATGGCCCTACCCAAAGGTAGCCCAATCCCTGACTCATGATGACTTGATTGTCCTACCCCATTGGTAGCCATTTACTAAGTCATTCAATGACCTGATGGACCTACCCCATTGGTAGCCATTTACTAGGTCAATCTATAAAGCTACAGAGGGGACTAGGATCTGAGCTAGTAGGCACTTATCTTAGGTGATAGTCATATCCACATTATAATTTGCAAGAATTAAATGCATCCAACAGTTTAATTCAAGCCATCGATAAAACCTCAAAAATCCTCGGGAAACTAATTCAGGATATTCATAGGCGTAACCACATACCTGTCAAGTTGATGTGAGACAGAAACAATCCAATCAACCAATAGGCAAGCAAGCATTCAATAAGATCCTGAAACAATTATACAATTTCCTTTTATTACTCATGTCATTAAGATCTATTAAATCTAGCTCACTTCCTAGGGTTTCTAGTCCACTTTTAGAGTTTCCATTGCAATTAGGGTTTCCCTTCATCTTTTACTATATTAAACCCTAATTTTATGCCATTACTCATAAACCCTAATTATCTCATCTATTCTTCAATATTAAGGTTATCTTAACAAAATATAACCCTATTTTTTGATTAAAGGCACCATTAACCATTAATCAAGTTCATTAAGCCTCTTTTACATTAAAGCTACTATTTTTATCCTTTTAATCCATGACAAGATCATTATACACATTTATCATCAATTCAAAGTTCATTATGGTCTAATCACATATGAACTCGATTGGCCATAATTCTACATTTTATCATGAGAAAACCCTAATTACTACATTTAGGGTTTTTATCCATAATTAGGAACTTTAATGCTCGAAATAGATTAGAACCATCATATCGCAACTTTGTACATGAATTGACCAATTAAAATCATTAAGGATTATAATTACCACATTCAGGGTTCAAGGTTCATTAAATCATATGGAACCTTAAATTAATCAAATTACGCATGAAGATCATCCTTTTAGATCCAATATGCCCTTTTTATTAACAATAGGTTAATATTTGTTTTAAACACTCATATAACCCCTTTCTAATTCATTAATCATCAAAGGTTAGGGTTTTTCATTGATTAAACTATTAAAGATAGCATCTTGATATACTTTTTGAATAGAAAGCGAAATTAGGCTTCAAATATAATTTCTTTGTGTTCCTCTCCTTTTTCTGAGAAAAATTCATATATAATTTATTGCGAATAGAGCTACAAATAATTAACTACAATTATTTCAAGTTGATGCACTTACCACCCAATCAGGTGATGCCACATCATCCTAGCATGTGCTATCTTGGTAGGCCCATGGCCAGCTCGCCCTTTTGCTCTAGTGAAATGGGGAAAATTAATTCATAACAAAAGGTCAGTTTTGCCCATCCCCTGATAGCTCGGGCTGCTGTGCATCTACGGGTATAATCGTCCAAAAGATGCAACCCGTCTTCAACCTTGTGACGCTTCTTGCATTCTTCGACGGAGGTGGACCCCAAGTCTTGGTTGCACACCCCGCTTCCAGCGTCACACCTTGATGCCTCCCAAAGAGCGGCTACCGGTGCCAAGGTCCCCGAACACCCTCCTCCGCTTTGCTATCCCGCGTCTGAGCATTGCGGTTAGACCAACGTCATGGCCTCTCGCTAGTCTGCCCGACTCCATTGCTGGCTCGCCACACCCTTCGAACACCAGCCTGTAGTGCTCCTCTTGGTGTGGCGGATGACACCAAAAACCATGCTCACCCCTCCTGATGCTAGATGACTCCTCCCCTTCAGACAGATAACCACCGTCTCCCTACATGTGCGCTCCGCTGCACAGCGCTACCGCTGTGGCAAGCCACGGCGCCCGACTTCGTAGCTGAGTACACCGCCCCCAAAACTCCTTCAGCTTTTGTCACTGAAGATCGATGCAGAGAGCATGGACCTGACGAGTGTGTGTCGTTGCCTCCATGTGCCCCACCGGATTAGAGGGATGAGGTGGCTTTTGTGCCTCACCCTACTTCACAACTGGATGCCTCTTGTCTGTAGGTCTTCCGTCCTAAGCAAGGGCTACGTTCTTCTCATCAGGCAGTGACTGAGTGGAAGCGGTAAAATCTATGTGGAGAGTCTCATTCTCAGCCGAAGGTTGGCTCCTATTTATATATATGACCCTAGGCAAGGCGTTAGGGTTGGGAGGATAACTACGAGAAGAGAGGTATATCTATTACTGCCTCCTTCTTGGAATTATGGTCTCCACTAGAGATGGAAAGGATTTACTATTTAACTAATCAACAACTCTGTTGTATATTTCCTTATGGCTACGTGATCTAAAAAATAAAATAAGTATTCCTTTCCCCCTCTTTCTTGTATCCTAAATCTCTCATCATCTTATTTCTTATTAAAAAAATATCTCTTTTTGAGGATTTTTCTTTATCCTTCTTTTATTTTCCTCATGGTATTCCTTTTAATATTAGGAATCCTTGGAATATGAAATTCCACCAAGGATAACCCAATAATACCTTTTTCCACTTATTTCCAATATTTTATCATTACTTTCAATTTCTTTCTTAATAAAGAGATATTTAATTGATCTTTTCTTTTCTTATTTCCTTTTCTTTGCAACTTTGGACTCCTTGGAACCCAAGGAACCCAAGAGGCACGAAATTCCTCTTTGGATTTTCCTTCTAGAGGTTTCCATCTCCTTCTTTTCTCAAACACTCAATTATTCATTAAAAAAATGAATTTCCTTGTTATTGGGCCCAATAGCCAATAAAGCCCACAAATCAAACAACAAGGCTATTTTCAACGAAACTCATTTATTCAACACAAATTATATCATCACTTGTTCCAATATATTTAAAATGAGAAATTACATTTCTCTCCTTATGAACCCAAAATTGGGGTTGTAACATGTGATTCTTTGACCTAAAATGACTACACTCAACACATGTCGTTGGGTACACTTTAATATCATCAAATGAAGTCCTAAAACTTGGGTTGTTATAAAGGTGATGATTGGGTGGCTTTGACACATGGGGCTTTTGAGGGGTGAGTGATAGATATGGGATTTGTCCCTCCTGAGGAAGTTTGATATCCATGCCCACTTGATGAGTAGGATTGAGATAGGCGTGCACACACATGTGTGAATCAATATGTGATATTGATGTCATACATATCTCCTCCAATCTACTCTGAGATCAATAAAGTGAATGAACGTTGACAAGATGACTGTTCCATGCCTTGAGTTCATTTGGGATATTAGTGACAAAGGAATTATACATTTGCTGTAACACCATTCACAGATTGTAGGATTGAAAGTTGTTCTCCAACTTTCCTTTTTACGTGGGTAGCACTGATGTGCAACTAGGCACCACTCTTTGCTTGTGAAGTCATAAGTGTTATGGACTTTCACTGCCAACGTGAAATGGGCCTGCAGGGTCACACACATAGGATTTAACCTGAAAGAGGAGTTTATCCACAAACATTGTTTAGATTGATTACTAAAGGAGTTTCATAGTTCAATTAAACACTCAATCAATTGATAGCTCAGTATCATAGTGTCCAAGGTGTTGGACCGATAGATTAGAGTATCAGATTTATTGAAACTGCAATTGAATGATTTTGTGCAGTTTGCACTCCCAACCGATCAGCTCATATGATGAACCGATTGTCTCAGCTTGGTGAGTCGACCGACTCAAGTCACTAAATTGATTGGTTCTAGGTGTGGAATCGATCGGCTCGATTGACCAACTGAGCAAGTATGGAAAGTTAGGTTGGTGAAAAAATTCTCTATATTTCACTTGTCCAATTTGATTGGAACAAGGATTGGTATTTGGATCAATTCAAAACAAAAGAGGAAAAGTCAATCGGGAACTGACCAGGGTAGTGAACCGACCGATTTAGAAGTCAACTGACCAGTTCAGGTGCCCCAACCAACCGATTCAGGTGTGAATCGACCAGTTTAGAAGTGAAATGATCAGTTCAGGTGCCCCAACCAACTGGTTTAGGTGTGAACTGATCGGCTCAGGTCTCCAACCGATCAGTTCATGCTTGAAACGATCGGTTCAGCTGTCGCAGTTGGTTTTTTGTGGAAATTCTAAACCCTTCTACTCCTGCTTTAGTCCCACATTGCCAAGGGTAGAGAACCCTATCCCATGACCCTCCTATATATATAGGGGTATTGGGGGCTTCTCAAGAACAACTCAGAACACCAGTTGCTCAGCAAAGTTGTCGTTCTCTCTGGTTGTGGTAACCGAGAGAGCCCGAGCAAGTGCTACTCGATTAGGTAGGCACATCAAGGGAAAGACAACTGTAGAAAGGTGACTGGTGGTAGGAGAGTGTGTTAGTGACTATTACGCTGAAAGGGGGGTACGAATCCTTCCGGTGCCTTGTGCGACAAGGTGATCAGAGTTCCAGGTGGTCTGTGTGGACTACTACAGAGGCGGGAGATTTCTGCCGCTCGGAGGACAGTTGTCAATCCCGACAGTCCTAGTGAGACCACGAGCTGCACAGACACCATCCAAGACTGGAGGTGAAGACCGCACTAGCTGGGAGGTAATGTCACGGAGCAAGCCTCGGGACAAGGTATGCCTCTACAAACCATCCTTCCTACTGTATAGACGTTGACGCGATTCCTTTATACTGGGTTTGGGGAAAATTTGTGTTTCCGCTACCTTCTTTGTCTCCCCTAAAACCCAACAATATCTTACTTGATTTTCATAATTATGGATATAAACAAATGAAACATAATATATCTATTCCATTATATTCAAGCACTTTGACTCTTTGGTAGTAAAGTGATGGAAAGTTAAGTACTTCAACTCTTTTATAGTAAAGTACTTGGAAGTGATCTCAAACTCTTTGGTAGTAGATCACATGTATAATGATCTCAAACTCTTTGGTAGTAGATCATGGAGGCATTAATGCATTAAACTCTCAGGTAGTAAATGCATGGATGATATAATGGAAAATGAGCTTAAAATATGTGTTCTCTTTTGTTAACGAACATCTTTGTTCAAGTATATGCTTTTTCTTGTATTTCTTTATAACTGCCAAGTTGTAGTTTTATCTTATGACCAAGCTTAGTAATGAGAGATATATAAAAAGACACATAGGTGTACTCTGTATAATATTCTTAAATATTGCGCTAACGTATACTACATATAATCTTTTGTTTAGGTTTGTGGACATATGATCCTGAAGATCCAGGATAGTTGAGAGTTGTGTGGTGAGTTGATGTATAGGTGGACCTGACGTCTTAAGATCCTATTGTAGATGTAGTACATGTATATGTAAAGGTTATTGTTCAATATGTAACATCAAATGTTGTAATAATTCATGTTGTAATTATATGTCGAATGGTGAACATGTGTTGTTTGGTTTTATTATTGTTCATGTGCATGTGCTACTATTGTTTCCTTTTGACTTCCTCTAATTTCCTTCTTCTTAGCCTAGGGTGTTTAAATTGGGATTCTCACTGAGGTTAGGGTTTCAATTTGGATATCACACATGATAACACCCAAATTAGTGCATATTTTCTATGCATTTTATCTATGGTTTTATATCACTTTAGTCCTAATATGCACCATTTTGCTCATGTTTTATGATTTTTGTCTCTCATTAGATAAAATAGTCAGAATAGCCAATAAATGTAGCTAATTAGCCAATTTTAGACTTGCAGACACCAAAACTAGCCAATTTTGGGATTCTCAAGTACTGAACCTGAAAAGACAAGAATCCCAGTAGCTAGCCGATACGGCCGCCCGATATGGCTACCCGATACAGCCACCCGATATGGTCTGGCCGATATGGCTGCCCGATATGGCCACCCGATATGGCTGCCTGATATGGTCTGGCCGATATGGCTGCCCGATACGACCGCCCGATACGGCTGTCCGATATGAGTGCCCAATATGGCTTGGCCGATACAGCTACCTGATATGGCCTGGCCGATACGGCTGCCCGATACGAGTGCCCGACACGTTCGTCGGGAGATAGTCATATTGTCTGACCCGATGCCTCAAGATTGAAGCCACGGATGAAGGACACGTGGACCAATAAAAGCTGCAACTCCCATCAACTCGCTGCCTATAAATAGCAGCTGCCAACCTACAAGAACACTATCTGGAGAGAGCCGAGGGCCTGGAGGAAGGACCCTGCAAGAGCTAGTTCCTAGACCAAGGAGCTAGTGTGTCGGGTTCCCCAAAAGTCTACTGCCCGATACGGTTGCTCGATACGGTTGCCCGATACGGCCTGCCCGATACGGCCTGCCTGATACGGCCTACCCGATACGGTTGCCCGATACAGCCTGCCCGATACAGTTGCCCGATACGGCCTGCCCGATACGGTTGTCCGATTCGGCCTGCCTGATACGATTTCCCGATATTGCCTAGAGAGAGAGAGAACTGAGGAGTTTAGAGGGACAAAAAGAAGGCCCCAGGGGCGAGATCCGGCCTGCACGGAGGCCAAGGAGCGAGAGCCACCTCTCCTCTACGGGCTATATCTCTTCCTTCTTCTCTTTCATTCCACTGCATTCCTTTGTTTCTTGTACAAACGATGTTCATCCGTCTTTGTTCGGTGCTAGCTATGCTTGTCTATGGCTAGTTAGCTCCTTCTTGGATATGTAGCCCGATCTGGGCATGTATATGTACTTTTGCATTAAGCAAGTAGATTCATTTCATATCTAGTATGTTACATGTTCTATTTTCTCTTTCCAAGTTATGATTGCTAGTTTGGTTGATCTCTTACTCGCTTTAACTACTATTTTTTCCTGTATCGAGAGATTCGTTGTAGGAATAGCTAAGAGATGATAGTTTGGATCTGAACCTGAGAGGAGGACGATCTAAGGTATTCTATTCCTAATACTCCGGAATATCCTAAAACCTGAGAGGGAACTTAGTACATTTTGAGGTGTTGATATGTCATTCCTCGAGAGAGGGTCAATGACATATTGTTGATGGTTTTAGTCACGCATCGCGAGAGCGAGTGGGATGACCCCACATGTTAGATGCCACTGTGCGTACTAGATGCTTGCTTGGGTGTTCGAGGGTTGTCTACGCCCGAGAACAAGTGCATAGACTTCCCTGTTGGTGGTTACATAGCCAAGAACTCTCTTTCTCTGATTAGTTGAACCTCGAGCTCTATTTTAAACATCACCACGTCCTTGTGTTCGACCCCGTATATCTACTTCGACCCCGTAATAAAGTTGTCGGGGCCTAGAAGGTTTCAGGTTATAAATTTAAAGCTTGATTCCTTCCTTTGTCCTGCGTTCGTTTCCAGACATGAGAAAAAGGCCGATCAACTTTTGGCACCGTTGCTGGGGACGTGGTTTACCACGTTTACACGCCTAAAGGATTTTGTTCTGTCACTATTATCCTATATGTATATGCATAAATTTTCTTTTGTTTTAAACATACTTGTTCATATATATTGAATACCTTTCCTTTTTCTTATACCTTTTACATCCATGGACATCGCTTCGGTAAGAAAAGTCATCTTGTCCACCTGTCCTCCCGAGTTTTTCCACAGTTCCGACTACTGGCAAATAATTGAAGGTCGTGCTCTACAGCTAGTCGAGTTATATTCACCTCCACCATCGACTCCCGTGCTATCATGGAATAAAGAACTGATTAAGGAAGTGGAGTTAGCTGGAGAGAGTGTCAAGGCACTCACCTCCCTAGTCCCTCATCTCCAAGAAGATGTCGATCCCATGAAACAACTACTAGAAAAGCAGGATCATCATCTCAAAGTAGCCACCGAGGCTGCAGACTGCAGTAGAAGTCTAGTTCAAACTGTTGAGCGAGGATTCATTCAAGCGCATCAATTTGGTATAGCAAGTCAGCAACCGATGTGCATGGCAGAATCGACGGGTCTCGAAAGCATTGTTGTTCAAGTACAACAACTTCATGATAAAGATGTTGAACAAGGCAGGAGGCTCAAAGAGCTCATTGATTTGGTTACAATCCAATTACAAATGCCATCACAAGATAATGAAGACATTATTCATCAAGACCATTCCATTGGGTCTGAAGTGGAGTATGCATCACCATCCTATTCAGACCATCAACTGGATTCACCGAGATTTTTCTGTGAAGACCAACCCACTCCAGGAAACCCTTCATTATATCTAGATGACCCAGCTAATGAACCAATGGAAGATATGAGTCATAGACATGAATGGGTCTATGATGATGAAGATGAAGACTCTAAAAGCCAAGTTTCCTCACAGTCAGATGGTTGGCTAGAGGAACCAGAGTAAGATATTGAACCAGACTAGAGTGACATTTCTCATATTGAGATTTGTCACTTTGCTTTGAGCAGTACGCCAACCATGGTTTGGAATAATTTGTTCAATGACGATGATGAGGACGACGACGACGACAGCTGCTCGACATGGAGCAGTGAGTATATTGCCGACGATGAGTTAGAGCAGCACGAGCCGCCATTTACACCCATACCTTTACAAGGTAGGGTGGATGTCAAGGGGGCAGGATGGACGGTGCACTACAACATGGCTACTGAGCATGAAGAACCCATGATTCCATGCCAAGTGATAAGCTTGGGATGGTAGAACCACAAATACATTCTTCAAGGGGTACTTCTTGTTCAGAAGATAATTGGATGACTCAGACTGTACATGATGATTTATCTGAGCATCCAACCTCAAGTGTAGAGATGGAGAGAGAAGATATGAGTCCTCCAAAAGACATCCAACCTCTCTCATCCATCTCATCCTGTGTCAACATCCCAGGACCTTCATATTCATATTCATATAATGAAAGGTACCATGAGGATGATTTTCCAAAGAAGTCACCCCAGTGTAGTTCAAGCCACTTCCAACACAAAGATGACTTCACCGAGTCGCCATATTTTACTTTTCTTCTTCAGACTCGATAGGGCCAACACATCCGCCTATTCTACTCATATTATGTGGCGGAACCCGTCCGCAAGACACAGGTGACACTGGTCCCAAAACTCAGGATTTGGGATCCCAGTGTCGGTATCGTGGGGCAACCACCCCCTTTTCTCTTACCCACCCTCCCACCCTTTTATTACAATAAATTTTGCATTTCATGTTCTTGTTACAATAAATTTTGCTTTTTTTTTGTCCTTGCACCCATGCATCATCATTAGAACTTCAATAACTGCAATTAAAATCATGCATTCCTGCCTCTCTATTCCAAGTTTAAGTGTTGCTCGGGGACGATCAAATTTTTAAGCTTGGGTGGTAGGCTTCGCCCTTCTTTCTCTTCACCCCTCTTGCATGCACGTTTACTTCTTGCATTTAGTTTAAAATCAATTATGGCAATATGGTGTGAATCTAATAGATAAATGCTTGACTTCATACCTAGATGCATAATTCTCATCTTAAAAATTGCTTGACCTTTTGCTTGACTTGCTCTTTGACTCTTTCCTTGAGTTTGGTAATAAATCTAATGTTATGTCCCTTTTTCATAGCTTAAAGCTAAATTCCCTTGATCTGTGTCGTGAATGGCAAATCCGTGGTAAAGGACCATTGGAATGAGCTAAAGCACAATCAAAGAACCTAGCTGTGGATTCACAAGTTTGCCTCTATTCTAAGGATTCGTGAATCATAATTACTATCTTTTCACACAGGTATCAAGCGGATCATGATGAGTTTTTGAGCCATGATCAAGGTGAAGTACTTTTCCTTGATGGACTACATGCCTTCTCACATTAGATTGAGTCAAAAAGATGAAAAATATAAAAATGTGCAAAAGAGGCTTGGCCGCCCACAAAATCCCAAAATATCTATATAGTTCTCACCCAGGCCACAAAAATAGAATGCAGATGATAAAAGCCTGAGTGTGAATAATAAATGAGCGTTGTTTTCTCTTTTAGGAGAGTTGAGGATGATGCCCAACCGGTGTATGACTGTGCTCATGAAAGCGGGTATGTCGTGCCTAGTAGTATCAATCTAAATGCTCATTAGAAAGTCACTAGGAACCCTTAGGTGACCTATGAGATCATCTCAATAGCAGGGTTGGTTCGAGAACAGTACGAGGAGTTCGTCTCACTGCTCTGGGCCAACTGGCTCGGACTGTAGGGACTGTTGCTCGTTACATGGACCAACCTGACGTAGATCAAGATCCTCAGAAGTCATTAGAGTCCTTTTGCTTTGTTTCTTAGGACATGAATAAGTGAGAGGCGAGTTGTTCCAGATTGGTATGCCTGGATTCATGGTGATGGCTCATTGCTCATCACCTTCTTGATCACCTAAGTCACAACTCTTTCATGTTTAAATAATTATGATTCAAACCCTCATGAGTATCGGCAGGCTGTAGTTAATTCGCTTAATCTTGCCTGGACACTCTTTGATTTTGCTTTGGCAGGATTGTGCTTGTTTGGTGGGGGTTTGTTCTGAAATGACATGGATCAAGAGTATTGGTGCTTTAAACTATCTTTCTTAACTTTAGCATTTATTGCCGATCTTAATTTGGATGTTATATTTTTGTTCTTTGAGCACAGTCTTGCTTGAGGACAAGCAAGTTTTAAGCTTGGGGTAGTTGATAACACCCAAATTAGCGCATATTTTCTATGCATTTTATCTATGGTTTTATATCACTTTAGTCCTAATATGCACCATTTTGCTCATGTTTTATTATTTTTGTCTCTCATTAGATAAAATAGTCAGAATAGCCAATAAATGTAGCTAATTAGCCAATTTTAGACTTGCAGGCACCAAAACTAGCCAATTTTGGGACTCTCAAGTACTGAACCTAAAAAGACAAGAATCCCAGTAGCTAGCCGATACGGCCGCCCGATATGGCTGCCTGATATGAGTGCCTGATATGGCCTGGCCCATACGGCTACCCGATATGGCCTGGCCGATACGGCTGCCCGATACTGGTGCCCGACACGGTCGTCGGGCGACAGCCATATTGGCCGACCCGATGCTTCAAGATCGAAGCCACTAATAAAGGACACGTGGACCAATAAAAGCTACAACTCCCATCAACTCGCTGCCTATAAATAGCAGCTGCCAACCTACAATAATGCTCTCTGGAGAGAGCCGAGGGCCTTGAGGAAGGACCCTGCAAGAGCTAGTTCCTAGACCAAGGAGCTAGTGTGTCGGGTTCCCCAAAAGTCTACTGCCTGATACAGTTGCCCGATACGGTTTCTCGATACGGCCTGCCCGTTACGGCCTGCCGATACGGTTGCCCGATACGGCCTGCCCGATACGGTTGCCCGATACGACCTACCCGATATGGTTGCCCGATACGGCCTAGAGTGAGAGAGAACCGAGGAGTTCAGAGGGATGAAGAGAAGGCCCCAAGGGCGAGATCCAGCCTGCATGGAGGCCAAGGAGTGAGAGCCACCTCTCCTCTACGGGCTATATCTCTTCCTTCTTCTCTTTCATTCCACTGCATTCCTTTGTTTCTTGTACAAATGATGTTCATCCGTCTTTGTTCGGTGCTAGCTAAGCTTGTCTATGGCTAGTTAGCTCCTTCATGGCTATGTAGCCCGATCTGGGCATGTATATGTACTTTTGCCTTAAGCAAGTAGATTCATTTCATATCTAGTATGTTACATGTTCTATTTTCTTTTACCAAGTTATGATTGCTAGTTTGGTTGATCTCTTACTCGGTTGAACTACTATTTCTGCCTGTATCGAGAGATCCGTTGTAGGAATAGCTAAGAGACGATAGTTTGGATCTGAACCTGAGAGGAGGACGATCCAAGGTATTCTTTTCCTAACACTCCGGAATATCCTAAGACCTGAGAGGGAACTTAGTACATTTTGAGGTGTTGATATGTCATTCCTTGAGGGAGGGTCAATGACATATTGTTGATGGTTTTAGTCACGCATCGCGAGAGCGAGTGGGATGACCCCACAGGAAAGATGCCACTGTGCATACTAGATGCTTGCTTGGGTGTTCGAGGGTTGTCTACGCCCGAGAACGAGTGCATAGACTGCCCTATTTGTGGTTACATAGCCAAGAACTCTCTTTCTCTGATTTGTAGAACCTCGAGCTCTGTTTTATTTTGCTTTTGTTTTCTTTTATTTTTCCTTATTTTAATCGTGACAACCCGCTAGACTAGTTCTAGCACTTTCTTTTATCGACCATCGTTTTGGCTTATCTGACTCAAGAACAGAAATATGTGGCGTCCTAAACGTCACCACGTCCCTGTGTTCGACCCCGTATATCTACTTCGACCCCGTAATAAAGTTGCGGGGGCCTAGAAGGTTTCGGGTTATAAATTTAAAGCTTGATTCCTTCCTTTGTCCCGCATTCATTTCTGGACGTGAGAAAAAGGCCGATCAACACATCAGATTAAGTTTTAAAAAATCAGGGGACATCACATTATCTTTTGAACCAATTTTAGAAGGTACACTATTTAGTGTAGATCATGTGCAAAAAAGGAATTGGAAGATTAGCAAGATTCTTGATAATCACACCATGACAAACAAGGTGTGATTCCTTCTTTCTGATACACTATCATTATGTTTCAGGTGGGACTCATCATGATACATTATCTTAGTCTTGAAGAAGGTTCTTAAACCCTTGGTTCAAAGTATGTTCATGTCGATCATATTGAAACATTTTAATACTTATAACAACTTGGTTAATTACTTCAATCATGATCTTCTTGAAAACTTTAAGAGATCCATACTTTTATTTCATTAAATATAAACTACCATATCTATTGAGATCATTAGTCTATATGATGAGGTATGATTAACCACCTTTATCATTATTCTAAAATGTCTGTATGCATTGGTATGTATGAGCCCTAATAGAATAGTCACTCTCCCAGTACATCTAGTGAAAGGTGTTGTTGTCATTTTCCCAATAAATAAGACTTGCATGTCAGTATCAGTTCAATATATACCCATCATTATGGATCCTAGAGATGCATTTATCGTTTATGTTCTCTAGATGACAATGCTATAAGTATTCATTGTTTGAGTCATCAAATCATTTAGTATATGTGTCATACATATTTGTCTATACATCTACCATTATATATTATGAGACATTAGCACAACTGCCATATAAGATCTTATCTTTTAGAAATAAGCATCAATAAATTCATAATACCCTTGTCGATACAAGATACATGATGTTTTCATTGATGGACGGCACATAATAGAAATTCACTAATTCTATTACATGCCCATGAATGACAGGTTTCATCTGTAATGGTAGCAACTCTTGCTCCACACAATTTTTGGCTTACTTCTTCTCAGTTTTGAAGTGGAGATATCTATCTCTTTCTTCTTCTTTAGATCCACTCTATAAGAAGGCAGTTCCTTTTCCAATCTCCATGATGATGACAATGGCAGAAATTTCCTTCCTTAACCTTTTGAGTGAAAAGGATAGATTCTATTTGCACTTACCCTTCTCCTAATCTTGAGTGCAGAAGACTTGCACTTTAGCTTAGCCCCAAAACTCTTCTTGGTCTTTCCTTTTCCCTTGGACTCGCTTTCGCTGATCATTATAATAGGGTTTTCCTTCTTCATTCATGTTTTGGCATTAATCAACATGCCAAGACATTTAGACAAAAGTTTAACCAAATAACTCAAATGATAGCATTTTATAAATTGGCTATATGATTGAGGCGACAATTGTAGAATCATATTTGTGGCCAACTCTTGACCTAAAGAAAATATCAGCCTTTCTAATGCTCCTCATTCCCAATCATATTAAGCGCATGGGGTACACTAGATCTCCCACTATTAGTTTGTACTCAAATAGTTCTTTGGAGACATTATACCTTTCTTACTTTGCATAATTTGTAAGATGTGTTACCATCTCGAGAATGTCCATGCTTCATGATGCTCATGCAACTCATAGTTCATACAACATAGCATAAGGTGTTTCAGGTCTATTTCATGCTTCCAATAAGCATCTACCTTATCCCTAGGCGCATCAGGAGCATGTTCCTATGGCACCAGTATTTTAGGACATAGAGCTTACACTCATCATTTAGAACCCTTCTCAAAGTCCAAATTCATCCTTGGAGGTTTATCTCGTTTCATTTGTTCTTCTTAAGAACTGATTGCGACAACGATATGTTTGACATTTATTTCTACAAAAAAAATTTGCAAATAATATTGCTTTGATAAAATTAATGATATTAATCAAGTATTTAACTAATTAATAAACCCACTATTTTGTTCAAATTGATAGCCCTCACTACCAATTCAGAATATTGTAGCATACAACTCTCTAGTGAGACAAGATCCATATTACATCAAATCATGATTTAGCTTTGGCTGATCGCCCACAACTTGATTATTTAGGTAGACAACATTTGTCAATTGTATCTCATGCAACTATTGTATAGATGGTGTGCACGACTCTTTGTCATAGTCCATATGTATGCTTCTAGGTACTTAATCCCATAAGATCACCTAGTTAAGCCTGACCCAAAAGCCAACATAATAGAGTATGTACCCTGCTTTGGAAGATCTACATACCTACCATCACACTTCCATGAGATAGATGACACACCACACTTTGGAGTAACCTATGCTTGGTCAATGAAGCTTTTCATGTCTGTCTCTTATGGAAAGCATCGTAGACTTTATATTTATTGAGAGATTTTATATAAGTACATATACATATCCAATCACCACATACTTATATTGCACATCATATACATGCTACAACCACACAAAAAACATGCAATTAAATCATACACGTCATGGTTATGACCATTCTGTTGTAATTTCTTGGAGCCACAAGGAATTACTACCACTTAAGGTCCACATCATATGTATCAACCTATTGTTGATGAAGACTTGTGTTGGAACCATTCTAGGTCGATTGATTCAATCCTTGAACCTATTGGTTGGCCTCCTGGTTGGTCAGTTAGTCTCTGGGATCAATCATCTAGTCTGTAGTCCAAATGACGTCTAGACACCTCTTGTCAGTTGGTAGGGCCACCACCTAGTAAGTTGGCTCTTCCTATCATCTAGCCTCCTCCATCATCCAATGGATCGGTTCATCTGATGAGGTAGATGGTTCATTTGGTGTAGAACTTCTTCTCACATCGAGCATAAATTAAAAGTTATCCTATTATATATTACATTATATAAGGGAAACCTCGAGTTACATTCAAGGGGAAATAGGAAAAAGAGCATTAATTTACATTTGATGAAATAGAGAGGCTCAATATGCAAACTGAGTAACAACATGAAATAAACCAAACAACCAAGAACACATCCATAGGGCGTCTTAAACACAACCATGCTCACATCCACCATAAAAAAACTTTTAGGGCGATGTGTATTAATTGTATATATATATATATATATTTATATATATATATATAAATATATATATGTATATAAATATATATGTATATATATATATATATATTTGTGGAATCATATGTGTGATTCAATTGGATATGCACATTAATTATTTTAAAATATGTATCATATCAATTTAAATTTAGATACACTATAAATTGACGTAAATCTTTTACCACTATATGAAAATATGGGCGACAGATAAGGCAGCAAAAAATAAAAACATTAATGCCTGATTCCCTAATTAGCAAGATCTCATCAACATTTATATTTCTAGGAAGGAAGGTAACAAGAGTTATACCTGATTCTAGAGCAAGTCCAACAACAACTCGTAATGAAATAGTGCGTGCCTTTCTTCAAGTTACTTATGAGCATTTGTCTTCAATGGACTCCTGGTCTAGAACTAGGGATGGTGGTGGATGTCATTCTCCTTGTGATAGGAAACAACTTCCTCACCTTTAGAGTAGTCCACACGGACCACCGGGAACTCCACATTGTGCCTACCAGATCTAAGGAGAAGGAGTTTTCCCTTTGAACGTCAATATGTTAGGATTGATTTGCTCTCCCACAATTGTCTCTTACTTTTTGTTCCTCCCATTAACGGTTAGATATTGATCGATCTCTCTATTGGGTACCACAACTAGAGAGGGCAACCGTTATCAGAGCTGATTGTTGTGTTTGGGAAGCCCCGATGCCCCTCTATTTATAAGATGGCTAGGGTTAGGGTTTCCAATCAGTCTAGGAGTCAAAGAGACTTAATTCACAAATTTTCTAGAAACTATGAATAGCGAGTCAGTGATTCACTCACCAACCGGTCGGTTCATGCATGAATTGGTCGATTTGTGCATGATTCCTATTCTGAATCACATTGGTATTCATTTTCCATTAAAGCAAATCATGACATCAACATCAATTCTTGAACCAATTGTATTGACCATTGAATGGGGCGGTTCTTCACATGAACAAGTTGTTTGGTACCAGGAACCAGTCAGTTCATGTCGTGGTTAGGCATTGTTCAACCAATGTTATTTCCAATTTACCTGACACTCCAACTGATCACTGCAACACTTGAACTAGTCATTTTGAAGTCTTGTCAATCAATTTTGAACCTCAATTATTTAACCTAAATACTTTTAGTAATAAAGTTAAACATCATTCATAAATAAAATCCTATAACCAAATTTATCCTATGTATGTGACCCTTTAAGTCCCAGTTTATGTTAGCAATGCATATGCATAACCAATTTATGACATCATAGACGATTATCCGCATCTAGAAACACATTATTTCTGCCCAAGATATTCAGAAAGTTGGAGAACAACTTCAACCTACAATCTATGATTAGTGCTACTATGATTGTATAGTTCCTTTGTCTCTGGTATTCGAATTGAACTTGATGCATGGAATCGTCATTCTGTTAGCGTTCAATCCATGTTCCTTAAACTAGATCACACTTTGTGAGATGCACATGAGCTCACATATTACATATTCAGTCACATGAGTATGGGCATATATTTCTCAATCCCTCTTATCAAGAGGCGTGGATATCAATCTCTTATAGGAGGGACAAATCCCATCTACATCACTCACACTCAATCCCCATGTGTCACAGAGTACCCGATCATCACCTTTATGGAAATCCTTATTTAAGGTCACATTGGATCGCAAGTGTAGTGACTTCAGGTCTAAGAACCACAATAATCACTATCACTATGAGAACTAATTTTGACTACCATTCCATGGTCTCCATGTATCACTCTTAAGGTGGGTATGTCCCATATATCGTTCTCTAACATCTACTTATATTCTTGACTTTATATCACATATCATGACTAAAGAGACTCTGCCATTAGCCAACACACACTCTAGTATTATGTATAACCATTGTGTATTTTGTTTTCACACTAATATCCAGCTAGGGACATAACTAGAATGTATGTACTCTTGTAATACATATGATCTCATTGTTCAGGTCCTTGACCTAAATACATATGTCATCAAATGACATCATTCTCTAGACATCTATTATATATGTGTCATCATCTCATGATTGACACAAACACAATAAACAACATTACCTTTATCATTATCAAGTTAGGTATATAATTCCCCATTATAATCATCATATGATTGGCTTTGTGGGCATACATATCAACAAGTATTAGAACCCATTTATAGAAAGAAAAAGTGTAACATCACAAATTTGTTAACCAAACAATTTTATGTTCACGATTGAATTTTGTTTGCTAATTCAATCCAAGTATTGTACTTCAATGCAAATAAACCCAAAATTTTAAATTTCAAATATTATGTTAGACTAAACCCTAATGTGATGAAAGGATTCTAATTAAAATATTCAAATCTTGTTTACAACTAAATTTCAAGATGCGTTCACAATATAAATCTGATTGTTATTTCTTGTAACCTTGATTAGTCAATTTGTGATACATATGGGGTTAAAAGTGAGATTTACCCAACTAATGAGCAAAAATTGACCTTATAGTTTTTGTATAAAATAAACTTGATAATGTAAAGTCTTTACCAAAAGTTGACCCCCAAAAATGTTGCTAAGCAATTCTATATAATTAAGTCATGATTATCCCCAAGGGCGGATAAGAAAGGTATGCATTGATTCATAGATGAGATCCAACGATCCTATTACAAGAAACATAGATGATTGGGATTGTCAATTGAGGAAACCAACAAGATTATAGTACTCCTCGTGGTCTATTTATATAACACCAAATTTAATTAGTTTTGGATGTTTCTAGATATTCCAAGTGGAATTAGAAAGAAAATATCAAATCACTTAATTATCCTAATATTTGATTATCTCCTGTAAGCAATTTTATTGAACATATGTGTCACACACACAATTAAAGTTTTCTTAGGACTCCTAGGAACATGTGGGTGTTCTCTCCCTCAAGCATTTCCTAGAACATGTAGAACACTAAGCAATCCCCTACTTTCCATTAAATCTCCCTCCCTATGGATTTCCATGCTGGCCTAGCTCTGGTACACTCTCCTAGAGATGAGGCAAACCCGACGAGACATTATAGAGGGACTTCATCCTCTAAATATCCTTAAACACCGTGGACACTAAGTGCCCTCAGTTTGAGTCATCATAGGATCTCCAAGCTTATCCTGACTACTTGCCTCATTATGATTTAGACCCCATGAGATGTCAAGGACCATCTTAACCCTTGTCTATATAAGGAACAATTATAAATCAATGATGATCCACTCGAAGCATAGATGAATTGCTCTTGCACCCATAGAAAACCTACAATCGGTCTTCAAGCTCAATCTATTACTCTACCCTACAGATGGTTTGAGACAAGAGAAAAGGGTAACTAGTGCCTCTTTGACTCATAGTTGCAATTATGGGATCCCCCACAAATTTTCTTGACTGAAGTTTTGGTGTTTTGCAAGGTAAATCATGGTTTCCCATTCTTTCCTCCATACCTTCTGTCGATCGTGAACACGTGTCTGGTTTTGGTGATGTTGTGATGGTTCTTCATGTTTTTTTTCTTCCTTTAATATGTCATGATGTTTTGAACTGGTTGAAAGGCTTTGTGCTGACTGATCATCTTCACGACCAACTTCCCACAAGCTTACTCCATCAACCATGGCATGATATGGTCTTTCTGTTTCAACCACTAGCCAGCTCGAGTTAGGGCTCTCTGCTTGGTGAAAGCTTTGTAAACTTGGATTTTGTCTCCATATTTAATGAGAATTCGAGCTCCATGGTCTAGGGTTGTGTATTCCTTGTTGTTTCCTTAGCTTGGGAGACATGACATGTCCAATGAACAAGGTGACCAACAATTTTCCCAGTTTTCCCTACCCTCTACCATGGTTTCCTATCGCACATGATGGGAAATTAGGTAAATTACACAAATGTTTCCTTGGGTTCTACTTGTGTGCTGGTTTGTGTGAGCTTGGGTGGCATGCATGGGCTTGATTTGCTCACATCAGAAAGAGATCCACCTCTTTTCTAGATTATGTTGCTTAGTTGGCTTTTTCTCATATTCTCATAGGTCTATTATTTGAAAATCCATAGTAATTGCATGGATAGTTAGAAATATAAGTATGAATACTCATTGGAAAGATAAAAGTTCAAGAAACAATATTATGATGGTTTTGAAGCCTAGAAGGACTTTATTTTACCCTAATTCAATGAAGAACCACAAAACTCTTTAAATTAAGGTGAACCTAATTATGAAAGAATGATTGTTGATGTAACATGGTAATTACGGTTCAAACAAACTAAGGATCGTCTCTAGGAGAGAGGTAAGTGGTCCATGTATTTTGAACATAAGTATTGATTATTTGAATATATGCATGTCAACATACATGAATTCTGTAAATGTATTATCTACTTTTCAATTGTTAAATGTCAATGGATTTGTAAGGGATTTAACGTTTATCAATGACTACTATAACATCTTTCATGCATATTAAAAGTAAAGTAAATAATAATATCCAATAAAAAGATAAGAGGTTTCAAGAGAAAGATAATGTTAAAAAATAGCTTATATAAGATCCTCATGAAGAGGATCCTTGGAGAAAAAACTAAGATGCACTTCAGTTCATAATAGAAGAGACACTTTGGTGCAACCTACCAGGCATTCTATGCGTAATAGAAGAGGCACGTATGTGAAAACCCAGGGATTCATATATAAGATAAGATAAGAAGAAATGTCTACAAGTATCATGTCCCTTTTTAATGTGTATTATTTAACATTTTTTTAGTTTACATGTTCTCTTTAAGATATAATTTGCTCAATTCCACTTATCAATTCATTTGATGCATGGATGGGGGCATGACGATCACAAATTAAGGAGCAAGATTAGAAGATAAATCCATCTTAATTGCAAAAGTACCTCAAGGATCTTCAAAAGAAAAGACCTAGTGGGATGCCATCTATGCCTAGTTTAGATTTCCTTTCTATTTATGAGAAAGTGAATGGTGTTTGAGTGTGAACACATTTCATTTTGTACATCTGTGAGTTATGTTGTGGACTTGAATATGATGAATGTTATCTTTATGATGTACTGGTTTATGTATGAACTCTATTTTTATGCAATGATTATCACCATTGTGACATCCCATGAGAATTATGCTTCCACTTAGTAATTGATATGTTTTATTAAGTGGGGTGTTAATATGTGGTATGATAGCTAAAAAGTATTTTGGTCACCATTCTTTTCTCATGATTACATACATAAATATTTAAGCATTTCCTTGATGATAGAAACATAACTATGGAAGATAGGAAGTCAAGGAGTTAGAAAGCATATACCTTTAACCTAAGAGGTAGGAACTCTAGAAGATATATAATTTAAGAGAAATATCCATGGACATATGTGTTAGGATAGTATTTCATCCAATTGGATCTTGTATGTTAACATTATCATAGTTAGTGGCATGTCCTCTCTTGTCCTCAATAGTGATGGCCAACCAATTGTGAATTTTAGAGGAAATGTCAAGGGCATAAGAGACTTATTATGCATATATTCTTCCTCTTGCTAGCATATGTGGTTTGGGACATATATGCTACTAAGATCTTGAACATTACCATAATTAGTTCTTACACCTTTAATATTGTGTTTGGCCAACATAAATCTAGAGGTATCACCAAGAGAGTTGATATGTGAGACCTGAATTAGGTAAAAACCTAAACCAGCCCAAGACATTAAGGGTTAAGTGAAGTAAATGAAGAAGGGATGACCGAGTTCAAACCCTAGTTTGGGTGAGATGGAAGCGATGATGACATGTATGTGCATCACGTCTTAAGTAAAACCCTAAGATGGGTAGTATTATGCAAATCCTGAAGAAGAATATTTCATAAGGTGGCTAGAATTGTAATATTCAATTTTATAACCAAACAAGTTTAGGTTCACATAATATTTTCTCTTCTAATTTAATCCAAGTATTGGACTTCAATGAAAAATAAACCCAAATTTTCAAATTTCAAACTTAATGTTTGACTAAACCCTAATCTGATGAATAGATCTAGTTAGAATGAATAAAGATTGTTTCCTATAAATTTAGATATGAGTTCATATTATAAGCCTAGTAGTAATTCAATGTTACCCTAATAACTGAATTTGTGATACATGCTGGATTAAAAGGGAGATGGAGCCATTTAATGACCATAACATGACCTTACAATTTTTTTATGAAATAAATTTGATAATGTACAACCTTTACCAAAATATGAGATCCAAACATTTTATTAAATAGTTCTATATAATTAATTCATGATTATCTTAAATAGAGAAACATCAATAATTGGGATTGTCAATTGAGGAAACAACAAGATATTTTGGACTCCATATGGTCTAGTTATATAAAACACCTAATTTAGTTGGTTTTGGATGTTTCTAGATATTCCAATTTGAAATAGAAAGAAAATCTCTTAATCACTTAACTATCCTAATATTGGACTATATCCTAGAATTGATTTCATTGAATTGATGTGTCACACAGACATAATCATTGACCTCTTAGGACTCCCAAATCCTATTGGTATTCTCTCCCTCACCTGTCCTAAAACATCTAGGACACCATGCAATCCCCTTGGTACACCCTTATCAAGATGAGGAAAACCTAATGACCCCAATATGGTGAGATTTCATCCTATAAAGAGTCATAAACACCTCAGACATGAGGGTGCCCTCAATGTTATTCATCAGAAGTTCTCTAAGCCTCTCAAAATTCATAGAATCATTTTGATTTAGATCTCATGAGATATCAGAGATTGTCTTGGCCCTTGTCTATATAATGAACCATTGGAAATCGATGACAGACCACCCAAAAATGTAAACTAATCACTCTTGCACCATTAGAATTCCTACAACCTATCTTCAAGCTCAAGCTCTTCCTCTACCCTAGAGATAAGATGAGACCAGAGAACAGGGTACATGGAGACACTTTGACTCTTTTTTGTGATTTTGAGATCCCTCATGAAACTTTCTTGAGTGAAGTTTTAGTGTTTCACAAGGTAAATTCTGGTTTCCCGTTCTTTCCTCCATACCTCCTGCTAGTCGTGAACTCATGTCTAGTTTTGCCAATGTTTTGATGGTTCTTCATGTTTTTTTCCTTCCTTCACTCTATCATGATGTTTTAAAATAGTTGAAAGACTTTGTACAAAATA
This sequence comes from Alisma plantago-aquatica, assembly GCA_963693085.1. Taxonomy (NCBI): domain Eukaryota; kingdom Viridiplantae; phylum Streptophyta; class Magnoliopsida; order Alismatales; family Alismataceae; genus Alisma; species Alisma plantago-aquatica. Next base: position 1,341,430,889 of record OY856411.1, on the reverse strand, counting down.
TTTTGCTTCACAACTGGCTTCCCATTAGCTTACTTCACCTGCCATGGTGGGAGATAGTCTTTCTCCTCTGGCCACCAGTCATCCTAAGTTAGGGAGTTATAACTTCATCAAAGCAGTCCAAACTTGGTTTTTGTCTCCATTTTTCATGTGACTCCTATCCACAAGGTCTGTGGTTGTGGATTAATTGATGTTTCCTTGGTATAGGAGTCACAACATGTCTAATAAATAAGACAACCACTAATTTTCCCAGTTTGCCCTACCCTCTACCCTGATTTTATATCACATATGGTGGGCAATCAGGTAAAGTTCTCACACATTTCCTTGGGTCTGATTGCATGTGTTGGTTTGTGCGGGCCCAGGTGGTGTAGATGGACTTTGTTGGTTAATATCATAGATAGATCCGCCTCCTTTTTTTTGGATAATGATGCCTTCTTTGATTTTTCTCCTATTCTCATTGGTTTCTCTTAGAAAATTCAAAGTAATTGAACACATAGTTAGAAAAGTAGGTATGAATTATTCTTAGAAAGATACAATTTCAAGAAACAATATTATGATGTTTTTGAAGCCTGACTTGACTCCATTTTCCCTAGTTCAATAAGGAACCAAGAAACCCTAAAAACTAATGTGAACCTAATTATTAATGAATGATTATTGAATGAACACGTGGATTACACTTCAACAAATCTAATGAAGTGATAAGGGTTTCATCAACCTAAATGGAGGAAATAAAGATCTTCGCTAGGAGAGATGTTAGTAGTCCATTAACTTTGAACATAAGTATTGATATTTTGAATATATGAACATATGTACAATGTAAATGAACTCTATGAATGTATTATGTAATGTTTCAATGGTTAAAAGTCAATGGATTTATAATGAACTGAATGTCATGTTTCTTATTAATAATTATTTTATCATCTTTCATGCACATAAAGGAAAATTCATGAACAAGATCTAAGAGAAAGATAAGAGTTTTCAACAGAAAGATAATGTTGAAAGATAGCTTATATAATATCCTCATCAAGAAGATACTTGGAGAAAAACTAAGAGGCACATTGGTGAAAAAGAGAAGAGGCACTTCGGTGAAACCTAAGAGGAACTTTGGAGCATAAAATAATAAGCACTAATGTGTAAACATGAGGATTCTTATATAAGTTAAGATAAAAATAAATAATCCAAAAGTAATTGTGTTCCTTTTTCAATGTATAATGTTTAAAGTTCATTTTTAGATTGCATATTCTATTTAGTATATGTTCAGTTCCACTAACAAATTTGTTTGATGTAGGGTTGATGGCGCAATGCCCACAGATAAGGAGAAATATTAGAGGATAAAGACATATTACATGCAACAAATAGCTCAAGGATCTTTAGGATAAAAGACCTAGTGGGGTACCAACTAAACCTAGTTTAGATTATTTACCTATTTATGAGAAAGTGTATGTGTTTAGGTGTGACCTTGTTTAGTTTTTTTCATGCGTGAGTTATGTTGAGGATTTGAGTATGAGACCTATTATATTTATCCTATGTTGATTTATATATGAACTCTATTTTTTCCAATAATTGTCACCTTTGCGACACCCCCTTGAGAATTAAGCTTCCACTTAGTAATTGATATGATTGAGTAAGTGCGATGTTATAGAAAGATTGGGGATGAGAGAAGAAAATGGAAAAAAAGGAGGAAAACATGAGAGATTGGAGAGAGAACCTCACAGAGTGGAAGAGTGGGGGAGGGCACCTAGTAAATCTAGGGTTCAACAAATTGAGGAAATTTTGAGGAATGTAAAAGGAAAGTCAGATTGAGAAAAGAGGGAAGGATGAGAGAGATCAGGTAAGATGGGGTTGCTTCTGGTTTCCCAGCCCAAGGAGACTCCTGCTCGAGGTAGGCGATGACCCCTAGGTCATCTGATCTGGATCCAACTGTTTAGATATAACCTGACCACTAAAAATTCACATGATAGCACAAACATAAGGAGAATCAGAAAATAAAGTGTGCATGACATCATATCCAAAAACTTCAAGAAATCTATAAATATTGACTTAATAATTAGGATATTGAGGTATTTATAATATACATTATTTCATGCATTAGTTTAGGGATCAAATAAGGTTCAAATATTTCCAAATTTGGAACATACACTAATTGAGACATGACAAATTCGATTTTAGTACTAGTTTCTACTTTTTGAGTAATCAAATAATTTATTTTTAAATTAAATTTAGTATTATATTTTGTTTCCTATACAAAATTAAGGCATCTTATATTGTTCAATTAATGTGTAACTTGGCACCCAAGCTAATCAGGACCCAAGGATCAAGTTTTTTAACTATATTTGGTTTTTGAAATTTCCTCTATGTGTTTTTATACAACAAGGATTTAGGTTCTTCACCATTATATATTTATTATAATATTGCATAATTATCATCAACATTCATTACCTTAAGTCATATTATTTTCACACTATTACCAAAAGAATTACCTTATTATGACATGCACAAATTTCCATATTATACTTATTCAATCTATTAAGTCCATTAAATAAATATTAAATTAGATCATGGCACATGAAAATTCCAATTTTTATTCTAGTTCATGCGTTAAGCATATTATTCCTCTTATTATACATATGCCATTATCTAAATATCAGTTAGCAAAAGAAGCACTTGTGATATATTTCATAAACTCACTTACATGTTTGTACACATATAGGTTATTATGTTAACATGAGTGTATTGTGCTATGTGATGTTGATTATAGAAACTAATTCCACTTAATGTGTTATATTTGTTCTCAAGCCTATACATATTAGGGTGATTTACTACTATTACATTAATTAACAATATTCATTAGGGTTACAAACAACTACATTGAGGTACAACTCCATCCTTCTTTGTCCAAATCTAATGAACCAAGTACACTAACCTCCTAATCATGGAATATGGTTTGTAGAGTTAAGAGTCTACATTTTGGAATGTTAAAATATTTCACCCTTGAAAGTATTTTGTTCTCAAAATCTAATCATATTTACACAACTAATAAGATACTCTCCATCCATTTAAAAGTTTAATCTAATAAGTCAAACAAGACCAAAGTTATAAGGTGTTCAATCTAAAGACATAAGGGTAAAATCGCTTAATATCATCATAACACTTCCTCATATTCTATATCCTTGTATCATCCTAACAAAGGTAGATACTAGAGTAGGTATCTCATCTAGAGAGTTATAACTAAGAGAAATGTGACTGTCCATCTCATACGAGAGTAGTATCCTTATATCATCCTAAAATAGTAGATTCCATCTCATATGAGAATCATACAATGAGTAGATGTGAAGATTTGTAGAGTACTAAAAAAGAGCATTGTGGATGACCCTTTGACAAAAGAACTTTTGTAGCAGAAGCATGGAGGCCATGTTAGATCACTTGGGATTAAGTTTGTGAGTGATTGGCTCTAAGTGCAAGTGAGAGTATATTGGTATGTATGCCTAGAGTCCCAATCATATGATGATTGTAATGGCATATCTTGTAAATGATTTAATTAATAATAAAGGCAATCTTCCAATTTATTTTGTATTATTTATTTATGACATAAATATATAAAGAATGATATCATTCAATGACATATGTCTTCAGGTTGAGGACCTAAATGATGGGATCATACATATGTCAAGAGTACATGCATTCTTGTTATGTCCCTAGTTGTTTGTTGTTTTGTAAGTCAAAATTGACAAAAATAACAGATAAGACCAGAGTGTATGCTGGTTGATGACATAATCTCATTATGATAGGTGATATCAAATAAAATGCATAGACACTTGTTATATAATAGTATAATACAAACCCACATGAGAGTGACACATGGAAACTATGATTGGTAGTCAGAGTCATCTCTCATAGTAATGGTGGTGATTGTGCTTCTTAGACCTAAAATCTCTACATTCATTAGATATCATTCAGTGTGCTTTGACATCATCCACCTTGACTCTGAATAAGGGTTGCCATGAAGGTGGTGCTTGGGTGCACTATGAAACATGGGGATGAATGTGAGTGATGTAGATGGGAGTTGTCCCTCCTACAGAAGTTTGATGTCCTAGCCACTAGACAAGCAAGACTAAGAAATGCATGACCATTCTAGTGAGAGTCAATATGTGATATTGAGCTAGCACATATCTCAGACAGACTACTCTAGTTCAAGGAACATGGATTGAATGTTGAAGTGGATGATGATTCCATGCCTTGAGTTCAATTTGGATAATAAAGACAAAGGAACTATACATTCATTGTAACACCTTTCTCAAATTATATGTGTTCAATTGTTCTCCAACTTCTCCAATTACTTAGGTAGCAATGAAGTATTTCTAGATACAAATCATTGTTTGTGAAATCATAATATGATTATGAATATCATTGCCAAAGTAATATGGAGCCTACCAGGCCACACAAACAACATGTATTCAAAATAGGAGTATAATTGTGGATGTGATTGGAAATGTTCTGAATCAAATTGATTACTAAAACATTTAGGTAATCTACAAGAATAATATTGGAATATAATCCGAGTTAATTGGTTAAAATCTTTAAACCAATTAATTATATTTAAGTTGTTAAGTCACCTGGATAATCCTGAAAAGTTGACTAGAGCTGGATGACAAAAATTAGATAATCAATTAATATGATTAATTGATTAATTAATTGATTCCAGAATCTTCTTTTAATAATCCATGAGCAGCTTGTTTTAAATGCAACTACAACTTTTTTTTATTTCCAATGGGTTTTGGGAAACCATGCTTCCTTTCCTCAGCTATTTATAGGGGCATGAAGGCTGGATTTTAAGTGATGTTCTTGTGCGTAAACCCTAACCGTCATCATTCCCAATATAGAGATAGAAGGAGAGTGCCCATGATGCTAGCACATCATCAAGATAAGACTACTCTTTCATGTCATCTTAGGAAGCATGACGTGAAGTTCTAGTCCATCTGTGTGGATGAAGTAGAGACACAAACATTGAGCGCTTGCATTTAGAGGACATACGAGGGTTGTCTAATCATGTTAGAGGGATACACATCACCACATGAAGGTACATCACCAAAATTGGTTCGTTATGAGGTATATCCCACACACCCTCTTTCCAAACATGTTGTTATCAAAAAGATCTGCTAGTAGGATATGGGAAGAATTTTTTTTCCGCTGCATTTATCTCCTCCATGAGACCTTACAATGTAATGGCTTAAGCTTAGAGGGATTTTATTTGTATGATTTATGTAGTGTTTTGGCCTACTCTTGCTTACAATTTCAATCCATTTTCTTCCTCAAGCTTCCTATAATCATTCTAGTTTCCCACTTTGTTGTTATCTTTACTTGCTTCATGGTCTTGATTGCAGGTATAATATTTTGACAACAAATATGGGGATGATTTCATCACAAATTCAACCTTATTCAGATATTTGCCAACTTTGAAGATATTCTTGAAGATTCTGACAAAAACACATTGTCTATTTTAAACAACATCAAATGTCAATAGCAGGAAAACACACAGTCTCGCCAACGTGCAGAAACATTGTCTATTGGCTAAGCGTGTCTCCTGAATCTAGAAGGTATCAAGGATTTATGTAAAGCAAAATCACATCGTTTTAGCATGTATACACATTGTGTCTTCAATCTAGGCATTCAGCTATAGTTGCAACAACCGACACATCGTGTTGTCCAACAACACGCAATGTTACTTGTAGTTAAATTCAAAATTAAAAGATTCATTTCTCAATTTTATATATGAACACTACTCAGTTGGGACGTTTATGAAGCATCACTTGAAGCAGAAGGCATCCAAGGCAGAGCTAAAGAGAAAGGAGGAGGATTTTAGAGAAGAAAGGGAGGTTGCTCGAGAGAGAACCCCCTTATCCACCAATTATTGTTCATCACTTGTAGCAGTAGTCTCCCTCTCTGTTCCAATCACTCATGAGAGAATTTTGCTGGAGAAAAAGCTTCAAGGATGACAAAATTGTTATTCCTAGTTGGAGTTCTATTTTATTCTACTTGTACTTGGGAGATTCTTCTTCTTTTCCCTTTTCGACTATGTTTTATACCTTGATCTACTACTTGTATCTACTATCTACAACCATGGATTAGTAGATATCCTTTTTCTTGGGCATGGGGGAGTAACTCCCATGTCATAACTTTGGTGAACATAAATTTTATATATTATGCTAGTTGTTCTCAATATTATAAGGTTCATTAGTGTAGCTTTCTTCTTTCATGCTTTGCTAGCCACTTAGTATGTTTGATATATTCTCCCTATATGATATAGGAAAATGTACACAGGAGTAAGGAGGTGTGCCTTAGCATCACTACCTTAACCATGAGAGTGACTGGAATGTGATGAGGACAAAGGTTAGCAGTGAAAAAATTGGTATAAGCATGAGAGTGATATATGAAATGAGGACTATCCTACACTACCGAGAGGTGTGTTTAGGGCACAAACCTCCTTTATGATGTTTTTAGCATGCTTGGTTTTTTTAGTTCATATTGTTGTGATATGGTTGTGGAATCTAATTCTCAGGACCTTCTAATCAACTGAAGACTTTGATTCAAGTTATACCTATTTGAATTTATTCTCTCTAAATTTACTTAGTTTGTTAGAATAAACAAATCATCTCTTTGAATTGATATTTTTGTTAAATTTTAATACTATTGTAGCTAATAATACCTTGCTCCTTGGACGAAATCGATAATACTACACACACCATATACTAGTTTATAAATACACGTGTGCACAATGCTAAAAGTTTTTTGATCCGTTGTTGGGGAACATCGATATTTCTATTAGAGTAAGAAGTTGATTAGTATGTGATAATAGATCACATCATTATTTCATCATTTCATCGTCATCCTTATCATCTACCATATCTTTCATATTTTTCTAGTGTTTCTCACTCACTTGTGATTTTGTAGGACTATATGTAGTGTTCAAAATGGGGTCTTCAACCATCTAAATTTCAAGACCCAGAGATTGAACGTACCTTCTGTATCCATAGAAGAGCAAGGAGGAATAAAAACTCTTCAAACTTGGATGATTCACAACCATCAATAACTCTATCATCACCACCATCTTCACCCGATCACCTAGAGCTGATCATGGAAGATGACCATCCTCTTAAGGACTTTTCCATTCCTGTTGCCATTAAGTTCAATGGGGATATCAACAACCAACAGATCGAGGCAACTGCTTTTTTCAATTAGCCTGCAAATGATTCACCAAAATTATTTTGGAGGAACTAACACGGAGAAGCCAAACCTCCACATTGCTGAATTCCTATAGTACTTGAACACTTTCAAGATCAATGGTGTTACGCTTGATGGTATTTACCCACTTCTATTTCTATACTCCTAAAGGGAGAGAGCTAAGGTGTGGCTCTCAACATTGGGAGATGTTGTTGAAAGCATTTCTAACTAAGTATTTACCACCAAGAAAGATTGCTCAACTAAGAACACAACTTAATAACTTCTCTCCAATGGATTGAGAATCTCTCTCTAAGACATGGGAGAGATTCAACGACCTCCAATGCCTATGTCCTCGTCATGGTCTCAAAAACTGGCTACTTCGCCAAACCTTATACAATGGGATGTATTACAACACCATGATCTCCATGGATGCTACATCCAATGGGGCTTTAATGAACAAATCCTACAAGGAAACATATGCAATTATTGAAGACATGCCAATTAACCACCACACCGAGAGGAACAAGCAGCAATCTTCATCTTCTATTACATCCAAGAAGTAATTCAGCATACACATTTTTGATGTCATAGAATTGATATCACCCAAGTTGGATGCTCCAACCCAAAACTTTGAGAGGTTGAACACTCAACAGTCTCAACCAATCAACCTTATTTGTGATGTAAATAAATTTTTGGGGAAATAAACTTCTTCAAACTACCCTTTTTTCATTCCAACAGGGGAAAATATGGTAGATGTAATATGATAGGAAACTATAGGAACAAAAAATTTTATAACCCATACTCCAACTCCTATAATCCAGAGTGGGAGGCCATCCCAATTTTCCTATAGTAACAAATAAAAGTCAAAATTCTCAACAACTATAAAGCCAACAACCACCACTCATGGGGACTAAACTCTCTACAAGAAACAACCCTCTATGATGAAACTCTCTGCAAGAATCAATCCTCTATGATTCAACAATAATGGAAACCAAAATTTTGATGAGCTTCGGTCATATTCGAAGCCCAACCTTGAGAGTCGCTTTTAGAAAATTTCATTTCATGTCAAATTAATTAAAATGAGGAATTTCGTCAGTAAGGATAGAAGATCAAGAAAACCATCCAATAAATTTTTGAAAAGGTGGATGGAATCACCACACATACAAAGGTATTGGAAAATCAAGTTGCTCAACAAGCTCTCTCCAAACAACAAATTCTACTAGGATATCTTCCAAGTCAGTCAGAAATGATCCCTATGAATTTAAGAAAATGCATAGCAACCAACTCCTTCTCTGGAGCACACTGAAATGACAATGAAGAATTTCACTCTGCACTTTAAACAGAGGGCGTTTGTAGGAGTTGACCCACTAGTACAATAGATTTTCTTTATGCCTTTTCCTCAAAGAACATGCTCTTTTCAAATAACATTTTCATGGATGAATGTAACAATTCAGGCCCTTAGTTTGTATGCAAATATCATTGTAGGTGTGGTAGAAAACAAAGAAAAATCAATGTTTGGCAACATTTAGCTTCAACATGTTGTATTGAATAAATGACACAGCATGTTAACTTTAGAAAAGCAACCTTCAACGATTAATTTTAGATGACACAATGTGTGTAGACCTCTACACTGTCATGTGCATAGGAGGTTCAACAATCATAGAAGTTCTGTGAAGTTGAAACAAGACATGGCTTTATTTGACATAGCGTGCCTGGTTCAAAGAAAATTATCAAGTGATTACATGGAGGAAAAACACAAAATGCTTGATTTTACAGACAGTGTGTAAATCCCAAATACAATCCTATAAGTTCTTAAAGAGAAAACACAACATGCATAAAATGCTACACGTTGTGTCAAGTTTGAAGAGGATGTTCAAAATTTCACATGGAATGAAGCACGATGTGTATATATTCGAACACAACATGTTCTTGAATTATTTAGATTTATAGAGTTTCACAACTAAGGAAAAACTTCATGTACTTTTCTCAACACACAATGTATCTCATTTGACTTGAGAAAAAAAATAAAAAATGAATTGCATTACCATAATAGTGCAACAAAGTGTATTTTTCTTTCAGCATGACATGTTTGTGGAACTCAAATAGGGTATATCAAATCAAATTCAAATTTCATTCTCATTTTCACTAGCTTGATGCCATGATCCCTTCCCTTATGTTGTTTCAAATCTCTAAACACTACTGTCAAATGCTCTCATTTGCACCAGTCGTAGTTGATCACATCCATCAACTCTACTTTCGATGTCGCTTGCTGAACTAGCCATCTTCCCCTTTTCCAATCAATTTCTAATCTAACTGCCATCATTGTTCAGAATCCAACCATTAGTAGCATCACTCAACAACTTCAGCATCATCACTGTCATCGAGTAGCATTTTTAAGCACCTCAAGCAACTAGACAACACACCGTCATCATCGCTCAACTCACTACAAGATCATCTCTAAGTTTTCCATCAAGTAGATTTCTGAGCCAAAAAATTTCAAGATCTCTAAGATGGTGTTCCCCATCATCGAAGAAGTCGTGTGGCTCACCACCTTCTCCTATCCTCCACTACAAAGGTAAGTAGAGAAGAATGATTGTCTCCACCACCAACGACTCACCTCAGAGTTCAAGCAAAGACTAGCCACACACCATAGAAGATCCATCCATGTTATACCAGTGCCCCTTCTTCCTCACCTCAGGTGATGCAACATGCCACTCTTTTCCCTAAGCATGCACTTTTTTTTGTTCACACACCTTCTCAACTAAGCAATTTTTCCTATCAAGCAAGCATCAAAGTGCCACAGAAATTGATTTCAATGTCTACTCTACTCTGTTCAAGATCATAGTTGAAATAGATGGAATCCATCAGAAATTGATTTCAAAATGATTCTTCCCACTCACTTTGCTTGTGCTAAGGCAATGAATGCATTGGGTTTTTGTGAGAAACTTCAAGGATTCTTGAAAATCTTGACCTTCTACATGTTTGTTGGAAAGAAAGTTTCATGTACCCTAGATTGACTTATGAATTTATGACTACTCTATAAAAGGAGGAAGACCCAAGGAAGTAGACTAAGCCATTCAATAAAATTTATTTCCCACTCCTTGGTAAAATCTACAAATTA